>MU839829.1:1396421-2127096 GCA_030411725.1 Echria macrotheca | reverse complement strand
TCCAACAAAAACAACTATTCCAATAACTATCCCAACGACGTCCCACATTTAATGCCGTGCTCACCCCGAACCGCGTCATCTGCCCCCATTTTGGTCCCCCCCCCCCCCCCCCCTTTCTTAACAATAATGGTGTTTGGTGAAGAGTGGATTCCACCATCTCTATCGGCTTTTTTTTACAAAAACAACTATACTGCGTAGACTTTGGTAAAATCTGGCACGGTAGGGATTCTCTTGGTGGTGTTAGTGACATCTAACCCGGAAAGCCCCGTTCACGGATACCAGCATCCAGCATCCAGCACCCAGCCGCAAAACCTCCCGACTGGCCTGGAATCCTCGTCCCCGGCACGCCCAGGCACGAGCAAACCAAAGCCACTGGCTGCCAGCCGTCCCGATGCCCCATGGTATCCGCAGGTGGTGGTGTGTTGAAAGACGACATGATTTGGTCTCGGCATAACTCGAAAGAAGCAGACAGGTAACGGCTCCCGAGTGGCTACAACTCTGCCGCGGTGCATCTGTGTTGTAATTTCGAAGCGTACAATACATACGTAGTTGCTCCCTGTGTCAGGCTACAATCTGAAGTCGCACGAGACTCTGTAGGCTCGTCATGATGCGAGCCTCTGGCACTACTGCGAACCAGTATTCATGTTCCCTTCCCCTCCTTCATCGTGCATTGGTCGCCTGAAGTGTCACCTCAACCTGATCGAACAGAACCAGCTGGCACCAAGAAAAGAGCAAAACAAAAATAAACTCCGGCTTAAGCCTGCCGTCGCCACGTTTCTCGGAACGGTCGGTAACAGGAAAGAAAGCAAATTCCAAGCTGGCGGTGCTTCAAGCCAGGCTGCCCATGGGGTCCCATAGCGGCAGGACGATGGGCTCGCTTTTGAGAACATCCCTAACCTCTTTGCTCAAGAACTTGGGGTCAACGACCGCCTGGTAGACAAACTCGGACATCCAGGCGTCACTCATGACAAACCAACCCTCTGAACCGGCAGATGTACCCCTGTTAAGGTCAGCTTCAGATTATTGCTTGCAATCCGGCATTTCTACAAGGCACAGCCCCACAGACAAATACATACCAGGAATTCTGAACCCTCCATCGTACAGTTTCACCAGTGGTCTCATCGACATGCACAGCCGTAAGTACCATGGCGTGCGTCATCTGCGACTCCCCAGTGATCAGTCGCGACGCCTTGTCCATTCCCAGCAGGGAGACGTTGAAGCCCAGCTCGTAATCGAAAAGGGACAAATCCATGATGCCGGACTCCGTGTTACTGAACTTGCCGACATCGGAGCCAAAGAAGACGGGCTGGCCAGCCTTGAGCATGGAAACGCAAGCCGACTTAAGCGTGGCCATGTCGACATTGATATAGGTAATAGGCCGCCCCCCAACAATGTTGCCGAGACGGTCAACCGTCAGAAGTGTCAGCGGGTCATGACGGGGGTCGTGGACAAGCGAGACCATTCTGGAGATAATCTCGGATGTGATGCGGAAACTGGCACTGTATATATCCTTGGCGAATGCTTTCGGCGTGGACCGAACCGTGTGAGCTTTCCCGGCCTTGTCTACAAAGGCCCAGGAGAATTCTTCGTCAACAGGAGGCGGCGGGCCGAGGGTAAGGGTCAAGATGGTATGGATCTCCTTCATCATTTTGGCCTTCGCGCTCGAGAGCACCTCGGCTGTTGCAGTTGGTGTGCGGAGTAGCTTCCGGAGGATGAGGGCGTCCTCACGAAGCTTTGTGAACACGATGCTGTTGATGATGTTGCTCGAGCTGGCATTGAAGCTGTCAGGATAGAGCGTCTGCGGAACCAGACCGTACTTCTCGACGAGGTTGTAGACCATGTCCCACTGGCCACCGTCACTCAGGGGCTGGGAAAGCATGGTCTGCACGAGTCTCGAGTCGATATCCTGGTCGGCTGTCGAGATGATCTGCTCGAGAAACCAGTTGCTCTTCTCGAGCTTATCCCAGAAGAAGAGATACGCCTGGGAAAGTTCAAAGGCATCGAGATTGTACTTCTGCATCAGAGCAACGCGGAACACGTTGGTGGATGCGAACAGCCAGCACCTCCCAGAGTTCCTCTGGTTGGTGATGGGCCCACCTTCAAAGGGAATCTTGATGTTGAATACCTGAGGTTCTGCGATCTGCGTGGCACGCGACGTGAGAACATCACGGGGGTTTGCTCTGCTGAGAGCAGAGAGGGCGAGTCTGGAACCCGGTTCAAACAAGCTTGTCAGTAGTCCATCTCTCAGTATCGCAAGGCGGCTCCAGCTACCTATTCTTGGGGTCCTCGAGGAGGGTATCCTGCCACTTCGCCATCTGATCTACCGAAAGACCCTCGGGCTGCCGCGATTTGGAGATATCGACGACGCCATCGGATTTCTCCGTGGTAGAGACGTGCACGTATCCGTCATCAATCCGGCCTTTTTCGAGCTGGAGAGCCCGGAGTCGTTCAATGAGCGCCTTTTCATGCGACCATGTTGCCTCTGGAAGCTTCGACTGCTGAGCGCCCATGGTTACGGCAATCCGTCAACTGACTTGTGAATACCTTAGGTAGCAAGCGTGAAACCAGAATGCGGCGAGTTATCTCTCTCAAGAACTGGCCGGAGGAGAAAACGAGTCGCTCGAGAACAAGTAAGCACGACGATAGCGATACGCTTGCCGCGTCCGAGAGAGGAAGGAGGTGTCTCGGATATGAGGGGCTGTATCGGTTGGTCGGCAGCTGTCACGAGGTCACACACCAGCGCAAGAGCGATGGAGGATCGTTCATAGGAAGATAGACTAACATCTTTTAGAGCCTCGCCGGATTTTCAGCCGATGTTTTGTAGAGTCTAGAAGGCAATGTCGTGATCCTGGCAATGGGGTTAGAGGAGCATTGACTCAGCGGCCGCCTGCACAAGTGATGGGACGACGCGCTCATCATCCTGTCTCAATGACAGAACGTGTTCATGCTGCACGGCCGCTCCGAGTTGTCAGAATAACCGGCTGAGTCCTGCTGCTCGCATGTAGGCAATTCCGGGATGCAGAGTTGAGAGCTGACTTGTTAAAAGGCAGGTCCACGTGACAGTAGCCAGCCCGAAGTGTTCGGATGGCAACGCAACTGGATCAACCAAACTTAGCGCCCTGGTACTATCTGACCGGCAACAACAACAATGCAACACATCAATCTTCACCGAACATTGCAATGCAGACTGAGCAACTTCATCCAATTACAGTTTATACACGGGGAACCATCCAGGCAGCTCGCTGAACTACATAGCCAACTTCTCCAGCATACCCCATATCCAATTTTGTCCAATCTGAAATCGATAACAATGCCCAAATGCAACCCAGCACACAGCCCAGTGCTCAAAGCAATCGCTCTATGAATCTATTGCAGAGGTCCAACATGGGCAGAGACCAAAGCGACAACCCGACACCGTTTAGAGGCGCGAGCCGTGCACAACCTTCATGTCGACGGCCATCTCGCGGCCGTGGTCGCTGACGACCAGGACGCGGACGCTGCCACGGCCAGACTCGAAAGCCTTCTGGAGACGCGTCCACAGGCTGCTCTGGTCAATGACGGGAAGGTTCTGCTTGACATCGCCAGTCTCAGTCATGGCGACGATGGAGCCCTCCTGCATGTCGAGAACGCGGTACTGCTTGAAGACGGGGCCAAGCATGGTCTGGACAACGACGCTGGGAGCGGGGTTGGAGACAAACGACGACTCCTCGTGGAGCTGCTTGGTGAAGAGGTCGACACCGAGGTAGCGGTGCTGGCCGGTGGCGGCCGAGGTCGAGATGCGGATGACCTGGCACGGGCGGCCCTGGAGGATGAGGATGTCGCCAAGGCGGATGTGGTGGCAAGGGATGGTCACGGTGTTGGGGGTGTAGCTGTCCTCCGAAGAAGACACACGCGAGCGGCCGCGGGACTCACGGACCTCGGTCACCTCAACACGGTCATGGCCTTCAGGGTGCAACACGCGGTCAGCCAACTTATGCAGTCCGTGACGAAGAGAGTGGTAGTGGCCTGGAGGGTTAGAAGTGAGTACAGGACTTTGGTTTACAGGTCCGGCTTTCAAACAACAGGAATAGACTTACCGTCCTCGTCGTAGTAGCCCATCTTGGATTTCTTGGAAGGGATGTAGCTGGAAGCGTCTACGGTCTCTTCGGTGATCTTGATGTCCGACTTGTGGAAGGCGGAGCGAGGGCGAGGGGCGTCTACGGTAGACTCGCTAGCGCGGTAGGTCTCCTTGTGAACCGGAAGGTTGCGGGGGCCGTCGACGGTGGTCTCGTCGATACGGATGCTCTCCTTGAATGAAGAGCGGTTGGTCGGGGGGTCGACGGTGGTACCAGTTACCTGAACCTCGTCGCGGTAGTTGGGCTGGAAGCGGGAGCGGTATTCACGCTCGGCAACGTCGATGACGGAGTTGTGGGGGCGGTGGGACTTGTCGATCTCAATACGAGACTCGGTGTAAGAGGAAAGGGGTCTGGGGCGGAAGATATGTGTCAGTCACGACTTTTCAAGTGTCCTGGGGACCCCATCACCGGGTCGACCGCCCTATCCACTTTGATCGGGGCTCCCTAGCTCAAGGAGTGGAGAAGGCGCCAAAAAAGCAATGGTTGGCGCTCCAGACCATTTACGGAACTGCTCAATTTGCCGAGTGCTGAGCTAGGGGTTTGCCTGCTACCGGAGCGAGGCAATTGCACCCCAGAGAGCCTCCCAGAAACTGCGTTGATGGGGGAAAAGAACTCTTTTCTTACCTGCGGTGCTCTTCACGGTAGTACTCTTGACGGATGCCGGGACGGCGGTGAGTTTCCTCTTCACGAGTGATGCGGACCTCTTCTTCGCTGAAGCGAGCCTCGGGACGAGAAAGTTCGGCTTGGGCTTGGAATGAAGAGTATTGACCTTCCCGTCCGGCGTGCTGGGGGACCTTGATCTCAAGCTCTTCGTGGGTGTGGGTTTGGGTGGTGGTCTCAGTTTCCCTGTATGATGACGGGAAGATACTGAAGGGGACCGGGACGCGGGCTTCAAAGTCCAGATTGGCGACCTTTGACGGCGCGAGAGGCAGTCTTCTCCTCGACCTTCCGAATGACGAAAGGAGGACAAGAAGATCCCTCTTGCTTCTTTTTACAAAGAAGTCGAAAGAAAGGAGAGGAGAAGGCGGTCAATAAAGCTGACCCGTCTTCTGGTTCTCGGATTTCAATCGAATTCCTTGGGGGGTTGGAAGAGGGGATTTGTGGTTGAGTGTGAGTGGTGGAAGTCAGGCTGCGAGAGAAGAAGATCGGGACAGAAGACGGAGGGCGCAGCTGCACGAGCGAGGGCCAGCTCAAATACTGGGCGAGGTGCGTTGCTCTGGTTGTCCTGGTGTCTGGGAACCCGGCTTGACTGGCCGACAGGGGGGAGGTGGACGACGACGGGGAGACGAAGAGCCCAATGGGAGCGTGCAAATTGCTCTGTGGTCGTCCAGGCGCCGGGGTCCAAAGTGCGCCGACAGGCCATGGTCAGACAGCAAGGGCCCAGATGGCAGGAGCTCCAGAGCTGTCTGTTTACATGGTGTGGGGAACGCCTTGTTTATCGCCCACCAATGCGGTCTAGCGGCCCCAGTTTTCCCTCCGCACCACCGGCTGTGATTGCACGGCTGCGTCCGGGCCTTTCCCCAGCCCCCTGTCAATCTCGTTTCCTGGGGTCCAGCACTCCCAGCCAGCAAAACGCGTCGGGCCAATTTGGCTTGCTCTGATGTGAGCTGAAAAAGTGCATCGCGTTACCCGCGACGCCCCCTCCCCCGTTTCCACCCAGCGGCTCCTCACAAAGCTATCGGAATCCACACATTGCAGCATCCAACCCCCTCAATTCTGCGAATTGAGCGAGGATTGCCCGCGGTCTCAATGGGAGAGAAACAAACTCATCATCTGGCACAATTGGACAAAGGCGTGGATGGGTGCTGCAGGCGCTTGCCAATTGCGATCGAATGTGATGATCCGCCCAATCTCTCTCGAATGGCGAAGTGCTCCACTCAGAGCTGCACCTGAGCGCCACGGGTCAAGGGCTCCGCGCAGGCTGACCAGCGAGCTAACGTTAACTAGCCGGCCCAACCGGCCAAGACAGGTCGCGGAGCACAGAAGATCTCGGGTTGCCGTGGTGCACGTTTGCCTCGAAATGCCCAATGGGATTCTGATAGGGTGGCTGGGAACTGCGAGAGCTTTGTCAACCTCTCCTCACATCGACAGCTGCTGCAGCGAAATCTGCGCGCAGGAGGTCGAAGTGCAGATCAGCAGCAATTCTCTGGGTCAATTGGTGGCCGCAACACGACCTCCCAACCACTTCGTCGTCTGCCGGTGTGGCTTCTAGCCTCGTGGGACGCAGCGATTGGATTCGGGATGCCGGCGACCCCCATGGCTCATGCAATGCAGGCCCAGAATCGTCCAATGGCGGATTGAGCGCCCGGCCGATGGCCGCCGGGAGGTCGGGGCCGCGGTGAGAGGCCGCTAGTTAGAGATGGTGTTTGCAACTGTCGCCGCTCCGTCTTCACACTGACAGCTGTCACTTCTGCTGGGGAATGAATCGATAGCATCGGCGGCGGGACCCGTTGCACACGGAGCTGGCTGATCCCAAGTCTCGGCGTTGTCGGGCAGTCCACCATCAGCCCAGCCCGGCATGATTTGCGTGTTGACTGCCGAGGTTCTCCGTCCACTTCTCCGCTGGCGACTCCAATCAAGCAGTGTTGTCATGGCAACTTTGGCGCCCCTGATTCCCCTGACTTCGCTTAGCTTTCATCCGGGCCAGCCCGCCGAGCCCGTACTGCCCCTGTCCCGACTCCCGACGTCACATGCCAAAGAGCCTCAACTGTTGGATCCTTTGTTGTTTGAAGAGGCTGGTCAACGGCAGATCTTGCAGGTGAGAGACACGTGTACAACATAACTGGTGTCTTGGGTTGAAACTATCGCAAGTCCAAGTGTCATGGAGGTCTCTGATCGATCGTTATTATGGAGTATCGGTTCGTACTTTGTCTTACCAGCGGCTCCGTAGGCCGGCATGTGATGACGGAAGGCGATTGATTTCTTCTCGTAGTCGCCGCGATTGAGTTCTTTTGTTTGCCAGCCATCGATTAATGTAATAACGGCCCAAAGATTGTCTGTTTGTTTGTAGTCCTGTCTGTGGAAGTCGGAAAGCCCACATGAAGCAGGACAGCTGCTCGACCTTGACGTAAGTTGCTTCAGCATTGATCTAACGCCGTCCGCCAAGAGGGTCGGTTTTCTGAGTTCCTATGTCACCGCTCGATTGTGATCCTGCTGTCGACCCGGCAGCATCTCATGATTATATTCCGTACTGTGTACAGATGTCCAGTCAGCCATTGGTCGCCGGATCGTAGGTCTTGCACACCCAGAAAAGGGACTTGCCATAACTTTGTAAAACCTGTCACCATGCGTCGCAATCATTCAGGCTCCTCTGGGTGCATATCGGGTTGGAATGGCGTCCTTGCTAAGTTGGAGATTTGGTCGAGTGGTTAAATCCCACCTTGAGGAGGGGCAGCAATACCCCACCTTTTCAGACAGCAGTTGTCATCATCCATAATGTTACCCCGCCAAAGCTCACATTGAAAGAATTGGCCATGACCGGAACAGACGAGCCATAACGCCAAAGATGAAGCAAAGATTTTCTTCCCTAGATGTTAAGGTATGCGACATAACCACTATACGAGTAGTATACAGGCTAGCAACCAAAAACTGATGGTTATTACTCCCAGGTCGTGGCCCACGAGCTCTCGGAAGCTCTCGTGTCTTTGCGCCTTGCCAACATCTACGACCTCAACTCCAAAATCTTGCTCCTCAAGTTTGCCAAGCCGAATAGCAAGCAACAGCTTCTTATCGAGTCCGGGTTCCGGTGTCATCTGACCGACTTTGCCCGCACCACTGCGCCGGCGCCGAGTAACTTCGTCGTCCGCCTCCGCAAATTCCTAAAAACCCGCCGAGTCACGGCCGTGTCCCAGATCGGTACCGATCGGATTATCGAGTTCCAGTTCAGCGATGGCGCTTATAGACTTTATCTCGAGTTCTTCGCTAGCGGCAACATAATCCTGACCGACTCGAAGCTCACCATCCTCACTCTGCTGCGCAATGTGCCCGAAGGCCAAGGGCAAGAAGCACAAGCTGTCGGCCTCACGTATACGCTGGAGAATAGGCAAAATTTCGGAGGCGTTCCCCCTTTGACGAAGGAGCGTTTGCGCCATGCGCTGGTTACAATTGTGGAAAATGCCACGACCAAGAAGAGCAAGAAGAAAGCTGCCGATGAGTTGAGGAGAGGCTTAGCCACAACCATTACAGAGCTCCCTCCCATTCTCGTCGAACACGTATTACGGCTCACGAACTTTGATCCGACAAAGAAAGCAGCAGAGGTCCTCGAGAACGAGTCTCTACTCGATTCGTTGTTTGTATCGTTGGAAAGAGCTCGCGGGCTTCTCGATGAAATTACCAAATCCCCAACTGCGAAAGGTTATATCATTGCCAAAGATAACCCGGCAGCCCCCAAACCACCAATAGGGGAAGAGGCCGCTTTAGAAGACAAAAGAAAGGGTCTGCTGTACGAGGACTTCCAGCCATTCCTACCCAAGCAGTTTGAGGATGACCCGTCGTGCAAGATCTTGTCGTTTGAGGGGTTCAACAAGACGGTCGATGAGTTCTTCTCGTCTCTCGAGGGCCAGAGACTCGAGTCACGGCTTCAAGAGCGCGAGGCCACGGCAAAGAAGAAGCTTGAGGCGGCCCGCCAAGACCAGGCAAAGAGGATAGAGGGGCTGCAGGAAATCCAACTTTTGAATCTCCGCAAGGCAGCCGCGATCGAAGCTAATCTGGAGCGGGTTCAAGAGGCCATGGATGCTGTGAACGGCTTACTCCAACAAGGCATGGACTGGGACGACGTCAACAAGCTGGTGGAGCGAGAGCAGCGACAACACAACCCTGTTGCCGAGATTATCAAGCTTCCGATGAAGCTCAATGAAAGCACCATCACTCTTTTGCTGGGAGAAGAAGAAGAGGAGGAGAAAGAGGAGGAGATGGACTTCGACTACGAAACGGATGACGAGACATTGATTGAGCTAGAGGCGGACAAATCAAAGACTTCCGACAAGCGTCTGACAATCGATATCAATCTCAAAATCAGTCCCTGGAACAATGCTAGAGAGTATTACGAGCAAAAGCGCTCAGCCGCCGGCAAGGAGAAAAAGACAGTGCAGCAGTCGGTGATGGCACTGAAAAACGCAGAGCAAAAAATCGCTGAGGACCTCAAAAAGGGCCTCAAACAGGAAAAGCCGGTACTCCAGCATATCAGGAAACCGATGTGGTTCGAAAAGTTTACCTGGTTCATTTCTTCCGAGGGGTATCTTGTCTTGGGTGGCCGGGACGCTCAACAGAATGAGATTCTGTATAAGCGGTACCTGAGGAAAGGGGATGTTTACGTCCACGCCGATCTGCACGGGGCGTCGAGCGTTATAATAAAGAACAACCCCAAGACTCCGGATGCTCCCATTCCGCCATCGACTCTGGCCCAAGCTGGCAATCTATCGGTCTGTTGTAAGTTGCCTTTGCTCTTTTCCGAGACCAGTACTTACTGATGGGGTAGGCTCGAGCGCATGGGACTCCAAAGCCGGAATGGGGGCTTGGTGGGTGAATGCAGATCAGGTTTCAAAGACCGCTCCGGCCGGTGAATATCTTCCAGTAGGGTGAGTTATCAAAGGCGTCGCGGTTATGCCCTACTAACGTCAGAAGGTCTTTTATGGTTAGAGGCAAACGGAATCTTCTCCCGCCCGCTTTGTTGATGCTGGGATTTGGTTTGCTGTTCAAGATCTCAGAGCAGAGCAAAGCCAAGCATGTGAAGCATAGGCTCTATGAGGGCGAAGATGCTGAGCCTGCGACTGGCCAAGCTGGCTCCGAGCTACAAGCAGCTGGGGCGTCGACTCCCCTTCAAGAGGGCAGCCAGGATGGAGATGAGTCTTCCGAGAGCGACGAGGAAGAGGAACAAGGGGACCTCCAACAACGGGCGAATCCCCTCCAGCCGGGTTCTCAGAACGCTGCCGAGGAGACCGCAGATGAACCAGAGGGTCCTGAGCCCCCGACAACAGAAATAGCAGCCCTTGCAATATCCAAAGAGCCCGAGGGCACAACAATCGCCGATCCGGTAAATGCTAGAGAAGATGGAGACTCTTCGGAGGACGAAGTATCATCACAAGCCCCAACCGTCGCTGGCCCGTCCTCGGGAACCCTGACCCCATCGACGGCGCCCCAGAGCGCAAAGAAGGCACCGCCGAAACGTGGCCAACGCGGCAAAGCCAAGAAGATTGCGGCCAAATACAGGGATCAAGATGAGGAAGACCGTGAGCTCATGGAGGAACTGCTCGGCGTCAAGGCAGCCCGCCAGAAGGCCGAGGCTGAAGCTGCGGCGAAGGCCAAGCGGGAAGCCGAAGCAGCCGCAGCCCGTGAGCGTCGCAAGCAGCAGCAAGAGCGGGCCAAGAAGCAGATTGCCGAGCACGAGGAGGTCCGCCGCATGATGCTCGAGGAAGGCGTCGAGATGCTCAACGAGGCCGAGGAGACGGAGGCGACAGCACTGGATGTTCTGGTAGGCACCCCCCTACCGGGGGACGAGATCCTCGAAGTCATCCCGGTCTGCGCGCCGTGGAGCGCTCTGGCAAAGGTCAAGTACAAGGCGAAGCTGCAGCCGGGAAACACAAAGAAGGGCAAGGCAGTCAAAGAGATTGTCGAGCGGTGGCGGGCTGCTGCGGCCAAGAAGGGGGTTATTGATGAGAATGCCACGGACCCGGAGAAGATGTGGCCTAGAGAGGTGGAGCTGATCAAGGGGTTGAAGGTGGAGGAGACGTTCAACACTGTTCCCGTGGGCAAAGTGACGGTGATGATGTCTGGTGGCGGTGGAGGCGGAGGAGGGGGAGGCCAGAAGGGAGGAGGTTCGAAGAGAGGGGGTAAGGGTGGGAAGGGGAAGAGATGAGTTTCGCCATTACATACAGGAGAGCATTGCGTAGGGGGAAAGAGTGGATGTAAAAAGTCGTACAGTCACATAGGAGAGGGCTAAAAGAGGAGGCCGAAATATGAAGTCTCGCCCCTTGGCGATGCTATTGGTTTATCCAGACCAAAAGAACTAACGATATACCTGAAGTGAATATGCTCATTCCAACTCTGCCACAAGCCACACGCTATGCTATGCTTTGCTCCCTTCTCTGTCCTAGCTCTCCGACGATGATGTCTTCGGTAGCTCAGACCCGACTTCTGGTCCCCCTTGAAGCCTGCCTCCTTTATGTACCGGGGCCCGTCTCTCGATCCCACAGTTCCTCCGACGTGGAGACTGATTCACAATATGAGGAATGTGATAACCAAGCCCCATAGCCTCATATGTACGTTCGTAGGTATCGGTTTGCTCGTCGTCCTCGCTTCAACTCTCGATTTCCGCCTTTTGGGTATCCATCGCCACAAATGTCCTTCATACGACGCTGCCCTTCGTCGCTTGCCGCTCCCAGCTCGCTCCCACTCTCGTTCTCGTATCGGGTGTTTACGTTCGTAGAGGCCTGTATTAATCTCAAGAGTTAGTCACCGAAACCGGCTTCCAGAGTGTGACCCCCTCGTGTGTGTGTCCCGCTCCTCAACCGCCTCTCCGTCCTGTTCCCGTAAACCCTGAGCGCCGTCCTGGCCACAGCCCACCCATCCCATCCCATCCCAAGCCACCGCGATAGAGAAAAGATAGAAGGAAAAAAAAACATACCCGCAACCCTGGGGCGTCGTGACGCCAAAGTAGCAGTCGTCCGAGTTCTTGGTCACGACCTGGTCCTGTCTGATAGGTGTGATGACGACGCCCGCGCTGACGAGGGAGACGAGGAGGGTGGTGGTGATTGCGACGATGAGCTTCATTTTGTTTTCTTTCTTTATTCTCTTTCCAATTTCTTTCTTTCTTGTGCCGCAACCCCAAAAATTGAATATGTATATATGTAAAATGAAGGTATTCAGACCAGCTGGCGCGACACGTATAAAGACGTTTTACAAAAACGTTTCGGCGGTAACAGCAGAATGTGGATAAAAACGAAAAGGAAGGGAAGAATGAGAGAGGTAGGTGATGGTTGTAGAAAAGAAGAGAGAGGGAAGCGCCAGTTTCGAGCGAGTACCGGCGGTCCATTTCTGAAACCTGCAATCCCCTAGGGGTTGCCGAGTGGCAGTTTCAGGATGCACCACCACCACTTGGGAAGCTTGTTTTGCAGCGCGCTTGGGTTTCGAACCAATCATTTTCTTCCATCACTTGACATGGAAGAAGAAGAAAAAAAATCGAGGAGAGGTTTCTTGTATGGCGATATCTTCACCGAATGGATGGATTTAGAGTAAATTCCATCGTGGATTTTTTGATCGTTTGGGTTGTCGTGACGAGCAGCACTTGAACATGCGGAAGCGGAGGGGTTCGTGGGGTGGTGTCGCATCTGGTTTCAGGGGTGACTTACCCAGCCACGATCAAGCCACATGTGGCTGGAGGCTCTCGAGCTGGGAAATGTTTCACCTGGGAAACGTGATATCGTCATGTGAGACTTCCGAGGTTGTTCTACGGTTTATGGCCATGTTGTATAGCTATTGGTGGTAAGCTTGTTCATATCATACATTCGGAAAACACCAAGACACTACATCCCCCCCCTTCGCCCACACGGGAGCGGGACTGTCCCGGGCGATTCCAAGTTCCCGGCTTGCTCAGATGAGTCCTCCGGAAGAAAATACGCGGCCTCCACATTATTCATGATATATAATACGCCGCAACTAGTGTACATACGGTTGGCGCAAACCACGCACGGTGTCGCCATCGGCACCGATAACCACTCCGTCAGACGTTCTGGTGCCACATGCCACAAGTAGTCAGTCGCCTTGCCGGAGGCGTCTCCAATATCAATGTTATCGCCACTCTATGCGGCCTGAATCGGGGCGGGAGCGGGCGCGGACGCGTCTGTTGCGCTGCCAGCCCTCAAGCCCGGTGCTGGCGGCAGGAAGATGGGGAGATATGTGACGAGGAGGGACATTACTGGACGACAGTGAGCAAATGAACAAGCAGACACCCGGAGGGTCGAATGGCTGGCCTACATGACATGCCCACCGTGAAGTAGCCGGGCGTGCTATTGCTCTTCTTGGCGTCCTCGCTTTCGCCCAACCAGTTCTGAACGCTGTAGACGACGGCCGCCCTGGAGACGGTCAGCATTGAGAGTCGAGATGAGGGCCATGTGCGACGGCGAATCGCGGATATGTGCGCAATCGTCGAGTCGCGGCTGCGTACAGCCTCAAGCCAGGTCCATCGCGCAGGGGGAAGCCGACATCGAGGGAACTCCTTACCATCCAACGTATCGGTTGCGCATAAAGACGGCGGCCATCGGGAGGGTGGACGAGAGGGTGGAGCCAAACTCGGCGCTGTCGCTCTTCGCCGCGGGTTCTTGATACGGAATGACTGCATCACAGGCCTGGTCAGCTTTCTTCTGCTCGGTGTTTTGCATCTCGTCGCCCCGTCCATCCATGGATATCGCTTTTGCTTCTCGCGACCCGGAAATACGTACTCAAGTCCGCCCGGCGCATGTCCTTCTTGTTAGCCGCCATCGTGATGGTGTCGGCACTCCGGAGACGAATTCGATGATCTGGCGTTGTTCTACACGGAGGTGGTTTCTAGTGAGGCGACATGGTCGCAACCGACACAGCAAGTGCGCATCGGGACGGCGCTAGGTCGCTTTCGGCTCCACTGTTTGCTTGCTGCGAGGCTGCACCCCGGACGGCTCGGCCGATTCTTTTAGGTGGGTTTGGGTTGGGTTAAAAACAGGCCAGGTCATAAGTGTGCCATGTAGCCGATCGCGGGAGCATCTATTCTTAATTGACACAGTTTGGATCAAGTTCGACAGCAATCTGTCTGTCTGCTGGTTGCCACGCCATCCGCCAGCTGCCGGCCCCATGTCTCGAGATGAGGTAATCCGCTAGTTAAATCTGCCTCGAGACGGTATTACCCAAATGTCGTCTCGCCGTTTGCGCAGAATCGGTACTAGAACTGGAATTGAACTGAGAGCGAGAGTGCGGAGACGAACATGTTGGCATCCGAGACCATACAGCAGTCCTGATTCGGCCACGCGCAGAATGCCCGTCTGAGTGACCGTCGGTCGACGACCACCACTCGGCTGCTTATCGTGACTAATTTGGTACGAGAGAGGGAAACACGGCTGGATGGAGCGGCTATCTCCATGCCAAAGAACCGATCTGGGGAGTGGATCGGGAAGATGCGTTTGCTGAAGGTCGGATGGCCGCACCGACCTCTACGGCAACGCCGGGTGCTCTTCGCCGGTTGGGTGTGCAGTGAGCTTCCAGCAGGACGACTCCAGTCGCCGCACTGTATCTGGAACTTGCCGGCTGGCCTTTGGCCGTTGGCCGTTGGCGTGCCGGGGTCTCGCAACGGCCGGGCGAGACGAAGGGTGTTGAATGGCGGCATGAAAACGTCGAAACCGTGATGATTGTTTCTTGCAGAGTGCTTGCCGTCCGCCAGCTGCAGCCGCCAACAAGGTGCTCTGTCAGAGAGGCAGAGAGGATCCCGAGCGAGAGTGAGTGAGCGATGTTGCCACAGTGCGGAGAATGGCTTCCAGGCGGTACTTCCCATAGGCGCAACCCTTGCAGATCCAGCCCGCAGCCCGCAGCCCGCAGCGCACGCCATCCTTTCCATCCAAAGCGCTCGTGCTCCCGCAGGTCGAAACCCGACCACCGCCCACCACCAACCCGCCGCTCACGTCGTTCCCGGTCCGCACCTCATCGCCTCGACCTGCAAACCGCCTCCCCCCGCCGGCCGACCGTCAACTCCACCATCGTAATCTTGTTCCAACGTCGATAGCGTCGAGCCGGCTCGGTGGAGCCCAGCTCACCGCCCATTTTTTGCTGGGAAACGGCCGCCAATCTCGGTCCGCATCAACGGCCGAATCGACAGACGATAATCGACGATACCTCAACAACCCCCCCGGGACGTCGTTCATGATCGGGGCCTTGCCGCGCCTGTCCCATTGCCTTCGATATCCTGCGGCATGGCGCATCGCACCGTCCGCCAGCGATGACGTCCCGGCCCCCATTGGGTGTCCAGCGGCAGCCCGCCCGGAAGCTGAGCGGGACGAATCTGTCGCAACGTCCGGCTGCCGCGGCGGCGCGCCAGCGCAGCTATGTGCCGCCGTCGCCCATACGGAAGGAGACGACTTTCCACGACTTCAGCCCCTCGGAGCCTACTAGCGATGCCCCCCAGCCTCGTCTCCCGGCCGTCCAGCGCCGGGGCGGCTCGCGCCTCAAGCTGGAGCTGTCGCATGATTCGGCCGACGGCATCGCCCATATCGGCATCAGCGAATCCCCCAATACTATCGACTCCTCTAAGCCCTTCACCCCGTCGCGAATGATGCCACCGACCGAGCCGTCCGAACTGGGAGACATGAGCCCTCATCTCTCGGCCCACGTTCAAGCCGCCGAGAGTGATGCTCCGTTACCCATGCCCGCCCGCCGTCCGAGATTCACAGCGGATTTGCCCCGCCGAGACGCCCCCCCGACCCAAGCCAACCCGCCGAAGAAAGATGCCCGGCCGAAGCCTTACACCATCGAGGTGCCGACGGCGGCCCCCCGATACCAGACTCACGGGAAATCAGAGACGCATGCGAGGTCGGGCTCCAGCACGGCTGGCGGCCATCATGGTGCTTCTGGGGTGGGATATGCCGACTTTTTCCCATGGACCGGTAACCACCCCGAAGACCAGTTCTCCGAGGGTGCCATCCGTAATGGCTTGTTCGACAAGGCTCCGATTGCCCAGACCGAGACGTCTTCAGCAAAGGGGGTGCTTTTTGCGGCTCTCAAGCATAAGAGCGGTCTGGTGGCCCTTTCGTCTGTCTTCACCAATGTCATCGGCCAGAGGAGACATAGTGGCCAAATTACGACGCCCACGACTTTCAAACCACCACCGCGCGTTACTCTCACCGACACCAAGAAGGCGGCTTGGATGAGGGATCTAGCCAACCCTGCGATTCCCCTTCGACGGCTTAGCCGAACAATACCCCATGGCATCCGCGGGAGAGCCCTGCTGGATCAGTGCCTCAGCAAAAATGTGTCCACTGACCGTGCCGTATGGCTCGCAAAGTGCGTGGGCATCAACGAGATTCGAAGCTTCAAGAGAAAAGGGCCGAACGGGGCCTTGATTGTGGGCGGAGGAGAGTCCAAGTTCCACAAAGACTGGACCATAATCGTCGAGCAGTTTGTCGAAAGTGTTGTTTTTGGATTTGAAGAGCCGGAATGGAGGCGTAACGTCGGATACGCGTAAGTCAACCGGTTTGGCTGCGCGGCAACGATGCTGACCATGTACAGGATTCGGCTCGCAACACATCTTTATGCTGAGAACCTGCTAGACAGGGAGCATTTCCTCGAATGGCTGGTCCAGAGCCTCGAGAACAGCGACCAGACGAAACTCCCCATGTGGATGCTCCTCACCGAAATCTACTGGAAGGACCTGCTTCGGCTTCGAAAGTATGGCCGCAGACTAGTCCTCGCGCTTGTGAGGCACCATCATGAGGTAGGTCTCTCGAACCCCTGCGGCCGGACGAGTGCTAAACCCGACACAGGTCCAAGCACACCCCGACAGAGACATCTACCAGCCTTTGCTTTCGAAATTAGCACTGCTGCTGAACACACTTATCGTGAGCAGCCCGGACAACTTTGTTTTCCCGAATGCATGGCCCAAATACCGTGAGTCGCTCAAGACTTGCCTGGCTGCAGGTGATCCGGTCCGTTCAAACGCCTTCATGGCTATCAACCATCGAAACGAACAGCTGGTGGCATCGGCCAACCGCTCTCAGCCTGCGTCACGACACATCTTCGTCAGGTTGCTTGATGCGACCCTGCAGGCCCCGATGGGGGATGAGCTTCCTGTTCAGTGCTGGGGCATTGCCAAGGACAAGGAAGCTCTGGCGACCACTCTACTCGAGTGGTGTACATCGCTGTACAGGCCAGGGATAGCAAAAGTCTTCGTGTCGAGCCGAATCTTCAAACACTGGAACTCCCTCGGCCTCGACTCGACAGCCACGATACTCAGGTTCCTCGATACCGACGCGCTCGAGGAGCAAGGACAGAAGGATGCTCTCTACCACCTCGTCTGCGAGCTCGCGCGCTGCAAGGTTTTCTCGGTTCCTCGCTATATCCGGTGGCTCGTAGCCGGTGGTGGTCTCAGAGACCCGCGGGATGTGCTGCCTGAAGCGCCTGCGGCGAAACGCCTCCTTGTTGAGCTGCCCATACACGCCCTCACCGACGAACACAAAAACATGAGAGCCGGGATGCTGCGCCGTGCTTCCTACAGAGTTTCGGACGAATCCAAAAACACGGACATGGCCATCGGGTATCTGAAACAGGCGCTGGGGTTACCCATCGAGGAGGATGACCCTATCTTGCAAAGGAAACCAGTGGCATTGAGCAAGCTAGCGAAACGGATCGGAGCGGGTAGCCGGAGTCTCAAGGCGGAGATCGGGTGCTGGATCCGAAATGGATTCGTTCTCTCGGGCGATAGCAAAGGAAAGGGGCCGGCAGAGGAGCAGGGACCTGAAAGGCTGCCCGAAACGTTTCAGGCTGTCCGTACCGTGCTGGAAGCCGCCGAAGACTTCTCCATGCTCGCTGAGGTGTTGAAGTCACTGGCTTGGCAGTGCAATGTTGAGACGCTCTCGGCCGCCGCCGATACGATCAATCGCCACTTTTTTGCCTTCTCGGCTTTGGGCATCGCCAAGCCGCTTTTTGAGAACCTTCGGAAGCGACTTCAATCTCTCGCTCGGGAGCAGCAGAATAGCATTCGTCCCCTTCTGGCCTCACTGGCCTGCCTAGCTTCTAGGATACCCGGAAACAAGGAACTCGCAGTGCAGCTTCAGAAAGATCTGGCCATGGTCGACCGCCATAACCCGGTCGATGCGTGCTCACCCGTTTCGGACAGCATGGCGTTGCGGTTACAGGACGACGATGTCAACTTGCAAGAAGAGATCGAGAAGAACCTAGCCAGCGGCACGAGTCTGGACCGAAATACCATGGACCGGCTGTTCCAAAGAATTGTGCAGCGATTGCAGAGCTGCTGGGGGAAAGCTGACGACAACCAGCGGGCATACAGCCGGCTCCTCACGCGATTACGAATTTTTGATACCCAGCACTTTGACAGCGTCATGACCAAGTGGCTTTGTTATGTACGGACCCTGCGGAACAGGCCGTCGATATTGAGGATATATCCGCTCCTGGTTTCTGTGGGATGCTTGACGCTGCCTGGCATCTTTGCAACGACATCCGAGCCTACGGGCGGCCAGGGCGCGAGCATGCAGCGGCCTCCGGCTCCTAACCCACAGGGTCCACAAGTAGTGCAGAACACGTATCGGACGAGATACATGCAGGAGGTTCTTCAACTCCTCCTCACGCCGGTGCAACCAGATGGCCTCCTCGCACCGGAAGAGTGCTACCGCTTCTCCATCTTGCAGGATCAAGCATCCCGCGAGAACGCCAAGGACATGCTCGGGCTCATACGGCTTGCCCTAGCCGAGTACTACCATTCCCGGGCGCAAAACGACTTTGAGAACCTACCACTGGACGACCTTGGAGTCCAGGACCGCCTTCTCGGATTAATCAAGCAGCTAGTTTTGAAGGATGCCCAGGGGGTAGCTCGGGCACTGGTTATCAGGATGCAGGACTCGCACGTGGGGGACTGGATCGAGTACCTGACGACCAAGCTGCTGATTCCTACGGCCGACAGAGATACCCAAGTAACGTTTGACCAGGTTTTGGAGCGGACCAACGAGTTCACGCTCCCGTTCTGCCAAGTTAAGCTCCTGTTGAGCCTCGCGTCGAACGACCAGAACACGCCAGAGGGCAGAGGCCTTCAGCAGTCTCTCCTGGACCTATTTGTCAAGGCGATGGATAAGGCGATTGACGCCAGGAACATCTCATGGATAGGAATGCTGTCTTGCCTGAGTCCGGAGATCACACATGATGTCAAGAACCGTGCGCAGGTGCGCTTCTTGGACCTTTTACCATCGCTGCGGGGCACGGCACCGACGGATAGGACGCCCGACCAGTGTCTTCTGATGGCCAGGAACCTCCTGTCTGTCATCGACGCCATTATTAGGGGCGGCTCGATGGGCAGGCAGCCCCAGCTGGTCCCGGTCATGGTCGACAAGCTTGCCGATATGTGGGAGGTTCTCGCATCGGGCGATGCCGAGGCCAAAGGTCTCGTGGTCGACGGCTGGCTCACCCTCCTTCTCGACCTCATCACGCTGCACACGCAAACGTTTGACAGCAGCAAGCAGAGCAACGAGGTCCGCTCCCGAGCGCTCATCGTCTGTGCCGGCTTGATCCAGGAGCTCGACGCCCTCCACGGGCCGGACACCGATACGCGGACGCTGCGCAATCGTGTGTTTGACCTCGCCTGCCTGCTGGTTGACAACGTGGCCGACGAGTCCCGGGCGATGTGTGCACGCGCGCTGAAGGACACGACGTCGGACCCACGCATACGCTACATCTTCAGCTTCGCGCCGACGCCGGGCGAGAACCTGATGCTGAGCCACAAGGACCGGGTCGCGACGCCGGCGGCGGCGACAGCAGCGCGACCCGGCGCGCCCATGGGCGGGCTGCTCGGCACGCCGGGCTCGCTGTGGGGTCTTGATCCGCCGACGACGGAGAGGCTGAGCGTGTTCCACTTCAAGCAGTGGGATATCCTGAGCGAGCCGACGCCCAACGTGGGCGAGAATGACACGTCGTTGAGCTTGGGCTTGTTTGAAGCGAGGAAAGTGTAATGATTCCACGTGTTTTTGCTTTTGAAGCGAAAGCGAAAGCGAAGGTATTTTTCTTCTTCTTTCGATAATATATTCTACATATATGTGATTGGCTTTTTTTTTTCGGAATCGTTTGTATCAACCAAACCCCCCGCCATGAGGAGGGGGATGGGGGGAGTCTGTTTTGGTGAAAGGGGAGTTGCGGGATGATGGGTCAGTCTCGATGGAATGCATGCAATTGCTGGATAGGATGCACAGAGGCCGCGGTCGGTGGGAAGCGAAGGAAGGCGCTGGTTGGTTTGCTTGGCTTGGTTTAGCTTGCGGATTTATGGGTCTGGTTTGGTCTTGTCTGGGTTGGTTTGGTTTGGTTCATTAGATAGAAACGATCCTACGATGGTTTTTAAGGTTTTCGTTTGAATCGGGAGAGAGAGAGAGAGAGAGAGAGAGAGTTTCAAAGTTTGGTTTTTTTTCAATCCCATGCGGTGCGGGTGCGGGTTTTGCAAAGGTGGGCGGTTCGAGCGACAGGCAACTTTTTGCTCAGCTTGGAGGTTTTATTTCCGGGTTTTCTTGTGTGAAATACGTGAGCGGCATGAGCGGCATGGCATGACTTGATATGGGCATGGCGATGGGTGTTTTTATGTTATGATACCAGAGACAGGGAGGAGAGAAAGGGAGGAGGGAGAGAGATAAGCATGGAGCGAGCGAGCAAGTGAGCGAGTCTGCAATCATGAAGGTCATGAAGGGATGGGAAAGGTAGCGATGAATTTCCATTTCAATTTCAAGCACTGTTCAAATCTGAAAAGGGCATGCCTCTCAAAAGTAGTCCTGCGACGAGGATATCGTGGAGTGTGAAGTGTGAAGTGTGATAACTGGGTTTGTCTTGCTTGACTCGTGGCCATGGCCGTGGCGGTTGCGACATGGTCCTCTGTCGATATGTAGATGTTAATGTAGAATGACACCGGAACACCGGACGGACGGATACAGTTCTCAGTTCTCGGTTTCTCCAGCAGTATACAGCTGAATACCTACCTACCTGCCTACCTGCTTTTCTTGCTTCCCGATATATATATATATATATATGTGTGTACCCTTTTCGGTGTTCTAATCCAGCAACTGAACACGTCGTGCTGGCCGAATGAGAATTTGAGATATGCCATTTCGAAGTACCTATCCTCCTGCCTTACCCATGTATTGTACTTCCTTTAGAGGACGTGTGGAAACTGTCTCATTCTAGTGGGTGGTTGAGTGGTACATACTCATCATCTTTTGAGACCTTCGTTATTACTAGATCATACATATGAACGACCCAGGCGACAACACCCTGACGGGGGCAGTAGGTCGCCAGTGTGCGGTGCTATGCTGCTGGTACCACACACTGTCTTATCCGTACATTTTTCTTTGTTGACTTGCAGGCAAACAAACGGGGGAGACTAATTTAGAGCCACAGCATGCGCACCGAGGATTAGATAGCAGCCACTCATGTGCTATAACTACATTGAAGAGGGACCGCCTACTCCCCTAGGGGGTGGAAGCCTTCGGCTTCCTACGGTTTAAGACAAATAATAATCATAATTTAGAGCCACAGCAACCACAAAATCAGTGTATCAGGGCAGAGAGATGAACTGGCCGAACACACACACACACAGAGAAGATTCCCGTCCGAGAGCTTCGTTTTCCGCAACTGTAACTCAATCAAGCTATATCTTTCCAGTATACAAAAACGAACGGTAATAGCCAAGCTAGCTGGAAGATGCTAAACCCGCGTTTTCTACCCTAAGTTTATTTATTTTTTGGGTTGCCTGGTGGTTTATAGTCTTGATGACTCGCGCAGTATTGGTCATGCTGTGTGGATGCTCAGGGGTTTGTATGGGGATGACAATAAAACAAACGGGTTCCGACAAGACATCAAGACCTTCTCATACTTTAACCAAGGCACATAAATATCACACTCAATCTTCTGACTCGTATAGTCCAAGCAAACGAACGCTGGATGACGATATACTCGACACTCGCCATAAAACTTCATATAAACCAATGCTCCATAGTAAACATACCCTTAAAATGCTCAAGTAACAATGCCTTTCAACCCCAACCCAACGGATTCCGTCAATCCCCGTCCCAAGAAACATTATACCCATGAATCATAAAAGGACTCGTCCATTCTGGAAAAGCCAAAAACTCCGACAAGATGCAGATGCAGAGCTAAGTTTCCCGAGGGATACAACTAGTCACTGGCGCTCGCCGCCTTGACCTGCTTGTTCGCGGGCGAGTATATCCTGAACTGCACAAAGATGATGCAGTCCTCGACCATGGTGCCGAGCGAGCCGAGCAGCCAGGGCAGGGCCCGGATGAAGTAGTCGCGGTCCTGCGAGTAGGCCAGGACGCTCGCGCCGTACGTAAAGTTGCCCGTCAGGGACAGGAGGAAGAACAAAAGGGCTAGACCCTCGCACGACTTTTCCTGGTAGTTCTTGATAATCTGTGGGATGCGGGCACTACGCAAAGAGTCCATTAGCGCCGTGTTGATAGTCATCACTAACAAATTTATACGTACCACAGGTAGCATATGGCGCTAATGTAGCCCAACACCATACCGATAATCTTCTCGGGTTGGGCATTGGCCAGACCATCCCCAGCATCGGGGACGCCATCGGAAACATCCCACGCGCCCATCTTGTAGCTGACGAACCACCCGGCGCCACCCACGACCCATACGGCCACCAGACTAAAGGCGTTATGAAGCCATGGATTGCTGTCCGGGGTGTCGTCCTCGCCGGTGATGATGCGCGTAAGCGGGTCGAGGTTGCTCTCGCGGCGGCGGACCGAGTGGCGACGGTGCGACCCGGGCAAGCCGATCGACTCGCTGCGGCGCCGGCGGCTAGCAGACCGCAAGAGAGGCTCCTCCTCGTCCGACACGGCCGTGGCGTCGGTGTCGCGGGTGGCCGTCGACGAGTGACGGCGGCGGTGGAGGCTGCGGGCGCGACGGCGGGCGTTGACCGTGTTGTAGTAGGAGCACTGTGTGATGAGAATCAGATCGGCCAGGCAGAAATAGCAGGCCAGGGCCACGGCTGTCGGCGCGAGGTTGGTCCACAGGGCGCCCGAGAGGTTCGAGATGTCGCCCAGCAGCCATATGAAGAGGAATTTCATGGACAGAGCATCGGCGCTCTGGTTCTTGTAGTTCGTGATGAGTTGCGGCAGCTACTATCTGTCAGAAGCTGGTTCTCTTCTGAGGATCATGGAACACACCAGGAGACATATCCAAGCCGTGAGGCTGACGCTGCCAAAGACACCCGAGAGGGCCTCGCCGACGCGGGGTGACTGGAGAGTCGAGGGCGCCGCGGCGGCGAGGAAGGGGACGATAAGGGCCGCCATCGTGTTTCTGCGGCCAGACGGGCGGTGTACCGAGGGCTCACCTAGGCGGCGGTCGACGGCGCGCACATATAAGCGTAACACGGGACAATTGGTCGCGGGGCTGGGCGTGGTGTTGAGAGGGTTGGATGGAGTTTGCAGACATTGGAATCCGAGTCATTCACTGGTCAGCAGGCCTTGTTATCGCTGCCCGCCGTGCAAAAAGAGGGCGCAGAGATAAGAGTCCACCCTGACGTTCCTTGTCCCGGAAAGGGTCTAGCGATCGGCCGTCACCCACCATGTCGGCAGGCAAAAAAGCCCCTCTTTTCGGCCACTTGACGACTGAGACAGCGAGACTCAGAGCGAGAGAGAGAGAAAAGTCCCTGCTGGATGCAAAGCAACCCACCAAGTTCGACCAAGTTGAGAGAGGCGCATCGGCAGCTGAGACACCCATCAGCAGTCACTCGCGCTGACAGGCCGGTGACAGGTCGGTGACATCTGGACCGACTTCCATGTGAGCACATGCCGCATTGGTGCCAAAAGGCGGGCATCTCGCTTGGCCGATTCCGATCCGAGATCTGCTAGTGCTGCAGTTTGGATTCTGCGGGAGTTCAATTGCTGCAACAGGCTGGCAACCAGTTATAAAATGGAGTTAACAATCTCAAACTCCCAAACGAATGTTCGAGTATAGATGGTTCAAGATGGATTCGCACTCGTGGTTGCACGGGATCTGATGCGATAACAAGCGCAGCAAAGCACGAGACGACATGCGCAAATCAAGGCCAAGGCACCGACTCGACACGCGACACGTGGGGCGCCCCTGTGGCCGGCCGATTCGCCCGCAGCGCACCGCAGCCGCGGCGTTCCTCCAGCAACTCGCCAGTGGCTGTGAGTGGACGCCTTGGACTGCCAATGCTAACACAGTAGGCTGACGATGAACATGAGCCACGAGCAAAGTTGGCAAGGCCAGCCCTGCGGCCTCCCTCCGTCTTGAATGATATGACCAAGAGACTGTAACTTGATATTTTCCTGGAAACTTTTACTCTTTTCCATATCTCTAGACTGGTGTCACTTGTATCTCTATCTCTGTTTCGCTCGTCACGTTCCAAGGTGAAACCAAAAGATAAGGGCACAGCAAGAATGAGGTTATCACCACTCACAATCGCCGCCGGGGCACTGGCCGTGTTACCAACATCCCACGCATTCGGCGGTACGTAGTTACTCCCTCTTTATCGGTCCTCATCTCACAGACACTAATACCAAAAAAAAAGGCTTTGGACACATCACCATAGCATACCTCGCCAGCAACTTTGTCGCGCCCGAGACCACGGCCTATTTCCAGGGCTTGCTCCGCAACGACACGGCCGACTACCTCGCCGGCGTGGCGACGTGGGCCGACTCAGTGCGCTACAGCAAGTACTTCCGCTGGACGTCCAACTTCCACTTCATCGACGCCAAGGACGACCCGCCGCGCGCGTGCAACGTCGACCTCGAGCGCGACTGCAAAGCCGACGGCTGCGTGGTCACGGCCCTGGCCAACTACACGTCCCGCCTGCTGGACGCGTCTTTGCCGGCGTACGAGCACAACGTGGCCGCCCGCTTCGTCGTTCACTTCGTCGGCGACGTCCACCAGCCGCTGCACGACGAGGACGTGGCCCGCGGCGGCAACGGCATCCCCGTCCGCTTCCACGGCGTCGAGCTGAACCTGCACCACGTCTGGGACTCGAGCATCGCCGAGAAGCTTGTCGGCGGCGTCGCCCGCCGCCAGCCCTACCGCCACGCCCGCCTGTGGGCCGACTCGCTGACCGCCGAGATCCGCGCCGGCAGGTTCGCCGGGACCACCAGCCGCGCCTGGCTCGACGGGCTCGACATTGACGATCCCACGGCCACGGCGCTGCTCTGGGCGAGGGAGGGGAATGCCCATGTTTGTACTACAGGTAACTCTTATGATGAAAACCGCACCCTTCGGAAAAGTTGTTGTCGGCTAACTTGTGCCGATAAACTTAGTCCTCCCTGAAGGTCCCCAGGCTATCCGCGGCCAGGAGCTCGGAACCACGAGCTACTACGACGCGGCCGCCCCCGTCATCGAGCTCCAGGTAGCCAGGGCCGGCTATCGGCTCGCCGCTTGGCTTGATCTCATCGTCGCCCGCATCAAGGCCAATGAGACTCGGCGGGCGTCATCATCATCCATGGGTGATTTGTAGACCTTACTTATTTCTTCTGACATGACCTTGGGTATGGAGTGTGGAGAATCCAGCGAGCTTTTGTATCTATGGAGCACACAAAGCAGGGCAGGGCAATTTTTTGTAATAGTCTGCAACGCCTTGGAAATCAGATCACGTTCGGGATGGACAGGTTACACGTCGCAGCCGGCTGCTTGGAGAAGGGATCTTCCATCGCCCGGCTGGGCTTTCCTTGGCTAACCTCTACATATGCCGCGCGGGTATTGGAACCCATTCTGAATTTCTTCCACTCGGGAGTTTCGAACTTCGGAAGAAGACTAGACCCTTTCATCCAGTCATTTGTCCCGGTCTCGGTCCCAGACCCGGTCCACCCGGCGAAGTTGTGTTGCGGGAGAGCGCTTCCAGACCGTCGACGCATATATGCGGCTACGATTGACGGACGAGATGTCAAGGGAGGAGGAGGAGAGGGAGAGAAACAGCCATACGAACCAGAAATCTTGTAAAGAGAAAAAAAAAGTACATCCACACACACTCCATCCAACAGGATTCATTGACACGGCCCCCCAAAAATGGAAGAGGACCGGCCACACACCGGATCGAAAGAAGGACTGCGAATATCCTGCCTGATCGTCCCGTAGCATGAGCGATCATGATGCCACTTTTCTTCTCTCTTCGCCAGAGAGAGAAAATCCCCGGCCCGGCATGAGAGATCCGTGGTCGATGCTGTGAGGGCGTGCGGATTTGCAAATGCCAAGCCTTTACATGCCCAAGACACTCCCGAATCACCATTCTTGTTTCGTTCCGGTGATCGCTTCGGGTGCGACGAGTCCGTCCCTCTCTTGTGACGCGGGCGAGTCAGCGTGCGAGCGAGCGAGCCGACGAAGACGACAGCGGGTTCGAGAGAGAGGGAAACGTTCTGTCCCTGCCCTCGATCCCCCCTTTTTTTTCGAGAAGGAAACGCCAAGATTTATCCCATCCCACGTCCCGTTTTGGAGCTTGGTCGACTGCCAAGACCTTGACACGTCCCGCATTTTGGACGTCGCGCAACTCTAAAAAGGAGGATTTTTTGCTGACTGCGCTTATTACTCTTCTTGCAGAGAGGAACGCGTCGAAGACATGGGACGTTTCAAACGATTGCGCAAGTATCTGCCTCGAATTTTACTCGTAGCTGGGATGGGACCAAGGTGAAAGAAGGAGAGATGAGATTGCAGGCGGGAAACCCCCTCTTCGTTTCCTGTCTCATGTTCACCTAGGGGCCGCCTCAAGTCCCCTGCCGCTGGTAACACTGGTGACAAACCGCTCCGCAACATGCGCCTTGGGCCGACTTTGGTCTGGCCAGCGCCACGTTCGTCGGGAAAGACGGCAAGTCGGGATAGGGTGTGGATTGCATACTCCGTGAACCGTACCCCAACTATCTTTGGATTTAAGAACCGTGGGGTCGGTGTTAGCGCAACTCTCACTCCCACACTCCAGAGACTAACTATCGTCATTGCCATTGAGCTCGCCCGCAGCAAGTTGCAGATGATTGGCAAACGATCATCTTGGCTGACTTGCCGCCTATAAGCCGGGTGCAAGATCAACATACTGGCTAGAATGGCCCCGAATCGTTGCATCCATGTCGGCGGGAAAGAAATGGGAATAGTGCATACGGGCTCGGATGACTTGATGGGATGGCAGCTCGTAGCCGTGCTGTCCTGTGAACAACGTGGGTCAGGGAATCCAGATGGCTGCAGCGAGTCCACCTCGCGTCCGGCATCGCTAGTATAGCGGCCACGAGATGCCTGAGCTTATTTCTGGTCAGCCCTACTCCTCCTCCTGAAATGTACCAGCCTTGGGACACAGGATTGGGGACGTGTTTCGGCGAGGTTGCGGAAGCAGCGGTGGCTGCTGGGATTCCAAACTGCATCCTCGCAAAACAATATGGGCCTGAGCGAAATCACCTCGACCAGGCCAAGGAGTCGAAGTGAAGACAGGAGAACGTCGTCAACCGCATCCAGTCCCTAGTCACCCCTGGTGGATTACTTGGTTCTGGATCCGATCCCGGCAGCCTTGAGCTAATTTGTGTATGAAATCATTGCGATGAACCATCCGAACTTTTGTTGGGTGGATTCCAGTGTACTTCCTTACTGTGTAGAGTATGCGTCGGCGGGCGGATGCGGGCAAGGTCGCCGGCGCCGTTGAACGAAAACGTCTTGGCAGGCCGCACCTCGGCCGGGACGGGGGTTCCTCAATCCGATGGGGTGTCAAGATGGGACCCGGCGTGTCGAATCGAACAGGACAAACAGACGTTAAGCGCCGTTGGACGGGAATAGGTTCGGTCATCGGCATGGTAGGGATTTGCCGTGATGCGTTGATAACCCGACAATCTCAGTTCCTCTGTCGACAGCGATTTTCGCTGCGAGTGGTAGCGCAGCGATGGGCGGACATCCGCATGCTCGTTCGCCGTGAGCAGGGCCAACGCTGGCAGGCTGGGATGGCTGCAGCTTCGTAATACTGGGTCAGGGTATTGGAAACACCAGCTGAAGACGGAAGACGACGTTCTGCTCGTCTTCGGCATCCGAGAACTCGAGAGGTAGCAAGGAGAAAAAAGCGGGGCCGGGCAGGGTGCGGAGGTAATGCTTGTGGCTCGCTTGCGCTTCATCCCGAGACAGATGCTGCTCGATCGTCCTGGGCGCCGCCCGCCATTGGCTCGTTCTTCAGACGAGCCGGGGGCTGACATCGCATCTGGCACAGAAGCCGCATCAACCTCAGCGCCGTTGCTCCAGGGCCTGCCTCGAAAACTCCCAGCTTCCAAATAGTTACTGTGTGCGACGGCAGACCCTCCAGCAGGCGCCGTGTTCTGCGCTCGAGGGTGCACGACGTGATGGACCGTCGTTCTACTGCTTTTTGCTGTGGATAATCGATGTTGATCTGGAGCGAAGCAATTGACGATGAAATGGTCGCAGATGGCGTGCAGCAGCCTGCTTTTTTTAGGGCCCGGCGGATCTGGTTCCTGCAGAAAAGGTGGTGGTGTGGCGTTCTCGCTGCCCCTCCCCCGCGTCAGAGCCGCAACTTCCCTCGTCGGAGTGGTGCAGGGATGCCGGGGTGGCAGGCCGTCCCATGGTTTGACGCTACACTCCCCTCTTGTCAGAGCTCCGCCCATCTCCCTGCGCGACGTTTTGGAATCGTGGAGCCCTGTGATGCTCCGACAAGCGTGTTCGTGCGGAATGCCGCTGCTTCCTGGTCACCCACTGCTTGGCACACCCTCCAACCCATCCAGCCCATCCAGCGGCACGGGGTTGCCTGAGAAATGGGCCCGGGATATAAAGAAACGAGGTCTTGGCTTTGCGATCCTCTTGGCGTTCCCTCCTTCGTCCGTTTTATATACCCTCAGCGCTCTTCTTTTTCTCGTCTTTCCCACTTTTGGTCTTCCTTTCTCTTGTGTGTGGTGGTTTTGTTTCCCTTCATTCGTTCCTTTCTCGACGCCGGTTGTACATATTCCTTCGTCGACACCAGCTGTCTGGCACCACTCCTTTTTCGACTTTCGATTCTTAACGGTCTGGCACCACTCGTATTCGATTCGTCTCCCGCTCCCCGGAGCTCCTAAAACCGACAGTCTTTCTCCGTTGATTCGAGATCGCCGATATGTTGGTCAAGAACACGCTCGCGGCCCTGTTGGGTCTGGCGGTGGCTGTAGAGGCGGCCTCGGTCCACAACTTCCGATCCCCAGCTGCCGACGGCCTGGTGAGGCGGCAGAACAAAAACAACCAAAACAACCGTGGTGGGCAGCAGGGCAAGAACAACCAGGGCAACCAAGGGCAGCAGGCGGGCAACCAGGGCAACCAGGGGGGGAATCAGGGGAACAACAATAACAACAACAATAATGCCGCCTCCGTCACCTGCCTGGCCCCTAATGCCATCCAGACCGGCTCCCAGTCCACCGGCCAGAGCGGCGCCGTCGCTGCCGATGGCCAGGTTGAGTCCAAGACGTATGTTGCGTCCCACGGTATTCCACACACACAGTCCACTGACCCATTCCCAGGGACCCGGCCAACTTCATCAACACCTGCGCTGGTCTAACACTGACCAACGGTCTGCAGAACCGTGACGGTTCTTGCAACGGTATCCGTATGTTTTCCCCTGATTTTGCTGATGTGCGGGCGGCGCTAACAGCCGGCAGCCATGGGCAAGATCCCCTCGGTTGACAACATGGTGTCCACCGTTATTCTGTTCCCCAAGAACAACCAGGTCCTCACGCCCAACCAGGACTTCAACATCAGCCTCCAGATCCAAGGTCTCACCGCTGGTTCCTTCACCAACGCGACAAGCACCTATTACAGCGCTCCGCAGGATGTTGGCGGTGACGGCAAGATCATTGGCCATACCCACGTCACCGTTCAGGATACCGGCAAGTCTCTGGACCCCACCACGCCTCTCGACCCCAAGCAGTTTGTCTTCTTCAAGGGTATCAACGATGCCGGAAACGGCCGCGGTCTCCTCCAAGCTCAGGTCAAGGGTGGTCTCCCTGAGGGCTTCTTCCGTCTCTGCACCATGTCCAGTGCCTCCAACCACCAGCCTGTGCTGATGCCCGTCGCCCAGCGTGGTACCCAGGAGGACTGCAAGTACTTTGCCGTCAACGCCAACCCTAACATTCTGAACGGCCAAGGCGGAAACAACAACAACGGCAACAACGGCAACGCCGGCAATGCCAACGCCGGCAACGCTGGCAATGCCAACGCCAACGCCGGTAACGCCAATGCTGGTAACTCTAGCAATGCCAACCAAGGACAAGCCAATCAAGGCAAGGGCAACGGTGGTAACCAGGGCAAGGCCAACGGTCAGGGCAATCAGGGACAAGCCAACCAAGGAAAGGCCAACCAGGGACAAGCCAACCAGGGACAAGCCGGAGGCCAGGCCAATCAGGGCCAGGCTAACCAAGGGCAAGCCAACCAAGGCAAGGCTCAGGGCAACCAAGGCAAAGCCAGCGGCCAGCAAGCTCAAGGTCAAGCTCAGCAAGGCCAAGGTCAAGCTCAGCAAGGTCAGGGCCAAGCTCAGCAAGGTCAGGGTCAAGCTCAGCAAGGCCAGGGCAAGGCTAGCGCCGGCGGAGCTGGTGCTGCTGGTGCTGCCCTCGGCAACATCGCCGCTCCCGAGGTCAAGAACGTCGGCGGTGATCGTCCCTTCGTTGTCAATGGCGACTCGTTTGTCAACAAGTCGGCCGCTGTCCAACGTGCCTGTGCCGTCCAGAACAATGCCTGCGCCAACGCTGTCAACTCGGGAAGCGCACAGGGGTTCAGCGTCACTGACTGCAACTCCCAAGAGCAAGCGTGCCGGACGGCCGGTGGAGCGTAAAAGACACATACTGCCCTTAATATCGGCGCGTCGTCCCGCCGTATCCCCGGAGCAGCAGCGCCTCGTCGCCCGCCGTCAAAGCATGTCAGCTCACCCCCAAACCTCACGAGGCTCCTGGGGTCTGGAATGCTTGGGAAGCTCTGATTGTTGGCTCTGGTGGTGATGGGGATTGTTTTCTAGAGACGGGGCTGATACCCTCCAGACGTTTTTGGTTCTGGAACCGTCCCTCTTTGGGGAACTACCCTTTCGGGGCCTTGGGTATATAGCTGACAATCCCTTGCCGGCGGGTTCACCTGGTTGTTCGCACTACGGGGGTCTGGGAAGGGAGGGATGAGAGATTGGGAGGAGGAGAAGGAGGGAGACTGGGAGGACCGGGGTTATTTTGTGTTGTGTGTGCGCGCTCTTATGTGTGTGTGTGTATGATACACAAAAAACCTCTTTATACTTTTCCTATTTATTATACTTTTTTTTCTCTTTTTTTTCTCACACCATCTTTCCCGATCTTTTTTCCTTCTCTCTCATTTCCTCTCATTTCTTTCTGTCTATTCCTCTTACACGATGGATGACGGGAGAAAGAAAACGGGACAAGCGACCGCCGCCGCATAAAAAGGGTGTTTGTGTTGTGTGTGTGCATGTGTTGTTAATCAGAAAAGGGTAAAATTTCATGTGTGCACACACATACACACGCGCGCGAGCAAATGTGTGGCGTATGTTAACGACACTTGGAAGACCGGAGGTATTATTACTAGACAGGAGAAGAGAGAACGTTTACGCTGAATGTCGTTTGAGTGAAATTTTTGGGGGGAATTGGGTAGGGACAAGGTGAGTTGAGTTGAGTGAATGCCAAATGTCCAACTACCTAGTTACTGAGAGAAAAGGGGGGGAAGAAAATAAGGGGGTGTGTTTCCCGCCGCTCGGATCGGATGTGGGCGACACCTGCTGTCGGATCCGCGTCTCAGGTTTTTTTCCCTTGGGGGTTTCGGGCGCTTGGCGCGGCCCGCTACCACCACTGCGGCCGCCTGGGCACCCGTTCGCTTGGCTTTTTTTTATGCTTGGTACCTTGTTTTATTATATTTCTCTCGCTTTATTGGGAGGCAGGGAGAGGGCCGGGGAGGGGAGTCTATGGCTGGCTGTGGGATTTCGGATGGGGACGGAAGGTGTACGGATCGGACGGAATGGACGGAGGTTGGGTGCGGCGCGTCGGATTTGAGAAGATTACGACGGCTTAAGTGAGAGTAAGAGAAAGGAAGAAAAAAAGAGAGATGGGGTTCTTGAGTGTGCGGTTGGCTACCTGAGGTGTATGTTGACGGTGGTGGTGATGATGGTAGTGGTGGTCCAAATAGGCACACTCGACTTGCTAAGTTCCATTCCTTAGCTACCAGGTATGTTGATTCCGGAAGTGAATAGTAACCAGTCACTTCCCCTGGGTGTTGACTACATACTCTATGTCTTATTGGGTGATATCATGTACAGCTACCTAGGTTACCAGAGTGTCAAGCATAGGTAGCCTCCGGCTTTCATAGACCTATTCTAGCGTCCCGAGATCGCTGTTAGTCGGCATATCGGATGATCGTAGATGGCAGCTAAACACCAGCGCTCGCTATACATGTAGCCAGGCTAGCTCAAGTCTTGTATTGTACCTTACCACCTGCGTGGTTTATCTAGTATTCGCCAATATGCCGCGTAGTTGTGAGGTTCATATAGTATATATGAACGGTGTACTGGAATCGAAGCACAGAGAGCATGTTCGGGAACGCTGCATGCGATCTGGGCATGTTTGGTCAGGGCAAGAGGAACAAAGCCAACAAGGCATGAGATACCTATGAATGACCATGGCTAGGCTGCTCTAGACCCGAGCTGTCGGGTGCTAGGTAGGTAGACACTGAAGACATCGGCAGCTTCATCGTGACAATCGACAGTATGGACTGATCCCTACTCGATGGACGAAGCAACGCGGGGAATAGTATTTACAGTTTCCACAGATCGGAGCTAATATATACAGCATTACAAAGGAGAGCCATGAGAGGCAAGCGTCATCTGGATCAGTAGAGCCCAAGAATCTCGCCCACAACACTCCTATACACGCCATTCGGATCAAACTTCTTGCGAACCTCGTTGAACCGTCGGACATGCTGTCCATGTTAGCTAGGCCCAATACAATAAAAGCCGGGCTAGTCAACTCACATCCGGATCCAGGTTCTTCACCGCCTTGGTGAGGACCTCGCGCGAGTTCTTGGTCCAGTGCGGCCGGCACGGGAACTCGTCAATCAGCGTGTTGGCCACCTTGTGGTCTGCTCTATCCGTCAGTATACATACACGCTCAAGCCCCTTGTGAGTAGTAGTAACAACATACAAAACGGCTCGTTGAATCGCTGATGGTCGCCGACATTGGGCCGGAACGACGGAAAGTCAAACATGATGGCACCCTTGGTCCAGTCGGCGCCGTCTGAGGTGTTGTACGTACCCTGTCCGAGGAGGTCATAGTAAGCCCTGCCGACTGCAATATGTTAGCTCAACTTGACAACAAAAACCGCTTCCAGAACATACACTTGATGTTGATCCCGCTCCGGTACGTGGACATCATGACGATCCCCTTCTTCAGCTCGTCGTCAAACAGGCTCCGCACCCTCTTCAGCATCTGGTTCGCCATGGTCACCGGGAACGCCAGCTCGAGCGTGTAGCCATGCAGGCTGTACTCCCACTCCGGCTTCTGATCCGGATACAGACCGCCGATGAGCACGTCGTAGTTCCAGCCGTACACCGGCCACGAGTCAACGGCTTTGTTGGTCGTCTTTTCGCGGAAGTTGGGCTTGGACCAGATCCCAAAGAAGATTTCTTCGGCGAGCATGTTGGACGTCGGCAGGTACTTGCCGCTGTCGAGCATGGTGCGGGCGGTAGTGGCCTCGAGCGCCGTGATAGAAAATGTATTCTGGAAACCCTGCTGCGGTGTCGAATCGGCCGCGACGACATCGTAGTAGCGGTGGTGGAACTTTCTCTTGTACGGCCACCACCACAGGTTGGCTGTCGCGTACGGCGCGATTAAGCCATACACATCTCCATCGAGCACATCTTTCTCCTCCAGCCTGCCACGATTTAGCCCCTGACAAGTTTAGCGACCAGCAGAATGCTTACGTCTCTTGCTTGGCATACACCTTGGTGTCGGGGTAGATCTTGAGCTTGATCTTTGCGATGATGCCCAGCAACCCCAGGGAGGTCGATGCGGCAAGCCAGTCGTCGTTGCTGTCGTCGCGCTCAATATGGCGAATAGTCCCCTGTCCGTCGATGATATCCAGAGCCAGCGCCCCGGCAGCAACCATCGAGTGCTCGCGGATCGACGAGCGGTGGGCTCCCATGGCAACACTCCCGCCAAAGCTGATGTTCCAGTTCGTCAGGGTGTAGCCAACCGACGCGCCCCTGTCGTGCAGGTACTCGGCCAGCTGGAAGAAGGTCACGCCGGAATCGACGACGACCGAGCCATCGGCGGCCCCCGGGGCGAGGTTGAAGTCGTAGATGCCATGGACGCCTTCAGTCCGGACAATGACGGTCTCTTGGTCGCTGCAGTGCGTGTCATACCATTGGTGTCCCTTCCCGGCAGCGCGGATACGTGTCCCGCTCTGGATTGCCTTCTTGACCGTCGCAACCAGGTCGTCCACGCTGGTCGGCTCGTAGACCTGCGTGACATTATAGCATGAAGGGAATCCATCCTGTGGTGGATTGGATTAGCCATTTGCCTCTTTGCCATGTCTCGGGTTCCAGAAGCTCTGCACTCCCGAGACAGCTCAAATATGACCAAGAAGGAATAATCGCATCCGATCTGATACTTACACCGTCAAAGGTGTTGTAGACAAAGGCCGAAGAGGCGCCCACGAACAGCGCGAGACAGCTTGGAAACAGCATTTTGCAGCCCGCACGCGCAAATCGTGTATCTTTCCTCGCAGTGCATCTCATGGCCTAACCGGTATATATGAACACACGGCCGAAGCCGCGGGTGGTGTTGGCATTGCCAAACAAGCGCCAGTCCCTTGCGAGATGCAACGATTTGATGGCATGCTGAACGATTGGACGTTGCATTGTATTTGAGGGGTCGCACGATCTGGGGTCACAGCAAGACGGAAAGTGGTGCACGGCGCGTGACAGTCGACGGGAAGGTGGTGATAGCTCTCTTTGATCCAGGAAACGAACGATCCGCCAAGCCGGTGTCGCACCTTCTTGGGGTCAATCGACCTCGCGCGATGTCACCCGTGGCCAATCGGCGGCGGCAGATGCGATGTGCCTCCGAAAACGCGGGGAAATGCATCGTTGATGTTCATTTTACGCTGCAAATCACGTTGCCCGCGACTGGTGTTGTGGTGGTTTGAGGTGAAATTACCATGCCACCAACCAGCATCGCGAAGTCGCTGGTGGCCGCCTCAGGGGCTGATTTGTCTGGGGTTAGGGTTCTCGGCCGCAAGCAAGTTTTGCGGAGAGATCTTGAAATGTCTCTCCGTTCGACATCCACATGCCCCTTTACCCGTGCAGCGGGAATACGGAGCATCAACATCGCGCTCGGTGCCCGGCGTTCGGATCGGCACCACGGGCGGCGGTTGTACGAGGTGTTGCTGGGATGGCCCCGTGAACGCGACTCCGGGAATCCTGCACGGCAGTCATGCGCTATGTGGTTAGCATGACATGCATGAATCTGCATTTCAGATTTAGTGGCTGTTTGCTTGGAATGTGCGCCGCCGCGTCCGGCTGCCCGGCATGGATGACCGGGCCGGAGCTGGCTTGCTCGGGTTCTTGGCAACGCCGCTCCGGTGTTTCCGCAGCCGGTCATCTCCCGCGAGACGGGCAGACGGGTGCGGAAGCCTAGTCAAAACACCGGAACCAAACCAACGCGGGCCTGAGCCAAGTCGATTTTCGACGTCGTCGATTGCACCATGACATCGTCAAATGTGACGTCTATGCCACCATGCATACTCCGTACTCATTGACGACACTGACGAGAGCGCACGCACCTATGGTTGCTGAAGTTGAAGTCGATGACGAAGATCCGTACGTCACAGCGTTCGCACACCAAAGGTTGCCCTCACGATAGGGAACGGCAAGGTATCGTCATGGTTGTGGATCGACATCTTGGCATTCCGCATTTCGTGTTGAACCGGGAAAAGTAGGGTTATCGCCCCTTCGACTGACATTGGATCCAAAGATACACTCTCGGGGCGTTGTCGCGAGTTTCAGTCTTGAGAGAGAGCACGACTCGTTCAGCTTCTGGATTCTTCGGCGAGAGAGATTGATTCGAGATGAAACAGCGAAACTGGCAACAGCACGACACAGCGGGTCAGCCAGGGTCGTTGGTGCCGGTTGATCTTCGGGTCAGCCCTGTCTCAGCCTGCATCGTCAGCTCTCACCAGCTGCCATGTGCTGAAAGAACGCCCATGACATGTGGTTCCTGGCGTTCCGTCGTCCCGACTTCTACTCACCGGGTTTTGGCTATCCTTACGCTATGGAAACTCTTTAGCCGGTCATCAAGGCGGGACCAATCTCCCACGACAGGGGCTTCAGCTTGGCTCCAAGCAGACGGAGTCACAGTGTGCTTGTTTCACGGTTCCACTGAAGGCGACGCCGCTAACTGCCAGATTGTGGATTCTAGAGTATCGGATACCAGCCGATATGAAACGCCCCGTAGAACGAGCGGATGGCATTTTACAATTCTCATCGGCATGTGCCCCTTGGCCTGAATGCTAGGCCTCGTTCAAGGAACGAGCGATGAGGTTGCCGGATTGCCAGAGGAACGATTGGCGCGACTGTGCGGCATATCTGTACACCCATCCAACTGCGGTTTGCCTAGACAGCGATGCTCTGCTCTAGACCTAGATCTACACTCGCCTGTTGATTGGTGGGGCTGCTCTACACAATACAATCTTACAACTCGGTAAGCTCGGTTGGGCACTTATCGCGGAGCTGGGAAATGCCCGACCGAAAACTGGAGATCACGATCCAACATTCGAGTGCCTGGCACCATCTGATCCATCAAGGCTTGATCGATGCTATCAGCCTTCCGGCAAGCCATCGTACCACGAAGATATTCTCAACTGCGGGGGAGGGGCAAGAGGGGTTGACGGGCGCAACTTGACAGGAACAATTACGCAAGGCAGGCATCCAGACCAATGAGCGGCGGCCGATAAACTTGCAACGGGAGGGTGGTCGCCCATTGGCCGCCATGCTCGGCAGTGGAGCCTGGAGAACCATCAGCCAGAATCCAGGGGGATGGATGAAGCAAGGCTCAGCATCTGTGTAATGGAGTTTTGAAATAGTTACCATAACGTTTGCTGGAAAGGGAAGCGGGCCACGGGTCGACGGCCAACTCATTTACTCGATCCAGGTAATAACGGTCTGTCAGCTTTACGAGCAACTGCTCGCGTGCACCCGGACGCGGGCTTGTTCCCCCAGAGACTGCAAAAATGCCTCACAGCGCGACAATCTTATCAACGTCTGCCGGATTGTCCCGGACCCCATTGGTTGGTGCGAGCCTGCAGCCTGGGGAACACAGTCCGGGACCTGCAGGCGGTGGGCTAGAACCACCAAGCATCAACCCTCGCGGGCCACGGCGTGCCGATTTCCTGGCCCTGGCGCCTGATGTTTCCGTCTGGCCTGCCAGCCGCCAATGCCCAACAGTCGGAAGAAGCAAAATAATCTCGCTCACGCCGAGTGGTGTGCCTCTGAGACAGCCGGGATTCAAGAAATTGCCGCAGTCTGCTACCGCGCCAGCCAGAGTGGTCCAGAGGTCAGGTTGTCGTTGAGCTCAACCCTCGAAAACGGGCTCGTTCTGACGCCACAGCACTGCCGCACTGGCGATCGGAACTGCTGAGTCTAGTTCGCACTAGCCCGAAGCGGCAGGGCAGCCCCACCTGGTCAGGTTTGGTATCGACCTCGAAACATCAGGTGTTGGTCGCCATGCTGGCTGCTCAACGACTGCGGTATCGGCCACGTGCGTTTGAAGATGCGATCGAATCGCCAACGATAGTGTTCTCACGCCAACGAACTGGCATGCCTTACCGGCCGCCTGGGCCTCGACGGGCCCGTTGCGAGCGGCAGGAGATGACCCGATGCATTCGTGGTCGAAACTGTTGGGTGGAATGCATATCGCCTGATTGGATGTTGAATTCAGCGATCCCATCACTTCTGGGTGTGGCGGGTGCCCTTTCCGTCACGCTCCGCAAAAGACGCAGCGGCACTTAATTTTTATCGCGCTCGCTTCATAGCAACATGTTCCATCTCGAAAAGAGGACGCCGCCCCACGCACCCCGCCAGCAGGACCCTTATCTTGCCACATCCCCACCCCCGCCCCCCACCGTGTGATAGAGTACGTACCTCCGACTCGCCGCCGATGAAATCCCTCGGCCCGCTTCGCTGCCCCTCTTTATTCTCGCGTTTCCCACTCCCGTCGACACGGACTTTCAGCTTCAATTGAACCATCCAACCTTCCCAACAACTGTCCCTGCTTGCCTTCCGAGCCTGCGACGCCCAACACCTCTGCGAGAACACTTAGACCCTCCTCGTCGATTCCAGCACACAACACCGCCATCATGGTGAGCCGATCCGTTCAGCCCGCCTGTTTTCGCAGCTGCTAACCCCCTATTCTCCAGGCTACCACCGATTCCTTCATCAGCAATGCTGCCAACCTCCAGAAATACCTCTCTCTGGACCAGAAGGGGTCTATCATGGCCGAGTACATCTGGATCGATAGCGAGCTTCAAGTGCGATCCAAGGTCCGGACTCTTAAGGCAAAGGAGGGCGGTTACTCCCCGAGCGATCTCCCCATCGTACGTTTCCAATTTCCATTGTTCACAGTTTGGGGAAAACATTGACTAACGGGTTCGCAGTGGAACTTTGACGGTTCGTAAAATCCATTCTCCTAAATCTCTCGAGAGTCGCATATTGAGGAGGGTGTTGGATATTGATGATTCTTGGGATTACGCCGAGGGACGCCGAGCTCTCTCACAGGCGTATCGCAAAAAAGCCGCCAACGTCATCTGATAAGATGCTGACCTCTTTTCCCCAAATAGGCAGCTCAACCGGCCAAGCTCCGGGCGACAACTCTGACGTCTACCTCAAGGTACGCCCACCAATCATTGCGATCCGTAGAATATTACTAACTCTGCCAAAGCCCGTAGCGGTCTTCCCCGACCCGTTCATGCTGGGCGACAACATTCTCGTCCTTTCTGAGTGGTATGTAATATCGAGCAACCAAGTAGACACAATCTGACGTCCGCCTAGCTGGAACGCCGATGGCACGCCTAACAAGTTCAACGCGCGCCACGAGGCTGCTAAGCTCATGGAGCTTCACGCTGCTCACGAGCCCTGGTTCGGCCTCGAGCAAGAGTATACCCTCCTTGGTGTAAGTTGCTGCTGCCCGACTTGTCTTGAAGTCTACTAAAAAAATTGCGCAGCTCTCTGACAAGCCCTACGGCTGGCCCGTCAACGGCTACCCTGCTCCCCAGGGCCCCTACTACTGCGGTGTCGGTGGCGGCAAGGTCGTCATGAGAGATATCGTCATCGCCCACTACAAGGCTTGCCTGTATGCCGGCATCAAGATCTCTGGCACCAACGCCGAGGTCATGCCCGCCCAGTGGGAGTTCCAGGTCGGCCCCTGCCTGGGTATCGAGCAGGGCGATCACCTCTGGATTGCCCGCTACCTCCGTATGTATTACTTTGTCGATTACAATTGGAGACGTGCTAACTTTGCCCAGTCGCCCGCGTTGCCGAGGAGTTCGGCGCCAAGGTTTCGTTCGAGCCCAAGCCCATTCCCGGCGACTGGAACGGTGCTGGTCTCCACACCAACTTCAGCACCAAGGAGATGCGTGAGGAGGGTGGCATGAAGCACATCGAGGCTGCCATCGAGAAGCTGTCGAAGCGTCACAGCGAGCACATTGCCGTCTACGGCAAGGGCAACGAGGCCCGTCTTACCGGCAGGCACGAGACTGGCAGCATTGACAGCTTCTCGTACGGTGTTGCCAACCGCGGCGCCAGCGTCCGCATTCCCCGCGAGGTTGCGGCCAAGAACTACGGCTACTTCGAGGACAGGAGACCGGCGTCCAACGCCGACCCGTATCTCATTACGGTACGTTGAGCCATATGTTGCATTGACGCGTGCTAATTTCGTTTTAGGGTATCATCATGGAGACGTGCTTCGGGCCTGCCGACAAGGAGTAGAGTTCTAGTCGAGCAAGACTGTGACGGCCGCGGGGATGGGGTTGATATTTAGCTTCTGTGGCTTGGTGCTAATGGCCGTGGGCTGGGCGTATGGGATCGAGGTTGCGCTGATACCTTGTTTGTAACAAGACTACCCGGATGTGTTATGATTTTCTTATTTAGAATGGATTATTTTAAGGACTTTACATTGAGTGAGGTATGTCTCTGGTCTGCGTTGATAGGTCTTGGAGGCGTGGAACATCACTCTTTCATGGTTTTTCAACAGGGAAGCCATAAGAAAACTAGCTAAAACCTATCTACCGAGTTTGCTATCCCTTGGGAGGTGAAAGCCCAAGGCTTCTTACGGTTTAAAACAATATATACCGAGTTTATGACTGTGGCAGAGAAGCGAGCGCGCTGTGCCGTATAGCCTTAGTAATCGACTTTATGCTGTATTGTCCTAATCGCTTTGTCAAACTTGAGATGTGTGCTATATTAGTGGTGATGTAGATGGCAGTTGAAGACGCACACCGTGATGTGGGACAACGGGTCTGTATCTTCTAGTGCTGCGTTGCCTCGAGAGTTGGCTGAGACCGTGTAGGATGAAAATGATGGGAGTATAGGTTTGCGAAGCATTGAGCCTTGAATGTCCAGCAAGTGAACAGAGTCAGTATTTGAATATCGGATCGGTGTATTCATGTTGTGCCTCGAAATTCGAGTGTCTGGTGGGGGAGGGGGGGCCTGACTGACTGGAACGCAGAAGATTCTTGGAGCGGCTCGTTCTGCATGACTTGGCCGGACTCGAGCTGGACGCCGAGGTATCCTGCTCAGCTATAAAAATAGAACAGTCATACGGGGGAGGCACAGCGGAGACATATACATGCGTATGCCAGTTTCTCTCGGGCTGTACGCATCAAGACTGCATGCTGTAGAGAATCAGGTTGCCGCAGTTGACATGTTTAGAAGCGAGGGAATGGGTCCGCGACTGAGCCGACTTGGAGTCAAGGCATCCTGCTTGATCTGATTGTTCGATAATGCACATGAAAAACGTGGCATGGGCAGATGGAGTCCCAACTGGTCCGAGACACTTGAAGAGAGCAGGGTGGACATTCCAGTCCCGTTTTGGCACCATGTCAGACCAGGCAGCGTCAACATGTACAATAACCGTTCTTTAAATTCCTTTATCTGCCCCTAATTCTGCTTCCCTATATCAAGCGATTCGTTAGGATGCTCAGCCAATCCCAGGCCAATTGCGCGATGGCAACATGCAGAATCTGGATTGCAACATCCGTTTTACCAACGACAGCCAATCAGACAAGCCACTCTTCAAAGACCAATACTTTGAACCTCGACTGATTATTCTAGTTCACCAGACCGGCCCAATATTTGACAGACGGGCAGTTCCTGACGGCGGATCGCGACAGCGGGGGCCACCGAGGAAGCGGCAGTGCCCGAGACTACCTACCCCTCCGAGGGCATCCGCCGCTGTCGGCACTTCGGGCTATCACAACCTGGATTCGGTCCCGCGGAGGTACCGTGCCCACCAACCACGAATCATGGCGTGCATGAACCCCGCGTGGGCTGTTGTATTGACTATCTCTATCCAAACAGGAGTCAATCCGGCATGAGTCCGGCAGAGTGCCTTAGTGAGCATCACCGATAGCGCAATGACTTGTCGACTTCCTCGGAAGTAACCGGTCAACAATGACGAATCAACTCCACCCGAGAGCTATGAACGTTTGTCTATATCTTTGCCGGACCCCACCTCTATTCCGGGGTAGACTTTGTGAGAGCTCCAGGAGATTGCTGAAACCATGCTGACCACACTGACTGTACCCCTGGTGGGCTTGCTCGGCACTGCCGCGGCCGAGACGATCTACGGAGCCGTCGTGTTTACTCGCCATGGAGACAGTATGTTATTCACTAGCTAAAACTTCCCGTTGTTAATGGTGTAGGGACTACCAAGCACTACGGTGCCCAGGCCTTGACAAGCCTCGGCGCGACGCAGAACTTCCAGGTCGGCGGAGACTATCGTGCGCGGTATATCACTGCCGGCTCTCCCAAGCGCATTCTCGGAATCTCCGAATTCAACTACGTGTCGTCGCAGGTGTACGCTACCGCACCTGACCAAGGGATCCTTCTGAACACGGCCACTGCTTTCCTCCAGGGGCTGTATCCACCACTCCAGGGACTTGACCCGGCCATTGCGTCGCAGACTCTGAACAATGGCACCAACTCGACATCGCCCTTGAACGGGTACCAATATGTCGCGCTCCAGGGAGTCAACAACAACTCTCCAGACACGATCTGGATCAAGGGTGATGATTCGTGCCCGGCATACGCCGAAGCGGCTGCGTCTTTTGACGACAGCGCCGAGTTCAAGACGCGTCTGGCCGAGACCAAGTCCTTCTACGAAGGTTTCTATCCCGACGTCCAGTCGGTCTTCGACTACAAGTCGCCGTCGGACCTCAGCTATGCCAAGGCTTATGACATCTTTGACCTGATCAACGTGGCCCGCATACACAACGCGACATCGCCAGCCCGCGACGTGACGGACGAGCAGCTTTTTCAGTTGCGTACGCTCGCTGATAGTGCCGAGTTTGGCTCCAACTACAACCGCTCGCAGCCGGCGCGGTCCATCCACGCCGAGACCTTCTTGGGTGGTGTGCTGGCACAGCTCAACAAGACAGTCACGTCGGCCGGCAAGCTCAAGCTGTCGGTGATGGCGGGCAGCTACGACACGTTCCAGGCCTTCTTTGGTCTGGCCAACCTGACCAATGTCAACCCTGATTTCTTTGGTCTGCCGGCGTACGCGTCGACCATGGCGTTTGAGCTGTTTAGCGACGACGACGAGGCCGCCACGGCGTTCCCGGCCGATCCGGACGCGGCGCTCCGGGTGCGGTTCCTCTTCAAGAACGGTACCGAGGGCGCCATGAGCTCGTTCCCGCTGTTTGGGAGCGGGGCCGACTCGCTGGCCTGGCCGGATTTTGTGGGGCAGACCAAGACACGGGCGATTACCAGCGCGGCCGCGTGGTGTGGTGCCTGTGGTAGCAAGGTTGACTTTTGTGCGGCCTACAATGTGGCTGAGCCGACGTCTAGTGACGACAAAGGGGGAATGTCAAACGCCGTGGCTGGCGTGATTGGGGCCGTGGTTACCTTGGGGGTTGTTGGTCTGGCGGGAGGTGTCTTGTTTCTGCTGCGGCGCCGGAGGGGCGGTTCGGCCGGGAAGGGGTTTGAGGAGAAGGGAAGTCTACACGGCAGTGACAAGGGGCTGGTTTAACTCTGTGGGTTTACGTTGCGGCAAGGGGACGACTTGGCGTCCATCACGCTAACTTAGCCTCCCCCTGGTTGAAATTCGTCTGAAGTGTGGTGTAACGTCCGTGGTGCGATCCCTGCGTTGGTCTCTTGGCGTGTGTAGATTGAAATACCACCGGGCCCAGATTGAGCTGTGGAATTGTTCCTATGACTGCCCTGATAGTTGTATCTTGACCGTTACCGTGGCTTGTGAACGACCTCTTCTGGATTGCCGATTCCGATTATTAAAGTTACGGACAGGCTTTAGAGGTGGATGAAGAACTTGGGATTCGGTTAAAACCGGGTCCCGATCGACTGGAAGATTGGAGTGAGACGACGAACCTGAACCTACCCCTCGACTACCGGCGAACCGACTGGACTGGCAAATCTCCGAGAACAGATAAGGCGGGCCGGACCAGTTGGATCAGACGACCGGTTCGTAAGAGACAGGCCAGCACCGACTCGGAAGGGGGTGCAGATATCCGTACCTCGGAACGAACGAGATCAAGACCCGAGCCCAGGCCAAACTTCAAAGGGGAAGAAGAAGAGAACAACAACATGGCGCCGACACGACAAACACACGGTCACGGATCAGACACCACACATACCTCACCACCACACATAGACCTACCACGCACACCACATGCATACCTACAACGACACGAACACCACCCACCACAGACACAGACACAGACACAGACACTACCGGCGCACGAAAAAATAATGCGGAGAGATCTGCACGAGGGAAATACCCCCCGAATCGCAGCGATTGTCGTCGGCTCCCTTCTGGGACTGGTGATAGCCTGCGCGGCGGCGTGGGTCCTCTGGCGGAGGAGGGTGTATTATCTTGAGAAGAAGTGTTCCGGTGGTGGTTCTTCTTCCGCTACTACGGATCCCAGTCCCGAGTGCGGTCCTGAGTGTCGCGGTGGTGGCGGTTCTGGTGGTGGTATATCCGCGAATGGATGCGACGACAGTGGTGGTGATGGCCCCGGTAGCTGTGGGACGGATTCTTCTCGCTCAGGATATCTCTGCGTCTGCGGCGGCGGGGGATGTATCTGCGGCGGTGGCGGCGGCGCGAGATGCTCGAGGAATGACGGATACACGCATACGCATGCGGAGAACGGGGGGCTGCTTGCCGACGGGGCGCTGCTTACGCCTACCTATACGATGCCCGTTTCGCCGGCTCTTTTTTCGCCTGCGAGGAGCGAGGTTGGTTTGTTGACGGGGAGGGTGCATGTGCTCGACGGGACGGTGCCGGATTTTGGGGATGCCACTAGAACTACGACGGGGCAACAGAGGCCGGATGAGCCGCCGCCGCCTTATCGGGCTTGAGATTGAGATTGAGATTGAGATTGTGGTTTGGGGTAGGTGGATGGGTGTGCGGTTTAGATTCTTGTGTGTATATATACCCTTCTTTTGTATTAGTACATACCTTAAACTATAGGTGTTTGGAGTGGGCGCATCTTGTTGTGGGTTGTCTGCGTTGTCTTGATGTGTTGGGCCTCAGAAGTTCAGAGTTGGTAGCACATGAAAGGGCTGTATGGATGGATTCTCGAGTTGGGAACATGTTCCAGAGTAATAACTTGGACTGAGAAGTTGAGGCGCCATAAAGACCGACAGACGACGTTGGATGAAGACAGAAATTGGTGAAAGGTGGCTGTTCGTTGCGTTTGTTAGGCAAGGCAGGAGCATCCAGACAAGATGGAAGGCACAAATGGACCCAGTGCAATGTATTTAGCCAGCCACAGGCTCACTTCTCCTCTTCCACAAAGCAAGCATCTTTACCTCAGTCTTTCACGTGGCAAGGAAAGAAGTTGGGATTGACGACAATCAAACCATGACCACCCGTTCTCCCGCTTATTACCACCAAGTGTCAAAACCGGGCGGACACCAGTGCCAAATCTTACCATTCTTCATTGGTGGTGCCGTGGTTGCCTGGTACCGCTTTCATTCGCGAAATGCCAAATCAAAGAAGGAAGCCGAAACACGCCACGGCAACACGACATGATCACACCACCAGCACACGTCTTTCATTCTGACCTGCTATTTATCTCGAGATACCCTCTTATACCATAAATCAAAAAATCAACTCACAAAAATCAATCAGACATAATCGCACTTCTGTCAAAAAACAACGATACAAACTTAACGTCATCAATATCCCTAAGAATAAGAAGAAGAAGATCCAAAAATGTCCATCCTCATCGCCATCGCAACAGCCCACAACACAACCCGCGACATAGCCCAGCGCATCGCCACCCGCCTGGGCACATTCCACCCAACCCTCAACAAAAAAATCGACGTCCTCGACGTCGCCTCCGTCCCGCCTTCCTCGCTCCCCACCTACGACGCCATCATCGTCGGCTCGGCAGTGCACATGCAGCGCTGGCTGTCCCCCGCCCGATCTTTTATACACCAAAACCGCCAGGTACTCGCGGCGGCTAACAAGCCCACGGCGGTATGGGCTTTTTCTGTGGGCGTGCCCGAGACGGCCGAGCACGCGGCGAAAGAGGCGGCCAAGATCGAGGGCGAGATCAAGAGGGATGTGCCGGGTTTGAGGGGACATGTGCTCTTCAAGGGGAGGATCGAGAGGGAGCATCTGCCGTGGCCGGTGCGGGTTTATTTTCGGTGGTTTCCGGGGACTGCTGAGTTTGGTGATTTTGTTGAGTGGGAGAGGGTGGATGAGTGGGCGGATGTGGTTGGGAGGGAGGTGATGAATGGGGGTGGTGGTGATGGTGGCAAACCGGCGGAGGAATAGGTACCCAGTCATGGGCTTTTCTTTCCTTTTCGCTACCTACCTAGCAAGGAAATGTTTTTTTTACGGGGGTTTGCTTTCAAACAGTATTTTGATACTTGTTTCTTCTTACTTTTCAGCCAAACAAATCTGTTTTCCGACCAGACGCCACCCATGTGTCGAATACTTGTATCTTTCGTGATGGAACGGAACTTTGTTCAGGGTTCAAAGGATCTCGGGATGTGTTGTCGTCCGAAAACAAAAAGGATGTACCTCGGAGTACTAAGACGTGAATATTCTCGAGTGTTAGGCTAGTTGTAATATTCCGAGGCATGTAATAAGTATGGCGAAGAGGTCTCTAGTACAATGCGCCATGGCAGACTTCCATTGTTAGGCCAGGAAAGAGCGCCCCAGGCGGGATAGCAGGAGCACATGGACCCCATCACCTGTATATAGCCACGGCCACAGGGCCATCCTCTCTTCCACAAAACAAGCATCTTTACCTTAGTCTTTCAGACTGTATCACCCTCGGGACTAGGCTTCGTTCTCAGACACGCATTGAGACGGCCAAATATGACGCGTGGACATGGTAACTGCGATCACCTGTGCTCCCGGAGGGTCTACGAATATATATACTGGTAGCAAGTGGTGTCGGTGGCATGAAGTATTAGAGAACATCGGGAAGCAGCAGAAGCGGAAACTCTAAAACAATCGAGGATGCTCTAACTGATAAAAGTTTATCAGTTCAGACCAGGAGTCGAGGTTTCGAAATAGCTCAAGCTTCCGTACCGATGATGATGCGATCATGGGAATAATGGCACAGCATGACATGGCCCATGCTGACCCCAGGAAGATATTCCTGTGTTGTAAATGCTATACGGGAATAACACATCCTCTCAAAAACCTGAGCAAGTTTGTTCGCGATGAGCAGGTTGGAGCAATTTAAAGGGGCCCAGGGGGAGACGCAATAAGCCCAATATTTATTATCTGACCATCTCCCCCTCCCCTTCTCTCTTCCTTCCCATCCCTTGAAGCATCTCGAATCGCCCCAACCACAAGACTAACATCTTAACTTGGCATGTCGTCGAACCCACAATTTTACACGGCGCGCAATCGCACCGACTCTCACAGGTAAAGGTGATGTAATTAGTCACGACAACAATAAGCCATGGATACCACGTCAAGTTCTAGAAAAAGAGAAAACTCTACGCTCCGCATTTCGACCAATTTAGGCAGGTCAAGTGCCTCCCATACCTTCCAGGTTACTTCCCCAAAATCCCCCCCTCCGCCCCCCCGCAATCTCGCAAGCGTCTGAGGGGAAGATACACACACACACACGCAAGCCTTGGTGAGTGGTCACACTCTCGGACAACACCAGCCGGGTTTCCGCCCTCCCTAGAAAAATGGCGGGACGGGTTGTCACGAGCCGAGAGTACAGCGGTCGGTGGGTTAACCAGGTTGTGGGGTGCGTGCGATGGACGCTTCTAGCGACAGCGGGCGAACCAACACTGAACAACAAAATAAATTAAACCTTGGCGTTTGGCGAGAGGCGCTGCGGAGGGTATATATCCGCCCACCCAACCCGGTTTCCGCACTGGGGCCCATTGTTGAACGATGCAACGCTTTCCCGGCCCGTCTTTTCGCACTTTCTCATGCTGGTCACGCGGTATTTGCCCTCCGGCGGAGTGGATAGAGATGAAAGGGGGGGAGTGTGATGACGGATGCAAAGAGCGAGAAAGTAAACCTAAACCCTGGTAGACTACCACCCATGGGGACTGGACCGTGTATACATATATATGAGAAATGACGCGGCACATTCTGAGGAGAGAAGTCTAGTTTAACATCACCCCCAAGCCTCCCTCCCTCGCTCCCAGGACAACTCCCCCAACCCAAACCAGGCACACACCGGTAGTTCACGGCATCAGATCCAAAGATGAAGACGCTCAGCTTCGCAGCCGCCCTCCTCCTGGCGGGCGACGTCTCAGCCCACTACATCTTCCAACAACTCACAGCCGGCGGGACCAAGAACCCAGTATTCAAGTACATCCGGCAGAACTCCAACTACAACTCGCCCGTGACGGACCTGACGTCCAACGACCTCCGCTGCAACGTGGGCGCGAGCGGCGCCTCGACCGAGACCGTCGCCGTGCGCGCCGGCGACTCGCTGACCTTCACCCTCGACACGCCGGTATACCACCAGGGCCCGGTCTCCGTCTACATGTCTCGCGCGCCCGGCGCGGCCTCCGACTACGACGGCAGCGGCGGCTGGTTCAAGATCAAGGACTGGGGCCCGACCTTTAGCGCCGGCGGCGCGACCTGGGACCTTTCGGGTTCCTACACCGTCGCCTTGCCCACGTGCATCCCCGACGGCGAGTACCTCGTGCGCATCCAGTCGCTCGGCATCCACAACCCCTGGCCGGCGGGAACGCCACAGTTCTACATCTCGTGCGCCCAGGTCAAGGTCTCGGGCGGCAGCGGCAGCGCGAGCCCGCCCACCGTCAGCATCCCGGGCGCCTTCAAGGCCACCGACCCGGGCTACACGGCCAACATCTACAACAACTTCAACAGCTACACCGTCCCCGGCCCGTCCGTCTGGTCCTGTGGCAGCGGCGATGGCGGGAGCAGCAACCCCAACCCCGGCACGCCGGCGGCACCTACTACAACGCTCGTGACCTCGACCCGGGCCGCCACCTCGACCGCCGCGCCCTCCCCGACGTCGCCCTCGAGCTGCAGCACCGCCAAGTGGGGCCAGTGCGGCGGCGTCGGCTTCAGCGGTTGCACCTCGTGCGCGAGCGGGTCGACCTGCAGCAAGATTAACGACTACTACTCGCAGTGCACCTAGACTAGTTGGTAGGCGAGGGGAGGGGATAGGGGGTGTGCCTTGGGAGGCGACGTGGTTCTCTTCTGGTATATACTTTGTTCGTTGTAAATAGATTTAGGACCAAAGTTGTCCGAATAGATGGTGTCTGGTTAATAAGGAACTAGTTAGGGCACTGTGAGAAAGCGAGGTCATGTGAATCAATCGTCAACCGTTATATTCTACACACACTAATAAATACATCACTCGAGGAAAGTCGGCGGCAGCGGTGGCCCCCAGACATGCAACGTGTCAGGGCCTGCTGGGGATCTGTGGATGGGCGTCGTCTCGTCAACCAGATCACCGTCGACGTAGTGCTCGAGGCAGAAGCGTGAAGTATCCCACCTGGCGGGGTATTAGCAGATAGCTCACAATGGCGAGAAGAGTTCGGAAACATACCAGTAATCAAAGATCTGAGAGCCCATCACGTGTCTGCCTACGCCCCAGACAAGATCATATCCCTTGTCCCGTAGCCACTGATGGCCGAGCGACTGGATGTCAAAGTCGTGGACCTCGAAGCTAGAGTGATGGACGTGGAATTTCGGCCCTGCAGTCTTGTATAAGCGGGTTTGTTTTTCAAACTGAATAGTGACAGCATACCCTGGAAGAAGAAGAATGTGTGGTGATCCACTTGCTCCATCCCTCGGTCAAGATGGAGAAAGGTCGTGATATCAACACCGTCCTCATTGTAGTTGATGTCGCTCGGCTTGAGGTTGAAGCGTGTGGTGTAGAATTCAAACGTGCGGGCGAAATCCGTCACGCAGCACCCAAAGTGGCCGAGCTTGTGGACGGGTGCAGGTCCCTTCTTGAAACGCTGCGTCCTGTTGACCGGTCGGTTCTTGGACTCGGGGTAGTTGTATGCGAGCTCAGGCAGATGGTTGGTCGCCTCAATGGGCGTCTGGCCGTAGACAAGGTGGAAGGGGAAGTCGTCGACGGGATCCCGGAACGTCACCCGCTTGCCCCCGCCCGGCGCATCCGAGTCCTCGATGGCCGTGGCCTTGGGTAGTGTCTTCGCGGCCAGCTCCAGGTCCTCGAGAGACTCGACGACGAAGGCGGCACCGCCAAACTCGTTCGCCTCGCCCTTCTTTGCACAGTAGACAAACGGCTCGGTGCCGTAGCCCTTGAAGTAGACGTTGTCACCCCGGTCGTCGGCGACGGTGAAGCCAAAATCCAGAAGAAACTGGCGTGCCTTCTCCAGGTCGACGTGTGTGTAGTAGACGTGTGCCAGACGCACCAGGCGGATCTTGGGGTGTTGTTGGGTCATCTTGACGAGTGTTTAGTCGACTGAGGTCCGATAACGACTTGTTCCACAGCAATCGACGCGCTTTTGAGCAGTTCCAAAGGAGACTGGGTCAATGCCAAGATGGGGATCCATTTTGTAGTCGAACAAGGGGGCGGAGTGCTGACCGGCGGTCATGACGGAAATCGACCGGCGGGCGAATTCCCCCAGACGGGCCATTTCGATACCCGTCCGTCGGGCAACCAGTGGCGATGGGCGACAAAAGCGTGGGTGGAGGTTTGGGGGGTTGAATGCGGGGACAGATCCTGTCAGGTCTGGACGGGTCCTGCGTCGCTAGCGGCTTGGCCCCCGATTGGCCCGGTGGCCCGCGGCAGCTCCCCGCACCTGATACCCTCGGACGATCAAATCGGTAAATGCTGTGCCGTTTGTCAGATATTACATTATCTCAAATCTTGGAGATAGATGGTCAACATGTCTTCCATCCTGAGAGCCTCCCTGTCTCGTTCCCGTAGACATCCTCCCGACTCTGCGGCAGAAACATGAGCGACATCATCAAGACCGACCTCCTGATTGTCGGAGCTGGCCCCGCGGGCGCTGCTCTGGCCTGCTTCCTGGCCTCCCATGGTATGCGCCCCCGCGAAAGCGTGTGTGCTTTCCCCGCTGACGGATGTAGGACGCACGGGAATCATGATCTCGGCCGCCCCAGGCTGCGCCGAGACGCCCCGCGCGCACATCACCAACATGGCCGCCCTCGAATGCCTGCGCGACATCGGCCTCGACAAGCAGTGCGTTGAAGCAGCCTCTCCGGGACACAATATGGCCCACACGCGATGGTGCCACTCGATGGCTGGCGAAGAGTACGCCCGCCTGTACTCGTGGGGTAACGACCCCAAGCGCCAGGGCGACTACGATGCTGCTAGCCCCTGCGACCACGTCGACCTGCCCCAGACGGAGCTCGAGCCGATTCTCACCAGGAGAGCCGTACACCGCGGATGGACCCTGCGCTTCAACACGTCGTTCCTTACCTTTTCCCGACCGGAGCCAGACGTCATCATCAGCGAGGTTCGAGACGAGGTGACAAAACAGACATACAAGATCCAGTCGCGCTTCCTCTTTGGTTGCGACGGCGCCCGCAGCCAGGTTATCCGCGAGCTCCGCATTCCCCTTATCAAGAAGCCGGGCCAGGGGCTTGCGCTGAATGTGCTCCTCAAGGCCGACATGTCGCACCTCGTCGCAAATCGGACTGGGAATCTGCACTGGGTATTCCAACCTGAAAAGGAACATCCGGCCTGGGGCTGGGCCTGCATTGTGCGCATGGTAAAGCCGTGGGATGAGTGGATGTTCATCTTCTTGCCGCCGCCTGGCGCCGATGTCAAGGCCGATGACATGATTGCTACCAAGGAGGAATATCTGAAGCGGTCCCGGGAGGTTATCGGGGATGATTCTGTCGACATCGAAATCCTCGACGTGAGCAAGTGGTGGATCAATGAGACGGTGGCCGAGTACTACTCAGATGGAAACATCTTTTGTCTCGGAGACGCGGTCCATCGTCACCCGCCATTCAATGGCCTAGGATCCAACACATGCATCCAAGATGCCTTTAACCTGGCCTGGAAGATCTCGTATGTCATGTCAGGCCAGGCAGGTCCTGAACTCCTCGATACTTACAGCCTCGAGCGGCAACCGGTCGGCGTTGGCGTCATCACGCGGGCCAATCAAGGTCTCCGCGACCACCTCCCGTGGCTTCAGGCTATCGGCATGACCGAGCCAGATGTGGAGAAGAGGAAAGCAATTCTCGCCGAGTTTGAGGACAAGGGCGAGACCGGCCGGCAAAGGCGGGACCGGTTCTTCAAAGGCATTGAGAACACTGGCACCGAATTCCATGGCCTAGGCATTGAGATGAACCAGCAATACCGCTCCGACGCCGTCTACCAGCTCGACGAGCCGGACGCCCCGCCACTTCCCGAGGATGCCGTCAGGCAACGGCTCATCAGCACATATCCGGGCATGAGGCTGCCCCACGCGTGGCTGAACACACGGGTGCCTGGCAAGAAGTTCTCCACCATCGACCTTGCCGGCCATGGTGGATTCTGTCTCTTTACTGGCCCAGGCGGGCAAGCATGGAAGGAGGCAGCCAGCAAGGTAGCAGACGAGTTAGGCGTACCGATCAAGAGCTACTCGATTGGCTGGAAGGAGGACTATGAGGATGTGTACTTTGACTGGCTGAAGCGGAGGGAGGTCGAGGAAGACGGATGTGTCCTGGTTCGGCCGGATCGATTTGTGGCCTGGCGGTCCAAGGCCATGATTGAGGATCCCAAGGCCAAGTTGGAAGTCGTCATGAGGCATGTGCTGCGGAAAACAGGGTAGATAGTGATAATCGACTTGTGTAATCTTTCTGGCACTTTGGTCCAACTCGTATGAGGACACCTTGATGGTCCAGTTCGTCGTTGGCGTTGCAGGACGGATTATGCCGAGACACCACGTCATTCGCCCGTCACGATAGCCCGGGCCGAACTAAGCATCCGAACCCCCTTACCGGGTGGCGGGTCTCGGTCTAAGCAAACAAGCCCCTGAGCTAACTAAACAAGCAAACATGCAGTTCTCCAACTTCCCCGCAGATTCTCACCGAGTTGAGTGGCTCCTGGAGATTTACCCCGGATGCGGGGAACCGCCCGAGAAGTAGCAAACTTGGGGATCAACAAATCAACATTTGGCCGACAACACACACACCATGCAAGCGAGCCAAGCCTGTACTCCAGCCTTCCTTTCCCCTTTTGACGCAAGGGAGACAAGGTTAAAAAGACGACCGAGAACCAGAGATGGACGTCTGTCTTTGTTCAACTCTTTTTTTCTTCTTGTCTTGTCTGCCCAGACAACTTCCCAGTTAGCGACTTGAACCGGGTTCGTCACACATCATGATCTTCCTCGCCGGCCTGGCCGTCTTGGCCGTCTTCACGGTCGGCTACCTCGTGTTCTTCGTTGGAAAGCGCGACCCCCGACTGCCTCCAGGACCTCCAACGCTCCCAGTCATCGGCAACCTACACCAGATCCCGACGCGCCGCACACATCTCCAGTTCGCCAAGTGGGCCAAGGAGTATGGCGACATCTTCTCGCTCAAGTTCGGGCCGGGCACGTCCATCGTCATCTCGTCGCCGCGGCTCATCAAGCAGCTCGTCGACAAGAAGTCGAACCTGTACAGCCGACGGCCGGCGTCTCATGTCGGCGGCATCATCGCCGCGGGCGACCACCTGCTGCTGATGCAGTACTCGGACCAGTGGCGCACCTGCCGCAAGCTGGTTCACCAGTACTTCATGGAGCAGATGGTGGTCAAGAACCACATCGACGTGGTCGAGGCCGAGGCGGTCCAGATGCTGCGCGACTTCGTCGTCGATCCCCAGGGCGCCATGCGCCACCCCAAGCGCTTCAGCAACAGCATCATCATGTCGCTGATCTACGGTACACGAACGCCGAGTATCCAGACCAAGCACATGGTCAAGCTGTATTCTTTGATGGAGAACTGGTCAAAGGTGATGGAAGCTGGCAATACGCCACCCATTGACGTCTTGCCCTTTCTCAAGTTCGTCCCCGAGAAGCTGCTGGGCATGTGGCGGTCGCGCGCCCAGGACGTCGGCCGCGAGATGACGGCGCTGTATGGCGAATGGGTCGAGTACGTGATTGAGCGCCGCAAGAACGTTGGGAGTCGCGACTGCTTCCTCGACCGGGTGCTCGACCAGGGCGAGAAGCTCGACCTCGACAAGCACGGCCTGTACTTCCTGTGCGGCACTTTGATGGAGGGCGGTTCCGATACGACCAGCTCTCTCATCATCTCGTTCATCCACGCCATGACCAAGTGGCCCGAGGTGCTCAAGAAGGCGCAGGAGGAAGTGGACCGCGTCGTCGGCGAGGACCGGTCGCCGACATGGAACGACTTTGCGCAGCTGCCATACATCACTGCATGCGTCAAGGAGGCCCACCGGTGGCGACCCGTCACGCCTCTGGCTTTCCCGCACTCGCTGGCCGAGGACGACTGGGTCGACGGCATGTTTCTGCCCAAGGGGAGCGACATCTTCATCAACGCATACGCCATGCACCACGACGAGCGCCGGTTCCCCAACCACGACGTCTTTGACCCAGACCACTACAAGGGCTTCACGGCGCTGGCGTCGGAGCTGGCCAACGGCGACTACGCAAACCGCGACCACTACGGCTACGGCAGCGGCAGGCGGCTGTGTCCGGGCATCCACCTCGCCGAGCGCAATCTGTTTGTGGCCATTGCCAAGCTGGTCTGGGCCTTCAACATCGGGCCCGGTAAGGACGCGGCGGGGCGGGATATCGAGCCGGATGTCAGCAACGAAACGGGCTATTCGTCTGGCTTCTTGGTGTGTGCTGAAGATTTCCCCTGCACCATCACGTTGCGGTCGGAAGAGCGGAGGGCGACCATCCTGAGGGAGAGCGATGCGGCCAGGGCGCAGGTGTTTTCGAGATACGAGACGCCAAAGGAGTAATGGATTATTTCGGGATTAGCGTGTGTTTTACTATAGGGCTGGGAATGGAATGAATTACTTGATCGAAGAACTGCCTTTTGTTGTTCCCGTACGAAAGTATTCCGTAATTCGTCGGTTAAGTCTTTCCAGCTGGCGACGCAAACTCCCTCACAGGCAAGATAGCAGATAACTACGCACTGACCTAAGCCACTGTCCTGAACCCCTTCAGCGCTGCTAACTAATTCCTCGCTCTCCACAATTCAAAGACCAGACCATCCCCAAGCAGCCTATATGCTCCGCTTCACGTCTAATCATGTGTTCTGGGGACAGACATCATCAACAAACAGCTGAACATAAGACAAATAATAATGATGTTTTTTCTTTCTTTCCTGAAATTCAGGAAACAAAAAAATATGATTAGATATTAGATATTGTTTATAGATTGAGGCCCCGGACGTGTCAGCGGAGGGCCCCGGAGAAATTCGACCCCGTCGGTGCAGTCAGCGTTTATGTTTCCCATAAAACGCCGCCCGAGCGGGAATCGAACCCGGGACCTTTCCTGGGCGCCGCTTTCCAGGGAGAGGAGGGATGCCTTCGGGGAGGTCCAGGTCATATAATAAATGCACCATACCGCCGTCGAGTCCCTCAACTGCAGCGGTACCGACCCGGCGACCCCCACGGCGCCGCTACCTGACACTGGGAATTGGGTGTGGTAAATACCCTTATATACTGCACCACCACCACCGCGTTTTTTCACAACATTTTGCACTTGCACTTTTTCGGGCGCATTTTCCAAGCACCACCAAAACAATAATTGGAAAAGAAAACAAAATAATGATTGAAGGGCTTTCTTTTTTTTCTTTTTAACGGAATACGCAGCAGGTCGGCGCTAATGTACCCCGCAGCGTACTCGACAGGCGATCGCCATCCCATCGATCGCTAGCTAGCGCCAGTGCCGAGACGTCGGTCGAATTCTGGCTGCCGACGACATGACAAACCGACCGATCGGACCAATTTAAACCACGTGAATGCCCCGACACATGCCGACTTCTTGCTTACACGCCGCGCAAACTCCACCCCGTCGCATTCGACTCTCCTGCTTTCCGCGACGTTATCCATGTAGCCGGGTATGGATCCTACACCTGCTGTTCTGGGCGAGTCAAGACCGGCCGCGTCCGTGTCCTTGGCCGCGGTCGCATCTGACGGGCTGTCCGGCGCGGCTTCGGCGGCGTCGGTCGGGGACACGGGCGGATCCGGGGCCCGATTGGCCTGTTATGCGTGCAAAAGGTATTGGCCTCTCTGGTCCACGTTTCGCATCTCTGCTGACCTTGACTTATAGGCGTAAGGTCAAATGGTACATTTCTGGTTGTTCTGGAGAGATAGGGCATGGCTAATAGGGTAGTAACCGCCAACTTCCTTCGTGTTCGCTCTGCCGCAAAAGCAGCGCGGCATGCCAATATCCGACCCACCCCGAGAAGCCAGGCCCGAAGACCGGTGAGTCTTGTCTTCGTTCTTTCTTCTTTGTTTAATTTTGTTTCTTTTCTGAGGTCGAAACAAAACCCGGGCAGAAACTGATTAGAAAAGGCTCCGTCCATGGCAGCAAAAGGAGACGTCTCGACTGCAGTCCGACCACTCCCACACAGACGGAGTCCAGTCCTCAAGACACTCTCCGTAGCGACGGCAGACCGGAAGACGACTTGGCTCTTTCACCGTCGGCCAGGCCGCCCAACCATCATGACCCGTCCAATGTGCCCATCTTCTCCCGCATCATGTATCCCTCCCACGAGGCCCAGACCCGCCCACAGTCGCCGTCCACCGTCGACACATCGCCAGACCGTGCCCCCAGAGCAAGTGGGATAACCGTGGACAGCGTGTGTGAGAGGCTCGGGATATCGAGGCCCATATATGACTTACTGTAAGCATAATTCAAGCACCAACCAGAGAGCTGGACTCACACGTCACCAGCATGGGATCCTACTTTGACAACATGACGGCTTTCTCGCTGTTCCGCCCAGGCAGCATAGAACCCAAGTTTGCCATGATGCAGTACCATTCGGATGCAGAGGCGCTCATCGCCGCCATGTTTTCCTTCTCCGCAAGACACGCCCGCGATGTATCCGATACAGACATCCCCAGTCCGGCCTACTTCGCGCAGATAGCGTCGTCCAAGCTGGACGAGTCTGTGGACCGGTACGGCGATCTGCGGCCGCCCTTCTGGCTGCTGCAGGCTGGCATCCTCGTCACCTTCTATCAGCTGACGCGCAGCGTGCGGTCGCGTTCGTGGAAGAAGCTGGGCGATTGCATTCGGTATGCGTACGACACCAATCTGCACCTGGTCGATGCCAACGTCAACCCAGACCAAGAGGAGCACCCAGACCTTGACAAATGGGTGCTTATGGAGGAACGGCGGCGGGCGTGGTGGGCTGTTTGGGAAATGGACGTGTTCGCCAGCACCATCCGGCGACTGCCGACGGCCATCGACCCAAGCCTCAACCTAACCAAGTTGCCCGTTTCGGATGCTTGCTGGTTCAAGCGGACGTACCAACCTAGTTGCTTTCTAGTCGAGGACTGCGGCGCGCGGTGGAAGGCCCTGGCGCGCTCGGGCAATCAGTGCGCCAAGGCCTGGTTTATTGTCATCAACTCGCTCATGCGCAACACACAGCGTTTAGTCTACCCTGCCGGGTCACATCAGTCCCTCGGAACGACCAACCACGACGAGCTCAGCATCATGGCCAACTGCCTGTACTGTACCGTCACTTCCCTGCCGTCTGGCCTGGCTTACCAGGGCGAGACTCTGACGTTTAGGGGAGGGTTCCGCGCCGACGGCACCAGCCCCCGACAGGCGCATGCCGACCTGTACTCGATTCACCTCATGACGCAGCTGTGTCGCTTCATGATATACCACCACAAGATCTGCGCGCGGGCGCCGTGGTTATCGCGCCAGAAAGACAAGGCACCGCCCCAGTTATCCGGAGAGGCGACATCGGAGTGGTCTAATTATATCTCGGCATCCGACGAGATCGTGAGCATTGTGCGCAGCAGCGCGCGCGACCATTTCCGCTTTGTCAACCCGTTCCTCGCGAATACGCTCTGGTTCGCCGCTGCTGCCCAGTGCGCCTGTCGCGTGTTCGGGCCGCCCAGTTTCAACAAGCGGCTGACGGGGTCGAATCTCGATCTCTTGCGGCTAACCATTGACCGGTTCATAGCGTTCTGGGACGGGATGGGCAACTTGGGCGGGAAGCTCGCGCGCATCGAGACGGGGCTGCAGAATTTGATGAACAAGCCAGGGAGCGACATCCGAGGAAATGGAGATAGTCTGCCGACAGACCTTGGTCATCTTCCGGAACAGAGTACGGCGGCTGTGCCACAACCACAGACGGACGCGGTCCCGGATGGCCATGGTCCGGCCGTGCAGCTCTCTACGGCATGGCCGGCCCCGTTCATACCCGAATTTCAAGTTGGCGACGTCTCGACGCAGACATTCGCGCTTCCAGGGGGTGGTCATGGGCACGACTTTTTTGCCGCCCCGCTAGACTTCTCACCGTTTGGGCTCGAGGATTTTTTGATGGCCGGTATGGACGGCCAGTATTTGTGATGAAAAAATGAGTGAGCCGGAATATTTGGTCTCTGAAATGTACGAGTTTGAAAGGATTCTGGTCTGGGGAGATTTTTGTTATGAATACCGCTATTGAATTTCACCGCCGTCCCTGCAGCTCGAACCCCCTGGACATACGCGCTACGCTCGCCCTCGTTCACGCCAGAAAATAGTCTCGCCGTTCCAGTCATCCACCAGCCCCAACAGCGCCCGCACATCTCCGTATGTCGCCGGCTGTCTCCCGTTTGGCTCAGCCCGAATGAGATATTCGATAAACAAGCCCAGGATCAGATATAACACGGCGATAGTAACCAGCGGTAACAGGGCTACAAACAGAGCCACGTTACACGCCACTCCAAAACTGAAAATCCAGGGCACCATGGCTTTATAGACAAAAATGGCGGCGCTCGGCCAGTTGCGGAATTCTTCCAGGATCATGTTTGTTTCGAAACTGGCCCCCTTGGGCGTGGCCGCCCGGCGCCAGATGGCCTCGTCCCTCATCAGCCGGCCGAAGAGGTCGGCGAGATGGAGACCGACCAGCAAAGTCGAGAGGGTGGCCGACTGGATCAGCAAACCGGCCCATTCATTGCTTCGCGATTTCCCGTACACGCCTTGATTGTAACGGGCCGTGACGAGCCCGAAGATCTTCCAGACCGAGTCAAAGTCGGCGGTGACGGGCGCTAGGTAGTCCCTAACGAAGGCCAGAGAGGCCGAGTGCTGGACGTGCACGGCGACGACAGCGACGGTCACAGTGAAGATGGCGTGCAAGACAAAACTGGCCCAGATCCAGTTCGCGATGGTCCGAGTGGCCGGGACCAGGGCAAGCAGGGAGGAGCGCGTTTTGCCGGCAGAACCGGACTCACAGAATGTTTCCGTCCCAGGAGCTGGAGCAGATACCGAGGTTTCGAGTGATGATGGGTTGACGTCCAGCAAACGCCGACAAGCGCGGGCCGTGGCGAGGGGATTCGAGTTCCACGTCCCGACGACATGGTGCTTCGCGTCGTAGATCAGACACCAGGTGCTGATAACAGACTGCAGCAGGAGGCCTATGCCGAGCCCCAAGAGTCCCCAGCCATTAAAACTGATGCCGTACCGGTTCGGACCCAGGTCGGCGTCGGGCCGGAACGGATCCGCGTTCACGTCGTCCTTGTCGAATTCCAGGACCATGTTCACGACCAGGGGAAACAGCATGACGCTGGAACCTCCAAATGTCAAGAAATAGCCCAGACACGAGAGCAGATTCGCCGGCCACGCGTTGGGGCCGCTCGTCCCCCGGGCGCATGTAAACAGGCGCAGATTGGTATTGTGCGCCAGACGGCCCTCGCGCCAGAGCGCCCAGCGCAGGGTGGTCGAGTGGATCGACTCGAGACAGCCCGAGACGAAGGCGATGCACACCTGGAGGAGGAGCGGGATGACAACCAGGGCGGCATCCGAGACGAGATAGACGCGCTGGTCCTTGATGTAGGGCTGCGTCGTGTCGTCGTTGAACAGGTACATGGTCGAGCTGACCAGGACTTGGCGGTTGAAGAGCCAGGGCGGAACCGTGACGTTTCCGGCGATGATCACAGCGGCCGTCGATATGGCGGCTGCGGCGGCACCCCAGCCGAGGATGAGGCCGACGATGCAGAGATCGCGGGTCCAGATGTCGCGGTCGGCAGTAAAACTTTTGGGCCTGCTGCTGCGTCTTTTTTCGACGACCTCGGTCCGGGGCTGTAATATGTCGTCGGATTCGCTTTTTCCCTCGTGGCCGTGCCCGTGGATGATGGTTTCGGAGGATGACCCTGCGAAGAGCGGGACATGTTGTCGTGGCCAAGACCAGCTTGGCTCTCGGGAACCTGGTGTTGTTGACGCCATCGTCCGGGCGATTTCTCAGTCCTCTGGTATGGATCGTCGGCAACGGGGGAGTCCCGGTTTGGGAGGTCGAGGGCTCATAATGAGGTGGGAGCAATGGAACGCACAAAAGTCCCAGGGGCAATGGAACACAAAGGTCCCGACGGGTCAACCTGTCCCTCCGCGAACCCCTTGAGAGTTGCTCCGAGGTATGGTGTTGATCATAGGCAGAGACGGAGACACCCGCGAATCAGGTGTTGGAGAACGGCGTGGCCGTAGACCAATCGACATGCCCAGATGCGTCACTGTATCTCTGACCGGTTGGGGATGCGAAAGCCCAAAGGGGCGCAGCTGCGATGACACAACTGATACACCAACCATCGACGTCCGGGAAGACTGCAAGCCACCGACGCAGCCGTACGGGCGCCTTTTCGGTAAACTACCAATTAGTGCAAAGTCGTGCTGACGCAGTTTTCAGCCGTTGCGATAGCGGCGGTGAGCGCGCGATGCAAGGTCTCGGAGAAGCCAAGGCTCGAGGCGTCGAAAGAAAGGAGGCTGAGTATGTGCTACTGAACCAAACCATGTGAGAGGAGGAGACTATAATATATCCTTCAGTCCACGGCGTTTATCATTGGCAAGTCTTTCTTAATTACTCGGTATCAAATCTCAAATTTCGAATCGCCAATAAGCTTTTGTCTGCTTTGCTTCATTTTTTGTGTGTGCGCCAACGCCAACATGCACGTCTCGTCCCTGTTCCTCTCCCTCCTCGCGGCTTCGTCCGTCTATGCATCATCATCTGCCACCACTTCCCAAGATGAGGAAGCGTCCAGGTAATTTCATGAAGCAAGCGTACGGGAATATATTCGCTAACATCAAACCACTACAGCCAAAAAATCCTCCACAACAACGATGACTCAGGAGAAGACTCGACAATCCAGATAAAAAAACCCATCAGCCCAGGCTGTCCAGGCCAGCTCAGACTCTGCCCGGGAAGCAGCGCCTGTCCGCTGTGGTACTGCGACTGCCCCGACCAGAACAAGTTGAAGAAGCTCTCCGACAACCATGTCGTGGACGACACCAACGGTCTCCTCAAAGCCATGTTCGACTTTGCCGCGCCGGTGAATATTCGGCTGTGTCCTATTGGGAAGTGCAGCGAGACGTGTCTGTGTCGGGAGACTTTTGTCAAGAAGTTTACGGACGTGCTGTTGGCGGAGAGGTTTTTTCCTCCGGTGGAGGTTCCTGTGCCCGGGGCGGGGGCGTCTGAGGGAGAGACGAAGGATGAGCTTTGATTTTGTTTTGTCCTCTGTTTCATCGATTCGGGATTTTATTGGTGTAGGTCAGGGGGGTATTGGGGGTTCATAGTCTATGTAGCCATGTATTCAAACAAATAAAGTCTGGTACTTTTTACTTTTGATAATTAATGAGGTCTGTTACTAAGCTAGCTACATAGAACTATTCTTGCTTCTTGTTTGTCGCCTTTGTTTGTCCCTCTGTTTGATAGCATAGTCCTTGATCCGGGGCGTATCTTGGTGAGCATGGTGGTGATAGGGTTGTGTATCTGTGGTTTCAGTGCTGGGGGTTTTGTGGTTCCGGAAGTGTGGAGCGCGAAGAAGAATGGGACTAGATGGTGTTGTTGCACCTTTGAGGCAGTGGATTATGAGGCGCGTGTGGCATACGAGTGTGTATTTCGGGTTTGGATTTGATGTTGGGGATGTCTTGAGGTGGGATGGGATAATGAACTGTAGGTATACTTTCTCTCTCTTTTTTTTCTGGTTTGGAGGGGGGTTGGTTTCTTCAGTTTTCTGTCCGGGCGCAGGGATGAGGAGTTTGAACCTTTGCAACCATTTTTGCACCATTTTCGCACCAATTCTGCTACAAATTTGCACCAGTTTTGCTACACATTCGGCATGCTCATGATGATATTACAGGGTCGTCTATGTTTTCTACCCGACCGATGAGCATCCCTGCTATCGAATCCGGAACGGAAAACAGATGACGCGGCCGTCACATACATCTTTATATACTGCGTGTGATGAAATCCGGCAGACGGTGTAGCCTGATAAGAGCGCTCCGGCCACCGGGGGTATATCGCTGATCCGGACGGTGTGGCGGGCATGGATGCACGGTAGAAGTATATGTCTTTTTCTGTTCGCATCCCCTCCCCGTCTCGTGTTATTACAAACTAGAATTATCATACTAACAGGGTGTCAAAGTCTATGGCGTCTGATAGGGTGCACCCCCCTTTTGATCCGTACGCATCCCCTTGAAGATAAATTTTTCGCCTACATCCTCAAATAGATACGTTTCAACGTATTAGCAATAGCTAAGGGGTCATTAATAAGGAATTTACAGTCTACCAATTACGTTCTTAAACCTTTATTTACCAGATATAAGATATAAAAAGTCTCAACCTAATACGTATCTAAGGGTTTAGCAAATAAACGTAACGATTTTAAATCGTTACTTTTCTCTACCTTTACATGTTTAAAACTCATTATATAGTAAATAGGCCTTTAGCAAATATATATACAGCTTCTAGGAAAAATATCAACAGTAAATTAAAGGGCATATGCGTAAAACGTTATAGCGGGGGGATGCACCCGTAGCAAAAGGGGGGTGCACCCCTATCAGATGCCAAGTCTATGGCCGCAGAAACCAGCCCTCCGGACCGTCACCAACACATAAAAAATCCACGCCGTGGAAAGAATCTATTCATGCGCTCTATGGTGCTGCAGAAGAAAAACGACAACAGGCTGCGATCTAAGAGGTATAAAACATACGGGGGGTCAGAATAGTCCGATGTGTGTTGGTGGAAGCAGTAATCCCGATCATGCTTTCTCTCGCTCCTCGCGCATCTTTTGGTCCTCCTCCTCGGTCTTGGGAACGTGGACCACCATCGGAACGGTGACGGCGTTGAGCTTGCGGAAGGCCTATTTGAGGTTAAGTATTTCTTGTCTCTCCTAATCTTGGGGGGACGAGAGGGAGGGAGAGTAAGGAAACAGACCGAAAAGGGAGACATCCAGGCGATCCAACAAAAAGCCCACCAGGCGGCCAGCATGACGATCTTCAGGGACACGAGGGGGAGGACGTATGGAAGGTCCATGAGCCGCACGAGCATGCCCTTCGTTGGCCCGTTGGTCGACTCGGTGGCTCCGTTGATCTTGGAAGTAATAGAATTGAAAGACGCGCGTACCTCGGCCATGGTATTGTCGGGCAGCTTGCCGTCCCAACGATCCTCGACCCGCATGATCTTGTGGGTCTCGGGGTTGATCTCGATGCGCACAATACTTTTGATTTCATGTGCCTTCTTCAAGGCCTTGATGGTATAGCGATTATGGAGCTCCATTTCGATTGGGTGTTGGCTCGAGATCACCCGGTGCGAGATTATCTTGATGGGCGAAAACACGGTGGGAAGGCCGTACCATTGAGCAGCGTACCGCGAGTAGCCCGTCGCAATCGATAGAGGGTCCGTCTTGATTTGTTAGTGTTCAAGTGTTTCACATTATTGTGCGAGATGGTGCAAGGACCGAGAGACAGGCGTGGAAGCGGCAACATAACATTAAAGAAATCAAAAGCGCGAAACTTACGAATGTAGCGTCCTTCTCCCAGAGGGAGAGGTGTTTCAGACTGGGCCGCCCCTCAAAGAGCTAAACACATAACATGTCAGTCAAAGATGTTCCCCTAATAATGAGGAGGGAGCTTATAAAACATACGTCCAAGACGCTTCCGACGCAAAGCTTCTGGCGCGCGTTCAGATCGACACCCTCGGCCGTGTTGATATTGGTGTTTTTCACACCGATTGACCCGAAGTCGGCCTCCGGCTCTGGCGAGGAGTTCTCGGCCTTGTGGGCCTCTGCCGTCATCGATGGTACGCCGGTCGCCATTGCTCTGTTGGTGGTGGTTGTGGTGGTGGTGGTTGTGCTGGTGCTGGTGCTGCTGCTGAAGATGGAGGATACCCTAGGGAGCGCGGTTCTGGAGATATATATCGTCAGAAAGTTGAGAGACATCAAAAGTGTGAAATGTCTATCAGATGTCAGAGCACATGGAACTAGGAGCGTGACAGAAATGGCAGACTAACAATAGGGGATATATATATGTATTTAGGATCTAAAAGCCCATCCCAGCATAAAGACGCACGTATACGTACCGCACTACATCTAAAAATCCCCAGCTACGCGCAAACCATCAAAAAAAGGTCGCAGACAGTTACTACTGCAAGGTACCTGACGTCATCAACATCCGATGCATACCACGCATACCTGCCAACAACGCGATCTGAACAATCCACACACCAACTCCCAGATCGATTTTTATCTTTTTGTCGCCCTCAAAAATAAATCTACGCATCATCCGCACCGGCACCCGCATCCACACCCGCCTTCTTGGTATTCCCACCCTCCCCCCTCGCAACAACAAACGCGTCAACAACAGCCGTCACCTCGCCCTCCTCCTCAAAGTCCCCAGAGAGATAATCCCCAACCACATCACCAAACCGATTCTTGACCGTCGGATCCGCACCGTGCCGCACCAGCGCCCGCAGCACATCCAGATAGCCCGCGCGCATGGCCGTATGCACGGGTCTGTCCCCCGTAAACCGGTTGGCGAGGTTAAAAAACGCCGCGGCCCGGGCCGGGTCGTCTATGATTTCCGCCAGTGCCTCGATTGATCCTATTTATTCACATTCACATTCTTAACCATACTGTATAACCACTGGAACGATGAGACAAAAACTTACGAACTTGCCCCGCCTTGGCAGCCATATGCGCCGCCGTCTGCTGGAAATCATCGCGCGCCTCCCCGAGCACGTCGGCCGTCGACACGCCCTCGCGCGCCGCGAGGTCGCCGACGAGCCGCTTGAGCTTGACGATCTCGCCCTGGCTTGCGTGGACCGAGATGGCGCGGGATTCGTCTGGGCTGATGAACATGTTTCGTTTCGTGCCCAAAAAAAGTTCTTAGACAATGGTGATACAGATAAGGTTGTCGTTGACGTTGACACAAAGTAACCAGCCGGTGTGTGTGTGTAAAATAAACCGGGAGCGTCAAAGCTGAGGTACGGAAGTATTGAAAATCCTATTTTTAGGCTTAACCAGTCAGTTATGTACCCCGATGCGGTGGTCGGTCAACGCCGTGGCGGAGGTCCGGTAAGTTACCCGTCCGGCGTCCGGTAGTGGTTAGTGGTTCCCGCTGCCCCCCGTCTATCCGTCCATTTCTACGCACAATGCGGGCCGGTGGATGTCTACTTCCAGTCCGTGGGTCACGCAACCGGAACACGGGGACACGGAGGGCCCGGGACAGGCCGTCAACCCCTAACTTGCCGGAGACGGCCGCCATAGACGAGTACACCCCGCATGGCTCCCGCATGCCATCACATGGAAACTCACTTCGGATTTCAAACAACGCAGCAACCAGCAACTACCCAAATCATTTTCATTGACCAACGCCTCTAATTGACCGTGGTATTCATCCGACAACGCCCCTCTAATTCCTTGAGCCACCTCCCCTGCTTGGCAACATGCGTCGTCTTCAGATGCTGCCGGAAATTGTCCACGCGGTAAAACTCCTTGTCCCTGTTGCACTCCCCGTAGTGGTGTACGCCCTCCAGATGCGACACGAGCTCCCCTGTTTGGTCCGTGTCCGCCCTGAGGAACCCGCCACCGCAGAGCCCGCAGATATCATACGTCCCGTCTTCGTATGTCTCTTGGTGAAACGCCGTCATTGGGCTCTCCATGGCCTTACACGCCCAATAGTGCGATTTGATGTGCACTGCCTTGGTGTGTCTGTCGGCTTCGGCTGGTGATTTGAAACGGCGTTTGCAGCGTGAACATGGGTACGGCTTCTCAGCTTCGTGTTTTCTGCACCTGTTAGCTACCACTCATCTGTTGACAGACAAAATACACTTACGTCAGTTCCTCGCCAGTTCGGAACCGTTGTGGCGCCCGAGGACAGCAGTAGCAAACTAAGCAAGTCGACCCTGAAACAGCCGCACTGTCTGCGCCTGCCTCGGCAGACCCATCAACTTCCGTCTCATCCACCTCATGAATACTCGCCACTTCATGGATGCTCATCACCTCGTGGATACTGGTCACATCCGAGAGGAACGTCCTTGCCAAGCTGAGCGAGCTAGCATTCGACACGCTCGTGGCCGACCACAGCGAAAGGCCCGTCTCGGCCGACCATCTCTTGTTCCCGGATGCTTTCTTCGGCGAGGTCACATCCTCAACCAGTTCGGTCTGCTCTGTCGCCGAAACAACCGGGCTGACATCCAGCTTCACCATGGTCGCAGTCTTGACGCTCCGGGATCCCGTCGACGGCCGCAGAGTTTCGGGTGTCAGCCTTCCAGAAGAGATTGAAGTCCGGATCGGCTGCACATCGTGTTGTTCCTGCTCAAAGTCGAGCGAGCCGATTTGTAACAGTTTGCGAAGAAACTGATACGACGTCTTGATGCCAATCTCGGGCCACTTCTCTACCTCGCAGGCGCTCCTCGCCGATGCGTGGTGCAGCTCTGGAACTGACGTTTCCGGAATGACCGAGTTCTCTGTGAGCGCGTACTGTAGCCGTCCACCAAGGAGAGGGTCGTATTTGGCCGAGGCTGCGGTGAACAAGACCGCGGCTAGGTGCAGATATTGCATTCCGGTAAGGTCTTCGGATGGGACATCATCCTGTGTCTCGAAGCACAGCTGCTTCTCGATCGCAATCAGAGCGTGTCGGACGTAGCTTTGAATACAGAGGCTGTAAAATGTCGAAAGCCACCAGCGCCGATCTCTCATGTTTTCCTTGTTAAAGACGACGGCAGAGAGCTCGCTGATGTACCGCTCGACGTAGTATGACAAGTCTTGGATGCACTGCACCTGACAGAGACCAGGCTTGCAATCGATGTGTTCGCTCTCGAGGAGCAGCCCTGCCGAGTAGAGTCGAAGCGCTTGCAGACAATGCCGAAGGCATATCATGGACAACATCACCAGAGATGTCTGGAAAATCAATCAGAGTGTGATCATGGGTTGGAGAACAATGACTTACCTGACCAACTTCCGACTCGTAGATCGAAGCCGTCTCCAACAGGTTGATGAACTCCTCCCACGACCTCATTTCAAGTAAGGCTAGGGCACCATGGTTCTCAGCCAGTTCCCACGCAATCGTGGCGATCATCTCAGTATACGTGACGGATTCGTCTTCGACAATCAAAGCTTTCTGGAGTGAGGCGTTGTTACGATAGCGGCCGGCCTCGATCCATCCCACAAAGCTTTGTCTGGCTGAAGGATCTGATATCGATAGCTTGTAGGAAGCACACTCCAGGACAGCTTTCATATCGGCCAGCCTTTGACTCTCGGACGACAGAAGACAGCGGTCCGCAAGGTCGAGCGACCGTCGGGGCATATAATCGTCCTCCTCCATCTTGGCTTCTCTCCGAACGGCCGGGCAGAGCACTTGGAGAGGTAGAGCATCTCGAAGGGGCCCTCTACGACAGCCAATCAAGGGCCACAGAGGTGCATCGTCACCGAGATGTGGCATCGGAACACTCTGCAAGCAGCACCTGCAGGGGCTCCCTGCATCACACTAGACATTGTCAGTTTACTATCGTCAGCAACAGATATCCGCGTCTTACCTTACGACGAAGGACCTTGCATCGCCAGCAAGCACCGCCGGCTCCCTCCAAGACTTTCATATCCCTCCGACCGTCCTCGGTTAACGGGCCCCGGCGTCCGCCTCCTTTGGACATGGAAGTCTTCCACGTCGACACATGCTTGCTGATCGAGTCGCTGATGCGTTGACTCCGGCTTGACCGGCGAGCAAGACGGTCGTTCCCGTCGGAGACGATCGGAGGCACGCTCTCAGTCGCCATGGCTTCTGCGGGAAAACTGATTCCCTGAAAGGGAGAGGTAATCATGAGGGACGGCGTGGCCTGCTGGAACGGCACCATGGCGCCGGTGGTAGCTCGAGCAATGGACACATCGCCAGTTGACGTATCATGGCTGTAGTTGAGGCCAAACTCGATGGACAGGCCGTGGAGCAGCATGGCCTTGGACGAGTCGCAGTTCTTAAACACGAGCTCATCTCCACAGGAGCCCTCCGACAGAAGGGACAGCTGGTTTCGTAGCCGCTCTGGAGTTGGGTCCTCGACAGGCGGCGCGTGCCATTGGACATCATGGACCATGACGGGCATCATGGCGTCGTGCATGTGGGTGTCGGACATGTGCTCATGACGGACCAGACCGGAGAGGGCCGACTCATCCTCGGAGAAGAGAAAGTCGACGGGGACCGAGTCAAATACTTGCTGGTTCGAGGGCTCATCCAGATCAAAGTTGACGTCGAGATCGAGCTCATCGGTCCACGACAGTGAGTCAAACTCGAAGTCGATGTCCATGGGCGCCGCATCCTGATGGCTCTGTTCGGCTGTGAGCCAGAAGGGGTCATGCTGATCGTCACCGGCCAGAGGGAATCCCGGGTTGGAGTCTGTGGAAGCACAGTCAGGACAGACGAGACGAGAATTAACAGAGGTGGTGGATACGCACCCATCGGTCATGTCGCGGCCGGGACGGACCGCTGCGAGCGACCGCGGGGTTCGCCCATGAACTGCCAGTGCCAGTTGCAGCGGCCCACTTGTTTCTTCCTTCGAGAACGACTACCCGGAGGCAAAGTTGCTATTGAACCCAAGGGAAATTAAGTCAGCGTCAGACCCGGCCGCAGGTGGCCAACTTGAGACAAGAAAGTGGAGGATGTAAAAAGGACACAACATGGAAGTTCCCAGCGACGTTGGGAAGAGCCAGCCCGCTCCGAATCGTCCCACGCCGACCCATCGACCGAGAACAGAAACTGAAGGCCGCCAATGCTTCGCCCCGGTGGACAACTGACCCCAACCCGTTATGGAAAGGTGCCCAGCAGGGGTCCTTTTCTCAGCCAATGAGCCAATGTCCCCCGCCGACCACTTGCCGGCCATGCACGCCCGGGGCACAGGTGACAGGACCGCCTGCCTGACAGGGGTCCCTTCCCGCGCTGCTCGTAAGGTGTCGATAACAGCCTTACGAGGCATCAGAACGGACGGCTGTTAAGACTCTTTGCTAGTCACCCGGAGACTTTGCTTATTACGAGGTTTTCCAGGAATCTCGCCCCGCGATGCTATCCGATATGCCTCAATCTCGACCCGGCTGGCCGGAGGTCTGACCGCAGGCAAGGACTCTGAAGTCTCGATGTCCTTCATCCTTCTTCAGATTGGGCCAGAGTCCTACGTCCTTTGGGCCTCGGTATGTAAGTAGGTGATTACAGAAATGCTAGATATACTCGAGCATAGAGATCTCCGAGAATATGGGCCGACTACTTCCTCAGGCTTACAATTGACACAATGTCAAGCCCTAAACACTCTCAGAACTCACCGAGGCTTTCTTGGAGTGGCAATGACGAGCTGTTTGCAGGTATAGGGAGCCAGTTCGGTGAGCACCTTGTGAACATCTACAGGGGTAGGTTATGAATTCAGTGTGTTGGAAATCTGCTAATGACTTTGATATCAGAGCCTCAACTTTCCTTTGAATAACACTTGAGGGACGGTTGTGACTTCTCGCTCTACGCCATGGGCAACACTTGAAGCAAGGCTAGGTCCACTTTGTGATGTACTTTTACGACCTCAAGATCAATCGGTAGGAATCAATTGTGGCTCATCAGTATCGAAGACTGTCTCTACGTCATGGGACGTTTGGTATATTTGTTTGTTGGGAGGTCTTGCTCGTTAGTCAGTTATTGTTGGTTGGGTAGGTAGGCAAGTAGGCATTGGGGGAAGACATTCCTCTCGCGTTCAAGGAGTTTGTTTCGCTCCTCAGCGATATTTCCAAACCAAAGATCGTAATTCAGAAACCCAAGCTCACCATTTTGAGATGTCGTGACGCTCGAATACCAACTGCCTTTCATTCTGAGGCCAGCTGTTATCAAAGTCATTTGTCTGAATGCGAACCAGATACCAAGAATGAGAGTTCCTACCTGGTACTAGGCAGTAGGTATACATTTGCTGACAGATGCATATCCACCAGCCAGTTTACAACTGGCCTGTACGATCAGCTATGACGTCGGAATTATTGGGGACACTCCCGGCTTCTTTATACAGCTGTCAAACTCCTAGAAGATATCGCAGGAAAAATGGCAAGATCTAGCGACGATCCAGTGGGTCAGAAAAGGAGGCTTCCTTGGGCCGGAAAATTCTGCGGCGCCATCTCAAACACCCGGCTGTTTGTGTTTGTTCTTGTTCGTGTCGGATATTTTGTGGGAAAGCGTATCGGAGCGGAGGAAAAGTGGGTTTCCCGTCCGATTTCGAAACATGAACGAGCCATCAATGCCTATCGCCGAACCAACCAACCCCCACCGGCAAAGCAAGCGAGCACTCACAAAAAAGGATCTGGAGAGGATTTACTGTTGGCCAGTGCTCGACGTTACAAGAATGCCAATTGCACATCATTTCTTATGTATGGACGAAATCCCGGTTCAGCGGGAGGCTTCTCCCTCTTCCTTTTTCCTTTCCTTTCCTTCTCGTCTGTCTGTCCCACCGTCAGCCAACGACCTGGGAACTGGATTCCCGGTGTCGATCTCTTCTTTCTTCTTGTGTTATTATCTTAGATTTCCGTGTTGTTGTTGTTTTTTGTCGGAGACCTAGATCGCCGCCAGAATGTTGACCATTCTCTCAACCCTGCTGCTGGTCCTCCCCAGTCTCATCGGGAATACCTACGCCCTTCCCCAGAGGAACCGTAACGGCGGGAATGCCAACCAAGGCGGCACAGGTCAGGGAAAAGGACAGGCGTCGACAAGGGTCACGACGGCCACGGATGGGTCGTCGATCCTCGACACCACAGTCAACGTGAAGTCCGTCATCCCACGACCCCTATCCATCCCCCCTTTCGAAAGTTGACACTAGAGAAAACAGTGGCGTACCACTCCGCTTTAAAGTCTCCGGCCCAGCCTCCGAATTCACCACACTCACCAGCGTCACCGGCGCCAGCTCGGCCCCCAACAGCACCGGCAAACTCGGCCTAAACGTCCTCCTGCACGGCGACGGCGGCCAGTCCTTCTTCGACTTCCCCAACCAGGCAGTCCAGGGCAACCTCATGGGAGTAGTTGTTCTCGCGCCCTCGGAACAGCTCCTCTGGGGCCAGCGGACCGGCCCCCCCTCGGGCCTGTCCCGACCCGACGGCGCCGCCGACTCGCAGGCCGTGCGCGACCTGGTCAAACAAGTCCTCCCGCAGGTCATCGCTTTCGACCCAGCGAATGTTTTCTTCACGGGCGTGTCGGGCGGGTCGCTGACCCTCTCGGGATTTTTCATCCCCGCCCACCTGTCCGAGTTCCCCAACACCGGCGTGCTGCTCATGTGCGGCGGCCTCGTGCCGCAGGTCGACGTCGTCGATGCCGCCGGGTTCATCACCAACTCCAAGATTCACTTCCAGAGCACGCAGCAGGAGCTCGAGCTGCTGCAGCCCGCCATCCCGGCTGCCATCAAGGCGTACGAGGCGCTCGCGGCCGGCCAGGGGCTGAATGCGCGTCAGATCGGGGCCTTGCAGACGGTGGACAACACACCCAATGGGGGCCACTGCGAGTTCGACGAGGCCGGCTTCTCGAGCGGTATCCAGCTAATCTCCAACAACTTTGCCAGCATCATGCAGGGAGGCAACGGGGCCGTGCAGGGCATCAACGCGAAGACAGTGCTGAAATCAGTCGTGGGGAATGAGAACCTCAAATTCGCTGCCGCTGCTGCGTAGGGTGGGGCTCATCTACTTTACAAACTAGAGCTAACAGACGGACCGGTGGATACCCTCGGCCATTCTCCTGAACTCGCCTAGTGCCTTCTCCTTTTTATGGTCCTTGTCTTGCTTCCGCGACGGGCCCTTTTGCTGCCTATGGAGAATCGTGAGGTCCACCTCGTCGTTCTCCATCAGGGTCTCGGTGACCTGGACGATATCCGTCACCAGCCTGTCGAGCAAATCGAGGCTCATGCTCTCCCGGACCACAACGCGTAATATCTCGGTGCTATCCTCGCTCGGTGGCAGCGAGTAGTTTGGGATGATCCATTGTCGAGCTCGTAGTAACAGCGACACCGTCTCCTGCTTGATGTGTGGGTACTGCGATTTAAAATCATCCGTAAAGCGGAACGAAACCACCGGCAAACCAGCGATATAGGCCGCCGATGTATCTGATGACTCGCCGCTACCACCCCCAGAAACGGCCGAGACAGTCTTCTTGACAGCATCCTTCACATCCGAGGCTCCCGAAGTCCCGCCGCCCGACACCCGCCGGTGTATGTCACTCAGACAAGTATACCAGCCGGTGGCCTCCAAGCTCTTGGAAAGGAGCCTCGCATTGGCCAGACAGTTTTCCATAATCTCGCGATAGCCCGAAAATCCGAGGTGGATAAGATTAAAATACTGCACAATGATCTGGGCCCCAGGTCTTGAGAAGTTGAGCGTAAACGACAGTTCCTTGCCGCCTAGGTAGTGGAGCTCGAAAATGAGGTCCTTTGGGAGGAAAGACTCGTCTCTCCAGATGACCCAACCTACTCCTGGTGTCACGAGTCCATACTTATGGCCAGACGTGTTGATCGACTTGACACGTGGAAGCTCAAAGTTCCTGGAAAGAGTAAGCAACAATGTGCGTCCGGGGCGAGAACCTCACTCACCACTTATGTCCACCCACGCCTGCGTGGGTAAAGGGGGCTACAAAACCACCACTCGCCGCGTCGACGTGGATGGGAATGTCGATGCCCGTCTTCTCCTGGAATTCATCGAGAATATCTGAGATCTCCCATACGGGCTCGTAATGGCCAGTATAAGTGCTCCCTAGGATGACAAAGATGCCGATCGTGTTCTCATCCAAGTTCTCCCTCACCAGGTCGGGGTCCAGACGGAATTTGCTCTTGGCGGAAACCGGCAGCACACGTGCCTCGACGTCAAAGTAGCGAGCAAACTTGAGCAGAGCGACCTGGGCGTTAGACCCCATAATGATGTTGGGCTTCTGCGTATCTTTCCCCTCGGCGCGCCGCTTCTCCTGCCAGCGACGCTTCATGGCCAGACCGCCTAGATGGATGGCCTCGGACGACCCCGTCGTTGCCGTGCCGATGGCCTTCTCACCCTTCTGCACGCCCCATAGGTTGGCGAGGATGCTGACACAGCGCTCACTCATCGACAGCATGGCCGGGTACTCATCGTTGTCTGCGAGGTTCTTGGCCAGGTTCTCTACCATGAGCTTCTGGGCGTTTTCTTCCAGATATGTGTCGACGAAGCTCGCTAGATTGAGATTGGGACGGCCGTCGAGTTCCAGCTCGTCCCTGATCATGGCATAAACCGTATCACTGGGAGCTCCATCTTGAGGGATGCTGAACTTGGGAATCGCCTTGCGGCTGGCATAATCGGTAGAGTAAGGCGTTAGATGGGGCGAAGTGCGGCCATCGCTGGTCTGTATTTCGGATCCCTGAAGGTGATGGATGAGATCCTCTGGATCGACCTTTTACGTGTCAGTACTAGACAGCCCAGTCTGGGTCAAGACTTACATGACGTGAGAGAGACATGTTCTTGAGCTAGCAGGTGCAAGCAGGGTAGGCTGGGCTTGTTGGAAACAACGGTTCGGAGAAAGATCCGAAGCAACGCTTCGTGAAGACAGAATGAGATAAAAAGGTTCTCCAATTCACTAGACTAGAACTTGAGGCGGTCTTTGTGGTATGATACTTGATGACGACATCATATGATGATTCTCAGGTTCCTGCAGATCTGCCTTCCTCCAATTGGTTCTGATTCCATGGTTAGTTGGCCCATTTCCGGGTTTTTAGATTCAAGTTTGTCAAGTAGTGTATAAACAAGGCGAACAGGGACACCATTTCCTGGGACACAAAGGCTAAAGCTTGTTGGAGATGCATCGACATCGATGGTCGATCCCCAGCGCGGTGCTTGGCTCCGCTGACCTTGAAAATTTCTTGGCTCTTGGCGGGGTCCTCTCTTGGCAACAAGATCGGTCATGCTTGGCGTCACAAGTTTGCGATGGATCAATCGATACCAAACTCGAGCAAGCCCATTGTTGTCGAAGAGGTGAATATCCAGATCCAGTCACTGATTAGACTTTGCCATGTCCCATCAGCCGAAGATCGAACCCAAGCCATGGTAATAAACGGGTTCGCTTCCGAGGCTAACACCCCGCCACAGCTGGGAAGTTAGCCCCGCAGGGATCGAGGGGCTTCCTCTCGGCCTGCCGCGGTAAATGGAAGGTTCCGCCAAAGCGGCCGAGCTCTGATCCAGGTCACTTCGCCGACAGACAAGGGAGAGCTCCTTCCCCCGGAACAAATAAATACAAAGTTGGGACCCGGGAACCCGCTGCCGCCGTCTCGACCGATTGACGCCCAATTGCAGCCCAATTGACCCTATCACCCTTCGGCGGAGACGATGTCAACCGTCCAGCGCGGAATCCGCCAGGCCTCGAGGAAGCTCGTGCTGCCCCAACGCCGCCTCTGCCGGTCCTCGGCCCTCAGCCCGCTGACCTGGTCCTCCTCGTCGGCCGCTCCTCGAACACCACCCGTCCTGGGTACTCGCAACCACTTTTCCACCATGTCCTCGCTGCAGTCTGCCGCCGCACCGGCGCCTTCAGAGAGCAAGGGCTACGACCCTGAGATTAAGGACATTGCCGACTACGTGCACAACAAGCCAATCGACTCAGATCTCGCTGTAAGTTTTTGCCAGCCGACCCCGCCAAAATTCTGCTTCCGCGGCTAGCCGGCTGACAGGATTCTCCTCCAGTTCGACACGGCGCGATGGGTTTTCCTCGACACGCTCGGGTGTGGCCTCGAGGGTCTGCGGTTCAAGGAGTGCACCAAGCTGCTGGGGCCCATCGTTGAGGGCACTGTTGTTCCCAATGGCACCAAGGTGCCGGGAACCCCTTTCCAGCTCGACCCTGTCAACGGTGCCTTCAACATCGGTGCCATGATCCGGTGGCTCGACTACAACGACTGCTGGCTTGCTGCTGAATGGGGCCATCCCAGTGACAACCTCGGTGCTATTCTCGCCGTGGCCGACTGGATTACCCGGACCAACAAGGCTGGTGGTAATATCGCCGGCGGCAAGACTTTCACGGTGAAGGACATTCTCGAGGCCATGATCAAGGCGCACGAAATCCAGGGATGCTTGGCTCTCTTGAACTCGTTCAACAAGGTCGGACTCGACCACGTGGTTCTTGTCAAGGTTGCCAGCACAGCCGTGGTCAGCAAGATGCTCGGTCTCACGGAGCAGCAGACGGCCGATGCCGTCACACAGGCGTGGGTTGATGGTCAGAGCTTGCGCACCTACAGGCACTCGCCCAACACCATGTCCCGCAAGTCGTGGGCTGCCGGTGATGCATGCCAGCGTGCTGTCAACCTTGCACTCAAGGTTCTCAAGGGTGAGAAGGGCGTCCCCACTGTGCTGTCGGCCCCCGTGTGGGGTTTCTACGATGTCCTCTTCAAGGGCAAGAAGTTCGAGTTCCAGCGGCCGTATGGCAGCTACGTCATGGAGAACGTGCTGTTCAAGGTCTCGTATCCTGGTAGGTGCATGTCCTCGGAGTCTCGGTGAATTGTGCTGACGTCGATAGCCGAGTTCCACTCGCAAACGGCTGTGGAGGCTTCGCAGAAGATCTACAACCAGCTGAAGGCGATGGGTAAGTCGGCTGCCGATATCAAGGGCATCACGTGCCGGACACACGAAGCCTGCATCCGCATCATCGACAAGCAGTTCAAGCCCATGGACAACTTCGCCGATCGCGACCACTGCATCCAGTACATGTGCTCGGTAATGTTGGTGTTTGGCCGTCTTACGGCTGGCGACTACGTTGATGGTTCGGAGGCGGCCACGTCAGAGTTGGTCGAGTCGCTCCGCAAGAAGATCAAGTGCGTTGAGGACCCTCAGTTCACTGCCGACTACCACGACCCTGCTCTCCGCACCATCAGCAATGCTCTGACTGTGGAGCTCAACGATGGCACCGTTCTCGACGAGGTTGTCGTGGAGGCGCCGCTCGGCCACCGTCTGCGTCGCGAGGAGGCCAAGCCCGAAATTCTGGCCAAGTACAAGCGTCACCTGGAGCCTCACTTCAGTGCCGACAAGGTGAAGAAGCTGGTTGAGCTGGGCCAGAACCCCAAGGCGCTCGAGGCGATGCCCGTGGACGAGTATGTGGATCTGTATACTGTTAAGGACAGCAAGTTCTTGTAGATGATTGGAAATCAACTTGGATAGGGTGCATTGGAGCTAGTTGCTTGGTTACGAGGTTATAGACGGTGTTTCCCGTGCTTTCCTGTCTTACCCGTACTAGTGACGAATGGAGTTGTTGAAATGGCGATGTTGAAAATGGTGTAGGTCAACAGCAAAGCATTGCCGGCCAGCAGCACACCAATGGGGCCGTGGCCGGTCTTTGAAGGATCACAGCCGGCATGTGGTCGATATTGACCGTCAGCTTTTACCCTGATTTAGAACGTGGTTACACGACGGACAAGCTCTGAAGGATGCAAACAGCGCCGCGTGTCGACATCAGCCACCGTTGAAAGAGCCGATCGGTAAGTCTTTTTTTACTCCCCTCCTTTTTGGTTTCTGGGGTCGCCAACGGTTTTGTCTACAGATGTTTCAGATGTTTCTTTTTTACCAGACGGACATCATCGCTGCTGTCCGTCCCGAGTGAGACGATGACGCCTGGAGAGGTTGGCCGACGATGTGTCGGTTGGCAAGCTGACATGCAGCGTAGCGAACGAGAACGGCCGGATAAGGTCTCCTTTCTTGGACACAGCATGCGTCCTGGGAAGAGGCGACGCAATCAGTCCGAAGTGGCCGGCCAGCAGCGCTCTCGGATGATTGCTGCTATCGCAGCACCTTCAGCCCGAGGCCGGCAAAGGGCCGGTTTGAGCAAACATTCGCTGCGACAATGATCCGTGCAGTAGGGGCTACCGTGCAGTCCTGGACATTACCGTCGGTAGGGCACCGTCTTTTTGCTCTGGGCGCTGACAGAAAGGACAAGCCGAAAATAGCGCCCAAGTGCATGGAATCTGCAATCGATGCTGAGGAGGAGGGTCAAGGCTCCGAAGGTGGTGTGGTCGGTGATTGGCTTCCGGGCGCTTATCCTGGTGGATCTCAAATCATCGACATGGCGGGCGGCGACGACGGAAGAAACGTGGGGATTGTAACCGGGGTCGACCATCAGCAGCGCCGCGACGCCGCTTCTGGACTGCGCACCCAGCCCTGCCTTCGATTCCCTGCCCCCGCATTTCCGAGCTGAAGGCTACGGCACTTCTCCGATCACGGTATATTGGTCCTTTTGCCCGCGGCTCCGGGCAGCTTTCCAAACGATTAGGGACAAGTTCTTACCGTGATAGTGACAGTTGGCGCCCAGTTGGCCGGCACGGTGACGGCGCGGCGAGTTGGACTCGATGCGAGGCATGGCGTCCAATTCGCCGCGGCACACAGCACAGCACAGCGAGTCGCCCGCCGAGCGGTTCAACAGCCGGACGTGATTGGCTGCCGGATGTGATCGGTGACAGGGGGACGGGAGCATCGGCATGCACCACCCGCACGACCACCAGCCGGTTTGCCCATCTCTGACTGGCTCGTTGGCCGTGGGTCTGTTCTAAAAAGCCGCCCGCACTTGCTTGCTTGCTTGCTGCGTGGAAAAGTTCGGACCCTGGGTGTCGCTGGGCGGCTGGAGAGACGAATCCTACTGGCTGACGACTTGGCACTCTCGCAGTTGGCCAGTCGAGATATTACCCCCTCGCCGCCATTTCGGCGGCTCTCAGTTACCTCTCTCTGCCTCTTCTCACCTGCTTTTCTCCCATCCAAGCGATTTTTCAGAGAGAAGGACGTCGATTCGATTCGAATTTTATCACGAGGCTTGCTGCTGCGACACATCGACGACGACACCGGTTCTCGCCGCACGGACTCGGCAGATCAGCGACGAGCGAGAGCAAGCATTTGGCAGATCCGGGAAGAAAGCGGGGTCTGGGTCTCTTGTCTGTCGGCCGCCCACAGCGCTTGTCAGCAAGAGGGAAGAGGGCCATCAGGGTCGCTTTTAAGGTGTTCACCGTCCAATCTTGACGGATTTTCGATTTGGTGGTTTATCGGGGTTCACACACAACATCACGACAAAATGCTGCCATCAACACTATTGTGCGTAGCGAGCGCCGCTGTGGCCTCGGCGCACACCATCATCACATATCCGGGATGGCGAGGAAACAACCTGATCACCAACTCAACATTTCCCTACGGCATGCAATGGATGTATCCATGTAGGTTCTCTCCCCGGAGCAGGAGAAAGAAGCGAACACTAACTGATTTGCAGGCGGCGGAATGACCCTTACGCAGAACAGGACATACTGGCCCACCACCGGCGGCGCTATCGCCCTCCAGCCCGGCTGGTTCCAGGGCCACGCCACCGCTTTCCTCTATGTCAACATGGGCTTGGGGACCGACGGTCCCGACGGCGGTCCCGGCAACATGAGTCTCCCGATCGTGCCGCCCTTCCAGATCCTCGGTCCTAGCAAGAACCCCTACCCGGGCACGCTGTGTCTGCCGCAGGTGCCGCTGCCGGCCAACGTGTCGGTCAAGGCGGGCGACAACGCGACGATCCAGGTGGTCGAGCTGGCCCTGCACGGCGCTGCTCTGTTTTCGGTATGTTGACTCTTGTCGTTTGCAATCTTGAAGGAGAGCAGCAAAAAAGCTGACTGATCGAAAGTGCGTCGATATCACCTTTGTCGAGCCGGGCGACTCGCGCCTCGAGGAGGTCAACGAGTCCAACTGCTTCAATAGCAACGACATTGGCTTCGCCGACATTTACACGCTCACGGTCCGCGCGTCGGGCGCCGGGAATACTACCAGCGATGCCGAGCACCGCTTCTGGTACTTCCGCCGGAGCTCGGGCGGCGGCCTGCTGCAGTATCTCGGCTGGCTGCCAGTGGCTCTCGGCGGGCTGTGGGTGTTGCTATGATTGCACACCCTCTTTGCCTCACCTTTTCTTTATCATCATCATTTAGCGACGATACGAAACGTGGAAAGAGTTTTTAAAGGGGTTTGACGGGTCGTCGCGTTTGTATATTCAGGGACATCAGGGATGGTGGTGGGTCTGGCATTTGTATTGGCGTTCTTGAGGCGTGGTTTTTTTTTGTCTCTCTTCAACTTCTTTACCCTCGCTCCCTTTTTATAATTTTGACCAGAGCTTGTCTCGTTGGAGTCAGCTCTTTTTTTTATTGGTTGGATGGACGACGATGAGAACAAGAGGACGTTTGGATGGGATGATGGACGAGCGATTTGGTGTCAAAGACAAAGATGTGGGATACGAGCGGGATATGTGAGACGGCGAGAGATAGACTATCTATCCGTGGGGTTGAAACGGAAATCCCGGAATGTAGTGAAATGATGTGTTGTAAAAGACAAAAATGGCTCGATCAATGAATAATGTATCTCATACGATGTCGAGTGCCGAGATGGAAGCGTATACCTCACTCAGGTCAATAATACTAGCAGCGAGTGTATGTATTCCTGAGTTTATGAACTCGAGTCTTCAAGCCAATATCATTCCCGTGTTACTGATGGTGCTAACATTTCCGCCGAGGGCTTCATCTCTACGATACACAGTCCCAGGATCCACGGTAACTTTTGCAAAACTCAACGCTCAAATCTCAAAAATCATCATCACCCCGGCCGGGATCAATCAGGAAATCAGGAACATGACACACACACACACATCCGCCCGTCAAGCATCAAGTGAAGTCATCACAAGCCCCACCCACCCATTCAAGAAAGAACAACGACAACGACCCGTCATCCGAATCCGAGACTGAGACACACCAAGGATAGCATAGCATGACAGACCGGAAACTCGACCATCTACCCCCTTTCTTCCTTCCCCAGGTTCGAGTCAGCCACTGTCTCAGCTGGCTTACCGCGGAACATTTGTGATAATGACAAAAGTGACGACGCCGTCTCGACACGCGCCGCCGACCCTCACCCCCTTTCGTCGAACATTTTCCACCTACGTACCTTGGTAGAACAATTCGTCTTAACCCAACCCTAGAGTAGATCACTGTACGACGCGCCTATGTGAATAAACTACTGGGCAAGGGAGAGATGGGGATGAGAGGGATGGATGTATCGAAGCTATCGTCGGACAGTCCAACTCATCGACTGTGGTGTCCTCGACAAAGCCTTGCAGTGGGATAAGCACCCCTCCACAAATCAATCACATGTGTTCAGCAAACAAGCCATATATTCTATTTCACTGCAGTTGCGAGCGCGAGGTCGACTACCTAGTTATATTTCTGGCCTCGTACGGAATCCCACTACCGAACCACTGTTTATCTCTCTGTATCTAACAATCCGCTCAATTCATAATCGTAGACTCTAAACCGCCGTCCTGAAGCATCCCAAAGGTCGCCAACCGCAACCGTTTACAGACTACCCCTTCAGATACTCTGAGCACTCGGCAACAACAGCCTTAATCCGTGGATCCGCATTCTTCGTCGCAACCCCCAACCACTCCCCGACGGCAAGCGCTTTGGCAAGCTCCTTTCCATCGTCGCCGCTGGCAATCACCATGCCAGCCGTCATGCACGCCCTAAACAGAACTTCAGCGTCGTTCTGCTTCCGGATTACGGCCTCGGCAACTGAGAATAACTGCGTAAGCAGTCCAAGGTCCAGCGCCTCCTCTGCCGGACTCTTGCGCCGCTCGTTGTATGCAAAGCAGGCGTAGTTGAACGCGGCCGTGACCAGAGCGACCTGGAGATTATTGTTGGCGCCACCCACTGGCTCTTTCCCATCAACGCCAGCAATCCGCGCCATGAGGCTCACGATAGCAGCTGCTTCTCGGATGGCAAGCTCTCGACCTTCCGGCGTGAGGAAAAGATTCACCACGGCACGGAATGCCATCATGGCATTGTTCGGGTTGATGTTGTCCCAGTTTACACCATCGGCGATAAACTCTGCCAGGCTGGCTCCTGTGTCCGTGATGGGGTCCGCTGTATCCAGAGCACCTCGCACCGCAATATCGAGTAAACTCCTCTGGCGCCCATCAGCCAGGGATGCGACGCCAGACTTTGCTACCATGCAACGGAGAATGTCGAGCGCCGGTAATCGATTCCCATAAGGCCACTGCGTGATGATCGAGGAAACAATACGGGCGGATACTTGGGGGCTAGGGATGGGCTTCTGGCTGGCACCAAGAGCCTGGACAAGTGCGTCCAAGGACGCCACGTTGTCCGGGTTCATTGATATGTGCTTATTCCCGCTCTCAATGTGCGCTGAGTTGAATTCCTTCAACTTCCTTAGCGCTGGTTCGAGCCGGGCTTGAGTCAAACCGAGGTATTCTGTATGTGGCAGGTATGTTGCCACCGACCGTGTAGTGTTCTCTTGGGCCGGAGGTGCGGCTTGGCTTCTCCCTGGCGTCGCGTCTTTGGTGTTGTCCCGGATGAATCCTGCCACGGCCTCGAGGTAGGATATCGGGAGCTCGTTATCGGCAAGAAACTTGGTAGCTGCCTGGTACATGTCGTCCGAGAGATTATACGGCAGCTTGAGCGGCGGTCTGCCCTCTTCCGTGTCCACGTCAAAGACATAATCATATTCCTTGCCTTTATACAAGACCTTGGGACGCTGGCTTGTTTCCGGCTCGACAACTGTGCCGATCTGAACCCAGTCTCGTCCTGCCCACGGTTAGAGGACCCCCAGGTGACGGATAGCGAACATACCTGATGACCACTGGTAAGCCGACACGCTGCCATCGTCTTCCTTGATCAGTTTTATTTGCCCATCTTTCGTGCCCTTGTTCAATCGGAGCCACTCTGGGGTCTCGGTCGCCTGTTGATTAACCGAGCTGCTGGGTATTGCCGAAGCTCGGAGGCTTTGCTCGAATTCCTCGATAGTCTCGGGTCCAGCAACACGTTCGTGGTTCCGGGAGAAAACGCGGACGATATTATCACTGGCGCCAGAGACAATATCGCCGTTTGACGAGCAAACAGCTACAGACCAGACTGAAATTGCCGGATGGGTGATGACCTGAACACATTCTCTACCTCGCCAGATACGCATCGTTCGATCCTCTCCCGCGCTCACGATTTCGCCCGTGGGCAAGCTCGCGAGTGAGTAAATAAAGCTGTCGTGGCCGTCCAGCCTGCCAACCTGTTGCCCATCAAGCTTCCAGAGCCGAATGACAGCGTCATTTCCCCCGCTGGCAAACTGAGCACCAGAAGGATGTTTGCCTTTGAGGTCAGTGGGAAGCTTACACAGCGCTCGTACGACGTCGCCCGTCTTCATCGTGCGTTGGGCTGGAATCTCCAAACTGCTGCGCGATTTCAAGTTGAAAATGCGGATCTCATGGTCTGCACTCCCGGTAACTATAACATCGTTACTGAATGCCAGGACGGCCCAGACGCTGACACCGTCGCCGGCATGTGCAAGCTGATGAGTGGCCTCCCACTTGTCGGTCCCCCAGACAAACGCTTTACCGTCCCAGCCGCCAGATACAATGAATCTGCCGTCTGGAGATGTATCTAGTGCGCACACATTGTTTGTGTGGCCCACCATAACACGCCTCGAGTCATCTCTCGGAGCATCCGGATTCTGGACTTCGATCACTCCATCCGCGCCGCTCTGGACAACCAAATTGCTGGACCCTGGTCGATGCAGAAAGGCAACCGAGTTGACGAACCCCTGCGTCTGGCTTATGATGGTGTCTTCGAACTTTGGCGGTTTCGGTGCGGTCTTGCGCCAGACTCTGGCCGTGTTGTCCCGAGAGCCCGAGACGATGAGGTCGGCGGTGGGGAACACGACAGCGCGGACCTGGAATATCCCTCGTTAGCCTGACGTGCGGCGCCCGGGATGCGACGGAGCTTACATCGCCGTTGTGCCCTTTCAACTGGGCTGAGAGCTGGAATTGCGACATGGTGGGCGGTGTTGGGCGTTGGAATGGGCCACTGCTTGTTGACGACCTCGCAACCTCGGAACTGAAGCCGACTATGGAGCGAAATGGATAATTTATGCAGCAGTCGGCCTGCTGTCCACAATTCAAGAAAAGATCGAGGCTGCCACCAGATTGCGCCTCGGGTTTGTCAGGTTGGAGCTGTGCTAGTGGAAGGGTCGCGAAGTACTTGGAAGCTCCCCCTTGGAGGGGCAAGAAGCTACGCCCACAGGGGACAGCCGTGGTTGGCAACCAGCTGGAGCCCCTCACAATGTGGGGCAATCTGAGCCTGCCGGGAATCGGGCTGGATCATGGGGCAAGGCGCTCGAGCTGGGGAAACCGCCCGCAACGCTCGGACCAAGGAGGGGCCATCGCAAAGGCTTGTTTGCTGGGTTCGCTCGATCCCTTGTGACCTTCTCCGACGAATGAAACTATGGTGATAACTTTGGCTTAAGTTCTCTGTCTATACTGTCACGGCTCCTTATCACGACCTGTTACGACTATTTCACTCTTTTGTTCTGGCTCGGCTGTCCTTATCCGAGCTCCTAGATTTGCTCTGCCCCCCGCTTCGAGTCGAGTCGTCCGTCTTTTCGCCGCTCCTCACTTTGCCTCGTTTGCATACCGTTCGATATCCCGGCGCACCAGAAGATACCCATCCACTTCACTTCTTTCCTACATTCTCGACCGCAAAGACATGGCCGAGCCCACTCCTCGGCAGTACGTTCCTCTGACCTGCCATGGCCATTCGCGCCCGGTCCCCCATTTGAGCTTTTCCCCGCTGGAGAAGGACGAGGTCTACTACATGATCTCTGCCTGCAAAGGTTTGTGCTGCAACCCCAGACTTCGCCGCCTCGCTGACCCCCTTCCCTGCAGATGGCAACCCCATGTTGCGCGACGGCCAGACGGGCGACTGGATAGGCACATTTTTCGGACACAAGGGTGCTGTCTGGCAAGCACGACTAAGTCCAGACGCGTCGACAGCCGCAACGGCATCGGCCGACTTCACTGCCAAAGTGTGGGACACACACACTGGCGAACTGCTCTACATCCTCCAGCACGACCATATCGTCCGCGCAATCGCCTATCCTTTCGACAACTCCGGTATGTTGGCGACTGGAGGTTTTGAGAAGAAACTTCGCATCTTCGATCTCCATGAGCAAAAGCCTATCTCCTCACCGACATCGCAGAACCAGGTGGTTGAGCCGGTCACCATTGAGACTTCTAAGGCTTTTGAGATTGGCGAGGGCGCGCACAAGGAGCCCATCAAGTTTATCGTTTGGACCATCGATCCGACCATCATTATCACGGCATCCGGTGATACCTTGCGCTGGTTTGATCTTCCCGCCCGCCGCTGCATTAGGGAGGCGAAGCTTGAGGGTGAAATCAAGTCCTGCGAACTTGTCTATCTTGCCCCGGCATACAGCTCAGCAACCGACATTGGCGGTGGTCTCCCTGTCCTCGCCGTGGCAGCCGGTAAGACTGCATACTTTTGGGGCGGACAACGGACCGAGGACGAGCTCAAGCGCATGACATTCTCGCACGGCATCGCCAGTGTGGGCCTTGATTTGAAGGGCAGGAAAGTGGTGGTGGGAGAGGAGCCAGGGACATGGGCGCGGGTGTACAGCTGGGAGGATAGTAAGGAGCTCGACGTCCATAAGGGCCACCATGGACCGATCTGGTCGATTGCCTTTTCGCCCGACGGCAACCTCTATGCCACGGGATCGGAGGACGGAACGATAAAGATGTGGAAGAACTGCGATGGGTTCTACGGGCTTTGGCGTGGAGGGGTGGCTACTGGTGGCAGTACGGAGTAGGGACTAGCCGTGGGCCATCGCCGCTCCTTGTCGCAAGATACGGCTCTCTCGAAATCGAGTACTTCGGGACCGGCCGTACCTGTCCAGTCCGACACATTATGTATGCCCGACCCTCTCAGGTCCGCATCGGACGCAGGTTGCCGTGCTGACAATCTGCTCAGCACCCCATCTCGGAAATGCACGCAGCCATGTTCACCGACACACTCGCAGCTGAGTACCATTAGATCTACGTCGGACCTTCTTCTCAGCTATAATGAACCTGAAGCTCACGACGTGTTACGCCGTCTGATTCGAGCATAGCCGGATGCGTATCGGGAGCTTTGGGCTTACAGCATGTTGTTACCAAGTAGCACGCTTCGAGCGAGGTATTGCGCAGCCGCGCGCTCGACTTGGATGCAGATAGACCAGATCCTTACGTTTGGTAGTAAGAATACATCTGGTCGTGACATGCACTGCCGTGGCGCAAAGTGTGACGTTGAGGCACGGCTGGTTGAACTTGCTTGCTTCATAGGGCTGGTGTAAGCGGTTCATGTGACACTGTTGGGGTAATATGCCACGTCGGTAAGGAGTCCCATCGACTTGTATTTCCCTGGCCATGTCGTATCTTGTGGATATACGATGGTATCGTCGAAGATGTCTACGTGGATTCTGCAATTTATTACTTGATAGGGATACAAACTGATGATCGGTATGTGTAACTGACTGACTGACCACCTCCTAATAATCGCTTTGTTTGTTTTTATTCTTCCAGGTTAGTAGAGGGACCGCTTACCCCCTTATAGGGGGTGGAAGCCTGCGGCTTGTTACGGTTTAAAACAAATAATATTCTTCCAGGTCTCGGGGATGTGTAAGGGTAAGATCCTGTTTTGTGCCCACTGTTAATACTGTGTCTGGATTGTATTGTACTAAGCTAAACTGTATGAAGCCAGCACCAAAATGGGTGGTAAGAAGTGGTCTGGTCTATTCTCTGTGGGCAGACGCCCTGGGTAGGGTTATATACTGTAAGAAGCCCCTTATCTTTTACGTGCCTTTACGGTAGGGCTTTTAGTACTAGGGGGGAGTGTAATAACCGCTGACCCCAGCGGTTATCTATTTATATTACCTATAAGCCTAATATAATAAAAACCTAATAAATACCTTTTCCTAATTATTCTTAACGTTTCCTAATCCTTTTTAATCTATCCTCCCTACCTTATAATATATTTATTTACTTAATCCCCTTTTAGGTATTTATCCTAATCTTTATTTTTTACGCTATTATAATAGCTTATCGCCTGCTTTTCCTAAATTTTTATCCGGGTTAAGGTATCCCGTTCCCAAAGCGAATTTTTAGTTTTTTAAGTTATTTAATAATATATAAGCTATTTTTTGTAACTTTACTATTTATTTTATAATTTAAAGCGTTGTTTTATTTACTATTTTACGTAGTTTATTATATTATAGTAGTTAGTTATAATAGGGCTTAATATTTTAAATGTGGAGCTTTTTCTTTACCCTATTAAAATTTATCCTTTTAATAAGATAAGTAACGTTAGTAACTTTTTTAATAATATAAAACGGCTTTTTCTATATTATATGAAACTTAGGGTAAAGCTTAGTCCGCTTCCGACGTAATTTCCAGATATAGTTACTATATTAGTATTTAATCTAAGAATCTAACCTTTACGCTTTTACTGCTTTTTTTACCCGTATATATAATTTTTTTTAAACTAATACTTTTAAATTGTCTCGAATTTCCTAAAAATATAAAATACGCTTATATACTTTATCCTTATCCAAAAGTACCGATATTTCTATAAAATTAGCCTTTTCCCGGTAAATAAGGGGTATTTTATTTTATCTAAAAAATAACTTAAATTTTATTATAATTTTAAATAGTTAAATATTAATACTCTTTAGATACTAATTATTAATAACTAATAAATATTTTTCCAATATAATTAGTTATTGGTTTTAAAATATATAAGGAACCCTAATTATCTACTTTGTAAGTTAAGCTTTAATAAAATGGATATTTTTTTTTGGGAGGCTAGTTAAAGATGGGTGTAAAATTGGATTAAAAATTAGTATTATTTTAAACTGCTTAGTAAATATAGTAAATATTTTATTTTGGAAATAAATATTATTATCGCTATATATTATGCTTAATTACCCGAAAATTAATACTTAAATTTTTAATTAAATAAAAGCTACTTAATATGTTATTGTTTTAGGGATAGGTATATTTAAAATAAACTGGGAAAAGTAATTGACTTTTACTAATATATACTTTTCCCCTTTCGACTTATTTAGGGTAATTAGCCTAATATAGTCTATACTTATTAATATTATAGGAAAAAATATAATAATTGTTTTGGCTAGGGGTTTGGGGAGTTTTAGTTTGTATACTTAATATAATAAGTATTTTTAATAGTATTTTTTGATATTAAATTGTTACGTAGGCTATTATACCTTTTCCCTAAGGTAGTGTAAAGTAATAATGCTTAAATAATATTTATATTTGTTATAAGCTTACTTTAGTATTTATTATTGCTGCTTTAGAAGAATATATTTAACTTATACGTTATTAAATTCCAAATAGTATAATACTTCTTTAAATAATATAAATATAAGTAATTGCTGTTTTATTATTTGCCTTTTATTTTTACTAAAATGTTTTAATAATTAGGGGCTTAATATAAGAAAAAGGATAATATATTTATATTATTCTTTTACGTTTTTATACCTTATTATTACCTTATAGGCTTAGTTAAAAGTAAGACTTTATATTTTAATTTTTATTATAATAACTTTCCCCGTATTTATTGCTTGGTTTATAAAAATATTTGTTTTTAATAATAATATTTATTTTTTAATATTGTAATTTAAGTTGTTTTGTAATATTTTTTATAGTTTTAATATTTTATTTATTATAGTAATAACTTTATTGGTATTTTACTTATAATAAAAAATTATATTAAATTTTGTAAGTTAGTTAATTTACTAACTAATTTTTAAATGTATAGCTTTTAGCTTTCTTATAGTTTAAATTACTGATATATAATTTATATATATATAAATAAAGTATGGAAATATTTGTATAATTTATCTCGACTTTTTTAATGTTTTTAATACTATTAATATTTCTTTTTCTAGTATTAAGTACCTTTCCTTTGCCCTTTATAGTATAAAGGATATAAATATAATAATCTTTATTTTATTAAAATGCTTTTTCTTGATATATTTTTCCTTAAGGTTATTTAATATAATTTGGAATAATATAACTTTTAAATTTATTATATTAGTATTTATTATTAGGTAAAAAGCTTTTTTATATATTACGTTATATATTACGTTTTTTTATATTGAATGATAAATAAATTTTATTACTTTTAGGTATTTATTTATTTACTTTAGCTTTTTTTTTTCCTTTTACTTTATTTAAATCAATTTTTTACTTATTATAGTAATAGTTTCTATAACCTTGAAAAAGGCTATTTTTAAGCGTTAAAGTAAGTTTATACGTTTTAGGATATATTTCCTTAAAAATAAAGTAAGGTAAATTAACTATTATATTTTATTTTAGTTTAAGGGTAAATATTTTTTTTACTATTTTGCTTATTATATAAATTTCTTTATATATTTTGCCTTTAAAAGGTAGTATTTATTTTATAAAGTAAATTTAACTGCTTTTATTTTATTTATAAATAGTTTAGTTTTATTTTTAGTAAAGTATATTAGGTTAAATATTATGTATGGAAAATATTAGTCCTTTAAAAATATAAATATAAATTAAAAGTTAGGTAAGCTAATTTAGTAATTATTTACGTATATTACTATTAATATACAATAGTTTACGTTATAATTAAGGATAAATAAAATGATTAAAAGGATAAATACTTTTAAAATATATATTAGTGGACCTTAAAAAATCGGCTAATTTTCCTCCTTTTTCCTTATATTTCCTAAATAATATATTAATATTTTAATATTTAATATTTAATATTTATATATTTAATATTTTCTAACCTATAGCTTTATTCCTAACTTAGGGGAAAATATTTTAAATACTATATTTCTATAATATATATATATTATTAATAATTTTTTTATATTTTATAATATTTAAGTATAATAATATTATCTATCTAATACTTAAAATTCTATCTTTTACTTATTTCCTAATTATATTAAAATTTCTTAATAATTATTTTTCGTATTTACTTTTAAATAGTATATTAAATATTTAATTCCTAGGGAATTAATATTAATATTAATGTTATGGTAAGGGTAAGTAGATTTTATAATATTATTATTAATAGGTTGAAAATCGTAGATAGTACGAAAATAAAAGGTAGGGGTAGGTTTTTATTTATTTTTAAAACGAAATATAATTTATACGCTATATAGACTTTTACTTAATTATATAATATTTACTACAATTATTTTAGGAAATAGTCTTTTAGTATATAAGGTATAAATTTAAAAATATTAAAATAAAGAAATAATATGTAATATATATTTAAAAATAAAATTGATTAAGTATTTAATTAATTATAATAATTTAAGGTTAGTTAACTTTTTAATAAAAATATTACGATAAATATAGTAAAGTTATATTATTAATTTTCACTTATCAGGGGTATTAATTACGGGCTTAATCTTAATTTTTACTTTATTTATTTAAAAAGTAAGTATATTTAGTAGGGTTATTAAAAGGAGGCGTTTTTAAGGGGATTTTATTAATTAAAAGAAGTTTTCCTTTAAGTTAGCTTTTTTTATATAATTTTAAAGTTTAAAAGCTTTAATAACCTTTTTATTTATATTTACCTTACGCTTAATATTTATTATAGGATTTAAATAGTTTTAAAATATAAGTTTTTTAAAATCCTTTATCTTAATTTTATAAATTGAATATAAAAAACTTTTTCGCTTCCTTTTTAAGTAATTTAATAAACAAAAGTATTAAGTATTTTTATAAAACTTTTTATTATTTTTACTAAATTTTATTATTACTAAATAATTACTATAAAGATTAACTAGAGATTTCTTCTAATATTATTAGTTTTTTAGGTTTTCCTTTAAATTATTATAGCTAGTTTTTAATTATAGGTTTTATATTTATATAATATATTATAGGTAAAATTATTAATATTGTAAAGTAATTATTTTAACTATTTTTAACCCTTTTTTATTTATTTTATCCCTAATAACTATAAATTAGGCTAGTGTTTTTACTACTTATAATATTGCGATAGTTAGTTATATTTTAAAACGTTTAAAAACATTTGGAAATATTAAGAAAAATTTAAAAATATTTTTATAGGGTAACGGCATTATATTTATTATATTTAATTTATCCCTTTGAATTTAGTAAAGCTGAATTTTACTATATTTCCTAATTATTGTTAATATTTAATAATAGCTTAATTCCCTTAATAAGATAAAATTTCGCGCTTTTAATAATAATAAAAAACTAAGTAAGTAGGATACTTTTTTATTCCCGTTCTTTTTAGTACCTATTTCGGTTAAATTCTATTTAGTAGGTATTATTACCTAAATTTGTCTATATATAAAATCCTTATAAATCTATTTATAATTTTAAATTAATACGGTATAAAAAAGCGGATTTTTACTTTTATACTTTTACCTTTTCCCTTATTTAATACCTAATTCTAAATATTAAAAAAATTTTAATTATACTTAGTATATTTTTTAATAATCTGCCTAATCTTTAGGTCCTTTAGTACTTTATTTACTATTATATTTACCCCTTTAAACAATTTCGTTTAAAGAAATATATTAGCTTTTCGAAAAGCTTTAATTTATATTCCTAATATAATATTGATAATTTTAATATATCCTTTTAATCTCCAAATAGTTATTATTTCTTTATTTTAATTAATAATTACTTATACCCATTTTAATTACATTTAAAATAAAATTATATTAGTTTCCTACTTATTATATATAAAGATTAAATTAATATATAGTATTTTTATTATATAAATATTAATAAGGCCGTACTTTTATAAAAATGCGATTTTGTTATTTGCTAATTTTACTAAATATAATATAATAAGTTTAAAACGTTATATTTATATATTAGTTACGTACTTTTTTAAAATTATATTTATAATTATTTTTAAGTTTATTAAAAGCTTTGCGTTTTTCTTTACTATTTTTAATTACCCTTTTTAAACTTTAATTATTATATTTATTAAGTAAAATAGTAATATAATTAATATTTCTTTTACTATTATATTTATATCTGTAGGATTATAGGAAATAATTAATCCCGACGTAGTATAATATATGATTTTTGTTATAAGGGGTGCTAATATTTCCGGAAATATAGTAGTTATTTTTTTTTTATATTTTTTATTTTTATACGCTATTTATTATAATATTTAATAAACTTTTATTTATAATTTTAGTAAATTATTTAATTTTAATAATAATAGCTTTAGTAGATATATTATTGTAGTTAAAAACTTTTATATTAATATAAATTTAAATCCTACTTTCTTTATTTTTACGATAAAAGACTTTTCCTTTAATAATTATATATTTTTATCTAAAGCCTTTTTTTTCGCTAGTAAATCTTTAATAGTTGTAAAAGGTACTATATTAATAATTTTAAATACCTTTTTACTTTTCTTCTTTTATAATTTATATTTTTCCCCTATTGTTAAAGATATAGTTGGAAAGTAGGTTACTATTAGGTACTAGGGAAAAGTACGGATAATAATTTTATCTACTGGTTTTTTCTTATTACTAAATTTTAATTTTATATTTTTATTTTTATTTATTATTTTTTTTTCTAATTTTCTTTAAAGGATTAGGGGAATTATATTCCTTTAGTCGTTAAAGTTACCTTTTTGCCCTAGGTTAATAACTTTTAGGGGGTTTTTGCTAAACGTTATTATTAGTTTTTTTTGTTTTTAATTAAACGTTTTTATATTATAAACCTAATAGTTTTATTTCCTTTTACTTTTTTTTTTACTTATTAAATTAGGTAATTTATATAAGTTTTATTATATATTATATTTTATTTACATACGCGTTACTATTTTAAAAAAGTTAATTACCTTATTTAATTTATTTTTATAATAAAATATTATTATATTTTTTAATTTTATTATATTTTTATTTATTATTTTTTATAATTTAGCTAATTTAAAGTTAAAAGAAGCTTAAGTTATTCTTTTTATCTGAATAGAATATATTATTAAAATAGCTTTTTTAATATTATTTTGCTTTTTTTAAAATAATTATTACTGTATTTTTTAGCTTTTTCTATTTACTAATAGTTTTTTTTCTAAAATTTTTAATTTACTATATTATTAATAAGTATATTTAAAGTTACGGTAATTATTATATTAATACCTTAAGTAATCTTTAAAGGGGGCTTGGTATAACCCTGTATTAAAATTATATAATAATTAATAATTTAATAATATATTTTTAGAAATATCTACTAATAATATCTCGCCTTTTAGCTTTAATATTTTTAATTTATAAATTTCCTATTTTATATTTTTTGTCAATATATTATTAAAGTTTTTATAAATTGTTAATTTATTAATTTATTAAGCTTTTAACCTATATTTTACGTTTATAATTATATTATATACCGTATTAAAGGGTACTTTTTTATTAAAAATTAGGTTAATTTAAGTTAGGATTATAAACTCAAAAAAAATAAGGATTATTTTAGTTTATTACTATATTTATAAATCCTTTTTTCTATTTAATATTTAATATAAAAGGTAATTAATAATAATAGGGTAAAGCTTTTTTACTTAGTTTATTAAAATACTTTTATAAAGTTTTTCCACTTTTATTAAATAGTTTTTAAGTAATTTTATTATCTCTTTCTACAAATTGTAAATATTAGTATATAAATTAACTAATATTATATTAGTATTTTTGGGAAACTTGTTTTTAAATTAAGGGATTAATTTGTTTTAATTCCTTTTAATACCTAAATTAAGCTTTAATCTAAATTATACTTTTGCTATATTCCTTAAGCTTATTTTGAAAATATAATATTTATCCTTTAACTTAATTATTCCTGTAATATTTGTAACTTTTAGTTAAGCTTTAAAGTTATTTAAATATTTTTTAGTTAACTTTTAGTTTTTACCTATAAATATTAGTTATTTAAGTAATATTAATATCCTATTAGTTTATTAATATAATAATAAGGTTATATTATTACTTTAAAATTAGGTTTTTATATTATAGCTTATTTTAAAGTTAAGTTCTAAATATACTAAAATACTTATAATATTTAACGTTTAAATATTTTACCTAAATAGTATAGGTAGAATAATACCTACTTAAAGTAATATATTTAATAAAATTAAGGGGATTATATTACTCTTTATATTTAGGTTAATATTTAAATTTACTATTATATTTGTACTTATCAATATACGAATATATTTCCGGGAAAACGTTAGTAAAATAATACCTTTTTATAAAGGGTAGGTTAGGTATTAATAAGTACCAATTATAAATTATTTTAATTACTTTATTAAATCTTTAATTAAATATTAGTATCCCCTAATTATAAATCTCCGTAATTATATTATTACGTTATTAAATATACTTTATTTATTTTTTTCTATTACTTTAAACTTTTATTTTCCCTATAAAAAACTATTAAATAGGGTTAAAAGAAAGATTTACTACGTTAAAATATTATAGCCTAAAGTTTAATTAATATTTTAAATATTACGTATTAGCCCGATATTTATAATATTGTTATTATTAAATAATAATATCAATATAAATAAGTTTTTAATTAAATAGTAAATATTTTAATTAAAGAATTACTTACTAGGGTTACAATATAAGGTAATAGATATAAAAAGAGAAAGTTTGGAAAATTAATTAATAGGGTAATTAATATACAAGATATTTGTAGATTTATAAAGTAAATTACTTTTATAGCAGAAATTTAAATAATATATAATAGGAAAGTTAGTATTATATTAAGAAAATAAGTTTTTAATAAAAAACTAAGAAAATAGGTTTTATAATTATTATAAATAAAAATAACTTAACTTAATATTAAGAAAAATAAGGTAATTAAAAATGTTTTTGGAATATAGGTAATATATATTAAAATACTTGTTTTTTTTTTACTAATATAAGCGATTATATTTTTTTATATTTAGGCTAAATTACACGGAATGTTAAATAGTTAATATACTTTTCCTTTATAGTTTAATTTAATTAAAAACTTAGGGAAATAGTAAATAGTAAAATATCATTTTTTTTAAATTTGCTTAGGGGAAAAGTAGGTATATTTTGAATATAGTTACCTATAGGGCGGTTTTTAGTACTTTTAAATTTTTAAAAGTTTAAAACTAGTACTTTAAACCCCCCTTTTTATTTATTTAGCTTTTATTTAATATTAATTTAATTTAGGTTAAGTTTAATTAGGTACCTTTTATTATTTAATTCCTTTTTTAAATACTTTAGCCTTAAGCTTACCTTATTAAATAAGGTAATTAAAAAAATTACCTTCTGCTAAATTCTACTAAGTTTTTACTTTTTACTTTAAAAAATAACATAAGGGTCTTCGATTATTAAAAGGTTCAATAGTTACTAAAATAGGTTAGAGATTATATTAAATATTAACTAATTTAAATTAACTAAAAGCTTACTTTATCATATTGTACTTTATTCCTAAGGGTTTGAAAATATAAATAAGTTATATAAATAATATATTAACTTAAAACTAGTATCCCATCGTTTACGAAATTAATTATAGGGCTATTACTATTTTTAGGTTTTTGGATCTAAGTTATTTCGGAGTTATAAAGGTTAATTCGGCTATTTTAACTAAGAAATATAAAATAATAAAATACGACGCTAAAAGTAATTGTAAAAATTGTTTATAGAATTGGAACTTGTTTTTTACGTTTACGGTATATTTACCAAAAATGAAGCTAGTACTAAAATAGGTGGTAAGAAGTGGTCTAGTCTATTCTCTGTGGGCAGACGCCCTGGGTGGGGTTATATACTACAAGAAGCCCCTCATCTTTCACGTGCCTTTGCGGTGGGGCTTTCATGTACTATGGATCTGAAAGCAGCCTCACAGTAAAGTTTCCAGAATGCGGTAGAGTACTCTACTGTCAAATGTAGTGTATGTGATCGACATTGAAAAGTCTAGATCAGCCCTGGCCCCCTGACCGCTAGGGACGGGCCAGCGTCGTATTTGATCAACACCTTGCGTGTACCCCGCCGTATAATATTGGTCCCCTCCCCCATCCGACGACCACTTATACATTCTGGATGGTCGATGCGTGCTAGGTTGGTTGGTTGGTGGATGCGCTGCGGTTACCGGGTTGGGAATGCATATCGAGTTATATAGCATGGCTATGATAGTCTACAGGCCATATAAGGTTGGTTGTACGGCTGTGCCGGGCATAAGGTAGGTATAGGTATAGGTATAGATATGGAACTGGACTTTTTGTATACGCGGAGAACCGGGGGGAGGGGGGATATACCCCGGATATGCTTGATCCTATCCAGGTCCCCTAGTCAGTCGCGGTAAAATGGTACCTGCGGGATACGGTACCGAGTAATAAGGATTGTAGCCTAGCATGCCGTGTTCCCATACACGTACTTGTAGTGTCGTTAAAAAAAACCTACGCGTTCCGGCTGGACTTGGGCTCTCTCTCTTCTCTCTGTCTCTCTGTCCCTAACTTTCCTTGCGTTCTGTGTCTCCCTCCAAACAAGCCCCAAGGGTCGTCGGCGTATGACATCCCACACGCATGGAAAGATGGGACTCCCACGGATCCTCCTCCTCGGAATCCTCGCGCTCTCCAGCACCGTCATCGCAGCTTCGAAACCTGGAGACCGGTCCTTCGACTACGTAATAGTCGGCGGCGGCACGGCCGGGACCGCGCTCGCAGCGCGCCTGAGCCAGGGCCTGCCCAAGGCATCCGTCCTCCTCGTCGAGGCCGGCCCAGCGGCGCCAGACGAGCTAGGCATTCTAGTCCCCGGGCGCAAGGGGAGCACGCTGGGGACGCGGTACGACTGGAACTTCACGACGATCCCGCAGATGCATCTGCGCGGGCGCACTGTCGGGGTGAACCGCGGCCGGGTGCTGGGCGGGTCGTCGGCGCTCAACCTGCTCTGCTGGGACCGGGCGGCGGCGGCCGAGTACGACGCGTGGGCGGAGGTTGGGAATCCGGGGTGGGACTGGAGGGCGATGGAGGCGGCCATGACGCGGGCGGAGAACTACACAGGCGGTCCGGCTGGGTCGGGGAGAAAAGGGCCGGTGCATGCGGTTATCAACCGGGTCATACCGGCGCATCAGCAGGGTTGGATTCCTGCCGTGGAGAAGTTTGGGATACCGGCCAACAATGATTCCCTCGAGGGAAGGCCGATCGGGGTGTCCTACCAGCCGAGCAGCATCGATCCGACCAGATATGTCCGGAGCTACAGCGCCAATGCGTATCTGCCGATTGCCGGGCCCAACCTGGTGGTGCTGACTGACACGCAGGTGTTCAAGGTCAACTTCAAAGGGACTGGGACTAAGAAGCAGAATGCCATCGGTATTACGCTCGCTAACGGGACCGTCATCCGTGCAGCTCGAGAAGTCATCCTCTCGGCCGGCGCAGTCCAGACCCCAAACCTGCTCGAGCTCTCAGGCATTGGTCAGGGAGCGGTCCTCGCCGCGGCAAACATCACACAGCTCATTGAGCTCCCAGGCGTCGGCGAGAACTACCAGGACCACCTGCGCGTGCAGGTGTCATACCAGCTACGGGACAACTACACTTCGTTCGACGTGCTGCGGTCCAACGCTACCGTGGCCAGCATCGAGTTGGACAAGTGGCTCGCGGGCAAGGTCTCGCTGTATGATTACACCGGCAGCGGCTTCCTTTTCGCGAACTGGGAGCAGGTTGTTGGCGGTGCCAACGCGTCTGCGATGGCGGCGCTCGCGCGTGCCGCCGTGGGGAATTCATCGGATGTGGGCCAGAGGAAGAAGCTCGAGCAGCTGGCTGACGCGACGGTTCCGCAGGTCGAGGTCATCTTCTCGGATGGGTACACCGGGGTAAAGGGCTATCCGGCGGTCGGGACGGCGCTGTATGGCAAGAGCTTCTTTACGCTGATCGCGGGGCTGATGCATCCCCTGAGCCGGGGGAACGTACACCTCAACGTCTCGAATCCGTTGGGAAAGCCGGTAATCGATCCACGGTTTCTAGACAATGAGTACGACATCCAAGCCATGATGGCCATGGCAAAATTCAGCAGACAGGTGGCTCTGAGCGAGCCGTTGCGGTCAGTATGGACGGCTGAGTACGAACCTGGGTTGCATATCGTCCAGACTGACGAGCAATGGCGAGATTATGTGCTCAACACGACGCTGAGTGTTTTCCATCCCGTTGGGACTGCAGCCATGCTGCCTCGAGCGGATGGTGGTGTTGTAGACTCGGAGCTGGTGGTCTACGGGACGACGAACGTGAGGGTCGTTGACGCCAGCGTGATTCCGGTTCAAATATCGGCGCATATCCAGACGGCCGTCTATGGTATAGCAGAAAGGGCAGCCGAGATTATCATGGCGAAACAGAGGTGATGGTCTGTCGGGGAAACTGCTGTCTGGGCCAGCCGGTCGACCTGGCTGGGATACTCTACAGCTCGTGTTAGCCAAGTTCCTCGAGAAAGTCAAGACCATCCATTGCAAATGCCACAGTCTTCGACGCACACTGTTCCCCCGAGCCATGCCGTGACTCATAGAGCAGGTCTGTGAGCTTGCCCCTTTCCCCCTCGGTGACTCAGGGGCTGAGCCACACCTCATCACATCTGGCCATATATCCGAGAACACAAGTAGAGCAAGACAAGAAGAAAACGAAAGCTATGTAGCATAGTGGAAATGCGACGGGCTCATAAGACCGTGGTCATGATGATTCCCGGAGATCGTTGGATCGAAACCAACCATAGCTATCTTTTTGCTCGACGCCGTCTTTTTGGCCCCCAAACTTGTCTTTCCTCGAATGTTGACGGGAGAGGACGATATTTCTGGTCACCAGGACCAGTATCTATGCTTCAACTCGGCTAGGAAACAGTTGTTAGAAGCTAGGACTGCTTGAACTGAGTGTTTACTTACGCTTGGCCTCTCCCCAACCGTGCTTGTTGCCCTGGATTGTATGACTGGCTGGGTGAGTTCTGCGGTGCTGTATGGGACAAGTAGATAGCTGAAACTACTCTTCTTTGAACAGTGATCTTCTGTCCACGACAAGGAACCTAGGAGAGTGACGAATAGATCCATCATATTTTTTTGTTGTTTCCTGGGTCCGATATGTCGTTGTTTGATGCTGTGGAGTCCGCTATCCCGTCTGAAGATGCCAGTTAACGGCCACCAAAATACAGTGGACTGTGCCTGGAGTTGCGGCTCAAAACACTGGCGCGGCGCCTGAACCCTTGGACGCAGTGGCGCAATCACGCGCTAACGGTATCAGTCTTGGGGCTGCAACCCCCCGAACGTGCGGGGGTCTTTGGGTGGGGTTGAATTTCTTGACAGGCCTTCGGTTGGCTCGCGGTGGAGGCGAGGACGGCGATCAAAGACATCGATAACCGGGCAACCACAAAGCTTTCGCTGCTCCTCCTCCACTTGTCGCAACCCCTCTCTTGCTTCTAGGTTCTGTGCAATCGTCGCGGGTCATGTCGCGTGTCCGGACGCGTCCAGACTGTGAGAGGTGACGCCGTGTGTCTTCGACTCGTGGATCGAGACCTGCATAGGTGCAGCAGCTGGCAGCTGGGAAATTGGTCCAAGGCGTTGCACAGCGCGCGACACGACGCGAGCCCGGCTTTGTTGCGAAGGCTCCAGGCGCACACCGCGACCAACCCAGAAGAAGGTGTCAACACCTCAATTGACCGGAGAGGCGGCAAGAATCATCATCAGAACGGCAGAATACGCGCGAGACGACACGGGTGTTGTCTAACTACCCCTCATCGCTTCCGAGGGGACTCGTTAAGGTACGACAGGATCTGAGCTTCGACGCTGGCGGCAGCAACATCGACGACAACAGAACTGGAAATCCCAGAGCCAGACTGGTGCAATTGCCGGAGGAGCTGGCAGTTCTCATCCGACTTAAACTTTGCGGCTGGGAAAATCTGCACCAGATCCACTCCCGTTGCTGGAGGAGTCTGATATTGCCATCTCATCCCGGCTTGGAAGCCTCGAGCTCGACGGCTCACCCCTGCCGCTCTCAACTCTCCCGCCACCTCGCGAGACATCACAGAAACAAAGTCGGCATCGTTAGAAATCAATATTCATCATGGCCTCTCTCCAGGCTCTGGCAAAGTTTGCTGTCTTCGCCGACACCTTCCTCTCTGGTCTGGTAAGCAACTCTCGACTGTTCATGACACTTCTCCACCTCAAGTTGGCCGGAACTAAACCTGACTGTACAGATCATACCTCTAATTCCCTCTATCCTCGAGACACGGTCCAAAGTCCCACAGGAGCAAAGTGAGTAACCCATACGACGTCTCTGAAACATCTTCTGACACCGTATAGCTCAAATTCTAGTCTCCGTCCTGGTTTCGGCATATGGCGCAGCTCTCGTAGCGGTTTCCCGTGAGTAAAATGAGCTGTTAAGGGCAAAACTGTGGCTAACTTGCATCTCAGCGTTGATGCCTTTCGTGGCTCGCCAGGGGAGATCACGCTTCGTTGTCCTCCTCGGGGCTCTGGCCTTGGCCGCTGCCTCTTTTATCCTCTTGCAGATCTACTCATCATTGCCAATCCTGGCCCTCGCCAGGGCGCTTCACGGGCTGTCGGCTGCTGCTCTCACAGGTTTCTCATCTGGGATCGCAGCCAACATCGGTCCAGAGGCCGTCTCGCCGTCATGGGTTACGCTCCCAGTCATCCACAGCGTCGCGTTCTCGCTGGCTCCTGTGCTTTCTGGATATCTGTATGACTATGTCGATGGCGAAAGGGCTGTTTTCTTCTGCGCCTATGCCACCATCCTTCTAACTGGCCTACTTGGTCTCGTGGCCTTTGTCTTTGCTCCAGAGATGGAAGTCCAGACCGGCCAGGTCAGTTATGCACCAGTCGAGCATGTGGCCTCAACCTACGGCACAATGTCACTACGGGGTGGCCAGCTCCGCAGCGGCTACTCGTCCGTCTCGAGCTCAAGAACAGCGTCCACCACGTCTCGACGATCCCGGCGGAGCAGTGTTTCCTCGGTATTCTCAGCTGCCGAGGATAACGCACCCGTGTTCGGCATCCGCATGTTCACCGCCCTTTATGGTTATCTCGCCGTTGGGTTACTCACAGCCGCCCTTCAGAGCATCATCCCTCTCCTCGCGGAACGGCAGCTCAAGTGGCCCATGTTCTCTGTCGGTCTCGCTTTCCTACCCATGGCGTTCCCGGCACTGCTCACCGGAGCTCTGTCAAAGACTCTTGTCTTCAGGCTCCCACAGTCTGCCCGCTTCACGGTTGGGCTAGGTTTCCTCCTGGGTCTTCCCGCGTTTGGCTACCTCGGGCACCTGCGAGAGGACAAGTCTACGGAGCAGATGGTGCTGTTTGGTATCCTCGCCGCCATCTCCGCTGGCATTGGTCTCAGCGCCGATCCCCTGGTGAAGGAGATCACGCGGCTGATGAGCGAGGTGGATGGGACATCACAAGCTTTCCACCACTGGAGTGCGACCGCGACGCTTCCGACGGTGACTTACGCCTGGGGCACTCTGATTGGGCCGCTTTTTGCTGGCTTCACCCACAAGCTCTCGGGCTGGCACACCATGGCCAAGTCCCTGGCTGGTCTGAGCGCTTTCAGTGCTGTGTTTACCTTCATCTTCCTTCAGGGGTGGATCGGGAACCCGCGACCTTTTGGTCCCGACCGGACTGAGGCTGGCAATGACGAAGAATCGGCCCCTCTGCTCCGGTCTAACCAGAATAGCGCTTCTCGCGCAACACCCATCGGCGGCGACCGATCGCGAAGCCTCCGCAAGTCTGACTTGGTCGAGAGCGCGGTAACGGATAGCTCCGATGTCGATCTCGGGTCGAGCATCCGGACCGACCAGCCCGGCCGACACCGCCGACATTTCAGCATTGACAACTTCTCCATCGCCACCACGGCGGTCGACGGCAGAGCCGGGACGCTGACGGACGCAGACGGCCAGCAGGCTCGCTTCCAGGCCGCACTGGAGACCCCTGCGGCGATGGGCAGCTCGTTCAAGCAGCAGCTCGGCAACCCCGAGCGCCGGTTCGTCATGCGGGAGGCGCCGCACGCTCCGACGACAGACCCGCTCCTCGCGTCGGGTAACCGCTACGTTATCGACGAGGCGGGAGCCGATGGCGAGCACCGGGTCAAGCGCCACGTCGTCGTCTTTGAGGAGGGCACCGTTCCGCCCGAGCTGCTCGAGCGCCGCCAGCACCACGTCGTTGCTATCAACAACGTCGACGGGTCGGTTAGGTTGGCGTCGAGCATGGATAATCATGCGGTGCATGTCACGGAGGAGGACGCGCCGGACAAGTTTGAGCTGCCCGAGTCGTCGAGGCGGTATGTGGTTGTTTTGCTGGAAAAGGGGGATATCGGGGAGGAGGAGCACGAGTCGAGGTGAGGGTTAGGAGGTTTTGCGTGAATGTTTAATACCCAGAACGAAAAGGAGGTGGTGTAAAATGGATGGTGGGACGACGGTGGATGGGTGGATGGGTGGAAATTTGCTATGGGTTGTATGTAATTTGATGTTATCAGCGGTATGCAAGTATCTTTGGGAACCTGGTGTTCGAGTATCCCTGGGAGCTGTTGTGTAGCTGTGGAATATTGCTGTCATGTTTAAGATACGTATATGTCAAGCATGCGATGAATCCCGCATACCACCAGGTTTATAAGTTGAAGATCACCTCAGACACCCTTGTTTACATCCCCATGTGCCTACGGATACCTACCTAGCTTGGTAGATATCTTCCTTTTCATCCACCAAAAAATATCGATATATGTATATTTTCTGAAAGCCAACCCTGCGTCTACCAGACTAGGTACCGGTTATATACGTGTAGGGATTCACAATGGCAAAGTGGGGGGGGGGGGAGGGGGGGGACGGGCGCCTCTCAGATCAACGTCGATAAAAACGACGCAGGAAATACCTACCTGCCTGGTAAATAGTGTAGAAAACTAAGCGCTCTGCAGGGAATCTTATGTGTGTATTGAGGTGAGAACTGGCCCAGCGAGAGCCGGGCCAAGTCATCTATCTATCTGTTCTGTTAGCCTGGTTTGGTTGGCTCTGAATAGCTTCATCCGTTTAACTCAGTTATCTGCAAGTAGACAAAGAAATCTGAAGTGGCGATATCAGTCTGGCGCGCACCAGCAGCACTGGCGACCGCTACCCGTGGGGGTGCCCATCAGGGTGTCTGAATCGCTACACATAGTAGTACTATGGTAGTAGTGGTGGTGTATGTACGGAATATGAGATAGACTCATTCATTCACATTTCACACGGCATGCAGTTGGGTTGAACCCCATGCATATAGGTATGCATGAGAACGATTCAAAAAAAGGACTCGGAAAAAACGGTTCAAAATAAAAAGAAAGGGGGTATCAACATATTTGTATATCTGCGCATCTTCTGTCCTTCATTCCATTCCTCCCCCTCCCTTCCTTCCTCTCCCTGACCAAAACATGACACACAAGTCAGTCCTCAAGTCTTCTCCAGTCCTCTCAAGTCTTGAAGTCCTCAAGTCCTCCCCACACCCTTCCCGCAAGCTCCTCAAAAAAGAGGAGCCTTTCGTTGACTTTGCTTGCTTGTTCATCATCATCTCTCCTCGCATCATCTCCATCTCTCATCCATCCGTCCAGTCCCAAAGGCTACTACGTACGTGGTATCACATTCCCAATCCCCGCTCGCTCGCTCGCTCATGCCCATACAACCCAGCTCTACCGCTTCCTCGCCATCCGCTGTCCACCGCTATTAACGGTTAACCACCCCCTCCTCCTCCCCCACCCCCGTCTCGTCTCGTCCTCGGTCTCTCCGAAAATAAACATTGAGAAGACAAAAGCAAAACAGATCCCACCTCTCTTGCCCCAGTCTATGTTGCCCGTGTTGATCATCCCCCCCGTCCCATCCCGACCCGTTCAGATGTAGCGTGTACGTATGTGTCTACTATCCCTCCTTTGCCAACGAAGTTGCCGAGTTCGCCAAGACATTAGAGCGAGAAAAAAAAACGGCGGACCATGATGGTAAAACAAGGACAGGGAGAGAGAGAGAAAAAAAGACATTAAGATAATTCCGCTGATCACACCCTTTGACGCCGTCATCACAACCCAACCTGCCCAACAGATCCGCCCCCACCCATCCTCTCTTTACTCCGAACAATGCATCGTAAAACCCCCGCCAGGTATCGCTGTTAGAGACTCATCGTCAACCACTCCCACTCTTGTGGTCCGGCGCCCGTGCTTCCTCCGGCACCCAAAATACCATTCGCGCCCGGCTGGCCGCCAGTCAGCCCTCCGACCATGGGTCGCTGCGTCATACCAAACCCGTTGGCCAGGCCAAGGGTGCTGGTGCTTGTCGACATACTCGCGAAGCCGTTGCTCGAGCCAAGCGATCTGGCCGCCTCGTTGGAGCCCGTTGAGTTCTCGGGACTATCGATATCCATCACGCCCACCGGCTGGTCAGAACCGGCGCTCTTACTGTGCCGGCGCTGGCGCTTCGAGCTCATGGCGGCGGATCGCGGGAGGGATGACGCTCCAGGGCCGGGCGCGCTCTTAGGTGGCGCCGCGGCGATAGGAATGACCCCCTTCCCTCCGACCACACCGCTCGACGAGCCCGCGCTTCCCTGGTAGCTGGTAGGGGTGCTACCGGCCGTGTTGCCTCCGGATCCCGCATGACTTGCCGGGCTCTCGCTGTCATGGACGCTACCAGCGCGGTTCTGGGCCGGCGGCGTAGCCGCTTGCGCGGGCGGCGGATTGGCCGAGGCTGAAATGGAAAGGGTCGAGTTCTTCCTCGCCGCGACGCTTCCGGCGCCAGACGAGCTAGTGTTCTTTTTGGGTCGACTACTCGAACCGACTGGTAGACTTGAACCGGAACCACGGTTTCTCTTCTTGATAACATCGGTCTTCAGACTGAGCGGCCGCACAACGCCGTGGAGCTTCAAAAAGAGGCCACAAGCGTTACACAGAGGCTGGCCTTCGGGGTTTCGGCGCCACAATGGGGTGGTCTGAGTGAAGCAGTTTGTACACGTCGTGGGCGGGGTGCCATCGCCCTGGTTATTGCCTTGTAGGTTGGATGTCGAACCGTGCTTCGAGCCGACAGGAGGCGAAGAGGGTCGGCTGGGCGCGACCGAGGAGAAGCCCGATGGATGAGTCCCATCCGCAGGGGGGGAATTCGGGTTCGACTGAGCGGTACGATCGAACGGGTTCCCCGTTGCGGCCAGGCCAGGGGTCGAGGCGGTCCTGGGAACTCTGCCCTGTCGTCTATCGTTGGGCCGGAAAGATTGCGACTGTGATCTACCTATCGCAGATGCCTCCCAGTCACCGTTCGCTTCAACGTAGTCAGTCGTGGTGCCGCCGATCGTCACCTGCCTGCGCGGTGGACCAGCTGGATACCTCGCTGCCTGGGTACTGAAGTTACCGGGGAGACTCGGGTCCCACTGCAGCGACATGCCATCAAAGGTGTTCTCGTCGGGGGTTTGGGGGGAGAAGTCCTGCGGTATCGAGATGTTACGGTCGGCGAATGCTCCGCCCTCTTCTTCATCCGCATCGGAATCGCCACCGAACGAGAACATGTTCTCGGGCATCAGCGGCACACCGGGGGAGCGGGCTGAGTGGTCGCCTTGGAACACCTGGCTCGGGTCTATGTGGTTGAAGGAGCTGGGCGCGGTGAAGGAGGAAGCCACCTCGGCCACGGAGCCCGGCGTCGGGAACATGAGGTTACCGCCAGCACCATAGGCGAACCTCTGGCTTACGGCACTGTTCAGGCTCCCGGGACCCGGCCGGTAGGGCTGCTGGCGAGCACTGCGCATATCCATGGATCCAAAGTAGATGCTCTCGCTCTCGTTCAGGGGATGCGGCGTCGACACGTTGGACTGATAAGCCGATCCGGGGGGGGAATAGTAGTCGTTTCCGGGCAGGCCGTGCGAGGCCATGGTCTGGTTGCTGTACATGGCGAAGGAATCGTGAGAGACCATGGGGGAGGTGGAGGGAGAAAAGGAGAAGTTCTGCTGGAAGGGTCCTGCAGAGGTAATGATAGGGTCGCTCTCCATGTGGAAGGTGTCGAGCGGGAAGGGGACCCCCGCGTGATTGGCCGGCTGTGCCATGGCTGCGGGCGTGGACTGGTCAAGCGAGTACTCGTGGATGTCGGGATCCGCGTCCAGGTCGCCCGCAGCAAAGCCGCCTGAGCTGCTGTTCATGGCGGGCACCTGGGGCGAGAAGTTGGCCGGCCGCTTGAGTTTCTACAGTGAGACACGATCAGACTGTACCGTTCATAAATGGGAGAGAAGACAGAAGCTAGCTACGGGCAGCCCAGCCCGGCGCGGGCCCGGAAATGAAACGAAGACACGCATGCAGGACATGGGGGGGCGCCAACTTACACGCCTGTTTGTCTCGTCAATGCTGGTCTTCCGGTGCCGCGGGATGAAGCCAAACTCATCCGGAGCCCGTTGGTGGTGCACGGCAACCGGGACCGACTGGGGCACCAGGGGCTGCTGGGGCGAGTCTCGCCGGTTCTTGATGGGAATCGCCGGCGTCAGCGAGTGCGCCGCCTTGTTCTCGTCCCCTATCCGGGGAGCTTCAGGCGTGGGAGTGGGGGCGAGTCCGGCTGGGGTGCCGATGCTGTCGTTGTTGATAAAGTCATCTATATTCATGAGTTCGGGCTGCGACGAGAGCTGCTCAGAAGTCTTGCGGAGCTGCGCAATGCCGCTGGGGGCATTGAGAAACGAGCTGTTGGCTTGACGAGCTGGTCTTTTAAGGTTTTGGGGTCAGCACATCATTCCACTCTCCCATCTTCCCACCCCAAAAGCCCGCCAAATACACACATATGGTCGCTCAACCACGCAGCGCCACGGGTGCATAATGACGGACAGCCACCAAAGTGCAAAAGCTAAAACACACCTTTGGGACTCGGCTTTCCTCTGTCTCCGTAGTTGCAGGTGCATCATTCTCCACGTCAGGTTCTCCATGCGGTTCTGCTCGGGCAGGCTCTTCTTTGTGTCGGCAAAGAAGCGCCAGACCTGAATGGCAATGGGGTCCTGACGCTGCATGTCCTCTGGGCCCAACACCGGGTGTTGCGTGCTTTGCTGGAATGGGAGGAAGGCCGACGAGCGGAGCAGCGCATCGCGCGCGCTCCCGTAAGCTGCCGTGGCCAGCGACCCGGCCGGAGACGACAGGTCGAGCGTCAGATGTTGCAATTCGGCGGGCAGGCCAGAGCTCTCGCGACTCTCGCTGTGGTGATGTTGAGGAGCAAACGGGTTTGGCCTGGGAGCGCCGGTCGCGGCGGCTGCGCCTGGCCGGCGCGGGAAGCGGTGGTCGTGCTCTGTAGTCGTGGGATTCATTGAAGACGCCAGACTCGATGTCGCAATCGGAGCTGCCTTGCTCGCGGCCATTGTCGTACGAACAAATGGGCGAGAGGCGAGGCGACGGGGAACAACTCTACGAGGGAGGTCGGTCGGTCGGTCGGTCGAGGGGGAGGGGATTCCAGTCGGCTGCGGACCGAGAGAAAGCAAAATGCTAGGCTCTGGACTGGTCAGTGGTCACTGCCCCAGCGGCTGCTGCTTGGTGGATGCTGGGCCGCGGGTGTTTCCCCACGTTCGGGTGCCCGCACACGCTTTTTCTGGCAAGGTCGGTGGCTGCTGGACGCTGAATGCTGGGCAACTCTTGCCCGTCCGCCGGTTGCTTGGACTGCCAACCCGGCCCACTCGGTTGGCTTGCGTGCGGCAACCAAGGTCGGAGCTCGCAAGGAACCCGGAACTTTGGCTTTTCCAACAATGTTTGCCCTGGGTGAAGAAGCAGTCCTCGATGAACTTCGGTGTTTGTCACTTGTGTGATTTCTTTTTCCCCACGGCTACTTGGATGGCCCGGCCGGGGTCGCCTCCCCTGGCCCGACGTAACTTTCTGTGCCGTGCGTCTTCAAAATTTACTGCAACCCGGGACTCCACACAGCAAGTCAAAGTCTGTCACCATGGTCCAGACCTCGAGACAAAAGGTGGTCTGTCACAGAAGTTCGAGTGGTGTGGCAGATGAAAGATTACTAACCTTTCTTACCACGGCCGATACTCTAAAAAGGTGAAAAGTTTAACTTGACCTGGGAGCCATCGTCCGGCACCAGCTAACTACGGTTGGAAGTTTCCGTCGATGGTGGCCCCCGCATCGATGAATGGTTTGTATCGACTCTGTCCCATGAGGCCCTTCCCCCCCCCCCCCCCCGGGCCTTCCTTCGAGAGTCGAAGGATCCAAGTATTGGAGAATGCGTGGCAGTGGAGTCTCTCTGGCAGCTGTAGTTCGAGTGTTCGTACCACTGCACACGTACTGAGCCGGACGACTACATACACGCTTTCACTAGCGTATGGGAGCTCTGCTTAACCTCCCGTCGTTTGGAGCTCTTGGAGATGCAGATTCGATTCGGCTCCAATTAGGTACGCATATTGCAGCTCGTTCTGGCCCGCCCGGGTCACCTCATCTGCGGCATAGTCAACCGCATGCAGCTCGCCCACGTCGCCGCCTGCAAGTTGCAAGGCGAGTCGTCGTGGTAGACACCTGAGAGCAGACGAGAGCCTGTGCGGTAGGCTGGTGAGCGGTGGTTGGGCTTGTTAGAAGCCCGGATAGCGGGGAATATCAAGGCACCGCTTTTGATCAAGTCAAATCCTGCCAGCTTTAATTCCGCCGACGCTATAACCCTCTGGGCAGATGACGGGGTGGATTTCAGAAGGAGATTATTATTAGCGGCCGTGGTGGGGGGCTTTGAAGCCTCTGGCTTGTGTTTTGTGACCTGTCTCGTGCTGAGAGCTGCCTCCCGTGTTGCCGTGCTCTGTCACGCAGGGTCGACGAGGCCCCCACTGAAGCGCTGCTGGTCTTTGTTCCCTGCTTTGAAGCCACGAGATGTGTTTTTGGCGTTGTTCCCTACGGAGTCGCAGGACTTGGGACAATACCAAGAATCCACTGCCCTGGGCGATCTTCGAGGTGAGCGGGGTGACAAGGACAGTGGGTGCCCGCTAGTACTCTACTGCGAGGTACAAGTACTTGGCCGCAGTCTACGAGTAACGTTAGGGTAGCCGGCTGCGAACAAGCCCTTCCGAACCCGGCGGGGTCTTCGCCCTCCGCCTCGGAACTGATCGGGTTGAATGGCACTTGCGACTTCGTCGACTCCACATCGAAATATCATCAGTCGGTAGTGTATGAAGCCACACGTGGTCGGAGCACGAAGCTGACGTGAACCAAAAGGCGATAACCAGGAACCTATAGCCTCACGCGACCAAACTCGCGAATTCGGTGTCAACGCCACAAGGAACCACACACCTCGCGACAGCTCGCCGTCATAGATCACCTCAACACCCGCAAAGATCTCGAGCTCTCTGCATGGTCCGCACATAGGCAAAATCGGATCGTTTCTCTCGATCCATGGGCCCAGTGTGGTCTGTCGGGAACGACACCCAAACAAGACCTGGATCCGGCGTGCAGTCGCGAAAAGAGCCACCCAAACGACCGAAGTCGCTCCTGGTTGCCCCTCGTTGCTCCGCTTGCTCGCTGTTCAGGGTGTGCCCTGTGGCGTTTAACTCGCCCAACCGGCAGGCAGCGCGCCGTGGGCGACGGGGCCTGTCGGCGGCCGTTGTGGGGCATGGAAGAATCCCAGTTCCACGCCTTGCGCTCCTGCCGACGTGACACGACCAGAACCGACCAGCACGGGCCCTGCTGCAGTCTCTGCGCCGTGGTTGCAGATGCAGAACTCATGGTCCCCACACTGAATTGCATCTGGACACCCCGAGGGCTCTCCCTGTTCCATCACTGAACAGTCCCCGGATGATGGCCCCCACTCATCAGTCAAAATCGGCGCCGTTCTGCTGCCCTCAAGACACGGTAGGATATTGATTCACCCCAATAACTGGCGGCAGAGGAAGAAGTCCCAGGCTCTGCTAGGTTAGCTCGGGTAAAGTACCAGGGTAGCTGTCTCCAACTCGACTCGCAAACCGGGCCCAAGTCGGGAGTTGAAAATGTCCAGACGGCTCCTCTCTACTGTGTAATCCGTACGCAGCGTCTTCTCTTCTTTTCCCAGACTCACCTGATGAACCGTGGCCTGACGCGATGCTTCGCTAGACGCGAGCGGCGATTCTGCGATTCCAGTCGAGGGTTCCTTCATCAGGGGATCCTGTACTCTCTGGGTTTGGACGACAGACCCAAGCTTGCCAAGCAACCAAGCAAGCCAGGTAGGTACCAACCAATCCCTCATCCGCGGCGCGGTTAAGCAAACGCTGTGCTGGCATCCGTCCCAGGGCGGCACAAGGCTCAGCGACATCCCGCGCTCCAGACCACGGCAGTGTAGCGGCGCTGGTGAGCCCGCGCTCGCCTGCTGCAGGCCAGAGCGACGCCAATTTTGGAGCAGTTGCGGAACAAATTAACCTGGACAAGGAGCTCCTCAGCGCCCACGACTCGCACTTCATCCAAATGAACCCTACGTAATCCTAGGCTCTCACGGTTGTCGCTGGCCCTGGATGCGAGACAGAAAAGCCACAGTCGCGTCTAGCCTTGTGAAGCTTCCGACTACCGCCGGCTAGGTAGCTCGCCGCAAAGCGTCTGAGACGATGTCTAGCGTCACAAGTTGCCGGAGCAGTCAAGCGACCAAGCGACTTCAGACGTGTGGCTAGCCTGGTGCTACGCCGTGGGAAATGATGAGTCTGTGATGATGAGGGGCTCTTCCCGCCGCGTGGGGTGAGCAGGGGAATTCTCCAACTCTCTTCGGGTTCGGCTCCCTCGTGGCTCGCTTCGTGTCCAATGGAAGCCGACTGTGGCGCTTCGACGATGTCCCCTTTGTCTCGTGCCTGTCTGTCCACTTGGAGTCTCTCTGCAGAATGAAGTCAGTCGATCTGCCCCATCTCATCCTCGAGCGCACCTCTCCGACGAAATGACGTTATGGACGCAGCATCGCGATTCGCTAGCTAGAGGACTTCAAATGTGAACCGTGGGCGGACACGGAAGGGAGATTCGAGGGGGTCCCCTTCGACGGCGAACTGTTCCCGATGCGGGATGGCATGGATCGCGAAGGGGTGTGCAACGAGTCCCGTACCGACCAGGATCACCCAGCACTCGCATGTGTCTGCACGTTGACCCCCACTCGATGGAACGACGCCCGTCGACCTCATCACCATCTCACGGCCTCCGATTGGCCAGGCAAAACCTGCTCAGAGACTGGCAAAAGTCTACGCTCCTGATGGACAATGCATCAGTTACAACGATGCTAAGTCGTTACGGCTTTGGAGAGAGTCGAAGGAGCCCTCGAAAGTGTGCTTGGGAAATGCTCCTTCTTTCTATCGTCATCTCATGCACTTCGGCCTGACGCAATTGGACAATGCGGCAGCGAACCCCACTTGGACCCTGAATCTCGATGGCTGAGCGCTAGGGCCACATCTCGTTCTAGGAAGGAACGTTTGCGGGGTGGCATCATCGAAGCATGAAAAAAACAGAAGGAAGGAGCCAACCTTGTGTGATGGGGATTGAAGTCTTCGTTCAGTACACAGCAGTTCTTTCAATCTTCGACTCCTCCCACACTGGCAGCCCAGCATGTTGTGTGACGCGTTGAGAAAGCACTTGTTACCCAACCACCACGTCATAGAGTAGTGTGCCCAGAGCGCAAACTCGGGTCGTCGAGAGGCTCCAGTGGGACAGCGTACCTACCCAGACGACAGATGTCTCCGTCTGATGACATATTGGCAAAGGCAGAATCGAGCTTGTATCGTCAGAGCTGCATGCGGGCCGGCTCTCGCCAAAATACTGGACCGATATCCACACTCGGCCGCTTCAGAGTCGTCAGGTAGGTTCACACTTCAGCAGCTTGGCTGAATGGTTGTCCGGTGAGCAAAGTCTCGGCCATATAGTACCGGGAGGTACATTGAGTGCAGACGCCTCCGGCCGCTATGCTCAACGGCTTGGCTTTAATGCTTCCTCCTTTAATTCCCGATCGTGTGGGCCCTCAGCGTCTTGCATCATCGTGTAGCGTGCGCTAACGTTATCTAGGGCGTCGAGTAGGGAAAATAACAGGAATTGCGAGGTTGCCCGGCACTTGGTCTCGCTCAGCCTCGTGCCCAGCAGGTTGCTCGAGGACTTGTTTCGTGGTGAACCTGGAACGCCTCGTTCCCAGGACCCTGGAGCAGGCACGGTTCCAAGCCTTGGGTTTGGCGGTGCCGCATTTCGAATTTAGCCATTTACAGAGCCGGCAGTTGGTCAGAAGCCTCTCCCAACCTTCGCATCGCTGGGTAGTACGGAGTGCTGCAGACCTACCTCACGCAGAAAGTGTTGTCGGGTGTAAGCTGAGAGGCAAGGCTCCGGAATCGGCCCACAACTCGTCAGCACCTGAGCCGAGAATGTATACGACGCGAAGTGGTCGCAACCCATATCCACGCCACTCCGCCACCGGGCACGCGGTGATGAGTCGTTCCGATTTCGCCGTCGTGACGAGCGCTTCAGCAACGACATTTACGAAGCTTTGAGAGGTCCTTGGCGTCATCACATGCTTGCAACCTACGGAAGATTCCGGCGTCAGAAGCCAGGACATGCCGGCAGCGAATCAACGGTCCGTTTATTAGACCCTCTCACGGCCGCACTCCGCACCGAATGCCATCACTTAGCCGCGCCAGTCTTGATGTTTCGACGCGGTCTCCACGACAGAGACGTGGCGGTGAAGCGGGAACGGAGCCCGAAACACCCCTTGCTCCGCCAAGCTCTCGTGCTCTCTCCATCCTCAGCAGTCGACAGCAATACAGCTAGCTGGACATGGCGAACGTCCGCCCGCACCACGTCGCCGACCGAAACTTGCCGCGGTTGCAAAATGCCGACACCCGAGACGTCACGCATTGCTCGCCTTGGCGGCGCACTGCTGGACCCTGATGAGGCCCGGAGGAGGAGTCCGGCGCCGGACTGTGTGACGCTCTTTCAATAAACCCGGCAGGCGCATGTCTCCGTTCCCATTCCGACCAAGCGCCTGGGCTTTCCAGCGTCGAGCCAGCATCAGGCTCGTGAGGGGCGAGGTGGCTGCGGGATTTTGTCGTCGTCGAGCGGTTCGTTGGTGGCTGGTTGCGACCGCGACGGGCTGCCTTCTCGGTACGACCAATGGTGTCCTGTCACAGGCGTGGGGGTTCATTTTACCCCCGCACCGAGGCGGGGGCCTTTGCGATCGAAGGAAGGTTGGGTGCGGGATGCGCGCGGGGGGCCTTGCAGTCCAGGCCAGGCCAGGCCGCTGGAAGTCGAGTCGAGGGCCGAAGGTCCGCTGATTCGAAGGCGAGGAAGTCGGACTTGCCCAGTGGTCTCGACCACGATTCCGACCACCACTGGGCCGCTCGTGAGCAGCTCGCGGCTTTTCATCTGCCGTCGTCTGTCCGGAAAGGTTGCGCGTGCTGATGTTGTTGTTCGAAGGCAAACCCTAACCCTTGTCACGGCCATCGTTTAACCATCGGCGGTGTCCCTCCCCGACCTAGGGGATGGAAAAGCTGTCGCATCGAGATGGTGAGTTCGCGAACCGATCGACTTTCCTGCGAGTGACAGCAAACCACCGACGGGATGCCAGGCTGCTATATATGCCTGCAGGCGAGATCGAGTTGAGATCTTGCCCAACGTCTTATCTCCTGGCGATAACCGAAGGCCGGGCCGCTGTCCATTCAGGGCGTGCCGATCTGGCGGGATCTGGTGAGCGTGACCAGTCGCAATTTTCATCCAGCATTGGGCGACTGTGACCGACATCCATATCTGGGCGTGATTAGATAAAACACAGCCAACAGCTCGGACTGTGCCTGACACGTGGAAGATTCAACCTGTCATGGCCCTAATATACCTAGTTACCCGGCGCGTCTCCTCTACCCTAGCCTGATGATGAACCCTGATGAGTTTATCTGGACAATGCCACGCGGCGCGAGGTCCAGACTCTTGTCGCGGCTCGCCAAGCGGACGCCATGGAACGATGTAGAGACTCCGTCTCGAGACCATCCGGCAGGGCTTATCTTTGTTGAGCAGATCTCGCTCGGCTCCCGTGCCGTGCCCCCATCCATGCACCGAAGTTGTACCACGAGTGAGAGAGGAGGACAGGAAACGATTTGACCGCATCTTTTTTTCCCACGTTACTACGGATGTCTCTCCGGCAGCTCGGGACGGGGGGGATCAACCGTTTGGTGTGACACGAAGCCGATAAGCAAGGGGCAAGCAGGCGCGCAGGGCAGGGACAGGTACCGGTCTCGGTCGACACTTTGAGACGAATTGCACAACTGTCTGTCTGTCTGTCTTTCTGTCTGTCTGGGTTGATGAGTGGCATAGGGCTGGGCTGGCTGGCTGGTGCCGGCGGCCCGAGGGCACACTATCCTTATCGGACTCTTCTCTTTTCTTTCTAGTGGGCGTTTTTACGTCTTGGGATCGAGAGCGAACCCTGAGGAACTGCGATTGCGTTATCGCACATCATTTTGCTTTGTTGGGATTTGGCGCTATGGTGGCTTGGGGCTGGGCGCTTGAGTCTTGGGATGGTTTAAATACTTATGTCGTGCCCTGCGAGTGCAAGGCTCAAGGCTCCTCTCCTCGACACCTCACTTCTTGTGGCCTAAGTTTCTTGAAAGAGGGGCCGGGGGGCCGTCCCTCTTGGGGAACGTCTGGGTCGCTGGACGTGTGGACTCAACGGCAGCATCTACTCGGACAGACCATGACGATATGGATGAGGGCATAGCAAGCGGCTTATACCGGCTCTGGGAAGAGATGGTGTCCAGCCTGACCACACCGAGCTTGACCGACCTCGGGCGGATCGGTCACACAGTCCCATTGATTCCTGAAGGGTACTTGGGACGCAGGTGGAACAAGGTCGGACAAGCGTCCATACTTCGAAGCTCGAAGTCTCGGTGTCCCTCTCTGCTGCGCTATCGGGCTATTACGCCATCTTGTTCGACAACTTGAGGATCCTCAGATACCGTTTCGTCGGTGGTATGTGGTATATGACTACACAGTATACTACCCTTCAGGACAGCCATGGGCACATACGGTACCACGACCTTCGAAGGAGTACTTTCCCAAGTGCGGCATTCATCCCCCACGAGGATATATACCCAGCGTTTGGAAAACAGGACGAGAAAACCGACTCCCAACGGGCTGGGTACCAGCATGTGTCGTTATAACTCGGGGCTACACAGGGACAGGAGCTTGTCCTCGGCGGGACCCGCCCTTTTCGAGCAGTACCAGTGCAGAAATGTACCGAGTACGGGATATGTCGCGGCTTGGATGGAGGTCACACAAGCTTGGCCCTCGGTTCCATCATGAAAAAGGTACTATACCTGAAGGGACTTGCGGTTGAGGGGTCAACCTACCGAGTGGGATACTGATGGTTGATAGTTATCTAACCATGGGGTCCAGAAATAAGAAGGGGGTGTGGGGGTTATTCGGGCAAACTGACTAGATCTAGGTTGCTGGGTTGCGGGAGGGTTCCCTTCAGGAACAGGTCCAAGTTCAGACTGAGCATTCGACTGCCGGGATAATCGACACGCTCGCTCCAGCTAACCGCGCGAAGACGATAACTTGACGAAACATACCCCCGAATCGTTTGCCCGATTCCGAAACAGTGGGAGGGGTGGAGGCGCAGATGGATTAAGCTGGATGGACGGACCACACAAGTCTTGAACAACACGCGATCTCTTCCGAAGCCGAACTAAGGTGGGAGACGACACGACATACTTTAACCCAGACAATACCAACATAGCAGCCACACGCCGTGATCACACATGTGGTCTCAGACGAGAGAAACGCTTGCATATTCGGGTCGTCGGAGGTCGTCTGGAACGATAAAATCCACACGCGTTTCCCAGTAGGACACCAGTGGCAAGAAGCCCGGGATGACGGGATGATATGCGACAAGACACACGTTCGTCGTTTCGGTATTATGAGACGTCAGAGCGAGGCAGGGGACAGGCTTATCAGATAGACGACGGTCAGTTGGATGGTGCGTCGAGTATTTCTCACACGTGGGCAACGTGTATAAGGCTGGACACGACGGTCGAGTAAGGTTGTTGGGCTTGTTCGTTTCGCCAGGTGAGGAGACCGGGGTTGGACCGCGCCCTCTGTGTTATACGCACAACGCCTTTGAGATGGAGTAAAAAATGGACGATGGTCCCCCGCGCGTTGGCCAGGTAGGTTCGGTCAGGTAGGTTCAGTCAAATAAGCTCAGTCTGCTAGTAAGGCAGCGTCAGTTAGATACGTCCAGTTAGATAGGCTCGCGACCTTCAATAGGAACACTCTCTCCACAACTGGTGATGGCTCCTCTGACTGTTGGCGACGGAGGCAACGATCATCTTCTGCGAATACTGGGTGCCTTGGTGCTGGTAAGGTGTCAACGTAGGCTACACTCTAAACTGAAATCCATCGTCCCTCTATTAAGGTTCTTTGAGACGGTTCTTGCTCTATACTTCGCTCGGCACAGACAACCCTGCTAGTTGCGTATACTAGCAGGGTTCGTTATGGGTACGCTGTAGAGGTAGATGAGATGAAAACAGCCCGATGTTTGGAGTTCTAGAAGAAAAGATGGCGAGAGGAGAGGATGAAGAGCAAAAAAAGAACAGAAAGAGAGAGAAAATTAATGGAAAGAAAGAGAAAAGGAAGGAAAAGAAAGAAAGAAGGAAGGAAGGAAGGAAGGAAGAGAAAAAAAAAGAAAAGAGAACAGAAGAAAACAGAAGAAAACAGAAGGAAGAGCAAAACAAAAAACAGAAAGAAAGAAAGAGAAAAGGAAAAGGAAACTGAAAGGAAAGAAAGAAGAAAAAGAGAAAAACAAGAAAAGAGCAGAGGAGAAAAAGAACGAGGTAGGAAAAGAGCGAGGTAGGAAAAGAAAAGAGCGACGAGAAACGAAAAAACGAGAAGAGAAAAGAGGAAGGAGGAAAAGAAAAGAAGAAAGAGAAAGTAAAGGGGAGAGAAGAAAAAAAACCTAAAAGCAAAATGAAAGACGAAAACGAAAAATAATAAAAGAGGAGGATGAAAAGCCAAAAAAAAAAAAAAAAAAAAAAAAAAAAAAAGAAGAGGAAGAAGAAGAAGGGGAAAACAGGAGAAGAAAAGCCGGGAAACTTGATAAATAGAGAAAGGGTAACTATCAGTTATCTAGATGGCTTGCGAAAAACTCAGGCAAAAGATCCCCAGCATAGGCAAGACGATATCCATGTAGACCTTACCTGAACCTTAAAACCGCCGTAGAGGAACCCCAGAGAGACTTGAAGATAAACGTATTATCCCGTAGCCAGAAATGAAAAAAGCGCATCAGAAGTATTGTAGTGAAACAACCAGAAGAAACCAGAGCCACTCAACTGACTGAACCTTTCCGACCGCAAGCAACTTGGAGATTGATCCTGAGCATTTATTTGTTACGTTCAGACTGAGCAAAACAACACATCGTTTAAGCATCCAAGTAGTCACGGCCCTGACTGGGGGTCGTGCTGGCATATATCCACAGTTAGGATTCTGAGGTGCTGACCTTAGAATTCTGGCAATCCTTTTGGGAGTGTTGGCTCATTGGGTGTGGTCCTGTGACCCAACCGTCACAGTAAGCATCGAAGTCAGTTTAGTATCCACGGCATTAAACGTATATGTATACATTATCCCCAACCCCATACACCCCTTCCCATAATCCAGGTCCCAGCCAGCCAGCCACCCATTACATATTCTTCAGCAAGCCCAGCAGCCCTTGCAGCTTGCCCAACAAAGTCATCCGGTACCCGAGCTCGACCACGCCCCTGGCAAACCTCCAGCTCCGCTCCTGGTCGGGAACGGGATACTGCATAGGTCTCGGGATCGACGTCCTGATACCGAGCCAGGCGAACCGATCCTCACACACGGCCTTGATGTTGCAGAGCCCACGGAGACCCTCTTCGCCCGCAAATCGCCCGTATCCCGACCCACCCACGCCTCCAAAGGGGAGCTGGACAGCGTACGTGGCGCCAAAATCATTGACGGCCACCATGCCGGCCCTGAGTCCGCGTACGATGGTTGCCAGCCGAGGATCCGACTCGGATCCAAACACGGAGCTGCCCAGTCCAAAGTCTGGTGCATTGGCGACGGCCAGAATGTCTGCTGCCGAGTCCGACGGGGCCCTCATCAACACCATGATGGGGGCAAAACACTCTTCCTTCGCGATGGCCATGTCGGGGGTCACGTCGACGAGTAAGGTAGGTGTGAAGTAGTGGCCCTTGGGGTGATCCGGGTGCGTGAAGCGCTTGCCGCCGGCAAGTAGACGGGCACCGTTGCTCACGGCGTCGTCGATGAGTTTCTCAAGATGTCCAAAGCAGTTGTCGGAGACCATGGCGCCAACATCGCCCTGCGGGCCAAGCCGCAGTGCGCGGACGCGCGGCTCGAGAATCTTGACAAGCTGCTCGTAGGTCTTTGGCGGGGAGATGATTCGCTCGATGCCGATACAGTTCTGGCCTGAGGCTTGGAACGAGCCACGCAGAAGCGTTTCGACGACGCGAGGGAGATCGCGCTTACCAACGGAGTCGAGAACGATAGAGGCGTCTTTTCCACCCAGCTCGGCGAGAACGGGGGTAAGTGTCTTGGCCGCCGAGGCTGCGACCTTGTGGCAAACCGGGCGAGAGCCGATGAAGGTGATGTGCTGGATACTAGGATGCGAAGTGATATGACCAGCCGTTTCCGGCCAGCAGACCACAGTTTGGATCAGGGCAGGGTCGTGTCCATGGGCAGCCAGGGCGCCCCGGACGATATTGGCAAAGTAAGTCGAGCTCCAGGCCGTCTGCTCCGAGACTTTGACCAAGATACCATTGCCGGCGAAGATGGCGCTGATAATGGGGCCGATGAGGTTATGAAACGGGTAGTTCCAGCTAACCAGGGCCGCGACGATACCCAGGGGCTCGTAATGCACTGTGTTACGCTTATAGCTCATGAGTAGGTTGGTCGGCCTGCGCGAGGGGCGTAAAGCCTTCTCGCCGTGCTTGATGGTCCACTCGAGCTTCTCCGTCGTTACGAGAATCTCCCCGAGCTGCGCGTCGACCATGGTCTTTCCGCTATCAAGGCACGCAATGCGACATATCTCCTCTTGATTATCAAGGACGTGTTGTAGCAGAGACCGGAGAACTTGGCGACGCGCACGGAACGACGTGGTTGCCCATTTTGCCTGCGCGGCCTGGGCCTGCTTAATCGCACGGTCGATCGAATCGGGGGTAGCCGGGTTGAGGAGTCCCAGGAGCTGCCCGGTTGCGGGAGCATAGCACTGGACGGCGGTCGAGCCGGACACCTTGATACTGGGCTGCTCGAGGATCTCATGTTTCTCGGGAAGCTTGGGGGAGGGAATCTTGTAGCGAATCGGTTGATCTTTTTCTCGAAATGCCATATACCACAGCGCCGAGGCACCGACGCAAGTCCAGACAAGGGTCCATACGAAGTTCGGGATCTCAATTGGCCTGGTGCAAGTTGTCAGTATATCAGGAGAGACGATTGGGGGGGGATCAGCTAGGGATCAGTTAGGAGAGGAAGTCGTACAACGAGTCTTGGATAGCAGATTGAAGCCGGAGCATCAGGCTGCCGGCGATGTCTAGCGTGCTTGTCGCCATATTTCAATTTTAGAATGCAGCAGCGCGACTGCTACTAGAGAGTTAAGCCAGACAAGACGCCACAGAGGCTTCAATTCATGGCTGTGGTGGTTGTTGTCGCCCCTCGTCGCCGATTTTCACTTTTATTACAGAGCTGTCCCGTTTCGGTAAGGTGCCAAGCGCGGACAGCCGTCTTGGCAGGGGACGCTGGATCCCGGTTATCAGTTAAGAGATCTTTCATGTTAACTACCGGCTCAACGATTGGAACGAGAGGAAGTACAAAACTTTGTACAGAGACTAGGTAGTTACTTTGAATTTTATCAAACCTGTAATGAGGCAGTATCACACGGAATGCTGTAATTCAATGCTTGATTTTCTTTCTGGTCGGGCTGACCTTGGCCTAGACTCTGTAACTATCGCAAGGGGCTGCCCTGTCTGCCAGACAGTGGACCTCTACAAATGTAGAGGTCGAGAAGGTTGCAAACAAGACATTCAGCAAACAGAACCACAACGAATAGGTGCGCTTTGCTTTGTTTGATCTCTCGCAATCTCTCGGATCCGCCACTAGGCGGTTGATTATCAGGCAACTAGCAGGAACAACCGCTGCAAAGAGGCTCTTCAACTCTGCAAAGTCATGTACGGCTCGGGATTGAGGGCCACAAAATTAGACATCCGGTGCAGCAAGTACCAGTCTACCAGCCCTAGTCGAGAAGTAGTTTGCTGCAGGAGCTGCTCTGGTTGAAATACTGAAAGCCAAGACACAAAGAAAAGAGTCGTCACTGCCACAGACAACCCTAGACCCTACAGGGCGCACGGACCAGACCCTTTCAAAGTCCAAGCTCAACAGCCTCGTCGCGCCCCGTCCAGGCGAGGTCAGGGCGTCAGAAGCTCCATTGAATTTTGCCCACTCGCCAACATTGGTAGGTTCCTCCCGACATCACCACAGCATCCATGTGGCTGTCCTCGATCTATTCTTGCTATCCATCCGAGAATATCGCTGAATCCTGTTCCCACTAGCCCAGACACCCCGCTGGCGAAAGTCCCACTAGCCTCCCTCTCGCCCGATTGTGACAGCGACGACTTCGACGACCTCTCCCATCCCGTCCCAGATCGATCCAACCGTCCACCCACCCACCATCCATCCTTCCCCGGCTCTTCGTGAATTCAAAGACTAACACATCGCCAATCCTTTCTTTGAAAGTCCATTTGAATATCCTTCAGAGCAGGATTACCGGGGTCCTGGTGTGCAAAGCGGAATCGAGGGCGGAGAGAAAGGAAAGAGACATCCCATCAAACGAATTGCGTTCTGTACTGGGCCAGGAAACAAATATCCTTCTTCCAAACCCGGAGGGCATAAGAAGCCTCCAAGCCTGTCAGAACAAGACCGTCAGCACAGAGCTGCATCTTGGATCTCTGTTCTCTTCTGTCCGGCTACCCGGTTTATCTTCTGAGTTCGCAGTCTTCCGTCTGGCTTGAGGATCGGAATGTACGTATGACTGAATCTCTGTGTTTTCCTTTTCTCTCTTTGGACTGTCAGCCGCCTATCGCCTCCAACTTGGAGTCTTCTGACCGGCTTGGCTCTCTGTGTCTGGGCCGGTCGTGTTGGCAGGGGCGTCGTATCTCGTCGGCTACGGAAACGGGTCAGAAATCAATTACTGATGTTGGGAGAACGCTTTACAGACGCCTGTACTGAATAAGCCTTCCAGTGATAATTCAAGTTGATTTCCGCCTCTTTGACCCTCCCGGGCATTCGATTACGAGTACCGCAACGCCATCCCACCAGAGCTGGAATCACTTTGGGCAACGACAATAGACGGGAACTACTTACCCTCGAAGCAGGCGAGCCAAGGAAAGCTGCCTTGAGCCACTCAGGTGCTGTGATCGAATACACCAAAAGAGTTGACGAGACAAGCACGAGCTAGCGACCCAAAGCTGAAGTGATCGAATCCTGGAGGGGCAACAAATCCAAGTCCACAGGTGCTGCTGGTCTCCCAGTTCTCCCAGTGTTACCCTGGACCTTGACGAAACTGAGCGAGGATCCAGAGCAAGCCATCCCGGTCAAAATACCCAGCCGTTGTGTGGTTACGCCGGCTGCAATCAGTTAGAGATCACAGGCCCCAACCGGTTATCAGCCTTGCGAGAGCTAACTCTGGCAACCAGCGTCTAGCTCACTATTACGAGCTGTCTCCCTGAAGAACGAATAGGCGGTTACAACACTCGAATTGCTTTTGGGGGTGCGGCTCTTAGCCATTAGTCTGCAAGTTCCCAACCCATCTGTCAATGAGCCTTGGGCTCTGCCTCCTTGTTCTCCAGCGCTGACCAGTTCCCAAGGCCCCTCGCATACCCTCGACCGCCGAGCATCGATCTGATCATCAGCGCCCCAACAAAAATTCCGCTGGCATAGACAATACACACCAACTATTCCGTGGGATTCATCCCGTCTTTGTAGGGCGCGGAATCGCGGATCCTTCACTCGCGGAGCCTAGCTCGCCTGAAACGAAGTCTATAAATTCTCTTCCTGGGCTTGGAGAATCAAACCTCGATCGCTCCTCCATTCACCAACCTTCCTGGTGAATGCTTCCGAGTTCTCACCCAAGTCCCAATCTTCCAACTTCCCACCCATCTCCCGCTCACATCAGCCTTCACCTCTTTCTCTCCCACCTTTCTTCACTTTGATTTTACTTTCCCATCACACGAGCAACAATGGCAGACGAAGAGTTCGAAATTGACGTCTACGGTGATGATGGCAACAATGACCATGGCGGTAACGACCATGATGCCAACACCACCAATGACGGCCACCATGCGGACTACGACAGCCATGATGCTCACGAGGCCAATGGCCACGACAACGACCATGACCAGGGCCATCAAGTTTACCAGGGCCAGCATGACAACATGGACCGTGATCGCGACCAGCGCTCGCTGACTCCCGATCAACGCCCCCAGCAGGGTGTCAAGCGCAAGGAGGGTGAGGGCTCTGACGAACGCCCCGTTGACCATGGCTCCACCACTGCTCTGATGATATCAGAGCTCAATTGGTGGATCACGGATGATGATATCCGTGGCTGGGTCCGCGAGGCGGGCTGTGAAGATGAGCTCAAAGACCTGACGTTTAGTGAGCACAAGGTCAACGGCAAGAGCAAGGGGTAAGCATTACATTAAAGATCCTCTTGGACAATGGCGGTACAATATACTAACTGCCAGCAGACAGGTGTATGTTGAGTTCACGTCTCAACAGGCTGCCACTGCCGTTAAGCGCCTGTTGGATGCGCTTAACGATGATGCTCAACCTGGCCAGAAGCGCCATGCGGTGGCGTATGCGAGCCCCCACAACAATCCATTTCGCACGCTCCCCAAGGATGCACCCAACCGCGGTGCCCGCGATGGCCAGAACCGTGCGCCCTCTGGACCTAACTACCAAGAGCGTAGTTCCACCTTCTCGGGTGTGAACAACAACTATGGTAGTGGCTTCCGCGGTGGACGTGGCGGCTTCAATGGAGGACGCGGTGGCATGAACGCCGGTGGTTTTAACCGCAACTTTCAAGGCGGCAACATGCACTCGTTCAACAACAACATGGGCTTTAACAATCCCATGGGCGGACCCAACTTTGGCGGCGCGTTTCCCCGTGGTGGCGGAATGATGGGTGGCGGCATGCGCAATAACAACCCCGGTATGCGCGGTGGTCGTGGCGGTGGCATGAATAACATGATGGGCGCTGGCATGATGGGCGGTGGCATGCCTATGGGTGGCATGCCTGGTATGCCTGGCGGTCCTATGGCGGGCATGGGAATGATGGGCGGCGGTATGCCTGGTAAGTCTTTTCACGCTCTTTATCCCCCTTCTTTCGTTGGATTGTCATCATGTCCTCCTGGCGTCCGATCTCTGTTCCTCTTGGTCGGATCTATATCCGTGCCTCCTTCCGTCGGATCTATATTCCTGCTTCCTTCCGTCGGATGTCCATTACCACTGCTCTCTTCCGCCCCACCTCTTTTGCTGCCATCTTCCGTCGAACACCTTTTGCTAACCGGATCCCAGGCTTCCAGGGCATGGCTCCCCAGTTCACCACGCCCTTCTTCGGAGCCGGCACCCAGACCAACGAGTGGCAGAACCCTCACGGAACCAAGAGACCTCGGGGTGAGTAGAACGATTCCCGAACTTATCCGTTCGGTCAGCGTGGAGGTCACCGTCAGCCCCCTCCTCCGCCTCCCAGCTTGTAAATGGCGGCTCAGATGGCCTCCGGGTTTCGGCTCCTTCCAGGTCACTGTTTGCTCTGACGGCCGGCATTCAGCGCAAACCGGCTTGCTAATAACACAAGGGTGGGGTGCTTGGGAGGGAGTATGGCTCAGAGGGCATAAGAGAGGGCTTGCCAGATAGCATAGGAGGTAGCCAGAGATGAGGTTTCTCTTTTTCAGGTGTTCATGGCTGGCTGGGATGGAGCATGGTTTCTTACGGGTAGTGGCGTTCATGGGCTTCGGCGCTCTTCAGGGTTATGAGTTTCAAGCAAACAGGAATCCATATCTGTCTCGGCTTGGGCATGCATCTACGTTTCTTTTCTACAGCTACTGAGTTGGTTGCTGACATGGGCCGGTGTTTTTGCATTCGCATACATGTATGATGTGACTGGTGTGTGAAACGATTTGCAGACTTTTCGCCATGATGCGGGCTATCGACGGTCTCCTCCCATCTCATGTTGTTTTGGATACCAAGTCATATCTCCGTTTTTTTGGTGTATCAGGTGACTTGTATATATATGGGATGAAATGGATTTTCCCAATAGTTTCTTGATTAGGTTTTGTGTACCCTAGGGAGACGGAGCTTGTAGCTTAAATCGGTTGAATTCGATGCCACAGGCCAGGTGCCGGTCAGGAAAGAAAGTTGATGTATCAATTCCTGACTGCTGGTGCCGTGTATCACTCGAGGACTTGGGGGGCCTGTTGAGGCTCCCGTTTGACAAACGACTTACGGCAGCACCTTGGTTAACTGACTTATCATGCTTCGTGACATAAACGGTGTTATAAACGGGCTCGGCCAGTAAGTTGCCGTCGGAATAGCTGCAAATATCCGTCGCTGATGGGATAGCTGTTGGGAAGAAGCAGCTCGTTTCTTCTTTTACAGTGGGCTTTTGCAGAGGCAATTAGATTCCCCTGGGGACGCTGCAGGAAGGCCTGTCGTTGGAAACCTGGTCGCTTTGATTTGACGCCGGCCCGTACCGACCAAACAATATCATCGTTTGATAATTCGCAGACATTGGCAGAACGCTCTCCAGGAGTCCGCTGAGAGTATAACGATGCTTTGTAGAAACCAGTGAAAAAGCGGCACCTGATTAGAGACTGCTAATTATTGTATGTATGCCAGCCAGGTGTTCTAAGCAATGGTGATCTGTTTGTTCCTTTGTTAAAGTGCTACCGCGCTAACAATACAAAGCTGTCCTGCCTCGTTAAGCTCCCGCAGCCGCCCCACAAGGCAAACGCGACGCGATCCTTGTCCCAGCACCGGAAGACGCAGGCGTCAGGTTCCATGCATGATCTCCTTCAACATCTCGGATTTTCCATCTCAACAATTACAAACCCCAGCACCACTTGCCCGCTGTAATAGCCTCCCGGAACACCTGCCGGGCTAGCTGGCTATATTAATTCCCATCCGGCCTGTTTGATTTCTTCCTCCACCACTCCTCCCAAGGTCTCCAGAGTGTCCGTTCTTTGACCCCGAACTCCCGACCGACTGCAGCTCCCTCCCTCTCGCCTCGACCGAATAATGGTCACCACGGCCCAAGACCTATATCTCTCTCCAAGCATCCAAACCGCAACCTCGAAGGGCCCTGCGCCCTTCGGTCATCAGGCAAGATGATGCAGTCCGAGCCGCTCTACTCGGCCCTCGTCGAGTTCTATAACGAGTTCAAGTCGTGGCCACCGGGGGCGCACATGTTCTGCCCCAAGATCAATGACGAAGACACGGTACGCTACGATGACGATGTACCCGCTGCACTGGACGGAATATCTGAGGAGGAGAAGAAGAATCGCATGACCGCGTTCGGCAAGAGACTCATTGTTGGCTATCGACTCAGTCTGCTGCTCGGCATCCGTGCCGAGGACGCAAGCACATGGCAGGGCGAGTGGTCGGATGCCGCGAATCTGTGTCTCACATCCTGCGATGCCTGCGCAAGGAACTGGCACAGCCAGCGCGATAAGTTTCTGAAAGCCTTGGAAGGGTAGGTTTCTGCCTGTCTCTTCTCTACCCGTCTGTGCTAACCGGGGCGTCCAGGGACTTGCCGGCCGAATCGGTCGATTATATGCAGCAAAAACTGAATCAGTTCGATAAGGATCGAATCGATCGTGGGCTACGGAGGGCGAGAACGATACTCGAGGAGAAGGGTCCGATGAACACCAGCAAACTCGCGGTCCTCGACACGACAAGTGTGCTGGCCCTATTCGAAGCTCTCTGTTGCATGACGTACCTCGCCCAGCCAGACAACCGGGAGGACTTCAACTACGTGTTCGAGAATACACAGCTCAAGAAACCGCTGAGGACGTCAAGTGGCATCATTCCGACCATGACTTTTTTCCTCTTTGACGAGAACCCGTACCGATTCAACTTTGCCAAGGCGGCCTGGGGTAGGAAGACGCCTGGCTCCCTGACAACAGAGGAATGGGATTGGTCGATTAGCAGCCAGCTTGAGGTCGCCATCCTCAGTGTCTCGATTGCCAAGGGCTTGCCGAGCGCCGACAAGATTTGTCGGTTCTGGCGCGGTGTTGAGGTCATGCTGCCAGCATTTAGCGAGCGGCAGATCGACGAGTTTCTCCGGGGCATGGAGCTGTCACCAAATATATACTTCCTGGCTCTGGAGCATCTCGTCACCGACTCCCCCAAGGCATTGGCAGCCGTTCTTCGGGGCCAGTGGAAGCTGATGGAGAAGTCAACAAAGGCGTTCTGGGCAGCCTACGATCATATCACGCCAAGCCAGATGGTCGAGGAGATCTTCAAGAGCTCGGCATTTCGACCATTCCTAGCTAGCTCGCTCAGCCCGGAATCGATGGAGGAGCAGGGGGCTGAGAAGACGCCGCTCTTCGCGGTCTGGATCAAGTCATTCATCAACTCGCTAGAACCAAATCGTAGGTCGGATGTCTGCGAGAGTCTTTTGAGACATCTCTTCGAGACGTTCCGGCGCGACCCTAGAGCTGGTCCGGAAGCCCAGGCAACTAGTACCCTTGCCGGGTTGGTGGCCCTCGAGGAGTCGCTGAATGGTTATCTGCGTACGCCATTTGACACGGGGACCGCCCTTATCATGGTCAACCAGCTGCTCAACCGCGTGGTCCAATATCAAGACGTAATCATTTCCGCTTCCCAGCTTAAAACTGGAGACAGGTATAACGCAGGGCTGTCAAAGACTGCCATGAGTATCATCCACTCGTCTCTCGCGCTCGACGCCAAGGCAACGTGTTTTGAATGGAGCGCCCTGAACGATGACATTCCCGTTCAAGATGCCGTCAACAGGGATTCGGGCGGGCTCTGGGAAGCCTTTCTCGAAATGCTATGGTCCGGACAGACCGAGCTCGCCAAAGCTATGCTGCTGGCCACGATGCCTCTCCAGAATATTGAAAAGTTCATTCCCAAGAGGAAGGAGACGCTCGCCAAACAGTTGGAGAAGTTCAACAATCGGTTCTCGCAGCAAACGGCGGCCATCTCGCGAGTGTTTTTTCGCCTCTCCGATTTCACACCGGCAGACCTCCACATGTTCTGCTCCGATTCTGAGAGGCGAACCATCGATCCCATCGCCGCGTCCCTGTTTCATGGCGAGGACTCGATACGCGAAGCCGGCATGGAGCTCGTAAAAGCTGTCACCACGGAGTCTGAGCCTTTGGATGCCGTCGCCAAGATGCTGGAAGAGTATCTCACTCCCTTCTTGACCGCATTCACCGGGGCCGTGAAGAATCTTCTCGGGGAGAAGGCGAACCGAAGGTCCTGGACCCATATGCAACCACTCCTCCGCCTGAGCGGACAATTCCTTTACGGTCTCTGTGATCCGGGCGTTGGCCAGGTGAGACTGAGATCACTGACACCGGCCGATAAAGCAGTCATCAGGGAGTGGTGGGACTGCCAGTGGCAGATGATCGGCCATTCGTTCCAGAACATGAGGCAGTGGCACGTCAGGGTCGAGAAGAAGACAATGGAAGATTTCTGTCGGGACGTGATGGAGTTCGCCGACAAGCTCCTGGCCCAAGACGGTCTCCTGGCTTCGGCACTCAGCCAGGCAAAAGATGGCGACACAGATGGCGAAGCAATGAAGACTGTTCTTGACCCGCCATCAAGACACAGCTCGTGCCAGCTCGTCCAAATGCTTCAGCTCCGGGATAAATACCTGGTACAAACTACCATCGACGTGATCAAGAAACTTGTCGCGCGTCTTGGCGACAACGGCATGGTTCTCCCCGCAAAGACCAAGGCTATTCTCGATAACATTCTGAAGAAGGTCGGAAAACGTGATGGGTCCTACGATTACCCCATCAAGACCAATCTGACAGATGCACAACGGATCGAACTCCTCAAGGCGCTCGGAGATGATGCTGCCATCGACGAGCTGTTCGTCAAGCCGGTAGAAGAGCAGAAACAGAAGGAAAAGGCGCTCCGACAAAGCAGACTCGACTTCTCCAAAGCTAGCAGCGCCTCTCTGGCGGCCTCTGTCAAGTCGCATCTCGACGAGCTCACGCCTCATTCTGACAAACGAAAATCTGCCCTCGACGCCCTCAAGCCGCAGAAGCCTATCCTGAAGGCCGCACCAAAGCCGACGTTGAACGCGGAAGCCCTGAAGGAAGCCCGCGCGCGCGAGAAGGCTGAGAAGCAGAAGAGAGATGCAGAGGCTATCGCGAAAGCCAAGGCCTTGCGGGCTCCGCCAAGGATTGTTCCCGGGGAAGGGTCGGGCCTCCAGGGAATTGTCGGTGTTCGCGGCAAGGACCACGCACCAGAGCTCAAGGATGAGATCATGGTCGGCTCTTCGGATGATGACCATGATGAAGAAGATTCGGGAGAGGACGAGATCTTGTCGGGCAAGGCTGTCAAGGGCAAGAAGGCCGTGGGTGATGCCAGTCGCCTCCAGCTCCTCGCGGCGCCTCGAAGGCCTGTCCAAAAGCAAAAGGTCCAGAGATCGCTCGCGGACCTGCGGGCGCGCATCGTTCCGCCCATGGACGTCCTCCACCAGGCAATCTTGGAGTGGGATATCTTCCACGAAGGCAACGATCCGCCTAGTGGGTATCGTTGCGACCGTGTCTCGGACACCTACACGGACCCGCGGAGCTACAAGCAAACCTTCTTCCCTCTCCTCGTGTACGAGGCTTGGCGGTCGTTCGTAACAGACAAGAACGAATCGACAGCCAAACCGTTTGGTATCAAAGTGCTCAATCGTATGACGGTCGATAAGTTTATGGAAGTCACCGTCTCGCTCCCGCCGGAGGTCAGCAGGAGCAAGGATAGAGTCACCAGGGAGAGACTGGTATCCGAAGGCGACATCGTCCTCATTAGCAGAGGAAGTGACCCCCTTAACCAGCCGGAAGCGCTCCATTGTCTGGCGCGAATCTGGAAGGTCAAAATGAAGCCTGGCGCGGGAGAAGTCATCTTCCGACTCAGCGCCAAGGGCAACCCCATTCTGTCAGCCATGCTTCCGGCTGCCGAATTTAACGTTGTCAAGATCACCAACATGACCACCATCGAGCGAGAATACGCGGCGCTCGAGAGCCTGCAGTACTACGACCTCGCCGAAGAGATCCTCAAGGCCGAACCATCTCCGATGCTAAATTTTCCCAGGGATAGAATCCAGACCCTCATAGACGTTTACAACCTGAACCCCGGCCAAGCCAAGGCCATCTTGAACGCCAAAGAGAATGATGGATTCACACTGGTCCAGGGCCCGCCCGGTACCGGAAAAACAAAGACCATTGTTGCTATGGTCGGCTGCCTGCTGACCCACGTCCTCCAACCCGCCGGGGCTGTGGCTATTAGCAAGCCTGGATCAGAAGGCCCCCCTCCTAGGAACCCGGCGAAGAAGCTGCTGGTGTGCGCCCCCAGTAATGCGGCCGTTGACGAGCTTGTCATTCGTCTCAAGGCGGGCGTCAAGACGATGAACGGCTCATTCCACAGGATCAACGTGGTACGCGTTGGGAGGAGCGAAGCCGTCAATACTGCTGTCAAGGATGTGACACTTGAGGAACTGGTCAAGATCCGTTTTAACGCAACGACCGATCCGGCCGCACCCAGCGCCAAGGAAAGAATGCACCAGGAGGCCGGCGAGCTCAAAGCCAAGGTCAACGAGCTCCGGCCACAGCTCGAGGCAGCCAGAGCTAGCGGGGACCGCCAGCTCCTCGGGAAGCTGCAACGGGAGTTTGACGATCTGAGGGCCCGGCAGGCACATATCGGCGCCAAGATCGAGGCGGATAAGGCCAGCGGCGACACGGCGCAGCGCGAGTCCGACATCAAACGCCGCCAGATTCAGCAAGACATCCTCGATAAGGCCCAGGTGCTGTGCACCACGCTCAGCGGCAGCGGCCACGATATGTTCAGGACCTTGACTGTAGAGTTTGAGACCGTCATCATTGACGAGGCGGCGCAGTGTGTGGAGCTCAGCGCGCTAATCCCGTTGAAGTACGGATGCTCCAAGTGTATCCTCGTCGGAGATCCCAAACAGCTTCCTCCCACGGTGCTCTCCCAGTCGGCGGCGCGATACGGCTATGATCAGAGCTTGTTCGTGCGGATGCAGAAGCGTCACGCCAAGGACGTGCATCTTCTCGACACGCAATACCGCATGCACCCTGAGATCAGCATGTTCCCGAGTAAGGAGTTCTACGAGGGGCTGCTGCAAAACGGCCCGGATATGGCGAGTCTACGCCGACAGGACTGGCATCGGAGCGTGCTTCTTGGCCCCTACCGCTTCTTTGACGTTAAGGGTTCTCAAAATCGCGGTCCGCGGGGCCAGTCGCTGATCAACGACGAGGAGGTCAAGGTTGCGATGCAATTATACCGCCGCTTCAAGGTCGAGTATAGTGGGCTCGACCTGACGGGCAAAATCGGCGTCATCACACCCTACAAAGCGCAGCTCTTCCGGCTTCGCCAACGGTTTGAAGACACTTGGGGGGAGAGTATCTTTGACGAAATCGAGTTCAACACAACCGACGCGTTCCAGGGCCGTGAGTGCGAGATCATCATCTTTTCTTGCGTGCGAGCCAGCCCGACAGGAGGTATTGGTTTCATGACGGATATCCGCCGTATGAACGTCGGTCTGACGCGCGCGCGGTCGTCGATCTGGATCCTGGGAGACTCGCGTGCTCTCGTGCAGGGTGAATTCTGGGGCAAGCTGATTGAGGATGCCAAGCGCCGGGACCGCTACACGGCGGGCAATATTCTGGCCATGCTCAACCGGCCGCTCGAAAAGCTCCCAGCTGCGGCCTGGGAAGCATTGGCGGTCCTTCCTACTAATCCAGCACTGGAGCCGCGAGTGGAAGAGCTGGTCAGTGACGTGGACATGCCGGACGCTCCCCCTATCTCACCACAACAGCTTGATCAAGACAAGCAGTCGCCTGAGGGGGCCGTACCTGCGACTTCCGCGCCGGTTCCTCATGCCCCATCGAGCAAGCCAAGTCCGGATGCGCACCCTGCCGCTCCAACGGCCAGAGCTGAGGATCGGTCGACGGTACCGCATCGACCCAGCCTGGGTGGGCTGAACGAGCGAGGGGAAGCGGTACAAGGGGCGCCCAGAGGGGCTGGGCACCCAATGATACAGACGAGCAGCAGCAGCGGGAAAAAGAGACAACTCGAATCGGATGGAGGGCAACCGGGAGCTAAGAAAGTATGTCCCAATTTCATCCGTCCCACTCGGATGCCTCGGGCAGTCAACATCTATATGCCCAACGTGATCCAAGAGATGATAGAAGACATCCTTAGACCAGCAAGCGCAGAAGAATTTGATCTAACGACTTTTATCGATTTTACAGGTACAGCAGCGATCGGATACGAATCTGGGTCCGTCCCGGACGCCGCGGGAGCAAAAGGCAGCGATCGACCCGTCGGCGATGGAGGTGCTCGGATTGGTTCCGCCGAGCCGGCCGGCAGCACCGACGACGAATCGTGGACCGAGTGGGTCGACTGGTCCCGGTGTGGGACAACCGAGTGGTGGACCGGGGGGCGGGCCAGCGAACGGGCCGAGAGTAGGTTCAGCCCGAGGGTGGACGAGCGTGGCTAACTCTTGCAGGCACCCATGATGCCGCCTAAAAAGAAGGCTGCAGATCCGTTTATACGGAGGAAGCCGAACAAGCGGCCGTAGCAAGCATTGCGTTAGGCGTCATTTTTCCCAGCGAGGGCAAGACATGAGAAGGATGCATGCATAGTTGGGCGTTTTATACTTTTTTGGGGGCCGTATTGGCGGGCGTTTACGGATAGACAGGAAGCAGATACCTTAGATGGCCGGGGCATAAAAGCCGAGTGCGTAGATTTTTGGGGCGAAGGTTGGGGCAGCCCGTTTGGCGAGGCGGTTGGCAGCAGTTCGTGTCAGTAAGTCTTATGGTGCCCAGGTTGGCGACACTGAACATGCAAGATTGATGCCCAAGCTGGGGCGAGCAAGTCGGCGCGATATGAGAAGCCGAATTTCCTGACTCGGAGCTGGCAGCCATGTCTAGCTCGCAGGCCAGTGGATGACGTCCCGTCCCGTTGTTGGGCTGGGAAACTACCCAAGGGGCAAGCAGACCCCCTGCCTGGTTGTGTGAGTGTGGGTAAGGTAGTCGTCATCTACTTCTCCACGGTCCACGGTCCACGTTTCTTGTCTCTGCTGCTTGCTGCTTGCTGTCCATGGCGTAATTTCATGAATTTCATGAGGGCCCCCGGTCCCCGGTCCCGAGGCAAGGCCGCTGTCGGTCCGCTATCCATGCGTGTGCTGCGTCCCGCATACCCCAAGGTACCTACCTACCTACCTATGCTTGAGCTGTTTCATGATCGCGTTGGCCTGCCTGGCTTCTGCTTGCATGTTTCTGCAAGTTCGAAACGTGAAATTGGGTAGCTTTTTTTTGGCTGCTGAGGATGTTTGATTTATATATGTGTGTATGATGTATGACGATGATGTATGATGTATATGCGAGGCAAGGGGAGAGATAGAGAGAGAGAGTCAGGTCATGATGATGACGGGGTGAGGGTACTCTTGCCTCAGGAACGCCCAACTTGACAGGTACATGAGATTTGTCAGGAGGGGGATGTTCGATGCAGGAGCAAGCAGACGACTGACCGGCGGGGGTTCTTCTTTTTTTTGGTTCTCTGGTTTCTTGTCTTGTCTCTCCGGGACTCGGACGCTGCGGTCCGTTATTGTTGTTCGCTGTCCGTCTTCTATGTGCGCTTCGACATTTTCCCCGGCTGCGGCTCTACCCGGTTACCTACCTTGCTTCGGTACACGAACAAAACATATGCGGCCCTATCTCTCTGTTGGGTATCCCGGATGGAGGAGCATACCTGCCGAGTCGAGCTATACCTAAGGTACCCAAGCTACAGCCGGGTACCTAACGCGTGAGGGGAAGCAAGCAAGAAGAAGAAACAGGTATGTATGTATGTCTGTTCACCCGAGTGTTCGCCGGTATTCGCCACGCTAGCGTTGTTTCTTGACCGAGTCCCGTTATCATCTGAAGACGAGCTTCGTCGCTGACGCTATGTCTTCTTGCTTGGTACCTTATATTTAGTCGTTTGCTTTTGGTTTCCTGTTTTTTCTTGAGAGCGTTTCCGGGGTGTGTTTTGTTTTGTTTTTGCGTCGGGGGTGGTTATGTTTGCCTGACTTGGACCGCATTTTTTGTTTCACTATATATTCTCTCGCTCTGTGTGTATGTGTGTGTGTGTGTTGCTCGTTGATCGAGTCTCTTTTGTTGTTGGTGTTTTTGGTCCAGGCGATCATACCCATCGACACATACATACATATCTACCTACATAGCCTCTTTTTTCTCTTATTAACTTTTATCATTGGTGGGGAATTTTTTAGGTCCTTCCTTTAAGTGTGCACTACTTACTCTCGAGGTATGTCACAGGTTTGGCGTGGTCAAGTTTGTTGCTAACTGATGAGAGACAAGGAAATGGACCATATATCACCACCACTACCCCGCAAAGGAACCATCCGCGTCAAGCGCGAGACCATCATCATGCTGAGCACGAACCCGGATCCGAACCCCTTTTCTCTCTCTCCTTCTTCTTCTTCCCCCGTCCCCCGCGGAGCACGACTCGCAGACCCATCGCCATACCTCGTCCCGAGCGTGACGGTCCAATCGTCCGGCTCCTCCTCGTCGTCCTGCTCCTCGACCTCCTCGGTCTCGGCCTCGTACAGACACAGGAGCAGGAGCAGACAAGACGAGTGCCAGAAAGAACACGGCGGCCCGCCGAGGAAAGCGTTCCGCAAGCTGTCGGATGCGTCGAGCTTGCTGAGTGATATCTTCCGCGGGGATACCAGCGAGGATGTACTACGCCAGAAAATCAAGATGGCCAACGAGTACGACGCGGCAAGAAGGATGGGTTGTGGTGGTGGTGGTGATGATGGGGAAGAGAGAAATAGGGGGTTCTGGAAGGGAGGGTGTTCCTCCTGCTATTCCTGGGTTAGGACCCTGGGGAGACGGTGTTCCGGGATCCGAGGAGGGACGACAAGGAAGAGTGAGAACAAGAAAGACGGGTTTGGGGGAGCAAGGGAGAAAGATGGTGGTGGTTGTGGTGGAGAAACAGGGGGCACGACAATTCGCCTCCCCGACTCGGCCGTCGCGGGCCGCACCACCTCGGGCGGATTCCGACACATCGCCATCTCCATCCCGGTCGAGCATGCCCACGTCGATTTTGATGTTGATGATCTGATGGGTGTGAACCACCACGAGAAAGAAAAGGAAACGACGGTCGGTATTTCATCACCACTGTTGTATCGTCAACACTACCCCCAGTATGCCGGTCCGCTGACTTTTTGTTCGGGCGATTCCGATGCTAAAGAGCAGCAACAGCAGCAGCAGCAGCCGGGCGCTCTGACTTGTTACCTACGGGCTTGTGAAGGGAACATGCCGGCAAGGGCGCCGACGCTACGACATCGACGTTCGTTCGAGGTTAGGAATAGTGGACACAACGTTGGGCTTATTGCCTTGTCCGAGCTGTTTTCGTCGGACGACAAGGACGCCGATGAACGTCTGATCAGCCAGGAAGATCACGAGCCGCTGTCTCCGCCTAGGCTGGACCTGCCGTCTCCGAGTTTGAGTCTCGGTGAGTATGGGGGTTCTGTCCCGGCTGCTCCGGCCGTGGTGCCATCATCCACGGCACACCGAGGAGATGTTTTGGGTGCAGATTGGTACAGGCGCCCAGACAACCAGCTGGATTGCAACTTCGCCAAGACGGTGCCACCCTCATCCTATACAAACATAAACGACACATCAAAACCGCTGGACGGTATACCAGAAGAGGAGAACATGCTCCTCGCCAGACGAGCACCCGCCACCCTCTCATCCCCCATATTCTTCTCGTGGGATCACCACCAAACAGACGAGATGGGCTATCAGACCCATTTCCCGGGTCCCGGACACGGACACAGCTACTACTCGTCGTCTGCGCCGATCACAGACCACGAAGCGAGACTGGAGCGGATCGAGGACGACACGAAGCACCTCGCCGAGAGAATGGGGCAGCTGGAGAGAGACCACGAGCAGTGGGTCAGCGGTGTACTGCCCGTCATGGAGGGAATCACACGAGTGCTGCTGAACACCCGCGGGTTCGGGGAGAGTTTATATGACCCTGGCGATTACGACATGGGTGTTTCTGAGAAGCAGCAGCAGCAGCAGAACCCCGATGACGACAAGCTGGAGGATGTTGCAGACTCAGACTCGGAGACACAACAACAGGACCAGAGTCTTCTCAACAGGAGAGAAGACACCCGCAACTCCATCGACACAGACAACAACAACTCGGAAGAAGACGATGACGATGATGACAACGACAACGACAGCCTCGCCTGGAGCCACACGCTCACATGTCTCAGCCCCGCGACTCTGTCGTCCCACGATCATCATCAGATTTTTAGTCCCACACGGTTATCAGCACCAGCACCAGGCGGAATCTACGACTCCTATCCTGCGCGGGACCGGGATATGTATCCAAGTACAGACCCTCCACGGACCAAACCTTTGATACATACCACCCACCAACAACACGGCAAGAGGTGTCGTCCCCTGCCATCACCACCGCCGCCGCCAGCACCACCACCACCACAGCTACATGCCCCCCATCAGTCGGGTGTTCATCACAAAGACGCGCAGAACCACCCTGGTCAACATGCCCAAGGTACACAACGTACACAACAACAGGAGAAACAACATGAGAAACAGAACCAGCAAAAACAACACAGCCATACCCAAAGCCATACACAAAGACACCAAGAACTAGCGCCAGGCGTCGAGGGCATAGACCCCATCATCCGCGACATCCTGCGTCGTTCTTCTCTTCCTTCCTCGCTGTCTTGATTTATTCAATATTCAATCTTCTGTGGTTAGGTAGTCTGGATGGGGTGTTCTACATGTCTGGGTATAGCGGTTACATGTCTGGGTTTATAGGTATATGTCTGGCTATAGTGTAATGGTGTGTATTAGTTACCTAGTGCATATGTGGCGTTTCGGGGGGATTATATACAGGGAGGGACAGGTATAGGTATATAGGGGTGTAATGATGCACGAGGTATGAGATATGCATTAATATACTTTTTTTTCCTGCTTCGGTATACGGTCTGGTATTATTGGGTGGTGGTGATATCCGTTGAGAGGGGGTGGAGGGGGTTGTTGATAGTATCTGGACTAGACTAGGATGGTGCCATATTTCGTATTCCGTAATCGTTGCGGTATGGGCGGCGATGGCCACATCTTGATGAACCCAAGGACATTTATCAGCCCTATAGCTATATATCGAGTGGTGGACATAATGAGTGCTGTTGAAAAGTATTGACCATCCCACGAGCTTACCACAGCATGAGGAGCGACTGTTCAGACTCCCAGGTGAGAAGCCAGAAGATGTTAACGCCAGATAGCGAGATGAAGGTGTTGAGTGGGGGCATGGAAGTACAGTCTCGGCGATATTTACTAGGCGCTGGAAATAAATACTTAGATCGAGGATTGAGCGAGGAAGGGGGGCGCAGGATGGTTGATAGTCGTATGAGAGGTATTGCGGAGAGTGTTGCTGAGATGGACACCGGGACGACAATGCACAATACGCTTTTAGCCCGGAGAATCACAAGGACAGCGCCGACAAAACTCCAATAAGTATCGCTGAATATATAAACCATCAGCTGATAACCATACTACCGCTAGAATCATAAGTCTAAAGCGCCACATCTTGAAAAGAACCCCCTCCTGCCGGTGATTTCCCCCCCTTGGAACTCTCCTCAGAACTCTCCTCATCGACATCCGCCACCGTCGCCTTCAACCTCGTCGCTAACCCCTCTTCCGCCAACACCTTTTGCTCCTGCCCTGGCGACCGCACCTTTTGCTCCTCTTCCTCCTCGCTATCTTCGTCCGACTCACTAGACACAGCCTCCTCCTTTCTCGCCTCGTTCTCGTCCTTGCCAGGTGGTGGCCCCGCAGAACTCGGCTCGCTCGCAGGTTCCGCCCCCCGCTCCGGCACCGACGGCAGCTCCTTCTCCGCCACCGGCGCCCGCGTCTCGTGCGTCGTCGGCATCTCGAAGCGGACAGCATCCAGATAAAACTTGGTCACCCCCCAAATCCGGCCGTTCTGCTCGCACATCTCGACCCACTCGGGCCGCACCACCGGGATGTTCAGCTCGTTGGCCTTCTCCCAGGCAAGCCCGCGGCCCTCGGTCGTGACAAAGTGCGTCGTGTCGATGCGCACGCCGTCGACAATCTTGGCGCCGATGCGCTCGACGGCGCGCGCCAGGCTGTCGCGCGTGGCCGCCGGCAGGATGCCCATCGTGATGGTAATACCGCTGAGGTCCGTCATCTTGTGCGTGCGCACCGACACGCGCTCGCTCGTGTACGTGCCGGCCGAAGTGCGCAGCACCAGGTGGAACGTGTACTCGGTGTCGACGGCCAGGCCGCTGATCTTGGTCGAGTGCATGGCCAGCGGCTTCGGGATGTTGCCCGCCTTTTGCCCGTTGCGGTACAGCGCCAGACTTAGTAGGTCCGCCGTCGCCAGCTGGATCGGGTCCCACTCCAGCACCACGCTCGTCTGCGTCGCGTTGCGGCACCGCAGCACCGGCGTCGTTGGCTCGGCCGACCCGAACGACGACAAGATCTCATCCTGCAGTGCCCGGAAGGCCCGCTCGGCCGCCGCTTCTGATGACGTGTTTCGTGCGACTGTGATGTCGACAATCGATCCGGACGAGATATCTGGCGGCAGGAGGATCGAGGGGAACTCAATCTGGCAGGATTAGAGGGCTTCTCGGGGCGTTGCTAGGGACCCTACCAGTCGCTTGTCCGGCGTCAGCAGGACTGTGACGCCGGCGTCGACCTTGCCGACGGTGAGAGAGACTAGCATGGTTTCGATGGTCCGCCAGCAATTGGTATAGTGGGGGTAGCAGATGTAAGTGTTGGATGGTCGTTCTTCGAGTAAATGTGTTGCAGCCAAAGATGTCTAGCTTGGTTGGCTCCAGCTGCTGGCTGCGAGCTGAGCTGCCACACTGCGTCCCGCCAGACCCACTAACGTTAACTAGCGGGAGCTAGCCTGAATTGCTCACCTTATCTCTTGGCATCCCACACCTGCTTCACCTTACCGACATGCGATGCAAACCAGAGACTGATCCCAACTTGGGGATATCTTGTTGGTCATTTCAATAGTTACTGGGTATAGTGTATGATACAGATATTCCAACACATAAGCGGCACAACTACCATTCAAACTCATCTCCACGTCGTCCAGGTTTAGGCTTCCCGCCATCGGGTTTAGACCTCCTTCCGCCCTCAAATCTCTCGCTAGGCTCCCCAAAGTCCGCAAACATTCGAGACGACGGTTTCCCGGGATTCCCCTCAGGACGCACCCTGGCCGGCCTCCGCAGGCGGCTAATCGCTGGCGTAATCATTTCCTCCACATAGTCGACCAGCTCGTCCCGGAACTCCTTGGAGTACCGGGCCTGACACACATTCTGGGCATCGTAGATGACCATCCGGAGAGTGCCGTACAGCTCGGTCCCGCGCACGTCCTCGTGGCCTTCGAGGGCCATACCAACAGAGTTGTAGTGGTTCCGGGAGAGCGCTTTCCGGACGGCCTCCTGCACCAGCTTCTTTGCCCTCCGCTTGACCACAACCTTCTGGGGCGGCGAGATGAGGTAGTATATGTGAACCCACAGCGGGCGGGTGATGCAGAAATACTGGTACATGTCCATCCACTTGTAGTTGAGCGCATGGACGTCCTTGAGCTTGTCCTCGTCGTATCTGTGGATCGAATGGTAGTCGCAATAGTTGGCCCCGACTGATATCTTTGGGGCTGTTGTTGATTTTCGTGAGAGCCAAGTTGCCCGGAAATTGAGTGCCACCTTCATTTTCTTCGACCAGGCCTGAATCTCTTTGCTGCGCTTATAGTAGGTCGAGCTTTTGGGCAGCGTCGAAGCGAGTTCTGGGGGTTCTGTTGGTGGTGATGGCGGCGCCAGCATATCCCCGAGGTCGTCATGCTGTTTGCCCTGGTGAAGATGCGATCGGAGAGGCAAGCAGGGCCGGGCCCTGAGCCAGACACGAGCACTTCGAGCCAACATGGCTGTGTTGTGTGTCTGGGTCCATCAGAATGCCATGGTTGAGGTCGCAAACTGCCAGCTGTAAACCCGAGGAGCTTACAAAGATGAATGAGATGAGATCTGATTCATTGTGATTGTGAATGTGCATGCGCCACAATACTACACACGGGCCACCGGATCCGCTACACTGGACCCACAGCTGTGCCAAGGCCAAACCCAAAAAGCACGCCCCACGAAAACAGTCATATTAAACCCGCCCGGTTCTTTGCCCCTCGTTCGCCGCCCTCGCCTCGCCATAACGACAACCTTCGTCGCCGATTTCCACAAAACAACCCACAACTCCACGAGATCCGCAATTATCTCCAAGACTCAAATCCAAGAGCAAAAACTCTACAACCGTCATTATGCCGAAGAATAAGGGAAAGGGAGGTAAAAACAGGCGCAGGGGAAAGAACGAGAACGAGTAAGATTTACCCCTCCTCGGCCGTCGCGCTTCGCTTCGATTCTGATATGGTGCGCAGTAATGAGAAGCGCGAGCTCACCTTCAAGGAGGATGGCCAGGAATACGCGCAGGTCCTGAAGATGTTGGGGAACGGCAGACTGGAGGCCATGGTATGTTTTCTCTTTTCCGACCACAATCGCACCCCGGCTGACTTTGTGACCGCAGTGCTTCGACGGCGTCAAGCGTCTCGGCCTGATCCGCGGCAAGCTCCGGAAGAAGATCTGGATCAACAACGGTGACATTATCCTCGTCTCCCTGCGCGAGTACCAAGACGAGAAGGGTGATGTCATCCTCAAGTACTCTGCCGACGAGGCCCGTTCTCTGTACGTTTTTTTTTGTTTTGTTGGATTGCATTTTTGGTTATGGATCTTCTAACTCTACGATAGGAAAGCCTATGGCGAACTCCCCGACACGGCTAAGATCAACGAGACAGACACATTCGGCCCCAACGAGGATGGCGACTGCGGTTTCGAGTTCGACGAGGACCGTGACAGCGACAGCGATGCTGGCGGCAATGCGGGCGGCAAGGACATTGAGATTGACGACATCTAAGCGTTTACGACTCTCTACTTGCGGAGGCGCACCCTTTCTTTCTCCTCTCGGGGAGAAGGGAAGCCCAAAAAACTGTCTTCTCTCTCAAATCGCCTCGAGGTTGGTTTTGGGCGTTTCTCGCCTGATACGCCTGGAACCTGTCCAAGAGGAGATTCCCCGACAGTTGGTGTCTGCCTCCCTGCCGGTTGTGATGAAGTTGACGAGAGGGACGGTCGGTCGTGGTGGGAGGGACGTCATGACCGATTTGATCCCTGGGGAGGTTTTGTTTCTTGTCTCTGGATGCCGGTGTTTCCAATGGGAAAGCGGGTTGGGTTCGGCTGGTTTGGCACGTATGCATTATGACAATAATGGGAAGCGCTGGTGCTTTTGTTCTGATTAGAGAAGGAGTAGCGCTTCTTCGTGGTAGATCTGCACAATCCATGCGTTTCCTACGCACTTTGTCTGCGTTGTGTGGTCAACTTGGTGAATGGCTGCTGTTGTGATATTCACTACTGCGTACAGCTTCTGTTCACAGCTCGACCTGTGTCAAGCCCCCAGGTCGTGCTATCCAGGAACCTTAGGAGGCTTTGAACACCATGAACGCTGTTCAGTCTAGAAGATCGACCCATCTCGAGAACACTGTTCCCCCCTGTACCTCCTGACCAACCATCCCCTCTACTTCCTCACCAACTATCCGCCTGTACCCGTTGACCAACTAGCCCCTCTTCCCCCCTCTCCCCCCCTCTCCCCCCCGGGGACGAACTGTCCGGTTGCCAGGTCTATTCTTCAACAGCCTTTCAGCATTGTACAATACCCTCTCAAATACACCCAGCCAGGTTTATGTTGAGTTCACTTCTCAACAGGCAGCTACTCGTGGCGTACCTGGTTACTGGGAAATCCAGCCAACGCGTGCGTGTCAACGACCTGATGGGACATTTCGGTTGCTTGCTTGGGGGTCTGAAGCAAAAGAAGGCTGATGATATCCCCTTCAACAAGCCAATGTTGCTGGACGTGTCAGCCAGAACGTCGATAATGACATCGACCAATCCCTTCAACAGAATCGGTGCCACTAGGTCTAAGCGCCTGTTGGATGCGCTTAACGATGATGCTCAGCCTGGCCAGAAGCGTCATGCAGTGGTGTATTCCAGTAACCCGTTCCGCACACTCCCGAAGGATGCACCCAACTGCGCGCGGTACCCGGGATGGCCAGAACCGTACCGTGCGCCCTCTGGACCCAACTACCAAGAGCGTAGTTCTACCTTCTCAGGTGTGAACAACAACTACGGAAGTGGCTTCCGCGGTGGACGTGGCGGCTTCAATGGAGGCCCCGGCGTTGCCAGCCCGCACAACAATCCATTCCGCACACTCACCAAGGACGTGGCCAAGTTTGTTGTCATCCGTCCGAGTAGGAGGGCCGGACGAGGTTTGAAGGGCCCGGCCCCGGCCCCGGCCCCGGCGTATTCTGGCCCGCACAACAATCCGTTCCACACAACTCCCCGGGTTTTCTGTCATCCAAGTAGGAGAACCAGACGAGGTTTGAAGGCCCAGCCCCGGTGTGGTTACGACTATGTTGACCCGGGGGGACGGGACGAGGGAAGGCGACGGGACGACGGGGTATTCACACCGGACTAAGTGAGGACGGCGAGGTAGGTGATGCTATTGTCGGTATCATTGTTGGTGTTTGGAGTATTGGATGAGAAATACCATTCCGGCGGACATATCGGTACTGGAGTCCGACCCGGCGGAGACGATGGGATAACACTGTTATTGTCCTTGTCTTTGTCCCGGGGGTTTGGTTTGGTGTTGTGGTGGTCTCTCTCTCTTTCTGGATGCTTGGATATCGTGCAGTTGGAGTATCTTGTTCCACTGCTAGACTTGCCTGGGTAACCGGGGCGATATTGGGTAGACTGTCGAGAAACGCATTATGTGGGCGCGATTAATGACCGAGATGGCCACGGCCTAACTGCAGAGGTAGAGGAGCCCTCCCAATATACCTACTCGGCAAACACTTCAAGACCCTGTCCTCCATGACTGAGGCTCTGCACACCACTGCATGTTCCTCGAGGCAGACGCACTCCAACCATTATTGTTGGCCTGGGACTCTCTCTCACCCTTTGCGGCCGCACCCCAGCCATCATTGTTGGAGGCCGACTCTTCTTTATAAAGCTCCTCCCCATCCACCGCCAGTGCCATCGTCACCTCCGGTATCCTCCTCAAAGTCCGAGTCGGCCTCAAACTTGAAGTTCTCCCGCGCAGGTCCCTCCGGGACGTATGCTTATTGATATCCCGGTTGTTGTGATGAAAGACTCGTCTCAGGGCTCACATCGCCTCGGACGAAACGCCATCGATATGTGACTCGGCAAGGACGGGATACTAACGGCCCGTGATCGCCGACCCGGGGCCGCTGATAAGACGGATTGACCGGCTTCCTCCGAAGATGCTGGGACGATCTCGCTGTGCACGTCGCCTCTGTTCACTTTCCGTCTGCTGTAGGTGCTCCTTATTCGCCGCATCGTCCATCCAGCCTTCCATTTCCCCCATCCGGAATCGATCCCTCCATTTCGCCCATCCAGAGGTTGATCCATCCAGCCTTCCATTTCACCCATCCAGAGGTTGGTCCATCCGACCTTTTATTTCCCCCATTCAGAGGTCAATCCCTCCATCCGACCCTCCATTTCCCCATCCAGAGTCGATCTCCTATTTTGTCTCTCCATCTCTCCATCGTTTCTTCCTCCTCCTCCTCGCCCTCCTCCCATGCAGCCACTGCCACGTCACCACAGATACAGGACGAGTAACGTCCGCGGCGACAACATCGGATTACAATAGCCATTTACACTACTACAGACATAAGACAATTAACATCCATAGCAACAATGCCAGCTATCATAGCCATTTATACTATTATAGATATAAGATGATTAATGTTCACGGGAGCGATACTAGTTACTATAGCCATTCACGCTACTAAAGATATAGGATAATTAACGTCCGCGGCGACGATACTAACCCAATTGTTATTCTATTGGAAGATAGAATAATATTGTCCGACCTGCACAACCCAACCACAACACCATAACACCCGACCAAAAACACTAACACCGCCGGGGACATGGAACCATACAAGTCCCCTGACAACAATCCCCCAAGACACAGGCTCAGCTGCAAGCCCCTCAGCCAACTTCGCACGGCTGAGAAGAAGGCGACTGAGCCCGAGGAGAAAGGCAGGATCAGAGACCAAAAGGCTCAGCTCGAGAGGAAGCGAAAGATGTATATGAAGGTGTGCGGAAGACGAAGCAAGAGCAGTACTTCCGGATCGCTAGCGAAGAGACCTTCGACTTTCGCTGCCACCCACCTCAGGCGAGGAATGCAGTTCTAAGAAGGCGTATATAGCCGACCACCTCTTGGCACGTCACGAGAATTTCATCAAGCGGTCCAAGTCGGATGCCCATCATATTGCGCCCTTCAAAGAAGTGCCCAAGGTCTTCCCTGTGAACTCCAAGGCGTACGTACTGGAACCTGCTGATAGACGGCGCTGTCGGCCCCTTGATGGCTTCCCCAAGGCTCAATACACCGGCATCCGAAGAGACCTCTTCGCTGCCACCCAGGCGAGGAATACAGTTCTACGAAGGCGGTATAGCCGACCACCTCTCGGCACGTCGCGCACCCACCTCCCCTGGCGACGTCCCCCGGGGGGGGGGGGGAGGAGGAGAAAGGGAGGAAGAGAGGAGGAGGAAGGTAAAGCACGCCAATAAGCACCCCATCGCCCACCACCCATCGCCCCGTCGACCATGGCTCTACTACCGCCACTATGATATCAGAGCTCAACTGGTGGATCACGGATGACGATATCCGTGGCTGGATCCGCGAGGCGGGCTGCGAAGAAGAGCTGAAGGCCCTGACATCACATCTGGTGAACACAAGGTCAATGACAAGAGCAAGGAAGAGAGCGAGGTTGAGGTCAAAGTCGTCGTCCTCGTCGTCATTGTTGCCATCGTCACCGTTATCGTCGTTGTTGGGGTAGGATAAAAGAATCCAACCCGGAAAAGTCACCTACCAAATCCCCAGACGAGAACGAGACCAAAAGACATTCATCACATCCGACCTTACGTTTAGTGAGCATAAGAACCGAGGACATCACAGTTAATAATAATAAGGTTAATGGCAAGAGTAAGGAAGGCGGGTAATATTATCCCCTTCGGACAAGAAAGGGAGGTTATCGTTAGACGAGAAAGAAAGGTTATCGTCGGACGAGAAAGGGAGGCCGTTGTCATTGCTGCCATCGTCATCGTCGTCGTCATTGTTGCCATCGTCACCGTCGTCGTCGTCGTCAGGGGCCGACGAAAGAATCCGAACCAACCAAGTTACCTACCCAGCCCAGACGAGACCAAAAGACATTCATCACATCCCACCTTACGTTTGGTGAGCATAAGGGCCGAGGAGCATTACGTCCGGTGTTCGAACATAACAACGTAAGGTGAATTACAAGAGTAAGGAAGGCGATAAGTTATCCCCATCATCATCTTCATCACATCGTCCTCATCATCGTCAGGGTAGGACAAAATAACCCAACCCGTCAAACCTGGAAGTCACCCACCCACCAAATCCCCAGACGAGAACGAGACCAAAAAAAACATCATCTTCTTTACCTCCCCATCCGCCCACCCAACCCTGCGTTAAAGGGCACCTTACAGATAGATTCCCTCGTCCCTGTCGGTGAAAAAGCTAGTAGCGAGATCGCGGTGGCTGGCCAATGCGGCCGCCGGTGCGACTAATACGATGTGTGTACTCCTCAATTCCTCCATAATCAACCTATGGAAGGGGAAGATCGTAGTTGACGACGTGCATGACGTTGCGGACGTCAATACCACCACGTCCGGCAACGCCAGTCGCAATCTTACCTAGCAAACTTGAAAAGAAATCAAGAAACAAATTCACATGTCTTCACTTGTCAATATAAAACACTACTCCAGAATGATAATAAACAAAGGCTTTCCCTTCTTCTTGCTTCTTGCTTCTTGGACTCCCACTTGTTCCCCATCCCGGCCCTCGTTCTAACACCCGGAAGCCCCTCTTTTGAGAACCCCCTTGAAAAGCCCTTGTTATGAAGGACATGTCGAACTGAAGACTTGGACACAGTAACGTCGTTCTCACAACCTGCTCAACTCCCGTGCAATACACTCCTTGGTCCACACAATGGACGGACAGAGAATGCTTCATTCAGTCGGATTCTCTTGCAGCGTCTCCTCATCATCGCCTTCTTCCTGACTCCGCCCCATCCATACCCTTTCCTTCTCCCCATCTCCCAAGTCAAAGTGCCACTCCTCGACAGTGTCCACAGCAGACACCTACCAATCATCGTCATCATCCTCATCGTCTGTCCGTGTTAGCGGTGAAATCATATCCAACAAAAACTCAACTTACCACTTCGGCTAACTTTCTCCTTTCGCTTCTGCAACGCCGCGGCCAGCGCATCCGCCATACCTCCAGCGGGCGCCACACCCGCAGGCGGCAGGCCACTCCCATGCGGACCCGTATCACTACTTGCTCCAGGCACGGCAGCGGCGCTTCGGTCGCGGATCTGGCTTCGGTCGACCTTCTTGAGAGCGGCGATGCCGCCCGCCTTTTGGATACTGTCCAGCACGGCGGAGCGGGTCGGATCGCCAGAAGGTAGAGCAGGCGCCGGTACCCCCGATGAATAGCCCGAGTCGCGGTTCGGCGGCGGCGGAGGGGGCGGTGGTGGGACGCCGCCCATGCCTCCCGGAGGTGGTGGCGGCGGAGGCGGAGGAGGTACGCCGGCGCCTGACGGCGGGGGCAACGGAGGAGGCGGAGGCGGTGCGCTCGACGATGGGAGTGGAGGCGGGGGAGGCGCGTGAGACGTGGGAAGCGGAGGTGGCGGTGGTGCGTTCGACGACGGGAGCGGCGGAGGAGGCGGCGCATTGGAAGATGGCAGCGGTGGCGGCTGAGGTGGTGCCGTGCCTCTAGCAGGTAAGGAGGGAGGCGGTCGTGTGCTCGCGGGCGGAAGTGGAGGTGCGCTCGAGACCGGAGCCTTGGGCGGAAGCGGTGGCGGTGCCGTATGTTGCTCTCGGGAAGGAGGCGGAGGAGGAACGGGTCCACGGCTCGGCGGTACCGGAGGCACACTTCGCTGGCCGGTGAACGGCGGGGGCACGCCGAACCTGTGGGACGGATCTGGTTCGTCGATCGGCTGCTTCGGTGGTCTCGGTGGAGGAGGCGGCCCGGGAGCAGGAGCAGGAGGGGCACGCACGGGTTCAGCGCGAACGTACTTACCAGCATCTGAGAGAGGCGGAGGAACGGCAAATCTTGGACGCGCTGGAGGGGGAGGTGAGTCGCGTGGTGGAGTCGGCTCGCGGTGGACGGCTGGCTCGATCTTGCCCGATCTCCTGGGCGCGGGCGGAGGGGGCGGCCCGCCTCGTCTCGGCAACGCAGGTGCTGACTCCGAAACAGAACGCTGCGCCGGAGGAGGTGGCGGAGGAGCTCTCATCGACCCCGAGTCTACTGGTGGTGGAGGTGGACGGTGCGCAACCGGGGGAGGGGTGGCTTGGCTCTCGGCCTGCTCCTGCTGGAGGAACTTGACGATGAAATCTTGGTTGTCACGAATAAAATCATCGGTCAAGCCTTTGGACGTCAGGTCGTCACCGAAATGCTCCCTCCATAGCGGATCAAAGGCCTCGAGCGTCGCGAATTCCGACCGTGGCTTGAAACCGTTGGTGCTGCCGGAGCGCGAGTGTCCGGTGGGAGCTCGCGGTGATTCGGGCGGGGTGGGCGCCGAAGAGTGTCGATGACCGCCGAATATACCGCCGAGCAGTCCGTGGTGTTTGTGGTGGCTAGCTGCCGGGGCACCTCCAAACGGCGTCTTTTGCGTGGCCTTGCTCGCGTTCTTTTCCCTGTCGTTCATCTTCTTCAGGAACTGCTTCGCCTCTTTCTCGTCGACGAAGGACAGTCCGGCGAGACAGTCCTCGAGTTCGAAGGTGTGAAAGAAAACGCGATCCTGGTTGTAGTTCCATGTGTCATAGATCTCCTGGTCCCATATCACGCCGCGGTTACCGGCCTGTCCGTATGTTAGCCCATTTGCGCCGGCAGCCCGGCGGGAGCCTTACCGAGATGTCCACCATCTTCAACCAGTATGTGTTCCCGACGAGGTCGTTGGCCAGTACGACGGCGCCCTGCAAGCCTGTGTAGTTCCATTTCGACCGGTTGGGATAGGCGACGTAGAGCCGGGCGACGGCAACGGCCTGGATCTTGTTTGTCTGCTTGGACACGAAGCGCTTGACCGTCTCCTTGTCATTGTCGTCGAGGATGGACGGCATTGTGGACGAAGTGGTGAGTCGCGATCGGAGGGTCCTGCTGGTTGACCCCTAGTCAGAGCCGTAGAAAGCGGCGGACATTAGGACAAGAAAGGCGAAAGGCTATCGTGTTGCCTTGGGCGGTGGCTACGTAGTGCAGTCGCAAGCGCAGGTGGGCCGTCGAAAGGGGAGCTGGCGCTAACTAAAGGAGCTGTGAACCGACGGCGCCTCGAGAGACTGGGCGCAATGTTGTAAAGCTGAAGTCGGAGCCTGATGGAAGCTATGTCTGCAGCGCAAATGAGAGCGGGAGACAGAGGCCGGGTGTGGCGGGCTGTCTGGGAAGTTGAAGAAAATGTTGGGGAGGGTTAAGATTGGTGTTTGGTTTGCATCACCGAGCTGCGTCCGCAACTGCTGATTCATGTCGAAGCGGCGGCCTTTCTTCAGGGTTCGGAACCGCGAGTCTCGGTCGGGGCCAGCCACAGAACCCCCGACGGAGGGAGCTCGAGGTGGGTGGGTCCTCAGCCCCGCCACGGGCGTCCCAGATGTGAAGCAAACCATTCCACAGCAGGTCAACCCCCTGCGAGCTGACGGATCCAAGTTTGGAAGCAATTCATCTTGAAGATTAATCACGGTTTGACGCGCGTCAATATCGTCTCAACGGCTCCAAAAGTCCGCGAGAGGCATTCGCCATCAGCCTCAGCGGTCGTCAACATTTCATTCGTGAACTACTAATACAGGTCCCTTCTCTAACATAACCGCCCCGCAGCCACAGTGCGATTACTTGTTTAGCTCCTCCGCCTTCGCACGTCGCTCCTCCTTGGTCCCCTCCTCCTTGACGTTGAACTCCTGAGGAATTACGGGGCCGGGGTTGGCTGTGTGGGGGGCAAACTTGGTCTTGGCCTCGTCCACCAACTTCTTGACGGGGTGGTCGTTCTTCTGGTGGATGTTAGCAACATGTTCACTTCCCGGGAAAGCGACTTGACGTACAGGCTGATCCGGCTTCAGCTCCTGAGTGTTCAACTTGGACGAGTCCATGATGTCTGCTTATCGATAGAGAGATGGTGGGGTAGATTGACTCGAGATGATGAGAGATTTGCGTTTTCAGTTCAATATGGTAAACTAATGGAAAAGAAAAAGAGTTTCCAAGTCAAACTGGTGACCGTTCCCTATTTAATGGACAAAACCGGGAGCTTGTTGTAGCACCTCCAGGCCATGATGACGTCGGGTCACGGGTTCACGTGGCAGAGCGCGGGTCCACGCACAGCTGTGCAAATGCGTTGCGCATTCACGCATCGTTTCGAGATCCATCCCACCATTAAACTTCAATACCTGGAAACGGCCCAACCTCGATGCCGATGGTTCCACACTCCCGACATCCCATCTACACGTGCCTCGATTTGATGTCTGAGGCTGCCAATAAGTGGATGGTCTGATCTACTGTCCGGCCGTCGCGTGCTTGTCACTATCAGAATGCGATGACCTGAAACTCACAAAAAGGACGCCGCAATGTCGACGTCCAGCTCCCCGCAGCCTGTAAAACTCTCGCTGCCACTTGTATGTCTGCGATGCATCGACACCGGGTGGGTCTAACGTTGTGCAGATATACCAGCAAAAACTGTTTGAGGAGCTCCGGAAAGAAGATGAGCTCGTCATCCTCGCGCGTGGCCTGGGGCTCATGCGGCTGGTCACCAACCTCCTCCACTCGTACGACGCGGCCGGCAACAACCTCATTGTCATAGTCAACGCCGAGGACAGGGAAAATGCCTGGATCGGTGAGGCCCTTGCCGAACATGCCGCCATCAGCATGTCCCCCAAGGCCCGCGGTCTGACCGTGGTCAACACGGACTTCACTAGTGTCGGCACGCGCGAGAAGATGTACGCCGCCAGCGGCATCTTCAGCATCACTTCGCGCATCCTCGTCGTCGACTTGCTGACAGGTCTCCTCAACCCCGAGACCATCACGGGACTCATCGTCCTCCATGCCGACAAGATCGTAGCTACCTCGCTGGAGGCCTTCATCCTGCGCATCTACCGTCAGAAGAACAAGGTTGGCTTCCTCAAGGCTTTCTCAGACAATCCAGACCCTTTCGCTACGGGCTTCTCCCCGTTGGCGACCATGATGCGCAACATGTTCCTCCGCAAAGCGTCCCTCTGGCCACGCTTTCATATGCATGTCGCCCAGTCGCTGGAAGGCAAGAAGAAGGCAGAGGTCATCGAACTCGAAGTGCCCATGACGGATGCCATGAAACAGATACAAACGGCCATCATGGAGTGTGTCGAGGTCAGCATCCACGAGCTCAAAAAGGGCAACGCGGGTCTGGAGATGGATGACTGGAATCTAGACAGCGCGCTCCTCAAAAACTTTGACTCCATCGTCCGTAGACAGCTGGAGCCCAACTGGCATCGAGTCAGCTGGAAGACGAAGCAGATCGTGGGTGACTTGACCGTGTTGAGGGGCATGCTCCAGTCCGTCCTCGCCCTCGATGCCGTATCCTTCCTGCAGCGGCTGGATGAGATTCATGCGGCCCACTCACCCGCTCCGGGGACAACCCGGCAGACCCAGTCCCCCTGGCTGTTCCTGGACGCAGCCCACACCATATTCGACACGGCGAAGAGACGGGTCTACACGGGGAAGCAAAAGGCCGGCGGCGACGATGCGAATATCGACGCGCTGCGGCCCGTCCTGGAGGAGCAGCCGAAATGGGCTTTGCTGGCCGATGTCCTGCAGGAGATCGACCGAGACCTATACTTTGAGCCGGCAGTGCGTGACGATTCGAACGGGACAATCCTCATCATGTGCTCCGATACCAACACGTGCCGTCAGCTGCGAATCTACCTCGAGACCATGTATGTCAAGCCGAGGACGGAGAAGCGGGTCGAAGATTTCCACGACCCAGACGAGGACAAGCCATCGGCCGCCTTCATGATGCGGAGGAAGCTGCGCAACTATCTCAAGTGGAAGCGGGAGTTCGCACGGGTCAGCGCGACTTTGGTGCAGGAGAACCAAAAGGCGCTGAACGGCGCGGTGGATCCGCGGCTCGGCCACGCCAAGAGCCGGGCGCCGGCGAACAAGCGGCGCCGGGTCCGCGGTGGCGGCGGCGTCGGGGCCATGACCGGCCGGCTGGACAACGGCAGCATCGCGCAGTACTTTGAGAAGCCGGGGGAGGTGGCCGACCTCATGGCCGAGATACAGATCACGGAAGAGGAGGCGAAGCAGAAGGAGGACATCGAGACGGACCCGCTCGAGAACATGGATGACTACTACCAGCTTTATGAGATGCAGGACTTGGTTGTTATTCATGCCTACGAGGGGGACCAGGACGAGCACGTGCTCGAGGAGATCAAGCCCAAGTACATCATCATGTACGAGCCCGACGCGGCCTTTATCCGACGCGTCGAGGTGTATCGGTCGTCGCATAACGACCGCAACGTGCGTGTCTACTTTTTGTACTACGGCGGGTCGGTCGAGGAGCAGCGCTACCTCTCGATGGTGCGTCGAGAAAAGGATGCCTTCACCAAACTCATCAAGGAGCGCGCAAGCATGGCCGTGGTGATGACGGTGGACGCGCACGGCATCGAGGACCCGCAGGAGGCCTTTCTACGGACCATCAACACGCGCATCGCCGGCGGCGGCAAGCTGGCCGCGACAGCCCAACCGCCGCGAGTCGTCGTCGACGTGCGCGAGTTCCGCTCGTCTCTCCCATCCCTGCTCCACGGCCGCAACATCGTGATCGTGCCGTGCATGCTAACAGTCGGCGACTACATCCTGTCGCCGGACATCTGCGTCGAGCGCAAGAGCGTGAGCGACCTGATCGGCTCCTTCAAGGACGGCCGGCTATACACGCAGGCCGAGACCATGTTCCAGTACTACAAGCACCCCATGCTGCTGATCGAGTTCGACCAGAACAAGAGCTTCACGCTCGAGCCGTTCGCCGACTACTCGGGCAGCGCGGCGAGCCTGGGCGCGGCCAATGCGGGCGGCAGCGACCTGCAGAGCAAGATTGTGTTATTGACGCTGGCGTTCCCCAAGTTGAGGATTATCTGGTCGTCGTCGCCGTACGAGACGGCCGAGATCTTTGAACGACTAAAAAAGAACGAGCACGAGCCCGATCCGCTGGCGGCGGTGCGCGCCGGGCTGGACAAGGACGCCGTGGCCGAGGAGCAGGCGTTCAATACCGAGCCGCAGGAGATGTTGGCGGCCGTTCCCGGGGTGACGCCTAAGAATATCATGAACATCACGCTCGAGACGGAGAATATCAAGGAGGTGGCCAATATGGAGGTTACGGACCTGCAGCCGATGGTCGGTGTCGAAGCGGCCAGGCAGATTCACGGGTTTTTCACCAGGGACTTGTTGGAGGACGAATGATGATGTGTGATATGCTATAAAATAAAATGCATTTGAGATTGACAGAGACAAAAAAAACTGCTTGTAAAAAAATTACACTGCTTCCAAAAGGAGGGGTATCTATCTCTCTCTCTCTCTCTCTCTCTCTCTCTCTCTTTCCTTTCATTCCTCGAACGTTTCGAAAAACCATTTCCTTCCCCAATTCCATTCATTCATTCATTGCCCAACCTCCTCCAACTTCCTCCAACTTCGTTCTCATGGAGACTTGGGGGAGGTTTTGCTAAACCATCCATCCATCCATCGCACTTTCGTACTGTGAACTGAGAACTTAGATGGTAGAAGTATGCACATGTCTCCGCCTGCCGAAGCCCCTCCTCGTTCCGGTCGAGGTCCGGTGCCGACGGTGCCCGCCGCACGTGTTGCACGTCAGGAAGCCGATGATGGCGTCGAGCACCGTGATGACGCCGTTGACGATGGCCATGATGATGGAGCCGATCGCGTTGATGATGGCCATTAGGGTGCGGCCGATGGCGCGGAAGACGGATTCAATCTGTTTTTTTGGTGTTAGTTTAATTAAGTGGGGGATGGGGGGAGAGGGAAACGTACGCATGATACGACGGCGCCCATTTTGACGGTTTTGTTTTGTTGGATGTGATATGTGTTTGTTTTGTGTGTATTGTAGTGTGGTGGTTTGGTTTGTTTGGTATGAAGAGTGTGTGTATGTGTGTGTGACTGATGTTCTGCCAGAGTAAAAAGTAAAGGGAAAATCCCAGAGGGTATAGATATATACTTATTCAGGTTTCTTCTTCCTCCCATTGAGAAAAAAAAGCTGGACGGCAGGATGTGTGTGTGTGTGTTAGCGGCTCCCCTTCAGATGTTGACGTCATACCACCACTCCTTCTCAGTCGTTCGTCACAACTCTCACTCCCGTCACGAATTTGCAGATCTGGTTGGCTGACGGGTCCAATCCAAGATTTGGGATGGGTTGGTCCCCGGTCTGGTCTGGTCCCGATGCACTGCAGCGCGCGTCGATCATCCGCCTGTCCACCTGCCCATTGTCCGTCCCGCCCAATGATGTAGAGCAGGCTAATCCGTCTCTGTCGCTGTTGTCTTGTTACAGATTCCGCCGGCGCATGCCGCCATGCCGACTTCGCCAGTCCCGTTGGCAGACACGCAAATAGCGAAGCAGCAAGCAGCAAGAAGACCAAGGCACCAAGGATACGGGCATTGGCGGACCCATTTTCTACACGTGTAGAGCAAGGAACAGGCAGAGACAAACCATCGGAACTGGCCGCCCCCTCCCTTTCCTTCGGACAACGCTCAACATCTCACACAGCATGCTGTGTACCCCCAAAAGCAGTAGATGAAAGATTAAGAGATCAACACACCCGATACAACACTGTAGAGGCCTCCAAATAAAAAACCCATATAAACCTACAGCAAAGACCGGACCATTTCCTCCCCGCTAACTCACTCCAAACAATGGAACCCGGCAGTTTCTCCCATGATCACATCGGTAGGTACGAGCAGTTCAAAAAACGGCAATCATCGGAACAGACGAAAATTTCATTCCCCAAAATTACCAGCACGTCAGGTGTCACACGCTCACACGCGACCCCGACCCTTGTTGTTACAAGCCCCCACTGGCATGCCAGTGAAGTCATCGAAACAAGGGTCAAAAAGGGAGGGTCCGAATGTGGGGCTATGACGTAGTTGACTCCCCACCACCGTTCCCCACGTCCCCACTGTCATCTCATCCTCCACGTGCCCTCCCAACTCTCGCCCTGACTCTGGCAAACCATTTGGATCCCCAACTCTGGTTCCGTGTAACACTAGAATATCTCGACTGAGGCTCTGCGGGACCATGTCCCAGACAGACACTCGCAAAAATCAGGGACCGCCAAGACTCCTCTGCTTGGGTATCATCAATCATAACGTGTCCTCCCCCCAGCAATATTCACCTCCTACCCATTACCCTCCGCTGGATCTTTGCAAACTTGGCAAAGTTCATCTTCTCGGTCCCGTCCTCGTCCACATGCTCGCCGCTGACAATCGTGTGAACGCGCATGCGCTCGTCATATCGAAGTCCCGGCAGCAGCTTGGGCGTGATCAAAAAGTACTGACTCGTGTGCTCCCGGCACGCAATTTCCACCATCCGCTCGTGAACCATCCGCTCGTTCCTTGGGTCCATACCCTGGTTAATCTCGTCGACGACGCGGAATGGCGCCTGCGCCATCGACTGAAGCGACATGAGATAAAAAATCGTCGAGACTGCCCGCTCGCCGCCCGACTGTCGGTGCTGATCGAGCCGTTGTAATGTCTCACCCTCGCTGTGCACAGTTAGCAGCAATCCCCAAGTTCAACCGAAACACTTACCGAAACCTGACCCGAATCTCAATCGCCCACTTGGCAAAGTCCTCGTCCTTGTTCACCCCTACTTCGCCCGCGCAACTAATCTGCTCAAAGTTGTAGCTGAAGGCGTCGTTGATCTCGGAAATCAACCCATCCAGCCGCGGCTCGAACCGACTCTTCAAAGACTCGATCTTTTCGGCCAGGTCCTTAACCCGGGCCTCCTTCTCCTTGAAGTCAACCTCCTCCCGAGCGATGCGTCGCGCCCAAGTCTCAAACTCTTCCAGCGCCATGGGGTTGTTAGCCTGGATGACCTCAAGCTTGGCCCGCTCCGCCGCCAGTTCGGCGTCAATATCCTGGGCCGTCCGTCCGTGGGCCTCTTGGACGATTTGGGCGCGATAGGCCTCGTCGAGTGTCGCGATGGCTTCGAAGGCTGCCGCCGCTATCTCCTTCTTCTGCTCCACCTGCCGCTTGAGAGCGTCGAGTGCCACCTTCTCTTCATCGAGCCGTTTCAAGATCTCCGAGCTCCTATCCTTGAGATGAGAGACGTCCGATTTAGCCTCAATAAGGAGCATCTGCGCGTTCAAGAGGTCATGCCATGCCGTTCGCATGGCCTGGATTTTTCGGTGGTGCAGGAGGACCGCTTTGGCCTTGTTTAGGACAGCTACGCCCTGAAGGCGTTCTGATTCGCGAATAGTCTCTTTAGCCTCGTGCATTCCCGTCTCTTTCTGCCGTAGCTTGCTCTTTTCCGTCTCTGCAAATGGTAAGCCAATGTATGATGAACAAGATAGCGTTCTTACCTATCCTTTCCGGAAGAGTCCTCCATGTTATGAGCACTTTCTGAAGCTCGGCCTTGGTATTCCGTATCGATTGCTACAGACGTCAGCATCCGGATATGAGATAATGAGATTGAAAAGAAGCCTACTATTTTCTCATCAAAATCACGGGCCTCTGACTCCAGCTCGGCAGCCCGCTTCTCGTTCTCCTTGAACTTCACCTTTATCTCCTTATTCTTTGCCACAAGCTCATTGAGCTTGGCCTCGACTTCAGCCTTCTCGGTGGCATCCACCGCCTGGCCGGTCCAGAATCGACCCTTCTGAAGCATGTCGATCCTCGTTGTCACGGCTGATGGGCCGTACTCTCTTCGACGAGTTACCCGGTACGTACGGCCTCCGCAAGCGAACTGGTTGATTTTCTCATCCTGGAGCACGCGGTCGACTTGCGGGTCCTGGAGAGCACGCAACCCGACGGCCGACATGTGGATCTTCTTCTCGGAGCACAGCATCGCCAACACCGGCTCCGGCCCGTCGAGATAGTCCAGCGCGTACCCGTCAAAACCGTACTGGACCAGTTCATTCCTCGACATGGGCGGCTGGAAGGCGTCGAGCGATCGGAGACACGAGCGTAGTGTGACTTTAAGCTTCATTTCGCCGTAGAACTGGTTACTCAACTTGATATGGTCGTTCTTTGTCTGGGTCGTGAAGCAGATAAAGTCCTGGAACGCCAGAGCAGACTGGACCAAGTCGGAATATCGAGGGTCCTTGACTGAGCAGCTCAGCATGGGCGGCCCGAATACCTCCTTCTCGAACTTGTCTTGGTTTTCCTTCAGCCACTCCCAGCCCCTGGCCGAGTCCGCGTGGATCTTCCTCAGGAAAGAGGTCAATTGGCCCTGCTGCGATTCAAGATTCTGCAGCTCGTCATTCAATTTTTTCTGCTGCACGTTGTTTTCTCTGCCTTCCTCCCTCAGCTGGTCGGCGGCTTCTCTGAACCCCTTGGCCTCTTCGTACTTGTCTCTCTGGATGGCCTCCTTCTCTCGGATCTTTCGGTTATATTCTGCCGCATCAAACTCGGGTGGCACTTGTTTATACTGAGCCTCGAGGGATGTAATTTTCTTTCGAAGGGCGCCAATCTCGGCTTTCTTGTCATTTATGATCTTCTTGGCCGCCTCGGCATTTTGTATGTGCTGCTTGGCTTCCTTGTCCGCATTGTCGACCATGCCAAGTGCATCTTTGGCCGCCGTTTCGGCTGCTCTCAGTATGGTCTTTCTGTCGTTAACAACGGCTAGAATTCGGTCCTGGTATTCCTGCTTCTTGGTGACAGCCTCCAGTGACGGAGCTGAACTCCTTTGCAGCGCTCTCAGGTTGGCCTCGGTGGCCTTGCGGCGCTCCTTGGCATCCGAGTACGCTTTGCGGGCCTCCGAGTACCGCAGAACGACATGTAAACCCTCGAGCTTTTCAATATTCTCCTGGATATTCTTGCGTTCCTGGAGTTTCTCGACATCGGCTTGCAGGACTTGCTGGCGGGTTTGCATGTTGCGGAGATTTTCGCGACTCGAATCCGCTCCGCGTTGGGCTTCTTTCTGAGCAGCAAAGTACTCCTTCAGACTCCCCTGCCACTCGATCATCTCGGGCGGAGCAGCCGCATGTAGCGTCTTCTCCAGGAGTTCGACCGGCGTCAAACCGGCGAATTCCGCCACCTTGTCTTGCGGTAAGAACTGACAGAGGTTATCGATTTGTATTCGTAGAGAGCGCATAAGTTGTTGGATGTCCTTCAGGGTCGCCCGATTGCCGTTGATGGTGAATTTGCGAGAGTTGTCTTCCCGCCTGATGCACAGGCCCACGACGTAGTTCTCCGCATCCTCTGGCCTTCTTTGCAATTCGACCGCGATATCGGCCTCGTCTTTGCCGTGTTTGACGAAGTCGGAGAAGGCGCTGGCGCGGCCGAGAACGCTTGATGGGTATCCCAGGCCGAGGCAGATGGCGCACACCAGAGAGCTCTTTCCCGTTCCGTTGGGGCCAATCACCATGTTTAGGTTTGGCCCGAGAGAAAATTCAGCCTTCTCGTATGTGACAAAGTTTTGCACCTTTACCCGCACGATGGCGCCAGGCTGGAATTCGGTCCTCGACAGGCCATTTGTGCGCTGGGCGGCGTTCACCCGTCGCACACCGCTTCGGCGGGCGGGCATCTCGTCTTCGCTGTCCTCTTCTTCCCCGCTTTCCATGCTTCTGCCATCACCGCCGCGCAGCCGTAGGTGTTCGAAATCGTCATTTCGCGAGGATGGGAGGGCTGTGTCGATTTTTGTTTGATTTTCGAGACTCGAATCGGTCCTTTCCGCCGCGAGACCGGCCATGTTGACTGTGGATAGGTGCCCGTCGACCTCCCGGATGCTCAGGATTCCTATGAGCCGGTAAAAACCCAGAGCATGGCTGACTTTCGTAGAGAGGGATGGAGGGTCAAGAAATGCGAGATTGAATAGAATCACGACTGGTGCAGGAAAAAGAAAGTCGCGTCGCGTCTCCATTAAAGTTTCGGTGGGGGCTTATGTAAGATTCTTGGCGACAAGGCACTGTGTCCCGACTGTTTGGAACTGCAAATGCATCTCTGGACAATGCGACCCTGGATTCGAGATCGGTATGCCGTTGTGCCAAAAACCGAGCTGTAATTTGACTTTGATCCTGGAAATTCTTAAATTGGGCTTAGGGTTTTATCTTTCAGGCCTCATTGTGTGGTCCCAAGTTGGAAGGCGCCTCCATCCCAGCTCGCACGGCCGGAAAGTTCCGCGCTTTCCTCGCTTGATTCAACGTCACTTGAACATCAACCAGAACAACAAGCCCGGCCGACGGTGGGCTCTTCGTAATGAGAGCTTTTTGACGCCTTGGTAAAGCTTCTCGCATCAGAATCTGCTTTGTGAACTTGCAATCGCCGCCGTAATCCAGACAAAGCCAGAGCCCTAGGGACATCCCTTGCCTGTTCGAGTGAACACCAAGAACAGACCTCGTGGATAGAAAGTGTCCGACGACAGGTTAAAGCCTGCTATGGGGTTTCTGACTCGGTCAATCTGCGGCGTGAAATATCAAGATGTGGAATGTCGTTGAGGGTGTCGTTAATGGCAGTCCGGGTTGCCCTGGAGCCCAGGGCAGTCACATTCCAACAAGCGATCAGCGGCATTGCGTCTCAAACATCACGATCATAAACAAACACTAGATTTTCTCGAGCCAATGTGAGCCTCGTCAAATTTTCTTGTTGTGTCAATCAGAGATGCTGTAGTGCGCCAGATGGTTTCTCGCCGAGCTTGCGCCTCCTTTGGATAGACCCGCTCGCGATTAACAGCAATATCGCGACTACCAACAACAGGATCGCCGACTATCAGACCGCATAACCCAGGGCCTCATTAGATGCGTAATCCAAAGGATAAGAGAACTCCAAAATTCTTTCCTCGATCCATCCTTCTCCAACTCCATCAAAACCACCATCTACGCGACATCTACGCCACAAGAGAAACACCCATTCCAGGGGTTTTTGGTTGGCCTGACTGCTTGGCGTGCGACTGTCTTTACCCTTGCAATTTTAGTCGTCCAATCTTTCACAGTCCACCGTCCCTCGTTTTCCTTTCGTTCCTTCCCTCCCACTTCGCACCCACACTCGTTTGACTCCCCACCCAACCACTTCGATTCTTGACAGCGCGACAGGATCGGGCTTCAATTGGCAATCCAAGAACTTCCTTCTCTCTCTTGTATTCCTCTTGGCTACCCTTGGGTCATCCTGTCGACTTTCCGCTGGTCGCCGCCATCGCCGTCGCCGTTGACGATCGCTTCACCATGGACGGCGTGCGCGTGCCCAGCTTCCGCCAGCCCTTGGGCGACATGACGAACCGCGATAGCAACGCGCGACTCAGCACTCCCACCTACAGCTTCTTCCGCGACAAAGGGCTCGCAGAGGCCCAGGAAGCCGAGAACCGGCGCATCATAGACATCGCCCACGCCGTTAAGAACCCCTCCCCCCGCTACACCATCGGCTACGCAACCGTCTCGCCCGATGGCACCCTCAAGAAGCAGGAAAAGCACCAGATCGGGCCCTGGTCGCTAGGAGAGGTACTCGGCGAAGGCTCATCGGCTCGGGTTCGCAAGGGCCAACATCGCATCACGGGCCAGATGGCGGCCGTCAAGATCGTGCCCAAGACGCTGGTTCACCTCACTCAGGCCGGCAGCTTGGCTGATCTTGACAAGATCGACGTGCGCATGGCAGCCACAAGACCGTGCGATGGCACATACCGCATGCCCGTTGCTATCGAGCGCGAAGTTGCCATTCTCAAGCTCGTCCAACACCCAAACATTCTCCAGCTCCTCGACCTCTGGGAGAACCGACACGACATCTACCTGGTCACCGAGTTCGTCGAGAATGGTGACCTGTTTGACTACATCAACTGGCATGGTCCCATCGCTGAGGAGGAAGCCATGTGGTACTTCCGCCAAATCATGGCTGCCATTGACTACTGTCATTCGCTCAACATCTGCCACCGCGATCTGAAGCCAGAGAACATTCTGCTCAAGGGCGACGGTACCATAAAGATTGCAGACTTCGGCATGGCCGCTCTGCATCAGAACAACAGCCACCGGCTGCGCACGGCATGCGGCAGTCCTCACTATGCCGCACCTGAGCTTCTGCGCCACCAGCACTACCAGGGATCTACCGTTGACATCTGGAGCATGGGCGTCATTCTCTATGCCATGCTCTGCGGCTGCCAGCCCTTCGACGATGAAGACGTCGAGACGATGCTGCGCAAGGCCATGCGGGCCGAATATGAGCTCCCACACTTCCTCAGCCCCGACGCTCAGGACCTCATTAGCAAGATCCTCGTTGCGCAGCCGGCTCAGCGTATCACCATGAAGCAAATGTGGAATCATCCGCTGGTTCGAAAGTACTCTTACCTCGATAACCGCCACCTCGGCCAGTCTCTGCCAGGCAACATTTCCCGCAACACGAACGTTGAGCCTATTCCCACAGACGAAATTGATCCCCAGCTCCTACGTCAGCTCACTACACTCTGGCACAGCTACTCGGAGAAACACCTGGTTGCAAAGCTTCAGCAGCAAGGGCCCAATGACCAGAAGTTATTCTACTGGCTTCTCTACCAGCACCGCCAAAACCATCTTGAGAACCTCAACACCGGGTATATGTTCTCCAAGACCGATTTCCACCATTTCCGAGCCCCTCGTAATACCGTGTTCACCAAACGGGTTGCGACTTGTCACTTCGCTGACGAGGGAGAGAACGGCGACGGGCCGGCAAAGGGCGGCACCAAGTTCACGGTTGTGTCTGAAGTTCCCGAGGGCAGCGATGTGGAGGAGGACGATGCCAAGTCCATGAAAAGCTACGATCCGTACAACTCTAGCCGCATCTTGCAGCCAGACACACCCCCGGATAGCCACGCCAAGGTCACGGTCCACCGCGACGACGAGAATGACAATGCCTCCGTGGCTCCAAGCCTGCCGCGGTCCTATCACGCGTACAAGACGGTCAATGGTTCGTTCCAGAAGCTGCCCTCCGAGGCCACTATTACCAAGATGAAGCCGCAGGACAGCGCTGCCAGCTCAACGACAACGTCCCATAGCAATGCGCGGGTCGTTGCCCGTTCTCGCACCAAGCGCCAAGTGGAGTTCTCTGGCGCCCGCACTGGCAAGCCGCACAGTCGCCGTCGCAGTAAGGAAGCGGCGGGATACCTTCGGGCTGCTGTCATTGATCCAAAGCCAACGAATGCCATGGATCCTGTGCGGCCCCAGACGATCCCAGAGACCGACCCGAAACAGGTCATCAAGCCGCAACATGAATCCCGGGCGAGAAAGGAAATACCCAAGCCGGTCGAAGTTCCCAAGAGGGAATTTTCTGGCGTCCCTCGCGCAGACAGCGAGATCTGGAACGCGGAGCTCCAAAAGTACAGCATTCTCGTTGCTGAGGACTGCGACAAGGCGTTCCAGAGCTCCGGCGTCTTTGCTGAGTCTGCGGATGGAAGCTCCCGCGAGGGCAGCCCCTTCTCCCTGACTTTTGACGCCGCAAGCATCCCACAGTCCACGAGCCCCCGTCTAGAGCTTCCGAACCTGAATCCGGAGCGTTCCAGCTACCCTTGGGCTGACCGGCCCTTGCCCCCGACTCCGCCGGCTACGGATAGCCCTGTCCAGGGACGCCACTTCTCAGCCAACATAAACCCTCTTCCGCTGAACTTGAGCAAACCCGACGAGCGCCGCGCTGTCTCCCAGCCGACTCGTGTGGAGTCCAAGGCAAATGGTTACAGATCGTATCATCTTCCTCCGATCAACGAGACCAATCGCCCTCCTAAGACTCCGACCGCCGTTGAGAACCAAGGTCTTGTTGCCTTCGGTGCCGCTGACAAGACTATCCGCGTGGTGAACTCTCCCACAGCTCCTGTACCGGTTCCCGCTCCGCTGAATGTGCGCAAAGTTTCCCAGAAGAATCCGCACGCGCCGGCCCCTCTTGCGCTCACGGCCGTCCGCCAGGCTCGCGAGAAGGCCATCGCGGACCGCCAATCCAGGGAGCTGGGCCAATGCCGGAGTGACGAGTCCAAAAACCGGGTAGTGAGCTGGTTCAAACAAACTGAGAATCAGGAAGAAGTTGCCGCTGCCCTGGAGCAGGAGCAGCAGAAGCGACGCTCTCGTGTGCTGTCCGACACCAAGGAGGCATCTAAAACGGGCAAACAGAGAGATTCGAAGGCGTCGAGCAGCCACGTCAGCGAGGAAAACAACCTCAAGAAGAAAAAGAGCTTCCGCTTCACATTTCCGCTCTGGAAAAAGGAAAAGGACACGGAGAGTGTGCGCATGTCGCTTATTGGTGAGTATTGTCTATTGACAACAATACCATGGTTAATCCTCATGGGTTCAATATCTATTGAGTCAATAACTATTGAGTCAATATCTCTTGAGCTGAATTGTTCGCTAACTTTCATCAGACCCCAAAACTGAGAACGCCGCAGCTTCCAAGCGTAACACCATGATGTCGACGAACAAGCATTCAAGCACCGCGACCGACTCGGGAGTCAATATCTGGCGCGACGATGACAATGGCTCGCAGGACGGCGGCTACCGCAAGATTGAGGTTCATCAGAACTGGCTCTTTCGCCTCCTGCGCGTCAAGCCGGCGCAGCGTCACATATGCTTTGCCATCCCCCGCCACCGTTCGCGACAGGAGCTTGCTATTCAGCTGCGCCAGTGGCGACGTTTTGGCATTCGCGATGTAGAAGTGGACAAGGAGCGTAGCATTGTGTGGGCGCGTTTGGATGAGAGCAACTGTAAGTATTCTGTCTGTTCTCATTGAATGTCTACTAACCTTGGCAGACCTGGACCTCAAGGGTGTTTCTTTCGCGATCCAGATCAGCACCATCATCGAGCATGGCAAGGGCGGTCGTCCCAACAAGCACTACGCCATTGCCCGGTGCACCCAAGAGCGAGGAGCCGCGAGTAGCTTTCACCGAGTTGTCGACGCGTTGATCCGCGAATTTCTCTCACGAGGCCTGTTGATCTCGGAGAAGCGCAAGATTGCCATGATGGTACAGACGCTCAAGGCGGTCCACGAGACAGACTAGGTCTGTTATACAGCGACTGCTGCGGCTGTTGGGTTACGATCAAGGCTGTTCGGAACACTCTCCTTGCCTTTATAGACCCGACTTTGTCAAATTTCGATGACTGCGCATTTCGTTTGTTTGTTTGGCGACACCGAGGTCGTCGCCACTGGTTCGGGCTCACCGCATAATATTCAACAATCACCCCGCTTGATTCTCGATAATGTCTTTCAGCTTGCCGGCATGCAGGTCAACATTGGAGCAGATGGGGTTTTCTAGAGGCGTTTTCCATTTGGGACTTCGGCTCATACAGCTGATTGTCGACTCCTCGAGTTGGGCTTTAAGGCCTGGCTCAAGTCAAGTCGATAAGTCGTGTTGATTCGGCTGAAGAACAGGCAACTTCTAGCAGATTTTGGTGTTCAACGACAGACAGCTTCATGTTGTCACAGTTCTCCAAGATAAGGAGCTTTGCATCCCGCACCCTCAGCGTTTTTCCGACAGCGTTTTGACTCGAGTATCGATCGGTTGGCCAGATGAGAGTAGTTTGGAGGGTTGGATGACAACCTATTCGACTAGGATCGGGCTATAAATCGGCATATCCAGTTGGGACGGTTGGATGAACGGGGAGACTTTTAGTTTCCAGGGTAGTCTTCAGGACGGCGGGATGGATTTGTGGAGTAATGAATGGGCGTTTGGTCTCGTTTACTGATTTGAGGGTGGTGTTATGGTAGATACCCACGGGTTTTAGGGGTGTGTTTACAGTGTTAGAGTGATGCGATTTGGTAGACTGTTCAGTATGTACGGCTCAGCAATAATTGACGCCTGGTACCTAATAATGTGGTTTCTCGACAGTGATGGTGATTGCTCTCAATGACGGCGACAGCTTAAAAATGACTGTCGAGATGTCCTTCTGTGTCTATCATGCCCAGCAGAATAAACTGCTAGAAACGGCTATGTAGAAATACAAGCTTAAACCATGTCAACTCCCAACAAGTCGATAATACCACCTGACAGAGGAAAGCAATGCCCGCCCTCTTTACAGCACTAGATAGGTCCGAACCGTGATGGGTTGATGACAATCATTCCACGTGAAGTTCATGGATTTAGTTTCGGCGGTGAAGCCAAGTCTAAACCCCGACTCGGTCCCTCAGAGGTCCAAATACACTCAGGGCGACGAAAAGCTTACTGTAATGTCACTACTAATCACCCCTCCCTCGGCCGCAATTAACCCCGACAGAAAACGGGGATAGGGAAGGTATGGTTCGGCATTCCTTCCCGGGATCTGTCGCGACTGCCGTCGGAAACGTTGGGCGAGCCAATGACGTTACCTGCCGCTGTGTCGTTGCCCTCTTGTCCTAATCCGGCCAAATAGGTAAGGTCGACGACTTCATGTCCAAGGCCACCACGAAGCGGATCGGATTTAGGGGCGGGGTTTACCATTCCACCTTTCTTTGCTGTAGGCGATAATAGACGGAGTATGGATGATTCCGATGATGAAATGGGGGATGGACGAGTATATTAGACCCGACAAAAGCATGATGGATGAAGCTCTCAACATTCACTCATCACACAACAACATTCACGATCCATAGCACCAACCTACCTACCAGTCCAAACCAACGACCAGAAAAAAATGGCCTACCGCAAACTCCAAGACAAACACGTCCTCATCATAGGCGGCAGCTCAGGCATCGGCCTCGCCGTGGCAGAGGGCTGTCTAGCATCCGGCGCCAACGTGACAATCTCGTCGTCCTCGCCCGCCCGCGTCGCAGCCGCCGCAGCCAAACTCTCGTCCGCCTTCCCCGACCGCACCGTCCGCGGCGCGGTCGCCGACCTGTCGAAGCCGACCGTCGACGCCGACCTCGACGAGCTCTTCCGGTCGGTCGGGGACATCGACCACGTCGTCTACACGGCCGCCGACGCGCTCAGCCTCGGCGGGCTCGACTCGGTCTCGGTGGAAGGCATCCACGCGGCGGCGCACATGCGCATGGTGGTGCCGGTATTGGTGGGCAAGATGGCGGCGCGGTATCTGCCCAAGACGAACCTGTCGAGCTTGGTGCTCACGAGCGGGAGCGTGGCCGAGCGGCCGGCCAAGGGGTGGGCTGTCACGAGTTTCTTTGCGGGCGGGCTCGTGGCGCTGGCGAAGGCGCTGGCGGTCGATCTGGCGCCTGTGAGGGTTAATGTGGTCCGCCCGGGGTATGTGGATACGGGGCTTTGGGCCCATATGAGTGCGGAGGAGAAGAAGGCGTGGGTGGAGGGGGTTGAGAGGCAGATGCTCACGGGCAAGTTTGCGGCGGTGGAGGATGTTGCCGAGGCGTATTTGTGGTTGCTCAAGGATGGTAATGCTACAGGGACCGTGGCGGGGACTGATAGCGGGGCTATGTTGGTGTGAACTAAATTACTAGAACAGCAGAGAGGATGAGTTAATGGGAGTTGTAGACTAGAATGCAAGATGAATTACTCCAGCTGATGAACACGGTAAAATGTTAATTGTACCTGCAGGGGTCTTATTGCCGACTTTTCCTTGCTCACAACCCCCACCATCCCCTTCTTCCTTCGTCAACAACACCGTCCTCCCCAATGGCCTCAACAAAAACTTACTTTGGCTACGGCAGCAACCTCTGGCAGGACCAGATGGCACGACGCTGTCCCTCCTCACCATTCACCGGTGTCGGCCGGCTGCGGGGATACAAGTGGATGATTAACTCGCGGGGCTACGCCAACGTCGCCGGTACCGAGTCCGACGCCGACGTTGTCTGGGGTTTAATCTACGAGCTGCCGCCTGCCGACGAGGCCCGACTGGACATAAACGAGGGTGTACCGTACGCGTACGAGAAGCGGATGATCGAGGTGGAGTTCTGGGACAAGGGGACTCTTCCGGTCGACAACACGACCATGCCGCCACCACCACCGAAGCGCGTGGTCGAGATGCTCGTCTACATCGACTTTGTACGGCGCGACGGCGACGGCAACAAGCCCCAGCCGGAATATGTGCACCGCATGAACGAGGGCATCCGCGACGCGCTGCGCGAGGGCGTGCCGCGGGACTATATCGACAGCGTCCTCCGCAAATACATCCCGGTCGAGGATGAGGCCGACGACGCCGCCCGGGACCTGTCGCTCCGGCAGGCCGTCAGTTTTGTGGACGAGAGCGGCGTGTTTGTGCGGACCGGGTCGGGCGCCGACATCGGGCCTGCGGTGCGGAAAACGGGAGTGTAGCACACACTCGGTGACAAATAGATTTGACAGCTTTTGCTCGGTCGGAAGAGACCCCGCGTGTTGCGCGCCGCATCCGCATCGATCCCGGTCCCGACACTCACACAACACGGGACCCCCCGCGATGTTCCTGCTGTGCGTGTCTTGCGTGACCCACCACCATGCGCGACCGCCCGGGCTTGCGGGGCCAGGGCCGGGGGACTGCTGGATGCGGCATGTGCAGTGCTGAAAACGAGGCAAAAACTTTTCTCCATCTTGACTCGCCACTCATCTGATTTCTCAACTCTTTCAACCTCACCTCCCTGTCCTCGAGTATACCTAGAGAATTGGTATACACACCGACAACCTATTTGACCTCAAACTTTCACCAACACATGTCCTCCGGATCCGCGCCCGCCTTTTTCATCGACTCCGCGGCACTGGGCTTCATGTGCCGCCGCGACAGACGGTACTGAGAGAACAGCAAGCGACTTGAAGTCTTTGCGCTTGCTTTGGGGACGACAGAAAGACTTGTGTTTTATTAATTACGACACAATACCTAAAATTTGTTCATCTACAAAAAGGAGAGACAAAATGGCCGACAACAAAACTGCCATGGCAACCCAGGAGGTCGTCGACGAGGATAACTACGGCGCCATCAACACCACGCCGCCGCCGACCACGGTCCCCCGCGGCTCCACCTCGGAAGACGAAGTCGAGGCCGGCCTGCGCAAGCTCGAGGCGCGCAACACCCGCTGGTACTCGTACTTCCTAACCTTTGACTTCTGGGCCGTCTTGGTGATCGGCCAGGTCCTCTCGCTCTGCATCACGGCCACCAACACCTTCAGCACCTTCCTCGCGGCCGAGGGAACAAACATCCCCGCCTTCCAGACCATCTTCAACTACGTCCTCCTCAGTCTCATCTGGGTCCCCGTCGCGCTCTACCGCCGGCACGCCTCCGACAACAAAAAACCCCTCGGCCCGCGCGGCGGTTTGTGGTCGTTCATCAAGCGCGACGGCTGGCGCTACTTCGTCCTTTCGTTCCTGGACGTCGAAGGGAACTACTTCACCGTGCTCGCCTACCGGTATACTAATATCCTATCGGCGCAGCTCCTCAACTTCTGGTCGATCGTCTGCGTCGTCGTCATCTCCTTCTCGCTCCTGCGCGTGCGCTACAAACCCTTCCAGATCGGCGGCATCCTCCTCTGCTGCGGCGGCATGGGCATCCTCCTCGCGTCGGACCACATGACGGGCGTCAACGGCGGCCCGGGCATCGACATGGTCAAGGGCGACCTCTTCGGCCTGCTGGGCGCGTCCTTCTACGGGATATCCAACGTCTTCGAGGAGTGGTTCGTCTCGCGCCGGCCCGTCTACGAGGTCCTCTCCTTCCTGGGAATTTTTGGTGTGATAATCAACGGCGTCCAAGCCGCCATCTTCGATCGCGAGTCGTTCGCCACGGCGGCGTGGAATCCCGCCGTGGGCGGGTATCTGACGGGCTACACGCTCGCCCTCACGCTGTTCTACAGCCTCGTCCCGCTGATGCTGCGCATGGGTTCCGCGGCGGTATTCGACATCAGTTTACTTACTGCCAACTTCTGGGGCGTCATCATCGGGATCCATGTGTTCGGGTATGCGATACATTTCCTGTATCCGATCGCGTTCGTCCTCATCATCCTGGGGCTGGTGGTCTATTTCCTGGCCGGGACGAGCATCCTGGGTGATTCCAAGAAGCCCTGGCTGGGCGAGAACCAGGCTGCGGGCGTGGCGGGCGTGGGCACGGCGAAGCGGAGGGCGTTGAATGAGGCGCGCAGGGCTGAAGGTGGTGGTAATGGTAGCGGGGTGGAGGAGGTTTGATCGGGTGATCGAAATGGTGGGTGGACGTCAGTCGAGGGGTTGGCAATTCCATATTCTCTCTCTCTCTCTGCCATGTGAGAACGTGGAGAATAGGAAAGGGAGAATGCAAAAACCATGACAATGGCAATTTCACTTCTTACCAGATCTGTATTCCTTACCTGTCCAACTCCGTCAGGTAGTTAGCCAGTCTGGTCTCCCTTGAAAATACCAGGGGTGTTAGTAAATATTACCCCCGTTTTACACACACAACACAGAAACAGTCAACTAGATCACCGAATATATATCACACATTCGTTCATAAAAATTCCCCAGAATAGAAATGGTGATTAGAGAGAGGGCATCATCATCCATGAATCCATGAAACATGGACATAGACATGGACATGAACCCAAACAAATAAAGCTAAGATATGCTAAAAAGAAAACCGTGATCCCCCCCCGCCCACCCCCCAACTCTTTCCCTCCCTCTCTCTCCCTCGCGCCCTTCCCCTTCCACCATGTTTTCCTTCCTTCCTTGTCCTTCTTCTCACCCTTTCCATTTCCCTTTCCTCCGCATGTTTCCATTTCCCCGTCCCCTGAACCCGGCCTTACCCATTCCCCCTCCCCAATCCCCAGCCGTATAAATGACTACCTAGGTACCTACCTATATATAAACGACAAAACGAGACAAAAACAAAACTCCTGAACCGAAACCGAAGCCAGACCAAGTATCCCCCCCTCCCCCCATTTTCGTCTTTCTTTCCTTCCTTCCTTCGTCCTTTCCTTCCCACCACCACCACGACCACTACTAGCAGCACCACCACCACCACCACCAGATCAAAACAAAAAAGACCGACCGACCAGCCATACTGTGTAGAAAAATGATAAGTGACTCCTCCTCTTTTCATCCCATTCCAGAACAACGACAAACACCAGACGAAAAAGAAACCCACCGACCGCCCAACAAAAAACTCCATCCCATCCTTTCCATCCCAAATCCCGTATCTCCCGGTGATCCCCATGCTGAGAACCATTTCCATGCCATGCGCCCCCAGTCTGGTCCGGTATGAGACGAGTTTCAGACGCCCACTGTGGTATGAAGGTTATGAGAGTGATAAATGCCCGATGCACAAAAACCAATCATGAAATACGGGGGTAAAAAGAGAATCAACAAAAACACCCATACCCCACCCAACCCCATCCGTTCGCTGCCATATGCCCTTGTGTGTGAATGAATCCCCCAAAACACCATTCTTGGAAACAAGCTTTTTGCAAGTTTGCAACTCCCTGGTCCCCCCATTTCACTTTTATGCCCACCATGCCTGACCAAGCGCAACCAGCCCATGATGAAACCGCCGCACCCAGACTCCAAAAACAACCATCGCTGTTCCCATCCATTGCACCTGCCCATGCCAGAATCAATCCTTATCCCGCCAGATCTGTTCCTAGCCCCAAACGCTGGCCTGGGCGCCGAGTCCAGCCTTAGGTCCCCAACCACCCGAGCCACGGCCCCATCCGGACAAACCGACATTAGGATTGTCGATGGCCGAAGACGGGTTCTGCGCAGAGCCGGCGCTGGCACCGCCCTCATCATCATTCTGAGCGCTATATCCCTGACTCAACGGCGACGGCAGAGGCGTCGTCGACCGCTTGTTCAGAGTGGGATTACCCGGCGGGCCCGAGATCGAGGGCCGAGTACCGATGGGAGCCACGGGGTTCTGGCCCGCCTTGTTACCACCGAGAGCGCCTTGACGCGGCGGAGATCCACCGGGCGACGAGGCGCTGGTGCGGCTCGACTGATGGGCACCCGGGGCATCAAACATACCCTTACCGCCAGGAGGATTCGACTGAGGGCTCGAATTGCTGTTAGCACGAGAACGCTCGTTGGCACCGCCGGGCTGAGAGCCGTCGAGGGGACCACCCTGGGATCCAGCTTCCGGGTGAGTCGGCGGGGCGCGTCCGTAGTCGTAGGCCAGAGGCGAGTGGCCGCGGAGAGCAGCCGGACCGGCCTGGGGATTCGGGAGAGGGCGCGGAGTGCCCGTCTCGTCAACATAGCCGGGCGAATCGGCAAACGCACCTTCGCGGTACAAGGCGCTGCGCTGCTGGGCGATGAGCTTGCGACGTTCCTCCTCCGACATGCTGCCAGGGCTAAAGCCGCGGTCGGGCTTGGCGCCAAAGCTCGAAATCTCGGCCAGGGCGGCTACGGAACCATGTTAGCCAGCTGCAGAAAAAAAGAATGTAGACATGATATAATTCCGCACAGGCGCACAGGGACATGGGCGTTGAGCCGCACTTGTGGTACAACAACGCGGGGGTGTGTTCAATTTTGTAATTTTTTTCTTTGATCGCTGCGGTAGGAAGACATTGATGCTATACAGTAGAGGGCGGCCTACTTCGGTTGTATTGCTGCTCTTGGTGGTAATTCCTTAGTTCACGCTCCCGCGCAGCAGCCATTCTCCTCTTGGCCTGCATCATCTGCTCCGCCTCGTTGGAACCGCGCGAGGACTGATGCCGCTGGGTTGCGTAGAAATTTTGCAGATTCGAAGGCGTGTGGGGACCGCGGGCATCGCCAAAGTCAGCTCCCGAGTGCGGACGAGGACCCGGGCCGGACGACATACGGCCTTCTTGGTATCGCCGGTTAGTGGTTGGAGCGAGCTCGCGGGGCAGCCCGGCCAGCCCAGGCAGACGTACCGAAGGCTGGGTACACCCTGGCAGGGCCAGGAGGATTGAACTCACGTCGGTTTCCGGGCATGCCATACATCTTGCCGCTCTTCACGAGGTTATCGATAGCACGGTCGACCTCTATCTTCCCGTCAGCACCACCTTTTTTTTTGTGTCTAGAACTCGACGTACCCTCCATCTGGTAGGAAAACGCAGTCGACTCCTCGCGCGGAATGGCGGAGCTAGCGCCTGTGTCGGGTCAAAGTGTTAGCAAGACACCCTACGACTATCCGGGGGGTGCTTAGAGTCGGAACGTACCAGAGCGAGCGGGAGGCGGAGTCTGGTGATCCCAACCACTCTGTCCCGTAGGGGGCCATTGTGAGGGCTCGTAGTATGCCGACATGTTGGCACTGATGGAGGGAAGCGGAGGAAGACCGCGGCGACGTGGAGGCCGAACGAGATGGAACCGGGATTAAGAGCAGTGTCCGCCGGCGAGTCAACTCTGAGGGAATTAGGTCAGCAGCCGCAAAACCAATGCCACCGGTGCTGCAGGGACGTGTTGAGGATGCGCCGGTGATGGACGAGATGCGTGGATCGTCGTGGTTGTGTTGGACCCGACGAGTTCCGGCGCAGAATCAAGTGCTTTTTGGGGGGGGCGTCTGGGTCGGTGGCGCACCGTCGAGCAGCAGCAGAAAAAAGTTTGTCTGGTCTCACGGTGCCGGACCGACTTGGACTCTCGGCAGATGGAATTCCCCACAAACAGCAAAAGCAGACGTCACTTACCAGTGCAGGTCGACCGGACCGTCGTGCAAAATCCCAAATTCGTCCGGACGGGAGTGGTGAAGAGGCCCAGGAGGAGGAGGAGGAGAGAAGAAAAAGGAGTGTAGGTTAGGGGGAGTCCACACGCACCCCGACGCGCTGATGAATTTTAGTCGCAGACAGGAGTGGAGGGTTGCGTCAAGAAGGGAAGTGACCGGGGACATGGACGTTCTTTAGGCCCGGCCCAAGGACAGAAACGTGGGTCGATCGGCCTGACTTTTGGAAAGCTCACGCTCTGGCGGCCAGGGTATCATCCCCTTTTCGGCTCGTGCGAGCCTGCACCCAGCGGCAAGCACGCTGCTTCTTATTACCACTACCTTTTTTTTTTTGGCAGGCGCAGCAGCACGACTCCAACTCTTTTGCGCTCTTCACTGCTTTCAAGTGCCCATCTGCGCTGCGCTTAACATGTACAAATCCGGATTGGGCAACGGCGAGGGGAGAAAAAAAGCAAACCCAGATGTCTATCATTTTATGCCAAGCCAGTCGATTTGAACGTGGTGTTCTTTCGACGCGGGGGACCACCACCGGAAATATCGGTTGCGCTAGGGACCCCGAGCACACGAAAGTTGGAGGAGGGCCGAGATTGGGGAGCTGTGATGAGGTGCCTCTACTGTGTACTGCTGGGCTGCAACAACGTGTTGGGTATTTTCTTCTCCCGTCTGTCTGTGTGTCTGTCTGTCTGCCTGCGAACCGATGGAGACTAGAGACGAGCCGTGCAGCAACAAGAAGCTGCTGCCGCTTGCTCGGCCTCAGATCTGCCGCGCCAGAGGCTATGCGAGCCATGCCACAGGCTAACTAACAGACAATAAAATCAGGTTTGGCTTGTGTGCGGACTCAGCCCAGAATACGATCGAATCACGCATCGAAGGACGGGCAGCAGCATCTCGCTCGTGGAAATCGGCGTTGGACCGACATCAGCAAACTGTGATGATCGTTGGGCCCGTGTTGGAGATGTGAACCCGAGACCTGGGGCGGCAGCGGGCTGCCGCCGAGGGTGCGGGTACCGGCTACCTTGGCGGTGCGTTCAATGTCTTGCGTTGGCTAGCGTTGCATCGCGAAGCGGCGACTGGAAAGGGAAGGCGGCACCGCCAGCATGGCGAATAGGGAAAGCCGAGTAAAATGAGGGAAAAAGAGACGTGGTGACCACTGGCCAGCGGGCAGCAGGTGCAACAAATTCCGGAATGGCCAATTCGGTTTGGTAGCGCATGCGTTTGGAAGCTTTCCCGCAACGTTCCAACACCACCACCACACGCCAGATGAGCCGTCCACCCACGGAACCGGGCAGACAGCCATCCACCTCGGTCGCCCCAAGGTCAGACATCCCTGGCCCCGGCCCCCATAGCGTAGCCGTTGCCGAAGCCTCCCAGTGCAAAAGCGGACATTTCACCATGTCGACCCGCCTGCAGCAAATTTCCTTGGGATTGGGTCACGACAGGGCTCCCCAGCGCCGACCCGTCGCGTGCATGCTTCTTAGCGCCGCCTTCCCAGTGGCACGTCAGTCCATCTCGTTTTAGCCTGCAAGCAATCTTGTGGGTTGCACGCTGCCGCTCGATGCCAGACACATGATGTTGCGTATAATTTCGTGGTGATGCTGTCTGGACGGCTTCTGTCGAGATTTTGCGCTCTATCATTTCATGAGCTGGAGCTGATCGTTGGACGCAACAGTGACGAGATGCCGTGGCGTCCCGATCTGCTAGGGCTGGGTTTCAGGTGTCCGATGCCCCATAACTTTGTTGGACCCCGGCACTGAAGAAAAGGGGTCAAAGACAGCTTGTTTGACGCGGGGCCGCCCCGGCATGATCTGGCGATAACCTCACTTCAAGAATATAACCTCTGTTGGGTCCGAAACAGAACGCGGAGCACGTGGAGGCTGCATGAATCAGATCAGCCTGGCCGTTAGTCCTGTATCGTCCCGAGGTTTCACTGCCAGAGAGGGCAGAGATGACGATGCTTCAGCAAAAAGTATTCTGCCCGCGATTTAGCCTCTGGCGCCAAACCACCACGGCACTCACAGACGTGTTGGACGCGATGTTGATCTGCCGTTTCACGCCGGAGTCAAGCCGATGGGTGGCCGATGCCGAAGAGCCGCGGCATGAAACTAGGCTGGAACAGAGTGTGAGGTCGACAGGTCTCAACCAGGAAATCGTGGTCGTCTGAACTCTGATACCCGCTGCCACAGAGCCATCTTCTGTCTCATTGCATGCTACAAATTGGGACACCCGTCGGGAGGGTGTTCTCAGGCCGGCCGGTCCGACATCCCAGCGACTGACTATTTTCCCGGCAGGCGCGGCAAGCTTCAAAGCGGCGTCTAAAAGTATGTCCAGTCAGCCTGCTGCTCCAGCCTCGCACTGACATCAAGCGAACAGCCGCTGGCGGGGTAGGTAAGGTCTGCATCTCGGGCTAAGTATCAGACAATCTCGAGATCACACGGACTGAAATTGGGGTTAAGAGGTGGGAGGCGATGGGCTGAGATACGTATCGAAGCTGTAGGTTCTCCAACTCTACGACCGCCATAAGCTCTGCGCTTCCCAAAGTCTCCGAAGCCAACCGGCATTGCGCGGCGTTTGCACGTTCGCTGCCTCTTCTCTGCATCACACGAACTAACTATCTACCTACCGCATCCAAGGATAGGTAGGTATGCTTCGATGCTGCACACGGGCAGAGACAGGTTGGCCAGCCTGCATGCGATGCAGCCATCTTCACACGGAATGGGTCCGCACCCAATGGCATGTCGTGTGCTGGATAAGACTCGTCGCGACCCCGCCTCGCGAACGTCTTTGAGGTGGTGAGCCGGATGCTTGATTTGTCATGTGCTCACCTGCTCACCTTGTGCCTCCTGTCTGCCTGGCAGATTTTTTGCTTCGAAGGCAATCACCAGGACAAACTCCAGAACTTATTGTCGAAAAGGAAAAAATGGTAGGCTCAATGGATGTAATGGAGAGTGTGCAATATCCAACTGCGAGATGACGTTGGGGACAGTCTGAAACTGTGTTTCGCACGCTCTGGAGGTGTTGCTTTGCATAGGTGGAGTGTGTTTCCTCACAGGCGAAACAGGGACAACGTGCCGGATTCCGGACTGCTGTTCCATGTTGCTGCTGCAAACTGTTTGGTCGGCTGCTGATATTGTGTAACAATCCGGGGAGAAAAGTCCTTTATATCCTCCCCACCTGTTCATCCTGCTGCTGCAGTTCGAGGGGTTTGTTCTGATAGGTTGCAAGAGCCGACTGGTTAAAGGGGCCGGGGTTTCAGTAGAACTATAACCAAGGACTCTTTTGAACTTCAGAAGACGAGAGTTGCAAAGACAGCACGGATGTGGCATTACGACATCGTTGGCCACGGAACGGCCCGCACCGCATAGCCCCGACTCAGCCCTCGCAAGGTGGTGACCTGGGGACTCTGTGGTGCTCGTCACGTTGAGATTCGCGTCAAGAGGACAGTTTCTGTTTGAGCGGACTCAATGACAAGCTCAGTTGTGTAACCTGATAAGGAACGACCCAGTGGCAGGCTGATCCGAACGGCATTCGTTTCATATATCCAGTATCCATAGCAGCCCATATCCAACCCTCACTCTTGGCATGCTCGCGGTTCGCCTTTGGTCGTGTGTACGGGGCTGACAAATCATCGGGGTAACTGGTTGCTCGGAAGCTACAGCACTGACGAACACCACAATGCGCCAACTCGGACTCAAAAAGGCGAGATGCACTTGTAAATTGGTTCCGCGAATCGTGTCCACGGAAGCAAAATCCTTCCGGCAGATCGTCCAACAGCTTAGCAAAACCGGGTGGTTTGGGTCCGACCGTGATGTTGACATTGTAAATAGGGGATGGTGATATTGGGGAGATTTGGGTATAAGAGGGAGAGCTACATGAACAAGAAATGGAACAAAAATAAAAAATAAAACCAAATTGCCATCATTCATTCACTGCTTCAACACCACCTCTTGAGATCAGTTCTTCTAGTAGTTTGACAACAATGTCCAAGACAACCGTCGCCGTCGCCGGAGGTACAGGGTCGCTCGGCCGCACCATGGTCGACGCCCTCAACGCAGCAGGCTATGATGTCGTCGTGCTCGCCCGCAAGGCCAGTCCCGAGACGGCCGCCAGGATCGGGGTCCGCGCCGTGCTGGCCGCAGACTATTCGGACGTGGACGGCCTGGTCAAGGTGCTCGAGGACAACGGGGTGCACACGCTCATCTCGACCAACAGCACGCTCGAGACCGCCGACGACGAGCTCAACATCATGAAGGCCGCCGAGCGGTCCAGCGTCACGTGGCGGTATATCCCGTCCATCTGGGGGGTCAAGTCGACACCAGAGTAAGTCTTTTTTGACTTGTTTCTATTTATTTCCCATGTCGGGGTGTGTGTGAACATCCAGCCCCTTTCTTTTCCAACAACTTGCATCTATACAAAACCACATGACCCTGGAACATACTTCAGCTAGCAAGCAAGCCAACGAAAGAGAAAACATAACTAACACCAGAATAACAGATTCGAACCCTACCTCCCCATAATGTCCATAAAACTCAAGATCCAATCCGCCCTCCCAAAAATCGACCCCTCCCGCCTCCAAACCACAGCAATCTACAACGGCTACTTCGCAGACTACTACCTCGACGCGACCAAAATCCCCTCATACTTCCAGCCCTGGGCTTTGTCGCTCGACATCCCCCACCGGCGCGCCGCCCTCCCCCTCCCCCCTTTTTCGTCGTTCTCCACCCCCCCTACCACCCTCGAAGAATACAAACCCCTAGAGCGAAAAATAGCATTCAACCACACAACCGACATAGCCCGCATCGTCGCCGCCCTTCTTTCGCTGGAGCACTGGCCGGAGGAGATTAATATCACCAACCCTTCCTCGGTGGTGTCGTTGACGGAGTTGATGGGGATGATCGAGGGTGTCCTAGGGGGAGAGAAGTTTGAGGTTACGTTTGATGGGGATGAGATGCTACAAAGGGGGGAGGTTACGGAGTTGCCGGGGCATCGGGAGATGTATGCGATGGGGTGGCCGAGGGATGTGGTCAGGGGGACGTTTGCTGGGTTTGAACGGTTGATTTGTGCGGGGGCTTTTGAGCAGGCTCTACGGCCTGAGGGACCGGGCGGAAAAAGTTTGGAGGAGATTTTTGGGGTTGGGTCTGAGGTGGTTGGGGGGTTGAGGGGGATTAGGGAGTTGGTTGGTCTTGCTCATGGGAAGTAGCCGTTTCTTCTTTTGACTCTCTCTTGTGGGGTTTGTTTTATGATTATTTCCTAGCTATCTCGGTGGTGGATGTTGTGGTAATGGTGGTGTTGGTAATGGCGGTGGCTGATAGATTAGGACTTTGCGTTGATGTACGGGATGGAACTATAGGTATATGTAGCTCTGGACACTCAAAGAATTTTTGTGCTTGACAAGATCTATCCTCGGTACCTACGGACTACCCTGGCATAGCTATGTATCTGACGACGTCTTGTTACCGTCCGATGGATATATTGGGAATACCGCACAGCATAGTCAGCTGAGAGATTTCCCATGTCGTCGTTGTTGTTGCTGTTGTAATCGCTTATCGTCCCATGAGAGACCCCTAGGGGCCTTCTCGCCAAGATACCGGTAGGTATGGAGGAGTGTGCCGAGCTAAAACTTAAGCACATGAACCGGTTCTGTACCGCCTATACCGTAGCTCACGCGCTCGCCGTGTAGGAGCTTCCATGATCTGCGGTGTGTTCCTAGCCACCGTCCTCCAATCTTCTTGGCTCCATTCCAATCGTATTTGATTTGGCTGTCTTCTTCATGGTCTGTGAATCCCAAATACAGTGTGATTCCTGTTGTTATTCTGAGAAAATCTCCATGAGGAATCTGAGAGGGCTTGGAGCGTCTTCGGCGGGCCCGGTATAGTTCGATTCTAGCCATCTAACGGGCATGAACCAGCAACGTGTCTAATTACCCAGCGTAACTGATCAGCCAAGGTAGCGTCGACTCTCTTATTTGGGCTCGTCTAGATCTATTCCGAGAACACAACAGGCTTGGCCCGTCTCAGCAGGAATTTGATTTTGCTCCTTCTAGGAAGTGATGGTCCTGCCACGCTGTGCCCTGATGGTCTTATCCTGGATCTATTACAAAAACACAACACACTGCCGCCGTCTATGTATGTTGAGGAAGGGTCGGATACCGTATTGGCCTACTAGACGTCGGTCTCTTAGTCAGCTTTTGGGGCGTAGTGGGAGGAGGACTCCTACCTATGTACTCAAAGGGCCGTCCTCGGGTCAAACGAGGCAGAGGCTGTTAGCTTTTCAACGCGTAACAAGGAGGCAGGAATAAACAAATAAAGGGGAGTGAACTCTGGATCAGAGGTGGCCGCGTGCTTTCTTTAGAAGAAGAAGAAAAAAAACCAAGGTGAGTTGGCTGCCAGACTCCCGTCCGCATGAGAGCGGGCTGGAGGGGCCGCCGGCGACGGGGTTGTAGCCCTAGAATCGCGGACCCGTGGGCCGGAGGGGAGCCGGAGGAGCACGGAGGGGCACCGGATTGTGTCAGAACACATCAATGTTTACAAAAGAAACAGTTTCATGCATGCTAGGTGAATGCGGTACCTCATCGACTTTGGTGTTTTGTTCCAAAACTGGACTATGCTGGTATCGAAGTTCATACAGCCTTGAGCTTGCAAACGCAATAAATGATAGACGGTGGCCCGGGCCGTCTCTCGAGTATATCAGAACCGATTCCTCCGTCTCAGTTAGATCCCACCGTATGCAACCAGCCGCATCGAAACGGAACACATTGCCTAGTAAGATATCTACTTCGCTTATATATCATTTATATACAGATGTCCAGCTATCCAGAGTCACTGATCAATCACCAACGACCCCAATAGCTCCCGAAGGACCCTCGAGCATTCCTCCCCTCGAAACTCTCCCCATTCGCGTCCCAGGATAACACGACTCCCGTTCGATATTCAAATCCGAGAAAACAAGGTCGAGAACAAGCTATCCATATCCATCTCTATCCATCCCGTGTCCGCCCGAGGGCGAAATTATACACCGTGTTGCACTCTCCGGTCGGGGACAACACACCGAGAAAAACCATCACAGACGCAACGGAATCTCTACCTAGACACCACCACATACAGAATTCAAAACACAGCAGCAGGAAGCGAGACCCAAGAGGAAAATAATAGGCAGCTCAGTGATTATGATCTCACTGCCCAGAACAAGAGTCGTACGAGGAAGCGCTCGAGATAGTCCCAGCCCTGAAAAGAAACGGCCAGCTTCTTCCTTCTCGAGATGCTTCTCACCACAATGCCTTAGTTACACACCCAGCAAAACACTGTAAATACCCATACAGATAGATAGGCTAAGTAACTAGAGATCATCCCCATCCTGACACTTCAAAAAAGTATAAATGTTGTGCGAGACAAAAAGGTGATTTCCCCCCGTCGCCCACAGCCCGGTCGACGCATTGAAAAGGAGAAATTCCAAAACCGAAAACGATAAACTGACCCAGCAAACCGAGCAGGCTAACTGACCACCCCCATCTGATGCTCCGTGCGTATTTCTAGCTACCTGACGCCTATAAAAAAACTTACTACCACCCTCCATCAGTTCCTTTCTCTTTTCTCCCCACCACCAACCAGGCCGGGTCGATAGCTTCACTTGCACCACGACTTCCAGTCGCTCTCCAGTACAGCTGCTTCAAGTCTAGTAGTTCCAAGTCAGGTAAGATATATCTATACCCAGTTCCTTCTCTGTCAATCTTTACACCATCTTTTTTTTTTTTTTTTCAAAACTCGAAATGAAAACTGTCCTACCACTTTTTTTCTTTTCAATCTTCACACACGGTCGGGTCGGCACTCTCTCTCTCAGCCTTGCCTACATACATACATACATATCTATCTAGCCAAGAACACCAAATAATGCACTCCCGTCAAACCCCCAACTTCCTTGCGACAATGGTTAATCTCGGGTCGATCTCTAGTCGATCCAATCGCTCTCCCTCCATCCTCTTTGATTTTCTTATTTCCCTTTTATTTCATCTCGCCACATTCCCGGGCTGTCTGGGTCGCCGACTACACCTTCCTTCCTGCCCTCCCTCGGGCAAGAAGCTGTTCCATCGGCCAGCCTGTCTAAGCAACCAGTTCATGTGCGCTGGGTGAAACCTGTCATCATAGTCATGATCTGAGCTGACCGATTTCGCAGACCAGTAAAGTTCAAGCTCGTTCCGGCCAGAGAATCTGTCCCACCGACCTTCCTGCCTATCCAAGCAATCAGCTCATGTATGCTCACTAAAAACCCGTGGTCATGGTAAGAGCTTCAGCTGACCGGTTCGCAGACCAGTATAACCAGTATAAGCCAGCTTCGGCGGAAGATCGTTGTGTTCGCGGTTCGCCCAGGTATGTCCGCCCAAGCAACCAGCTCATCTGTGCTGGCAAAACCAATCATAATGGTGAGAACTTGAGCTAACCGGTTCGCAGACCAGCACAATCCAAGCCAGTTCCAGCAAAAGACCGTCGTCTTCGCCAAGAAACCGACCAATTAACCTCTCCAAGTCATAGTCGATCAATGTAAGTCCATCCATCCGATCCTCCCAAGTCCCAATAAACTAACCCACCCAGCAGCAACATGCCCCCCAGATCTCGCACCAAGAACCGGGTCCCTCGGATGGCGGACGAAGACCGGCCCTGGGTCTCGGACCTCCTCCAGGACATGATGACGGCCCACTACCCGGCCGGCTTCCCCTCCCACATCGACATGAACGAGGTCTGGGCCGAGCTCGCGCGCACCCAGACCGGGCCCGACCTCAAAAAGCACCAGCTGTGGCGCCAGTTCACCAGGGGCCGCTTCGGGGACCAGTCTCGCGACTGGCGCCAGCCCGGCCACGCGTCCTGGGTCGAGTCCGAGAACGAGCACGGCCCGATCCACGGTGCCTGCTGCCGGCCCGAGGTGCTGCTCGCCCTCAAGGCGCTCGGCTTCAGCATCACGCGCGACAACGCGGTGCCGCCTCCGCTGCGTCCGGCCTACGACAGGCTGGACCTGGACTTCATCCTCCAGGAGCCTGCGGTCCGTCAGGTTGAGCCCTACTAGGAGGGGGCCGACTTCGACGACGCCGCCTGGCTGGCAGAGCACACGCTCGGATGGAGTCCCGCCAACTTCCTGCCAGTTTTCGACGCCAATGTCCGGTTCCGTGCGGACTACCTCGGACAGCAGCCGAATGTGGGCGGCGGCGGTATCGCAGACGCGCAGGCGCAGGCACCGGGCAGCGTCACAAACAATACCCAAGACAATGGCGCGGTTTCACCGGACGTACAATCGCTCTCACCCCAACCCACCAACGCTATCGCCCGCGCACAACCCAGCATCGCCGCCGGTCCATCGGACGCACAACACCCGTCGTCCCAACCCGCAGGTAGCGCCATCGCCCGCGCACAACCCAACAACGTGATTCCTCCGGTTCAGCCTCCGGTTCCGGTGGCTGCAGCCGGTGAGATCGGACGACAGCTTCTCGCCGTCGAGGCTGAGATGGGCGGCGTCCGCTCTGAGGCGCAAAACGAGGCACCGCATGCTGAGACTGGAAATCCAAGGTCCAGCGGCCCCGTGCTGGACGGCAACCCGGCCGCCTCTGTAAGCCAGAGCGAGAGGATAAAGAGTCTTGAACTTGAGCTCTCCAGCACCCAACAGCGTCTGGAAGCGGCTGAGCGTCAACTCACGGCTCTGCCCAAGGTCCAAGATGATATGAAAATCCTCCAGGCTCAGCTGGCCCAGCTCCAGTCCCAGCAGGATCGGTTCGAAGCCGCGACGGCTCTCGTCCAGTACCAGGGAGCCTCGCGGCCCCCATGGTTGGACCAGTCTCGAAACTCCAACGGGCACCGTATGAGACCTACTTCATTAAGTTCATTTTTACTCAAGGAGCGTGCACGCATTCTAGCCACGCAAGGCGACACCACAGACGACACCCAGGCGAGGCCCAGCTAGTGCGGACTCAGAATTTGAGGCTGCGGCGGTGACTTTGCGTGGCTCGAGGGCGTCCACGGTCCAGGAGTAAAAGTGAATTTAATGGAGTACACTCATACGGTATGGTTACCCTCCCTCCAAGTTCCAACGGGTATGGCTATCCCAACCCTAGGGCCGCGCTTGTGCACGACTATCCTTGGATACAATTCAGTCATGGATCCATTCAGTGGATCATTGGGCATCTGCGATCTTGTTAGCAGCGTCGCTCTGCAATAAACCGGGCATCACAGGATATGGAAATGGACTTTTCTCGCCTACCTTAGATAGCCCTCGACGCTGAAAGCAAATCGTCTCAATGTATATTAGTAGTAATTTCGAATCACCCGCTTCCCTTCAAGATATTTGGTGATTTGGTGATACATCTGACTGCCTGTGAACTGTGTTCAGACGCCCTGCCAAGCCGTCATCATTCGTTGAGACAAAGGAGCCAACCTCGCACTCATAGCTCCAAAAGGGCAATGGAGCCAGAGAAAAAAAGCCCTGCCAAGATCCAAGCACATGGCTTTTATCAATGCCGACCACCTTGTTAGTCCCTACTTGGCAACAAGGTCCCTCAAAACCTTGGGCGGTCACACTGCATGGCGTTCCTCAGCCGCACCGCCTCTCCAATCGGGAGTTCGCGACCCCCTGTCGCGTAGCCACAAGAGGTCAGACCTCATTTCCTCCCGCGACTCCTTTTCAACCGCGTCGTCGTCGTCGTTGACGATTCAAATACCTTTGGGCCGGGTCCCGCGTCATGATGTGCTCGTTGACTTGACATCGTCAAATCCACCAACGGCCGGTCACCATGAGACTACCACGATCCACGCTGGACGCCCTCGTCGATGAGCTGCTGCCACTTGAGGCCCGTAGCCCTAGGGGTGGTGGAGGCGGCGGCGGTGGACGGGGAGGAGGCGGCGGCAGTTCAAGCGGCGGCGGTAAATCTGGGTCATCTGGGTCATCCGGGTCCGGATCCGGATCCGGAGGGTCACATGGATCTTCAGGGTCCGGCTCATCAACCAAAGGCTCCTCCACTCCGGGATCATCTTCTGGCTCTAGTTCATCCAGTTCCGGCTCCGTCGGTGCCGGTGCCGCTGCAGGTGCCGGTGTTGGTGCCGGTGCCGTCGTTGCAGGATCCAGCTCCGGAACATCCTCCAAGAGCTCCTCGTCAACGAGGGTAAACGGTCCTGGCTATATCGGGACCTGGCCGATCTGGGCGGTCATTCTTACTGCCGTCCTGTCAGCCGTCCTTTTGCTGTTTCTGTGCGGTCTAGCATGGGGCTACTCTATCGGTATGTCTCATCTTTTCGCTGCTCGCCGAAGCCCGCTAACTGTGCACGCAGAAAAGAAACGAGCTGCAGGAGGGAAGATTCGACACGGACGAGTCTGGTGGAAAGCCTTTTGCTTCGCAACCTTCCTCTGGATCCCCATTGCCATCTTCAAATGTTGCTGCTGCTGCTTCCGAAAGAAGGGTCGTCATGACAAGGGCGCTGGTGAGGGAGACTACTCCAAGATCGAGGGCGGAGCTGTCCACAACATCCCTAACAGCGGCAACAACTGGTTTGGCGCGGCCGGCTACGGCGAGGGAGGAACGGCTCAGACAGGCGGGAAATACGAACCTTACACCAGCCCGAATCACTCGCCCGACATGGGATACGCTCAGCAAACGGCGGCTCCGCCTCCATACTCGCCGGCCACCGTAGGCCAGGGTGCGGCTGTTGAGTATTATGCTCAACATCCGTTGAAAGCATCCAATGCGTCGTCTCCGGGTGAATCCTCACCCGGACCAGCGCCTGTGACGTTCCCGACTACGTCGCAGCCTGTGGCCGCGCCACTCGTCCACAACCCATATTCCATGTCGGCTACGTACACCCCGGGTCACCCTTGATTGTCGGAAGAACTTTGAGGAGGCGCTTGGGTGTACGGCTTTGGTTCGGTATTGGGATTCTCCTGGATTGGCGTTATTGGAGTATGAGGATGGTGGAAGAAGGATGGTGAGCCCTATGGCCCTGTTGAATTGAGCAGTCCAGGCCCGTGCTGTTCTTATCTGGCTAGGAGTGCCCCTTCCTGGCCCAACAGGTACCAGGTAACTTCAGCGATGGACTTTTGTTCTGGTTGTATTCGTACCTATAATCCTCTGTTATAGTCCTCAGTTATATACCCGGTCTGGTTTACGTGGATTGACTGAAAATCTTGTGCTGTCCTAGGGCTCCAAGACTCGCAGTTCACACAGAAGAGCCTGTGTTAATCAAGAGGATAAAGTAGTTGGCAGGAATCAGTGTTGCTGTCACATGCAAATCGAGGAAGCCAAGGATCCAGAGCCAGCTTATTGCGGCAACAAATGTCCCTAGGAATGTAGGGGCCCAAGTTAACAAATATCGTGGCCTTGGGACCACGGTTTCCCATTTGCCGCTCAACCTGCTAGATCACAGAGATTAGGCCAGCCGGCCGTTGCAGCAGCTATCCACCATGACGCATGACCAAACGGATTAAAACACTGCAGGGCCATGAGACCGGGAAGATGCCTTAGCGGGGCACCAATGACAATGAGAGGGCCGTGGGGGCAGTGGGTTTAGATTAAGACAGCACGATGTCGACATAGCATTGATAGGAAGGAACGAAGAGGGAAGGAAGAAAGTCAGAGTAAAATTGGAAGGAAAAGAGGTGACTTACCTAGGTAATCCACAATATGTGACCAGTCGAGGTGGTGGTTCAGCAAAACACCAAGCAAGTGATCGCGAGTTCAAGAAACCAATGGCCCAACAGCGTGGTAAGAAGAACCTTCGCCGAGATCAAGGTTGGTTAACAGGTACGTCCCTACCAGGTCACCTCGCACGCGGGTACGGTACCTTGACGGGTACCCGGTCACACGGGCACACACCCCCCGACAAAGAAGACAAACGGAAGGGCACTATATAAGCAGAGAAATCCGGTCAGTTCTCCAACGACAAAGAACAAACCATACCGAGGCGTCATTCTGCGGACATGACGCAGCGGTATGGGGCGTTCGACTACTGCCCTCGTAGAGAAATGGTAACTCATCAGACTCCTAATCTGAAGATTGCGGTAAGCCCTCCTCACCTCGCGATCGTGGTCACGACTAACAAACGACTAGGGTTCGAGTCCCGCCGGGGGCTGGCAGTTATTTTTTGCTCTTTCCTCCCCTGCCTTCAATATCACATACCCCTTTTATACCATTCCATGCCGACGTGACCAGGCTGAGGTGCACCGACCTACTTAGACTTCGTGTTCCGCAGTCTCGGACTCGTGCTGTGCCTTCATTCGGCGAATGCCACTCGTCATGCTGCGCAAGTGGGAGCATACGAGCACAAAGACGTCGGACATACATGTCTCACAACACCTCGCCTTACACCAGAGTGCTTCTTTGTGGTTCTAGAAGGATAACATCTCGCAATAGCGCATCGTCTAGCATAAATATATCACCCTCTACACTATCATACACCATGTATTGCCCAATGGGTATTTACAATTCCTTTTTGACCACATTCTGGACCTTCGTCTTGGCCTTTACCGACCCAGGCGGTGTCTTTAGGCCGAACAGAACCATCAGGCTCACGGCCGCGATGCCTGTCGCGCCCATACCGTAAGCAACCTCTCTTCCCGCCCACCAGTACACGCTGGTGAACAGAACCGGCCCCAGCCCTCTTCCAAGCTGACCCCAGCTCCTGAGCATACCCAGCTTCCCTCCTCTCTCGCCTTCGTTGGCCTCAAAGCTGCTGAGCGCATTCAGACCCGTCACGACAGTAGCCGACGTCGTCGCCAGGCACGTTGCTGCCGAGTAGAGACCTGACACAGTTGAAGTGCGACCTAGCAGCCCAAATGCAATCAGGCAAGCGACCACGCCAATCCGGACCGACAATAGAGGCGGGAGGCGACGGGTAACACCACCCTGGAGGAGCGACGCAATCAAACCAACGTAGCCCAACAACCGCCCGTTCTTAGCTGAGCTATACCCAAACAAGTCGTATGTCATGAAGGGTAGGGAGAACTCCATGCCCGAGAAGAAGAGCAAGAAGGTGAAGTGAACAAAGTTCAGGAGGAAGTGCGAGTTGGTCCTCTGCACCGGCGCCGGGGGCGCGTCGACCCGCTTCTCCGCAGCCGAACCACTCTCCTTCCTTGCAAGCGACGGGAGCGTCTCGGGAAGACTAAAGTACAGATAGACGGTTTCTGTAACGATGAGGAACAGCGATACACCCGCGGCCGTGGCAAACGGGTTGGCAGCGACAGTAGCAATCGTGCTGAGCCATGCACCTAGGGCCGGCCCGAAGGTGAAGGCAATGGAGAAGCAGGCGCCGATGAGGGCCATGGTGGCCCCGCGGTTGTTGGTATCCGAGATGTCGGTGGCAATGGCCGTGGCTAGCTGCACGTTGCCCTCGGACAGGCCACCAACGATCCGGGAAGCCAGAAAGGTCCGGAAGTCGACGGCGACGACCCAGAGAAGAACCGACAGAATGTTGCCCGCCATGCTGGCAAGCAAAGCGGTGCGTCGACCATAGCGGTCCGAGAGATGTCCGATAATAGGCGAGGCTACGGCTTGGAGAAGGCTGCAAGGGGTGTTAGCCTCGAAGCATGCAAGGCGGGGCCGGGGTGACCAACGAGAAGAGACTGCCCAAGGCGCCACCTAGCAGCACAATATCATAACGGGAGTCGATGGGCCGGGCAAACGATGCCTTGTATGCGTTCAGGTACCCCAGGATGCTCGACAGCAATGTCTTGGACGGCGCAGCGCTCGCATCGGTTGGGGCTTCGGCGTTGCGGTAGAACTCGAGAAGCTTGGGGAATAAGGGGAGGATGAAGGTAAACGAGATCTAACAACGGCGCGTTAGTCAAGTCAGAGCAAGTCAGGAACACGAACGTACGAGGTCGAGCAGGAGGGAAACAAAAATAACCCTCAGCACGCGTTTGCGAGTTGCCGGGTCTACTTGAGCCGCCATCCCTGCCTGCTAGGTTGGTTGTCTCGATTCTTTTAAAGATGACACTTGTCGAAACTGCTTGCGCGTTTGTGCCGAGCCAATGCCGCAGCCTCGAATCGTCTCGTCTATTGCAGCCCGCACGTCTAGGAGAGAAGCAGGAATTATATGGACACAAGAAAGAAAACAAAAAGAGAAACAGAAAGCTGTTCAAACGGCTAGCGTTGCAACATGGCCTTTCTGACGACGTGGTTGACAGCTCGCGGTGAGGCGCAACTTGCAGCTTCGGGTTGGGGCCAGCCACTAACGGTCGCAGCCCGTGCTTGAGCCGTGTGCTCGGGGCGCAGGGGATACGCTAGCAGCCACATCATCCCATCTCTGGGTGTTCAGCCACAGGATCTTCGGCCAGGATCCCCGCAGAGCTCCCAGTGCCCCGCCATTCGTACGCGATGGCAGCGTATCGAGTCCGGGCAGTCCCCCCCTCGCAATCCCCTTCTCGTGCAGCGATTCTTCGCTAGAACCGGAATCGCGTCCCTATTTATGATGCCGCGCTGCGACAGCACTGCCGGAATCGCTGTGCCAAGAGCTTGCAGGTTTGGTTCGTCCATGTGTTCGTTTCGACTCTGCATCTGATCCAGGATTGCTTACACAGTACGGAATACGCAGAATGCAGTGGCACAGCGGCCGGACCCCAAGATCCCTCAGACTCGACCCCAGGCCTCGCTGTCTTGGCATCCAAACCTGCCTCCGAGTCAGACATATTTTTACACCACAGCACTTGCCGTTGCAGGATGACCGCAGCCTTGGCTTGGCAAAGACATCGGCCATCATCGCGCCAGTCGCCGGCGGTCACACAGCATGGTTGGCCTTGGTGCCTGGCTTGTCGGCACTTGTCCTCGGAGGCAGCGTTCCAGACCCAGCGGTTCAATCTGCCGTGCCTGGTCCGTCGGTCGCCTGGCAACGCCGTCGTTCATGATGACATATTGCGGCGCGAAAAACTCGACGACGGCTTGAATCAGGCTGCTTTTCGTCCCTATAGAGACCTGTCATGGTCCTCGACGGCCGACCCTGACGCAATCTCGCAGACCGTCGGAACGGAATCAGGCCTGGACGGATCATGTCCCAGTTCTCCCCAAAGTGTGGGGAGGGCCTGGCTTATTATCCATTTCATCACGGTAGAAGCCTTCCCCAGGCCGACGGTCCGCGCATGAACAAACGTTTTCTACCGGCTGAGTGGCCAACCGCCAACCCTGCAGGACAATGTTTGTCTTAATGCATATAGAGAGGGTATATGGACCTCCCTCTGCCGGGTTTTGGTGACACATCGCATGACGATCCGCGCGCTTGACCGAGAATCCTGTTTGTCCTGTCGACCTTGTCGTCGACAAACTTGGACTTGACTCAGTTGACGTTATCCTCGATGCAGGGACTCTCCTCGGGCTGATGGTGCACAGCAATCTGAAGGCACACACCAATGCAGGTACCAGATGGGGGTGACGTGACATCGGGACTCGATCGGGTGTTGCCCCGATGAGCTGCCAACCACAGGGAACCAACCCATCACGGTGGGAAAAGCTTAACCTCAGCGCCATTCGCGCCGGAGAAAGGCCTTGGGGCTGTGCTGGACAAAGTGGTCTACAACCTGCTTGCTGTCTCTCGCTTCGATGCGGTCACTGACCATTCATGGACTCGCAGCCGGGCAAGTGTCGGACCTATAGTCTGGGTCGAGTAAGGGATGTTTATTGCAAGGCACACAACCTCAGCACATTTCCCCTTTAGCCGTAATGGCGACCCAGATCAGCGCATCTCGCCGCCCAATGGCCTCGCGCCCGTAAGTCCTCTATTTTCGTCATTGCTCTGTCGGTCAAGACCGTCGGCGTAATGGAGCGGTTTGTTCCCACCCCCCTGACCTGATCCTGCTTGTTCAGGCTGCCGGGCAGGAACAGGGACGAGAGCTCTCTCTCGTATCCCGTCCCCTCCGTCAGGGCACCCGGAAAACATATTTGAAGGGCCAGCTTCCCCCCCTTCCCAGCCCTGTCTGTTTTCCTGCTTTGTCTTCAGTGTCTCCCGATACCATCCACTCGTTCTTGTCACTCGCTGGCTAGTAAAAGGGGTCTTGTCACTTTCATAACCTGCTTGTCAACGATACCCGAAACAACAAAAGAAAAAAGGCTTTAAGGATGAAGAATACCGTCTTCTCCGTCGTCGGCTTCGCCGCATACGCTGCGGCGACGTTTGAACACGCGCCGCCGCCCATTACTCCCACCCTGACGGCCAAGCCATTCCCGACCTGGGGCGGCCCTCCTCCGGACCTCTGGACGACCAGCACTGTCTACTCGACCACGATCAAGACGGTCACCAGCTGTGCCCCGACCGTGCCCTCGTGCCCTGCGCACAGCACCGTCATCACCACGGTCATTGTGCCCATCAGCACCACGGTCTGCCCCGTCAGCACCACCCCGGCGCCGCCCCCGCCTCCGCCGCCGCCGACGTCGCTTCCTCCCCCGCCTCCGCCGCCGGTGTCGTCCAAGCCGTGGCCGCCGCCGCCGCCGCCGCCTCCGTCGTCGGTTGCGCCTCCCCCTCCTCCCCCGCCTCCGCCGGTCACCCTCCCGACCAAGTCGGTTGGCACTATTTCGCCGCCCACCTCCACCAAGCCCGCCCCGCCGCCCATCTTCACAGCCGGTGCTGCCCAGAACGCCAAGGTCGCTGGTGGTGTCCTCGCCGCTGTTGCCGCCGCTGCTGCTCTCTTCTAAGCGCCTACCGGGGATGGGATAGCGTCACGACACAAAAAAAGGGGGTGCGATGTTTTGTTTTTACACGGCCGGCAAATTCTAATCATTTCTTGATCCCGAGCGTTGCCCGCCTGAAAGGGGAGATTTATGGCTAGATAGAGACTTCTCTTGACTATCTCTCTTCTTTTTACTGTTCAGTTGGTTTTCTCTACGGGTACTCTTCATGGCTTGTGTGGGGTACCTTGGGAGGGGACGACGGTCGAGCAAGGGACTGCTTCTTTTGTTGGTTTGACAGTGCGAGACATGGGGAGAAAGTGAGGAGTTGTAATAATTTAGGGGTAATACATATATATTTTTCATGTCTTTGGATGTATCGCGATGTGAAGATGAAGGAAGTCAGGTTTATGTATGGGGCTTGCTTGTAATTAGCTCGAAGCATTCAGCGGCATTGCATTATCATGAGAGATTCAACGTCTAGTCTAGCACTCCTGCGAGAAGAAACTGAAGATTTGCATCAAGCCGGGACTATCATGGTGAGTTTACAGGGTGTCAACCAGAGGTGGTTCCGGAATACCTATTCCACAAAGCGCGCAGAGAAGAAACAAGACGAAACTTGAGGAGCAAAAACAAAAAAGACTCATCTGAAGAAACCTCAAGACCCTACCTACCAAGGAATAACAGACAAGGACAAAAAGGGACAAAAAGAGAGAGACAATCAGGTTAGAGAATATAGTACCGCTCATCTCGCTTGTCCTACACACATACACAGATCTTCATCTTCCCATAGGAATAGAGAGAGGGGAGACACCATGACCAGCCAGTCGGACCACCACCCTACCACCCTGCCAACACACACATTCTAAAAAATGGAAGGAAGCCCCTTGCAGATGTAATATATGGAATATAGATTAAAAAAAACTCGTGTTTTGTTGTGTGGGGTTGGGATTGGATTGGCGATTGGGGGGGATTTATCCGGCCGGCAACCGGCATATGGATACATCCGGATGGTTTGGTCTGGCTGGTTTGGTTTGGTTTGGGTTGGTTGGATTGGATGGTTGGATGGTTGGGTTTTGTTTCCCTTTGGGTTTTGTTCCTTTGGTGATGGATAGGTTCACACCCCCCGCCCCCGTCCTATCCCGGTCCCGTCCGTCCCGTGTGTTAATGGGTGAGTGAGTGCTGACTGACTGGGTGTGTGTGTGGTACAGGCGCGTGAAGAGGTGTAAGGTTTAAGTAGGTAGAACCGATTGGAGGGGTTTTTTTTTATACAGGCGAGAAAGCAGAGGCGCGACGCGGTCGCGACGGGATGGTTCAAAGTTCGCGTCTTGTGAAAACTTCCCCCTTTTATTTCCGTGGGGAAGAGGGAAGGAATCTTGAATCTTGACGAGAGAAGGGTCATCATCAGATAGATGGTCAGATGGGCCTCTGTACAGCCTTCAAGATCTTTCGGGGGTTGATTGATTGAACAATTTACTTATTTGTAGGTGGTAAGTAAGCATCTTGCAGTTTTGGTTGGGGGGCATCACAGGTTTGGATTGTGTGAGATGTTTTCATGTTTTGCCTTGCCAAATGACAGAACTCAACAGTTGAGCTTGACGCAAAATTCTCAATGATAAGGGGTCTGGCATGGAGGTGCTTTGTCTGCTGGTTGGAGTACCTAGTCAGGATCGGTGTTGTAAGTCGCCGAGGAGGAGTCTGGTCATGATATGGATCAAAGTCTGATACGTTCACTTCCGTGTCTACCTCTGAGTGGTACTGAGCAAGACAGCTCCTCGCAGGATATTGAACCCTTGCTGATACACCCTTTCCTTTCATATGGCTAGGGTATGTTGGCTTCCCTCGAGAAATGATCTGTCAAGACACCTCGGTAGGATACCAGCACTTGGTTATCCGTAAATTCTTCAAAGCGTGTCGACTCTCATACACCGACATGTTCAAAACAACGCGGTGACCCTGTATAAACCACGACCGCTCGCTTCTCCGTCCTGGCAACTAGCGCCGGCATGCAGGTCCCAAACCAGCGGCTACAATGGCTTCACACCGGGTCTCAGCCACAAGCCCGTGGTGTGGAACCGTCGTAGAACTCGTCTCAACCCCCGACATCCGTGGCATACCGCGCGGCAAAACTTTCCTCAGCTGAGAAAGCAACTTGTTATAGGGGCCTCGCCATGGCCATCGCGTCTGCCAGTCTGTCAGCTCACTGTTTCCCAGGCTCTCTCAGCAGACGGACTTACCAGCTTTCCCGCTCATCAAACCCCGCCCATGGCTTTTAAGACGTCTTCTCTCGCGCGGGCTGCCGTGAGACCCAAGCTGGCACTGGTCTGTTGGTTATCGCTGGGACCGATCGTTCCACCACCTTCTACATGACACAAAACGACCGCTCGCCAGCTTTTGAGCCACCCTGCTTGCCATGCCCTCGCACAAGCCTGGATAACTGCTGCCAACCTCGTATGACTGACACAACATAACGGGCATCTCCGTTCCCGGGTGGGTACGTCGCCGGCTAGGGCTGAACGCGGGCAAGCACCCTAAGGCTGGTCCCTCCAACGATGCGCTCTCCAGCTGCAACGTCCCTCGCACCTTCGTCGCTGAGGATGATGGCCTCCACAATGGTCCCCTCATCGTCCATCCGGATTCTGCCAGCGCTCCCATCTGACCACCGGACGCTGATACTCCTGGCATCGGGACTCGCCAGGCTGACATCCTGCAGCCGGACTGCATCTTCAGCCTGCTCCTCGGTGGACTGATCACCATCGACGCCCTGGTTCTCACCACCAGCCTTGCCCAGCCCAGCTAGCTTCCTCAGATCGGCAATCTCATCCAGCCGGTGGTGGTACGAGGAGGCCTCGTGCCGCAGACGTCGCAGGAACTGATCGACCTTTTGGCTCTTGGAGTGCACATCCGGCGAGATATATCGCCTTGCTAGGGCCTCGACCGGAATACCAGCGGTGAAGGTGTGGCGGAGAAGACGCAGCCTAAAACGGTCGCTGCGAGAGTGGTGCTGGAGCAGGACAAAGTACGGCTCTAGATACTTGGTGCGGCTGATCAGGTCGAAGCGGAAAGCCAAGACGTGGCCGTTGTTGATGGCGAACGGGTCAGGGTCGCGGACTGGAAAGGAAGTAATGCCGCCGAGTCGGTAGTCATTCCTGCGCCGGAGACGGTCGTAGAGCGAAACCCGGTGGGCGAGCTCCTTGTTGCGCGCCTTGGCAAGGGTGCGATCCAGATGCATCATGGAGGGTATGGTGAGGGCCACCTGGGCCTTGAGCGCGTCAACTACGTGGCTCGTTAGCTTGCTGCGGTGGCAGACTTGATGCGTGCGAGCTCACGTTCTCGTTGGATCTTGTCTGTTTTCTCCCGCCATGAGGGTTCTGTAGGAGCTTCCGCGGTGGGCTTTGGGTCTTCCATATTTGCGATTGTGGAAGTGCAGAATCAATCCCTCAGCAATAACCCCAATATATATCGCGTCGTCGTGATTGTCGACAGAGATGCTACCTATGGAGAGGCCCGCCAACTGAGTCGCGTACGAATGCAGAAATTTCTCTCAGCAGGCAACAGCCAAGAGGTCGTCGTCAGTTCTGAAACCCACAGACCGAATCTGAAGCCTTGCAACTTTCCACTTTCTGTTGCTCGATTCGCGTCGCGTGTCGCAAGCTCGCGGTGAAGGAAGCTACATGTCGTTCGCCCCATCTGATTGGCTGGGAAACCAACTGCAGCTTCAGCCATTTGGAACCTGAAAATGTGGCTGAGAACCCAAGCACATGTGGCTTACGCTAACACACCCCACACCACCCCAAGCAGCTAGACAAAGGCCACCGTTGCAGCAGGGCAGGTGACTTGGTGTTAGCCCGACGTGTCGAGGAAAATCGCCTCCACGGTTCCCAACGTCGCCGGCTTGAAGAGGCCACATTCTCGTCACTCCTTGAGCGCAACTGCTTACTCCATCACATGACTGCCTAGAAAAGAGGCAGCCGCGCTCGAAGTTTAGCTTCTGTTCCGTCTCTCGTTCAATTGCATCCATCTTTTCCTCCTCACGGCTGTCTAAGTGTCCTGCCATTTGCCTTTTCAAACACCTGCATCTGCTGTCCAAGATCCATATTTCGAAGCGCATCTGCTTCCATAAACGCGACTGCCCTATCCCACCGAGACTGAACCGAGAGACTCGACGCATACCAGTCGTGGAACCCTCCCGAAGTCACACGGGACGCGATCGATCGGAGCCAGCCCCGCGGCACCCCGCGCCCAAAGATCGACGGAATTCGACGCCGACGTCAAGATCCCGATGGGGGCCAGATCACGCCGCACCAAATCGCCGACAAATAACCGCTCGTCCTCGCCCACAACGACGACGAATGGTGGTACCATCGGCGACGACGCCATGAATAACAACATCGAACTGTCGCGGCGCAAGCAGGATCCCTCGCCTGCTGCCCTCACGGCCAATCTCATGTCGCGCGAGTCCTTCTCCCTCGACGACCCCATCCCCAAGTCGCCCTCAGACAAGACGAGTCACAGTGGGAACCATGGCTTCTGGGATCTCCCCGAACAGGACAGGAAGAATTTCGGTCTGCTCGTCCTGCTCTACTTCTTGCAGGGCGTGCCGCTCGGTCTTGCCACCGGGTCTGTCCCGTTCCTGCTCAAGAGCCACCTTTCTTATGGCGAGATTGGCATCTTTAGCTTAGCTTCGTACCCCTATTCGCTTAAGCTGCTCTGGAGTCCTATCGTCGACGCGGTCTGGTCGCCCCGGTTCGGTCGACGCAAGAGCTGGATCCTCCCCATTCAACTGCTCTCCGGTATTGGTATGCTCTGGCTCGGCGCCAGGGCCGAGGGATGGATGGCCACTACCGGCCAGCCTGGCGGCCAGACGGTGTGGGCCTTTACCTGGTGGTGGTTCTTCCTCGTCCTCATGTGTGCGACGCAGGATATTGCCGTCGACGGTTGGGCCCTCACCCTTCTGAGCCCGTCCAACATCTCGTACGCATCGACAGCCCAGACGGTCGGCCTCACGGCTGGCCAGTTCCTGTCGTATACTGTATTCCTCGCATTCTACTCCAAGGACTTCGCGAACCGCTGGTTCCGCACTGAGCCTCTTGATTACGGGCTCATGAGCCTGGGCGGCTACCTGACCTTCTGGGGTTGGGCCTACATCGCCGTCACCGTAGCTCTCGCCGTCATGAAGCGCGAGGAGCGCACCCGTAATGAGGATGGAGTCTGGGACGTCTACAAGATCATGTGGGGGGTTCTCCGGCTACGAAACGTCCAGACCATCATCCTCGTCCACTTGATTGCCAAGATTGGCTTCCAGGCCAACGACGGCGTCACCAACCTCAAGCTCCTCGACAAGGGCCTCGGCACCGACAACCTCGCCCTCATCGTGCTCATCGACTTCCCGTTCGAGATTGGAGTGGGCTACTATGCCGGAAAGTGGTCGCAGCAGTTTACCCCGATGCGCCTTTGGTGCTGGGGCTTCGCCGGTCGTCTGGTGGCTGCCATCATCGCGCAGTTGACTGTGTCCATCTTCCCCTCGGGCGGCGTGACGATGCCCTACCTATTAGTAGTGATCGGCTCTCACGTCTTCTCCACCTTCACCAACACCATCATGTTCGTTGCCGTCTCGGCCTTCCATGCCAAGGTCGCTGACCCGGTCATCGGCGGGACCTACATGACCCTTCTCGCAACGTAAGCTCATCCCCACCCCCCTATGACACCCAGCTGACCAGTCTATTCAGTGTGTGCAACCTCGGCGGGACATTCCCACGCTACTTCGTCCTCCGCCTCGTCGACGCCTTCACCGCTGCGACGTGCATCCCACCCGCAAAATCGTCGACTCTCACGCAGCCATATAGCTGTGCGCTCCAGCATGACAAGGAGAGCTGCCTCGCCGCCGGCGGGACATGCGAGGTCTCCCGGGACGGCTACCACATCGTCAACATTCTGTGTGTGGTATTCGGCGTGGTCTCATTCGTCCTCTTTATACGTCCTAAGGTCCTGCAGCTGCAAAGCCTACCCCTTCGGGCGTGGCGGTTATCGTCGTCGTCATCGGCGCAGAAGCATTAATGGCGTATGTGGGGTAAGGGGCCTGGGGGCGTGTATATATAGCATTGCATATTGGATATATATATCAGTTGATCACTCGTGTTTAGTCCTCGTGGAATGCTTTTGTCATTGTTTATGCCGCGCAGTAGCCGCATCCTCTCGCCCCAAGGGATATAAATGGTCATTTCTGATAATACTCGGTACAGAAGTACCTACAGGTCCGAACCCTCCGACGCGTATACATCGACGTAACAGGCGGGGAAGTCTGGATGGCGTAAGGCACGGGTAGTCCCTCTTGTAAATAGAAAACATGGAAGATGTAACCATACGTCAAACTGCAGACATTGATTGTGGATGAACTTTGATGCAGGACCACACAGGTATCTAACTAATACAGCCAATAATGGTCCTAGCGTCCCGTTGTTTCCCAGTACCCATCGAGAGTAACCAACTTGTTGTAAGTAAATAATAGTCTTTGGTGTATCTTACCGTAGCATGGCGTAGCGGTGTATAGCGCTTTCAAGCTCTGCCACTCATGCACTAGACCTATCAGTATGTTATTGTATTAGAGATACTCGTAGAATAGTCCCATGTCGATCCCGATCCCGAGACCAGCCATCCATCCAGCACCACTTTTTTTCTAGACTACCTTACACACCATACACTTCCTCACAGTTCTCCAAAGGTCTCCAAGAAATAGGCCTACAGAGAGAAAAAATACATAAGATAATACCCTCCCTGCCTGCTTCAGCTCCGCGATGGAAAAGATACCTACCTACCTACCTACCCACCCACCTACCCACCCACGCAGCCAGAACAACCGCAACGGGAAACCATAAAAGCCAGATATACTACAAAACACATGGGGGTGATCAAACTATTTAACCTCTAGGTAAGGTGGCTACGTAACCACACAAATTGACCTGCCCCGCCCAAAACTCTAATCAAACAACCACAACAACATATCAAACAGGCATAATCTCCATCAGAAAAGTCATAAACATCCAGGGGACCTGATCATCCAACTAATTGCCCACCTTACCACCCAGCCACCCAGCCACCCAGCCACCCAAGGGGCCGCTCTAATACACTGGCTGACAAGACCATCGGGAAAAGTCAAGTGAGAGAGGGTCCTGCTGATACTTATAACTCAGTTTTTGTACATTCATGTCACTGTTCATAGCTTTGCATAGAACACGTTCAAAACTGTTCCCGAGCTGTTCCGAATGCAGTACATAATCCATAACCACTCATCTACTGTCTTCACCAGGACTCAGCTCCTCATCTCCGTATCATTCTTGTACCAACCTCGCGGATAACCTCAATCTCGACGGCGGATGGCTTCACTTTTCAGACTGCAGGGACAAACATATCAAGAATCAACCATGTCACCAGAGTACACTCGGCTACCAAGGCATCATTCCATTCTGCATCTGCACTGTCTACCTAGAAGCTACCTGTAGCCGACCGGATGTTGTCCAGTTCGCAGATTCTAGAGACAGCCATCCAAATCAACCGAGTTAGCTTCACCCGACAAGAAATCTCCATTTGATACCTTGCTCCAAAACACGAATTGGTTACCCGGCCCTAAAAGACAGATCGGGGTCCAATGGCTCTTTACCATCCAGGCACAGTCGGGGCACTGCCAGACGCACCCCAACCGCCACCCGCCTCGGCAGGCGCACCCCAACCATTATTGTTGGCCTGGGACTCTCCCTCATCTTTCACGGCCTCACCCCAGCCATTATTGTTGGCCTGGGACTCTCCCTCATCTTTTGCGGCCGCACCCCAGCCATCATTGTTGGGGGCCGACTCTCCTCCAGCTCCTCCCCATCCACCGCCAGTGCCATCGTCACCTCCGGTATCCTCCTCAAAGTCCGAGTCGGCCTCAAACTTGAGATTCTCCCGCGCAGGTCCCTCCGGGACGTATGCCTCCAGGAAATCGGGTATGGTCTGATTGGTCTCAAGAAGCGTGCGAGTGAGAACCGACGCCATTCCCTCGTCCTTGTCCGTGAAAAAGCTAGTGGCGAGACCGCGGTGGCCAATGCGGCCGGTGCGACCAATACGATGTGTGTACTCCTCGATTCCTCCATACTCAATGGAAGGAAGATCGTAGTTGATGACGTGCATGACGTTGCGGACGTCAATACCACGTCCGGCAACGCCAGTCGCAATCAGGACAGGGGAGTCGCCACTGCGGAAGGCGCGCATCGAAGCCTCACGCTCCTTTTGAGTACGATCCGCGTGGATTGATGTGCAAGGGATGCCCTTATTGTACAGAAAGTCGTCCAGATCATCGGCGCTGCGCTTGGAGTTGGTGAAGATGATTGTGCGCGTGGGCGGCAGGGAGTTCAAGAGGTCAAACAGTGCCTTCTTCTTGAGGCCCGGATCGACCATTATGACATTCTGTTTGATGTTCTCATGGGTACTGCCGGCACGGCCGACACGGATGCGCACATGATTCTCCATCAAGTAGGTCTTCGCAAGGTCGCGAATCTGCTTGGGGAATGTGGCCGAGAAGAACATGTACTTGACTTGGCCGTCCTCCTGCTCTGTTGAACCTGTTAGCAGATACAACCATACTCCGGATTTCTCTCACTCACCACCACCGGTCATGATCTTCTTGAATTCCTCCTCCCAGTCAGCATGGAGCATCTCATCGGCCTCGTCAACGACCATGTACATGAGTCTCTTGAGCGTGAGAACATCCGGGCGCTCAATGAAGTCAATGAGACGGCCAGGGGAAGCAATTAGGATGTCACATCCTTTCTGGAGCTGATCAATTTGATCTCTGACCGGGCCGCCGCCATAGGCAACGCAAGGGCGAAGCATTGAACGATAGCAGAACTTGCGGGCCTCATTGAAGATCTGAACTGCAAGCTCACGACTGGGGCAGACGACTACCACAAGCGGCTCTGCGCGGCACGGAGGGTCGATACCAACGCGGTATGTGGCCGGGTTGGGACGCGGGGCGCAGAGCTTCCTCGCTTTACCCATCAGCTTGTCAATGATAGGGATCAAGTATGCGGCCGTCTTTCCCGATCCTATCACGGTCGTAAGTCGGGGGATGCAAACATGATCGCGGGTATCACTTACCAGTCTGTGCAATCGCAATCAAGTCCTTTCCTTGTTTGATCGTCGGAATGCAGTACTTCTGGATGGGAGTAGGCACTTGATAGCGGCTGAGCTCAATGTTGCGAAGCATGACAGGATGGAGGCCAGCCGCATCAAAAGTCATGATGGGGTTGATACGGACAGGACCCTCCTGATAGACAGCAATTTCAGCAATCCTGAAAGAGTTAGCGAGTGTATAAAACGGACGGAGAGCAGAGAACCTACTTGGAGAAGTCGAGACCGTGAGAAGGAGCCTTCTCGTTCTTCGCACCGAAGAGCATCACCTCAAGATCAGGGTGCTCGGGGCCGACATCACCCATCTCACCATCCCACTCATACACCATGGCGTTGCTGGCCCACTCGTTGGGGGCATTGGTGTAGTCATAAGGGCGGGGCTGAGTCCAACCTTCATGTGCCTCGGGCACAACCTGGACGACCGGGGCAGACTCAGTAGGAGCTTTAGCATCCGCATTGTTCGCAGTTGCATCGGGATTTGTGTCAGTGGGCAATGCCTCAGCCAAATCATTGGTGCCCCAGGCATCGTCAGCAGTGCTGGCATTGGCAGCGGCGGGAGCTCCCCAGGCATCGGCAGCACCTCCGTTGGACACGGGAACTCCCCAAGCGTCCTCTTGAGCACCGGCGCCAGTAGACGGGGGCGGTCCCCATTCGCCGAACGTCGACATTTTGCGGTCGTGGAGAGTCGAACCGTCTGAAAGTGTGGTCAGTTAGAGATCAGTTACTTCAACAAACCACTGGGCGACAGGGGAAGCGAACGGACGACGTTGTTTGAGAAGGATGGGCTTGAAGAAAGGAATGGGAGAAATTGAACCATGCCAAAGCTTGAAGAATTGGAGACTGGAAGTTTACCTTGAACTGGGTAGCTTCGGTTTAAGACCAGCGCTGGTTGTAGGTGAAAGCTTGCTCGTGGTGGCTCTTCGTCAGGCCACTGGCAAGAGTTAAGAGGAGAGATGGTGAAGTGACAGAGGAGCAATCGCAGAGGGAGGGTAAAACATAATCAGGGCAGGTACACGCCTGCCTATCTGACTTGAGGCAGGGATGTGTTGTTCAGGAAGGAGCACCTTGACGCTGCCACGACACGTGGGAAAGAGCTTTCTTGGCGAGACCGTGGAATCTCGCAGGGCAAATAGGGTAGATGAGGCGGTGGAAATAAGATGCGTAGGTTTTATGCGTTGGAAAATGAGACTTAGGAGAGTATTTCTTACCTTGGGCTGAGAGTTGTGGTGTGAGAACTCAAGATGAGTCCCAAAGCGAGATGGGTGGGAAGTGGGAAAATAGCAGTTGCGGATCAGCAAGTGCTGGTGGTTTGGAAGAAGAAGAAGAGAGGAACGGAGGAGGGGGTGGAGGAAGAAATTTATGGGAAGAAAGAATCGCCGGACTACCTCAGACCTCAAGGAAGTGATTATCTAGGCGCCTATTGGAGCCTTTCTGAAGAACCAAGACGCCGACAAGGTGTATTGTGGACGGATGGCCGCACTCTCTTCACTTATCCGGCAGACCAGGTGCTTAACTGATTCAGGTATGTTTGCAAGTAAGTAATGGAAATGGAACCAGGGATAACCTCAGACGTTTACTACCCGTAGCAAGTCTGCGGTGTAAGAGAGGTGAACCGCGATGCACTGAGCATTCACGCCAGATCCTAATCAATAAGGCGTCATTGCTGATCCCAGGCACCTCCGTCAGGCAGAAGATACCACTCGACCTGGCTACCATCGAGATGGCCAGATAGGGAATCCGGTGCAGCTCGGGAAACAACCTCAACTCTATCCTGGGTGGCATCGATAAAGGGACAAGTCTAGGGACACCTAGCATAGGCATACAATGCACCTGATACAGACATCTAACATAGAGACGATGTGGCAAGAGCCGTAGGTAGCCATCTCACATCAACTCATATCCTCGAGCAAACTGATCTCACAACCTGATCACACAAAGTGAGGGCTGGATTCCTAGGATTTATCCTATGGCACTATCAAGAGATTGTGGGGCGTCCCCCTTCTGCCTGTCATTCAGGACCCTATCCAGTCCAGCAGCCGCCCTGCCAACAGCACCGCCCTCTCTTTTCGCTCCGTCCATACCAGTTGTGATCGCCGCTCTCCATTTTATATCGAAGACACGTTGTCTCGACGACCGATCTGGATACATTTCATCATCCTCATCTCTCGGCGACCCGAACAGATTCAGATGAGCAAACGGGTTGGGCACCATGGGAAACCGATACAGGTTGTCCGAGTATGCTCTTGAATCGTAGGGTACCGGCGACTCGGGCTTGAATCCCACGCCGAGAAACATAGCCAGGACCTGGATTTGCCTTGCCTGTGCCTCAGCGCCGCCCTTCTTCGCTGCACCACCGAGAGTCGTCTTCGACGCCGATGTCCACCCTTTACTACTCAACGCTGAGCCGACACTTGGATTCCACCCCAGCATAGAGCTGAAACTGTTAAGCGTTTTCAGCCAGCCACCCGGACACGAGACAACTTCGTCCCCAGCGACTTCGAGAAGCCATTCCATAAGATTGAGGGCGTCGCTCCGGATGTCGCTGGACAGGTGCGTCATACCGCCTCGAACATACATGAGTACCTTCTCAACATGGGGTCGAACTTCGGATGGTGGTAGAGCCTTGAAGAGACCGAGAAGCCGGGCGCGGACTGTGGTAGTACTGTCCGAGACCAGCGGCAAGAGTTTGGTTAGCACACCGGCGGTGCCGACCGGGTTGTTGGGCGGCTTCGCCGAGATCTGGTTGGTAAGGTAGGACAAGGCATCGCGACGCTGGTTGTCCGATTTGGCAGTAACGGCAAGCGAAAGATTATGCTTGAACTGCTCCGCGGCGTCGATATCGTCAGTTGCCAGTGTTTGCTGGTTGACGACGATGGCTGAAAAATGTCAGCAAAATCGCTGAAGGAATACTGCGAGAAGAAATTACATTTCGACTTAAAGCTCGTATCGGTAAAATTAGCAGCCTTTGCTTTTGCCTTCCCAACTTTCAACTTGGCTTTCTGAGGCGATGATTAGCAACCAAATAAATATCCGGCGGAACATTCCGGCAGCGCTCACCTGGAAGTCCTTCTTCTTTTCCTTCTTCTTCTTGTTGCTGGACCCCATTCTTGTATCATTGGGCCACTGTAGCCGTACTAGTTATACTCGTCCTTATCGTGGCCAAGCTCAGCACCAGTGTGCACATGGCGATCTCGTCGAAGGTTGAGGTTCGTCCGACAAGGGTGCACGGAAATTTTAGCGGTGTGGGGCGGCAGAATCGGTCGCACGCTGGTTCAACAATTTCCTGTCCACATCTGCTCGACGGATCCTGCAAATTTCCTCCTGTTCACAAACTGTGTGGTTGTGCACCAACAACGTGGGCGCAACCACATACATCCCAAGAGGTAAGGCCCCTTTTTGTTCTTTCCATATTTCCCAATGCCCTTGCAATGATGACTTGAAACTTGACAAAACCTTGACTGCCGAGAATTTATTTGCTGCGGAGAAACGGTATTTCCTGACTGCTACCACTCAACCCGATATCTTGTGAATTCTCTCACTGAACGCGGCTAATTGTGTCATTCTCAGGGAATTTATTTTTTTCGTCTGGCCACACTTGGCTCTTAGATTTCCTCTTTGTTGCCTGTTGATACCTGCTCAGACCTGTTGGCGTGGTCCTCTCGGTTGTAGACAAATCTGCGTTGATGGATGGCAAGAGTCAGTGACATCGCTCATCTGTCACATGCCGCAGCATCTCGTCCGGTCTGTCTGACGCTTCGATATTTGCTTCCAAGTTCAAAGTGTGTACAGTAATATTTTCTTCGTCTTGTCAGCGTCAGGGACAACTCAACTGCTGAGTCTTGCCAAGGTGTACCCATTGAGTGGGCGCCTTGGATGTTCATATATAGAAAGCGAGTGACACCAGCATGGGAAGAAGCTTTTCTTTTGATCCTTCATGTTCTGAGTGTCATGATATCCCAGGCATGTTACCGTATGTTACTGGGGGAATAACCAAGTTCCAAACCATATTTTCCACCACAGCCGTCCCAATTTTGCCATCCTGATCCCGCAAATCGCTCAACGGTTTCTGACTTTGAATCGTCTAAATCCAAATCACATGATAAGAACAGTTTGCTTCGATGTTGTCCGGAGGGACTCTTGCCCACGGCCTCAAACTCGTTCGAACCTGGAAACGTCATCCGAAGTACAAGCTCGTTGATGAGTATCACTTGTATCACTTGGCCTTGGAGATAACCAACACAGCTGTCGTCCCAACGTCAAGATATGTTCCTGGTCTCAGTTTGCTTTCGCTCAATGGAGAAAGCTGGTCTGTTGGTAACACGTGCCTCGTGCTATCTTAGGCCACCCACTAGTCTTTAAAACTCAGGTCCCGTGGCTAGTCTTATCAATTGCAGACTGAACATCTGTTGCTAGTTTGCTTTGATCAATTCGTCCCGTCTCAAGTCGTTCCTTCTTCACAGCAACCCTCTGTGCGCGGTCAGTCGATAAATACCTCCTTCACCAATGGGCCTGTCCTCGTTTCTCCCAGAACAACAACCCGCCTATACGACCATGAAACTGCCATCTCGACCTTGAAAACCGTGACTTTCTTTGCCCGTTCGACCAGCGACCTGAGAGGTAAGGGTCATCGTCTTTCCTGAGTATAAGCTTCAGTCCCCAAACTGAGAACTTGTTCCCCGACGAAAGTCCAGAATGCTGACCTTAAATGTATTCAAGTGTATTTCTTTCCCGAGTGGTCCCAAGCTCTGTGCGCCATTCCTTCTAAGCGCGGAGAAGTCGCTCCTTCCGCTACAGTCCCACAAGTGGGCTATTCGTAAAGCTCGTGCTTGCCATCGCCTGGATTCTTCTTCCACCGCATCATTTCTCTAACATTACTACCTGCTTGTTCATCACTGTGAGTTTAATCGCCAGCCATTCCTTCTCCCTGACAGAGAATTTCGCTTACTTACTGACCTCTTTTCTCAGTATATACCCCTGAACTGAGCGACCGGCCGCCGATACTACAAATCATTCGCCGAACTTGAGCATCATTTGCTGAGCCATCGTATATAACCCCCTCAAAATGCGGACCCGTTCAGCGGCCAAGAAGGCCGACGGGGCCATGGCGGAGAACGAGAAGAGCAACATGAAAGCGACGAAAACCCCAGCCAAGAAGATAACGAAACCAAGGCAAAGGAAGGCTGGACGTACACAGCCGGTGAAAGGTGGTTGGGTTCTTCCCCATGGAATGGGCACAGCAGTTGCCGACGAATCTACTCCTGCGGAGAACAACCGTGAATCAGAGTCGGAGGAGCCTGGTGCTGTGGAGGATGACCAGCCTGCTATCCATGAGCCAGACATCAATGAGCCGGTCGCCGATGAACCGGTCGTCGATGAACCTGTTACCGACGAATCAGTCGCCGACGAACTGGGCATTAATGAATTGGACATCAACGAACCGGCCACCGATGAAGTGGCCGCCGAGATACCAGACATCAACGAGCTGGACGTCGCAACCAACGAAGAGGTCGCAACCAACGAAGAGATCGCGGTCGAAGCGGAAGGAACGGCGCTTGACCAAGAAATCAAGAGAGAAGGCTTCCCTGTAAAAACTCTATTCGTCTTCAAGGGGGTTTTGGTTAAGGCCGGGTCCATCACGAAGAAAGGGAAGAAGATCACCGGGGTAGTGAAGACGATTGTTCTCGACCCGAACTTCAAATGGAAGATACGAAGGGCGAACAATGAGTACGGACTCACGCCCGGCTATTCGCCATACCCATTCAGACAGGTTCCGACGAAAGAGGCTTGCGAGGAGGTCCACCGCATTCTGTCGGAGCTTCACGGCGAATGCAAACCACCCACGAAGATGCCGGCTGCGTCATTGCAAGTTGCAGGATGCGGAGAAGTTCCGTGTGTTCTGGATGCGCTTCTGAGAACCCTGATCAGCGGAAACACGATGATGGCTCTCGCGGACACGGCAATCCAAAATCTCGTGGAGCATTATGGTGTTCGAACCAAGGGAACTGGCAAGGGAAGCATCAACTGGGAAAAGGTGCATGCGTCCCCCCGCGAAGAACTCGAAGGCGTAATCAGGGTTGCGGGTGCCGGAGAAAAGAAGAGCGGTTACATCAAGGATATCCTCAGCACGGTCCAACAAGAGAATGTTACAAGGCTCAAGGCGGAAGGCAAAGAAATCACCGACGATACCGATCTGCTCACGCTCGATCACATGCACTTGATGACCAAAGACGAAGCGCTTGAGAACTTTGTCAAGTATAAGGGCATCGGTATCAAGACGGCGGCCTGCGTCACGCTTTTTTGTCTGCGACTTCCCTGCTTCGCTGTCGATACACATGTTCACAAGTTCTGTGCCTGGCTGGGATGGACGCCTGTCGACGCCGACCCTGATATGTGTTTCCGACATACCGATTTCATGGTTCCAGACCACCTGAAGTACGGACTCCATCAGTTGTTCATTCGGCATGGACAGACGTGCTACAAGTGCAGAAAGGGAACCAAGCTGGGTACGAAGGAGTGGAACGAAAGCCCGGACTGTCCGCTCGAACACCTCCTGAACAGAAATAAACAGGCGGCGAGTCCACCCAAGCCCCTTGGGAAGCGCAAAAGAGGTGTCGACGATGAGGGTGAAGGAACTCCGGATGAAGCTGAGGGCGTTATGGATGAGGTTGAGGGCGTTATGGACGAGGTTGAGGGCATCGCGGACGAGACTGAAGACGTTGAGGATGAGGGAAAAGGGCGTAAGGGAAGGGCCAAGAGGCGTCGGAAAGCGCCTGTGAGGCGCTCTAAACAGGCAAAAAGGGACGACTCTGAAGGTTCCGAATACGAGGAGTAAAGTGGAAGGCATTTGGTGCATAGTTTGGGCATTTGATGCGTTGTGTTAGGCATTTGGTGCGATGTTTTTGAGTTTTGATATGTAAATAAGGCGCTGATTTTTCATCTGACGCGTAATTAACGCCATTTAAACTCTTTGGCACTTTTGATCCTATGCCCTTTCTGTCTGCTATGCCTCAAGTCTAGCTATCGTCTTCTCAACGAGTCCCTGAATCTGCCGCCACCGCTGGGCGAGCATCTGTCTCTGCGACGGCTCGCCGTCCTCACACTCGTCAATCTCATCCAGCCTGCCCTCTATCCTGACCACATACTTTTTGAGTATCCTCACGAGCAGCCGATCGGCCTTCTCCTGCGCCTCCTCATCATCAACCGCCTCATCCTCCCCGTCCACAAACGCCCTCCACCTGGCCAGCGAGACGACCAGCATCCGCAGCGCGACCTGCGAGCGGTAGCAGACCGTCTCGGCGTCGAGGACGTAGCCGCCCAGGAAATTTGTCTCGGCCAGCCTCTCTTTCTGGGCGGTTGAGAGCTCGGGGAGCAGAGCCTCGTCGAGGGAGACCTCGTCCCATTTGTTGACCTCGGTGTCGTTCTTGTCGGAGACGGTATTGGACGCGAGGATGAAGCCGTATTCTACCAGCAAAAAATCGTTGGTGTGTCGGCCGTAGCAGATGCGGACTTCCTCGCCTGGTGTGTATCTCCTGTCGGCTGTGATGGTGAAGGAGTCCTCGTCGAAGGAGACCGCGCACCCGGCGTCGGCGTGGTTGAATAGGTCTGCTACGGGCTGGAGGACCATTCTGTCGTCGCGCGGGACCTTTTTCTTTTTTGGGGGGGAGGAAGAAAAGGTTGGGTCGTGGTAGAAGGTGCGGGTGTTGACTAGGAGCCAGTTGTATTTGTAGGTTTCTTTGGACAGTGATGAAGAGAGGGAGGGGAATAGGGGGGAGGTGGAGAAGAGGGACCAGTCGCGCTCGAATTTGGCGGCTTGTTTGGTGAGTAGGTCCTGCGCTGGTTTGGGCAGGAAGCGGTGCAGGGACTTGGGCCAGCAGAGAGGAAGAGTTGATTCGACTTCGGCGCGGGAGGGGACGACCGCGTTCCAGGCTGCGTAGGTGGGGGTTGTGTCGAGGGCTAGGGTCGTGGCGAGGAGGCCGTGGACTGGGGCGTCTTTTGGGTGGGCTTGGAGGATGGGGGAGGGGATTGTGTCGTGGGTGCGGAGGGCTGTGATGGGGATCTGGAGGAGGAGGGTGTCCGGCTGTTTGGGAGTGTTAGTATATATATATCTATCTCTTTTTGGTTTCTTAGGAGAAAGAAATACCTCGATCTGTTGGGTTGCTACGATACCGATACCGCGGCCGGGCAGTCGACGGGGCTCGATGCCGTGGATCTGGATGCCCTGGTCGGTTGCCCATCTGAGCAGCTCGGTGTAGACGTCCATTGTATGACCCCGACGGCGCTTCTTGGGTGCCGATGGCTCGGGCTGTTTTGAATCGTGTTTTTCTTTCATGTTGTTTTGGGTCTCAGATAAAAATCTTGGGGTTTCTTGTTGGGTGTTGTGTAGGCGGTAGGAGTGCGAGGTGTGAGTCAGCTCATCAGGAGAACTTCACAATGGTTTGTTTTTGTTTTCGATATTCCGATTTTTTTGGTCGTGGTATTTGTTACATCCGAGAACTAGACAAAGTTTGAGCCGAGAAACTCAATCCAGCCTGTTCAGTACCTGTTCTATATGTCGAATGGTTTAGAGAGAAAATCAATTGTTGGATGACGGATTTCACCCTTGAAATGGCGGGTTGAGAGGTGAAAGACGATGTCTTAAACGCCCCGGGGTATATTTAACCTCGGTGAGAATGCTACCCTGTCCGCTCGGCACTGCTCCACACCGAGACCGAGAGCTAACGCTAGCTCCGGGAGTTTATCGTTATCGAACCACCGACCGACCCATCTTTTTTGCGACAGCATCACCGACACTTGACAGCTTCAGGATGCGCACTCGACACATCTCGGTGTATTCACCAACATGGAGGTAGCATTACGAAGACCAGCGGCGGCAATCTGTCGACGAATACACCCGCAGCGCTCCCTCACAGCGGCAGCAATTGCCTCTTCCCGCCCATATTCTTCACGGCCAAGCAGACCACCGCCCAATTACCCTGGCCATGTCCCCCTCAACACCATCGAGCGCGCCGCCTTGGCAATCGGCTCAGGCGTCATGTCCTTCCTGAATCCCCGGCGAGGCGGTACATTACCTCATCCCTTTTCTCCCCCCCATCCCTCCGCAACTTACCAACTAACACCCATATCGCCAGACCTCATAGCCGCCTTCGCCGAAGCAACAGCAACGCCCTACTTCATCCACCGCCTCCGCGACGCCATGCTCGCCTCGCCCACCGGCCGACGCATCCTCCGCGACCGGCCGCGCATAACCTCGACGACGCTCAACCTCCCTTACCTCCGCTCTTTACCTTCCGGAACCGTAGGCCACACGTACATCGCCTGGCTCGACCGCGAGGGCGTATCGCCCGACACGCGCTCGGCCGTGCGCTACATCGACGACGAGGAGTGCGCATACGTGATGCAGCGCTACCGCGAGTGCCACGACTTCTACCACGCCCTTACGGGATTACCGGTCGTGCGCGAGGGCGAGGTCGCGCTCAAGGCCTTTGAGTTTGCGAATACCCTCCTGCCGATGACGGGGCTGAGCGTGTTCGCGGCGGCGACGCTCAAGCCGAGCGAGCGCGCGCGCTTCGTCGATACCTATCTACCGTGGGCGGTGCGGAACGGACTGAGATCAAAAGAGGTGATCAATGTCTACTGGGAGGAGGAGCTCGAGCGGGATGTGCATGATTTGCGACGGGAGTTGGGCGTCGAGCCGCCGCCTGATCTGAGGGAGATACGGAGGAAGGAAAGGGAAGAACGAAAACGGGCGAAACAGAAAACTGCCCCCTGATGACTTGAAGTTCACAGTGTACCACCACCACCACCTTGTCATGTAGAAAAACATAGAGAAACTTTACTCATACGAGTTTTTTTTAACCAAGTTCATACTAGAAAGTAGAAAAAAACAGGCCTCCCTCCAGGACGCCTCATTGGAAGAAGAAGAGAGAGAAAAAGAGTATTACAGGTCAAACAAGTCGTCATCATCATCATCGTCCCACCCCTTCCGCCGGCTCACCACAATCTTTTCTTCCTCCTTCTTGTCCGCCACGGCGTTCAACAACTCCTTCAGCTGGTCCTCGGTCACCTTGGCCCGCAGCTGGCCCGTCTGCGCCAGCATGATCAGCCGGTTCTCCACCTCGGTCGCGCGCTGTTCCTTGACGAGCCGGATGCGGCCGAGCCGGTCGGCCGCTTCGGGCTGGAGGATCTGGTTGAGGATTGCCTGGCGGGCTTCGGCTGTTCTGTGTTAGTGAACTGTTTTTTTTCTTTCTTTCTTGCGGTTTCGGTTCGGTGTGGGTAGGTAGGTAGGTAAGGGACTGGACTGGAATGGACGGGGAGTTTTGTTATCTACCTTCTTGTTGTCTGCGCGCACACACACAGAGATGTTAGTTGTGAAACGAAAGGAGAGGAGAGGAGAGGAAGAAGGAAAAACATACTGTCGTTGCGCCTGCTCGCCTCCGCCTCCGCCGCCTCCGGGACTCGCCTTGCCTGCGCCTGCCCCGCCTTGGGCCTTGAGCTGCTCGAGACGAGCTTGCCTGATCTTTTTGTTTCGTCGTCAGCGCTACTGCTGGTCAATGGACGCCTGCTCGGCCATGTTGTACCTTTTCAAGTTCTGCGTCGTCCATGGTTGGAGCAACGGTTTAGGTTGGCGGATGGGGTGTGGTTTGCGACTGGTAGGTAGAAGAGAAGTTTGGAGTTTATCGCAATCGCGGGGTTCAAATCGAGAGGCTCTCTCTGCAGCAGTGGTGGGGTAAATATTTGCGTGAGCTCGTGTGAGCTGCCGGTGAACAGACTTATAACTACTGCCTGTCACACTAGGCAGGCTACACCAATAATATACTTAGCAGTTGAGGCACCAGTTCAGAAATTTTAGTAGGCTCTCACGAGAAGCTTGAGATGACACAATATGTTCAGGACTGAAATTATACGTAAATATCCAACACGCCCCCTATGCACCTCTATGTATGTAGCCCCCTAATAATTCGTACAGTAAGGGATACAGTGGTTTAGTTTATGTACAGGCCTTATAATCACACACGAGAGGTTACCTCTCACTGCTAGCTTCCCGCATCTTCACCCTCCTCGACGGCCCCTTGATCAGTCATCTTCGAGTAGGCCTCCTCAAAAGGTATGACCTCAGTCCTCCGCTGCTGGAAAATCACCTGCTTGGCCTTGACCGCCAACATGAGCGACTCCAACGCGCCGACCGGGACACCCAGCTCCCGCCCTCGTCTCACAAAGTAGCCCGTCAGGAAATCAACGTCGGTATCCCAGCCGCGCGCCGTGAAGGCCCGCATCGCGCTGTCGGCCGTTCTCCGCCGCCTCAGCGTGCGGATGAACTCCTCCCGCAGCGTCGATGCCAGCTGAAACTTGCGGAACTTTTGCATGTTTCGACACTCGGGGAACCGCATGATGACGTTGCAGAGCTCGTTGAGGCACGTGTCCATCAGCTGCTTGGCGTAGATGTTGTCCGCGATCTTGTCGTAGGTGCAGTCAAACAGCGTCACTAGAGGGTCGGCGATGGCGCGGAAGCCAACCGTAAACAGCTTGCGGCGGAGCCAATCTTCCATCGGATGCGCATGTCCATACAGGCCCGGCATGGCGAGCAGCAGCTTGACGAGGTGTGTCTGTCGCAACACTCTCTCGGTCGGCGGATGACGCTTGATGAGAGTCTGCAGCTGTGCACCTCGGGCGTGGGGGGTGAACAGCGTGAGATATAGCTTCCGCCGGTTCACCTCAGCCACGGTAAAGAGGTCGTCCCTCGATGGTTGGCCGAGCGACGTTGCCATATGACCGAGAATAAAAACTGGACGTGTTGTTGTGTTTGGGAAGTAGGCATCAACAATTGCCTCAGCTATCCCCAACCCGTCTTGTATCAGACATATCGTCGACCGATGATCCAACCGATGGATTATGGGCTCCAGAGCTTTCAAAACGTGGCCCGCTGACACGGTAACGATGAGATTCTCGATGATGGTATCGCTGACGGGCCACTTCCAGGGCCGATAGTTGTTGTCCGGCCGCGGTGCGTACTCTCCAATCACTCGCTTGTGCGTGATGGTTTCCTTCCCGTTCCGCAACTCCAGAGTGAAGCGATGACCGTTAGATTCCCATTCCCTGCAAATGAATGGCTCAGTCATGAGATAGCGAACCGGAGGAATGCTCTCGGAGCCTGCCAGCGCATGCGCCACGTATCGACCGGCCAGGCCGAGACCTAGAACGTAGACTTGATCTGACGGCTTCCATGGTTGTAGGTGGTGGGCCACATGGCGTCTCTCTACCTCGGTTTCCTCATCCAGCAGCCTCAGCTTGGCTGCTGTCCGGTCGAGTTCTGGGATCTCGATTTGACCGCCGGGAGCCTGTGCCTCGTTCGGAGCGGAGCGGCTAAGAGGTGAGCTTGCCTTATCGGTGGAAATCCCTTTTGACGTCCTCGTCCCATTCAGGGGAGTGGCTGATCGAGCTTTCTCAGCCGTGCGTGACGCGCTGGTCAACGCTGTTGTGATCTTGTCCTTGGACAAGCCCCCATCCAGACCTAAGCCCAGATTTTTGTATTCCTCGGGTTGTAAGAGATCGTCACCAAGCTCCCAATCCTCCAGCGGGGCGGCTTTCCTCCTGGCCGGACTTGGTCGGCTGTCCGGGGCATCCCGAGACTGGTGCGACCCGGCCGGCGCAGGTTCCCGGACACTTGGTTTTGTGCCTGACCTCGGCAGCGGGCCGGGTCCCGACTGAATCGGTGGCCGTACCGGCACGCGAATAATCTCCCCATTCCAACTTCCACCTATGTCGGCAAAGGTCTCTTTGGTGCCATGTGCCTGGGCCAAGGGCGCCGAGGAAGCGGCAAGCGGTGATCTCGATAGCCATCTGGTGGCGGCCCCCCGGCCCGCAGCGTTGCTATTGCGTGACCATTGCGTGCACCTGTGGGGTATTCGCGCAAACGCCCGCGGCGGCGGTCGGGTTCCCGGAAGGAGATACAGGTTGGCGGCTTTACTCGACACGCTGGGAGCTCATGGTACTGGGGCCCTGGAACTGGGCTGGAAACGCCCTTCGCACAGCGGCTTGCGGGTTAAAACATCGATCGGTGGTGGATGCGCTCTCGTGAGATCAAGATCGGGGACCGGTAGCGAGTGACGGGCGTAGAGATGCGGGCTGGCGCAAGTGGATAGGAAACCGAGTGTATGTTGCTGAGAAGTGTCGCAAGAACAATTTTTCCCACGCGCGCCGCGGTCAAAGGGACGCCAAGATGAAAAAACTCGCTGTCGCTGATTGGACTGATTTGCTGTAAGAGGCCCACAGTGGCTCCCAACACTCTGGAACATGCCTGCCGGGATCGCTTTTCAATCAAAATCCATCGATAAGATATAAAACATCAAACTTCCACCACCACCGATTATTGGGATTCTGCGATATTGCCATTGTGGCCCAATAGTCAACATGGATGTCACCGACATCACCCCCCAGCTCAAGCAGCTGGACGTCAACCTCGACAGCCTCGAGACGGCGCTGAAGCCGCTCATGGGTAACATTGGCGATCTCTCATCCAAACTGCCCCTTCTCGACAGAGCGAAGCTGTTCGCTTTGACAGCCTACGCTTTGGAGTCTATTATTTTCTGTGAATAAATCTTCCTTGGAATTCTTTACTCATGAGAATCTAACAATAAAAACAGCCTCCCTCCGCCTCAACGGCGTCGAAGCCAAAAACCACGCCGTCTTCCAAGAGCTGATCCGCGTCAAGCAATACTTTGACAAGATCCAGAAGCTCGAGACGCCACCGGCAGAGCGTGAGACCACCCTAAACACCGAGGCAGCCATCCGTGTTGTCAAGGCCAACCTTGTATGTTTCCCCCCGTGCCATCTCTTACGTTTTTTTTTCTTGACATAAAACTCTCCTCAGGGCGACGACAAGGATATCAAAAACAAGCTGAATGAGCTGCTGGTGAAGGAGCGCGCCAAGGCCGAGGCGAAGACTGCTGCTGCTGTTAATGACAAGAAGCGGAGTGCTGAGCAGTCGGGAGCTGACTCCTCCGGCGGCCGAGAACCCAAACAACATAACAAGCGTACGCGGACGAGGTCCAAGAAACCTTGATCTGGTCGGGCAGGCCATGCTACGTTTTGTCTTTTGGCCATCATCGTCTTGATGAAATGGCCGGCGGCGGTAGATAAGGCAGACGGGGACGGATTGGGAGGCAGAGAGGCAGGAGAAGCTGCCGGGCGTTTAGGGGGCTGTAATGATACCCACGAATTTTTCTCATGTGTAGATGTTCCAAGCGGAGGTTACCCCGTACAAAAGTTATTTTACATACCTAACGATCACCGAAAACCTCACCGAGCTGGCAAAACCCTAAACACCCTGAGATCTCCAGATCTTCGAGCCCAAAGACTAACTCCTTTCCACCCGACAAATCATGAACCCTAACCCCCGAGTTAAAAAGAAAATCCGGGGCAACGCCCGACCCTTCCGCACCTTCGATTGGCTTCCAGACGGAACCCCCGGTCCGAGACAGACCCGCTTAAGCTCGGCGCTCGGCCAGAACCAAACTCCCGCCAGCCAGCCAGCTGCTAAGTGGCCAATGGCAAAATAATCCCGACAAAACTTCCACCACCTCAACAACCACATTTCCAACTACCTACCCGACACACACACTCTCCTCCTCACAACAACACACCCCCTTCGAAAACAACAGACAAAATGCCTCGCCAAAGATCCGGCGCCCGCCCAACCCCGGCCCCGCGCCGCCCAGCCCCAGCGCCAACCCAACAACAACAAACCCGCCCAGCAACAACCTACGCCGCACCACCCGCACAAGCTCCTCCTTCCCACGCCGCCGCTCCTCCCGCGACGACCTCCTCCCAAGGCCCCGGCCTCTTCGGCCAGATGGCCACCACCGCCGCGTATGCCCCTTTTCCCCCCAACCCACCCTTCTCTAGTTAGAAACTAACGAAACAAAAAGTGGTGTAGCAGTCGGCTCGGCGATAGGCCACACGCTCAGCAACGCCGTCGGCGGACTTTTCGGAGGAGGCTCGTCGGCGCCGGCGGAGACATCGCAGAGTCCTGTTGCCGCGCAGGCCCAGGATAATGGAATGACCAACAACAGCTCGTGGGGGAATAACTGCGCCGGCGCGACGCAGTCGTTTACCAAGTGCATGGATGAGCAGGGTGGGAATATGCAGATTTGCGGCTGGTATTTGGAGCAGCTGGTGAGTTTTTATCTGTCCTCCTATTAATATGGTGAAATGGTTTGCTGATTAGCATCGCAGAAAGCGTGCCAGGCTGCTGCTAGCCAGTACTAAGTCTAGGCTTCTTGCCCCCCGGAGTGTGTTGGCGAGGTGGAGATCTAGGACGTGGTGGTTGTGGTTGTTGTCACTGCCATTCAGCCCGGGGGTTCTTCGGTCTGGAGCTGATTACGTGTCTTGATACGCCAAAGCCAAAACCAAAACCAAAATCGATTGTAAATAGTACAAAGAGGACACACAGGGCCTAATACCGCTGCTCTCAACTCAGTCAACTGTCCCCGTTCTCTCCTCTCATTACTCGTCCTCGTCGTCCGGCCTTGGCTCAAAGTTTGTCTGCAAATTGTGTGTTAGCTGTGGCTGGCTCTCCAAACTGATGGTGCAACGTACCGAGTTCCCATTGTAGAATTGCTGGTCATTCCTCCTCTCGCCCGTCCGTCTGAGTCCTTGTGTTTGGGTCCCGTCTCTCCCAGAGGCAGCCCCTGAACTCTCCTGCGAGGTGGCCGCAGGCTGCGGCGGGCCGGCCGTGCTGAAGAGCGTCGAGAAGAAAGAGACAACGACATCCAAGAAACCTCTGACCAGGGCCAACAAGAAGATTATGGCCCTCGAGAAAACATTTCCCCCGCCGGTAGCGGCCGCCGCGTATGCCCCCGCAGACTTGACCACGGGGATATGGATGAGCGTAGCCGAGGGCGTCAAACCCAGCTCCTGCAGCGATTTTCCTTCCTCGGTAACGTCCACCGTCTTGCTCGGGAGCGGTGTAAGCAGGATCTTGAACAAGTACGCCGTCTTGCCCCTGTGGCCTCCAGCCTCACCGGCAATTGTCTTATCGACCCATTCTCGGACGTTCGCCAGCGTTTCGTGGCTAGAGAACTTGTTCCGGATGTGGCCGCCATCCAGTAGCCTCACCTGTAGCGAGCAGTGCTCCGTGGCCCGGGATGGCTTGGGGTATGCAGCCTTCTTCTCTTCGTAGAGTGCTGGCTCGGCTTTGGCCTCGGCATCGGCGGCAGCCAAAGCTCGCCTCTCAGCTTCCTTCTCGGCCTGCCGTGCGCGCCGCGCTGCTTTGTCGTCTTCTATCGCCTTGAGGATGCGCGCCCGCTCCTCGCGAGCTTCCTGTTGCTTTTTCTTGAGGATCTCGGCATGCTTGCGCTGTTCGTCAGAAATCTTTGGCGGTGTTTTCGGAGCCTCCTCCCTCCTCTTGCCCTTGGCAACGCGTTTCTTTCGGGCTTCTTCTTCCTCCCTCCTGCTCGGTACAGCAGGGGGCTGAACCTCAGCTTCCGTGGAAGATGATGGTGTGTTGTGGCCGGAGGAGGCAGGGCTAGGTTGGGACTCTGTCGGAGCCGACACCGGTACCGATGCGGCAGGCATACTTGAAGTAGTAGCTTGAGCAGACGAAGATATTGGCACGGCAGCTGCACTGGGCGTAGCTTGAACAGATGCCGGTGCTGGCGCAGCTGTTGGACTGGAGGCAGCTTCGACCGGTATGGGGGCGGCGGGCTGGGCTGGTTGGAGAGCCCCCAGAATTCGTCTCAGGAACACCTCTTTGGAAACGCCCGCGGCGATGTACTCCTTCAACTCTCCGTTCCTGGAAAACATGTTAGAATAATGTGATCTGACACGCCGGGGACCTTACTTGATGATGACTATCGTTGGCTTCTTTGGGATCGGATACAGCTGAGTGAGAAAGCCTTCCTCTTGGGATCCGGCCTCGAGTCGAAGCGAGACAGCTTGAGACTCGATCAACGGGGCGACCTATTCCCGAGTTAGACAAAGGATGCGCCAGGCACACCTGGGGTGGCATACCGAGTCGTCAACAAGATATTCCTCTTCCCATGTCTTGCTCTCAGTCGCATTGTCTGCGGGTCATGTTAGCGGCCAGTCCATCAACAAGAGCATGTGTCTGGAGGTTACCTGTGACAAAACATAAAACAGATTTCCCCTGCTGGACAGCAGCTCCAATGCCCTGCTGCAGGGTACCTTGGAAGAAGGACATGATGCAGCTTCTTGATGTTGTGTACGTGGCGAAAGACAGGTGCTCTGCTGCGAGCAATAGGCAATATAGAAATTCAAGAGCGTCAAGTTATGAATACAATTTATAGCTGGAGTGTCCTAGGTATCACACAGCAGACATGTGAAGCGCGGTCAAGTTGCTTGTCTAATTCAAGAGTGGATGCAACGGTGGCTTCATTGTCCGTCGGGAGGCTGAGTGAAGCTGAGCTCCCTTCCGTAATGGGATCCCACAGGGCGTGAGGGCGAGCTGCAGTCTGGAGCTTGCCGAGCAGCCCGGTCGCACAGCGGGGCAATTGGCCCCTGGAAATTCAGCAGTGACGCAACTCCAAATTTCTGTCGTGAGCGGCTCGACCTCAGCTCGGGAGGCCGACGACCAACGACGAAAACATGGCGAATAGGGCGATATTCTCCAATTCCCTGTTGCGTCCCTTGACGAGGCAAAGGATATCACCAGCTGCCACCAGGAAGAGTGCACAGAAGCTATGGACACCGTATAAACCAGCGCGAAGCAGCAGCGCGCAACAACGGCCGCTCTCGACATCTCCCCAAAACCATAACAGACAAGCCGCCGACGAGCCCGGGTTCACATCGATCCTCGACAACCCTCCCGAGCTGGTACGGGCCGGGAAGAGACACGGCTGGGGTTTAATTGTACTGGGTAAGAAGCTCCCATCCCTTCTAACCGCTGTACCCTCACTCATCGTCTGACTCTCTGGAAAGCAATCATCCCCGTCACCGCCTTCGTCCTCGGGACATGGCAAGTCCAGCGTCTCAAGTGGAAGACAGACCTGATCGCCAAGTGCGAGGACCGCATCGTGCGCCCGCCGCTTCCTCTACCGGGCCGCATCGACCCCGATGCCATCGCCGACTTCGACTACCGACGGGTGTATGCGACCGGCCGTTTCCGCCACGACAAGGAGATGTTGATCGGACCTCGTGTGCGTGATGGCGAGCAAGGGTACATGGTCATCACACCGTTGGAGAGGGACGGCGACCCGGGGGCGACGGTCCTGGTAAACCGCGGGTGGATCTCCAAGGACCTTGCAGACCAGAAGAAACGGCCAGAGTCTTTGCCGACGGGCGAAGTTCGGGTCGAGGGCATGCTTCGTGAGCCGTGGAAAAAGAACATGTTCACGCCAGAGAACAGGCCAGACAAGGGCGAGTTTTACTTTCCCGATGTGGTACAGATGGCCGCTCTCACAGGGAGCCAAGCAGTTTGGATTGAGCAGACGATGGGTTCGTTCCCTTTGACCATAACTATGTACAAGCCTGGCCTGGGAACTAACTGATGCTGGACAGAGCCGGATTTTCAACAGCTCCTCCACATGCAAGCCAATGGTATTCCCATAGGACGGCCAGCCGAGGTGAATCTGCGCAATAACCATGCGCAGTACATATTTACCTGGTACGCACTTCCTAAATTCTGTTGGCCCTTATCCCCAGCTAATGTCTCCAGGTACGGGCTGGGTGTGGCTACATCCATCATGCTTTGGATGGTGGTCAAGAAGAAGCCCACCAATCCCTCAAGTCGTGTTCGTATGAATAAGAACTGGTGATAATAGCCGCACCAGCCAGCTCAGGTGACCTCCGGATCCTCCCCAACACTGGCTCTCCTTCGTTTCTTTGGCGCAACTGGCGGCGTCATCCGAAGTTCTTGCAGAAGCTCCCGCGGTAGATGGCGCTGCGCGAGGGCAAACGGTGTCATGTGGGAGCTGGTCTGTCGTTGTCTAGGAACCTGTTAGATACCGTGTAATATCAAATGTACCAGAGATACCCTCCAAAGACATACCTCTTCATCAAAGTGAGCATGTCACTCTCGTCGATAGTCTTCCGATGGGCATGCTTGGCATAAGCCTCTAGATCTTCCCCGATCTGCTCAAAGAACCAGTCCGAAGCCTGAATGATGGCCTTGAGCGTTTCCGGGTTGATCTTGCCTTTGGCGCCACTCGTCTTGGCAAACGTTTGGGCAAGACGTTTGACCACTCCTGCAGGGAGCGACGGATACTCGATACTGTGCCGCGAGATTCTCTTCGTTCGCTTGATGGTCTCTTTTGTTGAGGATCCCCTTTTTGTTATGGCAGACTTGGCCGTGACCGTAGCCGTGACCGGGGTCCTAGCCTCAGCGACAGTCTCCACTTCGTTGTCTTCTTCCGGCTCTGATACAGGGTCGGGGAATCCTTCCATATCAGCATTGTTGTCCCCATCATCATCGTCGTCGTCACTTCGCTGGTCAAACATAGGCGCAAAGTCCTCCGGAGGTGGTCGCATCGGTGAATCTTCAAGCTGTGGCGCAAGCATCACAGTGCTCTCGTTTGCCATGTCCAAAGGCACCTCGAGTCCGAAATCGCTGGCACGCCCGAGTGTGTCGCGGCGAGCCATATCAAAACCCGATCTGTCGTAGGACGGCCCATCATCGTCGAAGCCAAAATCTTCTTCTGGTATGGGGGCTCGTGGAGGGAAGAAGCCTGGGTCGATACCGTCCTCGTCGTCCGGCGCCTCCCCTCCCCTCCCGTAGTAGTCGCTTATCCTGACGCTGCCAGTTGATAACCTAGCGGGTTGCTCGCTATACGCCCTTCTGGGCATCTCAACCGATCTCATCGTCAGGTCCTCATCCTCCAAGCCTGCCGACCTGTGCGGCCGGAGCTCGTCGTCGTCGTCTTCATCTACATCAATCGGCAGCGACAGCCTCGGCCTTTTAGGCAAATCCTCGTCATCGTCATCGTCAAGGAACTGGCTTGGCCTCTCCTCCAAGATGGTATCGTCGGCCGGCTTTGGCGACTTGGGGGACGAGCTGGACGACTTGATCGCCTCCGAGGTTTTGGCGAGCGCTTTGCCAAGGTTACGCAATACGTCCCGCGGTGTCTCGCGCGCCTCGCGCACGCTTCGCCGGCGATTGGCAAGGTGTGGTGTTGAGATGGCGGCGCGCCGTGAATCGATAGTTCGGAAGGCCGCGCGCGCATGTGGTGTCGCTGAAGCCGCCCCGGCGCCTGCCTTGCGTCCGGACGCAGATAGCCCCTGAACTGACCGGTTGAGAGTGAGATTACGGCCCTGGCTGGCGGGAGTCCTGATCGAGAACGAAAGGCGACTCGAAGCCGCGACACTCCCGGGTTCGGCGGATATGGCACGGCGAACTGGAGTGTCTGGATCAGGTGCCGGATTTCGGCCTGGAGGATGGCTTTCCCTAGCCATGGCGAACTAAGACGTTGTAGATTGTTCGATGAGGCTATCAATTGGACATTTGATCGGATCGGATGTTGCCGTCAACAGCTGTGAAGTTGTTGGCAGATGTGGGGTTGTCGTCTTGGTTGGGAGGTTGAAGCTTGACGCGTCGAGTGGGCAGCGAGCGCGTCTGCTGTGGAGGTCCACACCAGAAAGCTGCTGTGGGATGTGGGGGTAATTCGACCCCACCCATGGCCATTGAACACCACAAGTCAAAACTCTGAGAACAGTGAACCGATGCACATCACGGATGGGATTCTGTAATAACCATCCGTACCATGATCTACCTGGCGTACATCCCGGTATCACCACGGTAGATATATGAAATGCGGCTGCTGATTTGTGCTGCGCGCAGCAGTGCTGTTTCTCAACCCCAAGACGACTGCGACCTCGGCCTTCTGCTGTCCCGCTGCCGAGCTCAAACGCCAGGCAAGCACGCAGGCAGCTCGAGCGGTCTTCCCTTCTCGGTGAGGTGAGCGATCCCGGGTGCATTAGCGCTTCAGATGCCATTCGACGACGGTGGTCGTGGTGATGGTCGAAACTCTGCCATCCACTCAAGGACCGCCATCAAGGATTGTCACAGGCCCGATTCAAACGGACGAATCAGCGGACGAATGCTCCCGCCATGGCCTTTCGAACCCGCAGCAACATTCGCCGGATGTTCCACAGAAGAGGCCTGTTACAAGACGTGCGTCAAATCCAACGCCTGAACTCCCGACGGTTCTGACCTCCAGAGGTAGGCGATCTGAGATGGTGCAATTCTATGTAAAGTGGTCTGTTCTCGGGGAGACATGAGCATTCTCCTTTGCTAGATATCAAACCTACATGTAGCAGTTGGTCTTGGCTCACATGTCATTTCAGATATCGTCGATATGTGGGAAGGAGTCCCAGTATATCTACCAATGTACGGTGGAGACGAGGCGCACGGTAAAGCAAGGGAGATCCAACGTCCTCACGCATCGCGCAACAACCGGCCATCAACTCGGATCGTTTCCCGAAGCAGAAGCGGTGACAAGACAGCTGTCCAGCCGCTTCGCCCTGGCATCGTGGCATCCCATCATTTACCCCATGCCAAGGCTCGGAAGTTTACAAGATACGGAGTGATGCAGTCGTAGACGTTTCGACGTCCACAGCACGACCTTTTTGGGTCGTTTCGCCCTTCCAAAGCTTCCCCACCACGGAGACTGCCTTGCGACACAGTGCGACGTAGTGCTCAGGCACAACCTAGGGATTAGGAACCACTCAAGAGAGTCCTGCGGATGTAGAGCAGACACAGACAGGTCTGAGTGAGCTCGGATCGTGCTTGCTGTGCTTTTGATCATCTGTTGTGCCCCTCTCTCTATAACTATCCTCTCTTGCTGCCCCGCCCGTACCTGGGCCGTCCAAGGAGGCAATGTGTTTGGGGTTCTCCAGGCTTGTACGGCAACGGACGAGCCTGTTCCCGGACCGCGTCGGCCGCTGTAGACTCATGGCCCTTCCCATCGGCTCGCCTGGAGGTGGTTGACGCCGAAAGTGTTAGAGGCGACTCCTGACTCCCAATGGCAAGTCACCAGGTGCCCCCCGCCAACGCCGCCAAGACCACCGGTACGCCGTGCGTCGACCAGCGAGCTCCACTGCAAAGGACACGGCGACGACGCCACCAGATGCAGGAGAAGCCGCCCTCCATGGCCGCACCACAGCGACAGAACGGGACAGGCGCACACAGTGCGCACAGTGGGTGTTTTTTTATCTCTCGACGGGGGGGACCTATCCACTTCTTGTCGACCATCCCAGATTCCTCACCCGTCCCCAGCTTTTGCTCCCGAATCCGATCAGACACCGTCCAGGCACCACCAGACTGTTCGCCGCCGTGTTGAGCGGTTTCTTAATCTTGTGTATAGCTGTGTTTGCTCTTCATCTCGACTTTGCACGGCAATTGCACCAGTCGTCCGATCCAAGCCCCCGGACTCGGACCCTCACGTACAATCCATTTGTCGCTATCGCTAAACCTGCCCACTCCTTGCTCCCGCCTCCCGTCTCCCGCCTTCCGCCTTCGCACTTCTGAACCAACCCCCCGACCGGGTGCATCCGACTTTTATATCTCCATTCGTACCTTGGATCCTGCAGCTCCAGTCCAAACTTCTTCCGACCATCACATTTAGAAAATATGGCTGCTCCAGGAGCGGTTCAGTCACTCAAGGTTCGTCAAGGCTGAAACCGCCAGTCTCCAACCGGCTGCGCGACAGCGGCACTAAACCGGGCTCCAAGCTAACCATGACCTCAAATGCAGTGCGTTGTCACTGGCGATGGCGCCGTCGGCAAGGTGAGCATCTCGGGCCGCGTGTCAATTCTGCGATGGTCAATCTCGCCGTCTGCACCACGGAGCGCTGACCCGCAAACAGACATGTCTGCTCATTTCCTACACGACGAATGCCTTCCCAGGCGAATATATCCCTACAGTGTACGTCAGCGAAACGAACAATGTCCGCGTCCCATAATTCTGACATGAGCTCTCTGGCAGCTTCGACAACTACTCAGCGAGTGTAATGGTTGATGGCAAGCCCATCAGCTTGGGACTCTGGGATACGGCAGGCCAAGAAGATTATGATAGACTCCGGCCGCTTTCATACCCTCAGACCGACGTTTTCCTCATCTGCTTCTCCATCGTTAGCCCGCCGTCGTTTGACAATGTCAAGGCCAAGGTGGGTTAGGCTCTGCGTCGCGGAAGCGGTAGTACTAACGAGAATAGTGGTATCCCGAGATCGACCACCATGCTCCCAACATTCCCATCATTCTCGTCGGCACTAAGCTTGACCTTCGTGAAGACCCCGACACGATCAGGAGTCTGGCCGAGAAGCGAATGGCTCCCGTCACATACGAGCAGGCGCTCAACTGCGCCAAGGAAATCAAGGCGGTCAAGTACCTGGAGTGCTCTGCCCTGACGCAGCGGAATTTGAAGACGGTCTTTGATGAGGCCATCCGGTAGGTTTTATCGAGAAGGCGGGCGAATAACCGGCTGACGTTAGATTAGGGCCGTTCTGAACCCGCGAAGAGAGCCCCAGCAGAAGCAGAAGAAGAGCAAGTGCACCATCTTGTAAAGGGCTCGAACCTTGACGTCCTGGCGCGTCCGGTCTGGACGTTGGGTCCCAACCGCTTTGCGCTACGTATACCCAGTCGACCTCAACCTGTGCGTTCCTTTCTCCGTCGGCTCTGGCCGAGGCACCTTGGTTTTATCTCTGCTCCACCGGTAGCATCTCTACGACAACGACGATCCAACACGACCGCGAAACGAAACGCCCGCACGACCGGCAAGATATTCTATGAGGGTGGCGATGAATCTGCGCCTTACTCGCGTTTACTGAGATTCGGATCTCGCCGGGAATATGGGACGGGATGGGACAGGAGGTGTGGGTGGTCCGTAGTCTTGACTTGGCTGCATTGACGCTATTGGAGCACTGCAAACGCAGCACAACACTTGCATTGTTATCCGAGGATATCCCTATTTTTCAGTGGCTTTTTGTCTGTTTGTCTTTTTTGCTTGTCTTGTAGATATCACATTTTGGAGCCAGCTGTCCTCGAGTTTAGAGGGGAGCTGATGGGTTGGTTGGTGGGCGAATTTGATGATTACATGCTGAATTTTTTGTTTGCTGTGTTGTGAGACAGTGAAAGGCAGTGTTGGGAGTTTGCCGCTGTAAACCGAGACACCTTTATTTAGACCGACCTTGTTGCCATTTTGTCATTGTCCGTATATACAGTATATATCCATTCAGTATTCTCTATCAAAGAAAGGGGGGGTATCTTCCATTCAATAGTAAAAGTAGCTGAAAAGAAAAAGTATCGAGGACAGAAAATTCACACACAACACAACAACAAACCTGGAAATCCTTTCTTTTTTCTCTATACCCTTTTCTCCATATTATCAGCTCACCGCCATCGCCATCGTCATCATCCTCATCATGATGGTGATGGACATCATCACCTCGACCCCCTAAACTTGCCCCGTCCACCACCACCACCACCACCACCTCCCCGTCCCCGTCCCCGACCGCCTCCTCCGCCTCGGGACCGGCCCTCAAACCGCTTACTCCGAAACTTGCCTCCAGACCCATCCCACTTATTGTCGTTGTCGTTCGCAGCAGCGGCATTATCCAGATCGCGCTGCTCCTGCGTCTGCTGCTCGTGCGGCACGCGGCCGAGCCTAGAGGGGTGGATGTATCCTGCCTCCTGCTGCTGATCCTGGGCAGGTTGCTGCTCGTGTTGTTTCGCCGCTGCCTTTTCGGACTTGGCTGCTTCCTCTTTCGCGATGCGCGTCGCGCGCTCTTCGTTTAGTTTCTTGTTTTTTGTGGCGATTTTTTCTTTGCGGTGGGGGGTTTTTCCGCCGCCTCCTGCTCTGTTTTTTGGGTCACATAGTGTTAGTAATGGGATAAGTAAGGGAAGGGGGGAAGGGGGGAGGGGGGGGGGGGGACAAACGTGAGTTCGACATTAATCTTGCGCGCGGGCGAAATCCCATCGTCGAATTCGGTGTGATGAAACTTCTCGAGGCAGGTCTTCATGTGGTCGTACCCGGCGAACTCGATAAAGGCGATTCCGCGCGATTTTTGTGTCACTTTGTCCGTCAGGAGGCGGATGTTGGTCGGATGCACGCTGGCGAAGTGGGACTGGATCGAGGCCGTGGTTGCGCTGTAGGGGAGGTTGCCTATGAAGCAGATGAAGCGGCTGGACTTTCCATTTGCTGCGGCGGTTTCGATGTCGTCCTCGTCCTCGTCATCGGCGGCGGCGGCGGCGTCGGCTTCAGGGGCTGCTGCTGGTTCGTCGTCGGCTTGGTCCTCGGATTTGGATTTGGACTTCTTTTTCTTGTCCTTCTTGTCCTTTTTGCTCTTCTTCTTGTCTTCCTTGGCGGGTGAGGTTGTGTCGGCGTTGCCATTGACGGCGGCCGGCGGAGCGGGTGTAGTACCATTCTCCATGACGGTGTCTTCATCCTGATCGACAGCGGCAGCCTTCGATTTGCTCTTGTCCTTTTTCTTCTCCTTCTTTTCCTTCTTCTTCTCGCCCTTCTCCTCCTCCTGGACCTCGTCCTTGTTGTCGTCGTCGTCCTTCTTCTTCTTATCCTTCTTCTCCTTTTTCTCCTTCTTCTCCTTCTTGTCCTTCTTCACCTTAACAGGCGAGTGCGACTCGTCTCCCCCAGTCTTGGTCACCTCCGCCTTGCCCAACTTATCGACCTTACTCTTCTTGACAATCGGAGCGGCCGCGTTATCCTCCATGGCAACCCCATTGGTAGTGGCGCTGTCGCCGGCGACGACATCCTCGTCGCGCGACCTCTTCTTGGATGATTTGCCCATTGTTGGAAATTCGATTGCAAAGTAGAATATTCAAATAGTAATGGAGGAGGGGGGGTGGGAAAGTGAGAATATGAACGACGTCGACCTCCGGTGCGCGTAGAGCAGAGGATGAGGAGGAGGGAAACTTTTTTTTCTTTCTTTTTTTTTTCTGCCGCTCAAATCCAAAAAGGTGGTGAGCAAAAAACTTGCAGCCGCAGCGTGGGTGGGGAGTGGGGAGCGGGGCAGCCGGCGGAGCTAATGCGACCCGTTCAAGCGGCCAGCCTTCCATTCTCTCTCGACATCCACCACTGCAGCAGAACCCCAACCACCCATGGACAAAGGTTGCACGTGTGGACATGAAGGGACTTACCGGTAGACTCCACCCTCAACTCCACAGCTATCAGACGCGTACAGTATGGATTTACACGCTCTCCAGGACAGCAAATCGGTACCGTCGAGGTCAGTCAGAGGTTTCTCGATATCACTAGGAACTAAGTTGACTGGAGATATACTACCATGGTTCACCTCACTTCAAGCAGCCATTGGATATCCCAGTTAGAAGGAACGTGACTATTTGGGTATTTCGCTTTCTGAGACCACATTGCAGCCAACCATAATGGAAGAAAAGAGACACAAGACCTGCAGCAGCAACATTCCCAGCCAGACAATAGCAATACCACAAAGGAGCGTCGGAGGTGTAGCGCCTCAACTGAGAAATAATTCTCTATCTCCTTCCACGACCCTACCAACCCAAAGAAACACGCCGCCGGAACAAGGTGGTTTTGGTCCAGTTTCTGTAGGTCTTGACAACTAAGGAAATCTGTTCGTACTGTTACAATGATGCCGATGTCGATATGACTCAAACCTCGGCATCGGCCTTCTTAACGTCCTCGGCATCGTATGCGGGAGGGAGGTCCTGGTTCTCCATCAGACCAGACTTCTCATCCTCAACAGCAGCCTCCTTCGGGGGCGCCTTATGGTGGTGAGACGAGTGGCGACGGTGATGGCGGTGGTGATGGCGGCTCGGACGACGCACAAAGGTGCGCCAGAGGGCGACGATAACGGTACCGACGACCATGCCGATTCTAAATCATCATTAGAGTACGCTTTAGACAGGACTTGAAAAAGTACTCACGCGCTGACGGTAACGCCGGCAATAATGCCAATCAACACCGGGAGCAAGATATGGGAAGCCACATTCTTGAAGAGCTGTCCCCAGCTATGCTCGGCCCGCATACCTGCCTCCCAGCGTTCACGGGCATCCTCGCCCACCGGCGCCGCAACATTCTCCGCAGCACCGCCGTGATGCTTCTGCCGGTGGCACGGCCGCGACGGTCCCTTGGGGAAGATGGCCGTGAACCACTTGCACAACAGCGTCTTGCACTCGGCGGGCTTGTCATCCTCCACCTTGGGCGCCGGCACGGACTGCTCGACATTGCCGAGCATGAGCCGTCCGCTTGCGTCCTTGATAAGCTTAATGTGCAGCTCCGGGATGCCCTCGACAAAAGACTCGGCAACCTTGAAGATCTGGAAGTCGAGCGTCACCAGCTCGAGCTGGCTATCGGGATCGCGGACCGACGAGGAAGCCTCCATGGCGAAGCCGAGGGCCGGGGGGTCGATTCGGAGGAACGGCGGGAGTCCGTTGGGCGGACCGTGGTGGTGATGGTCCTCGCCATCCTTGGGCTTGTGATGCCATCCAAACGGGCCACGGCGGCCTGGGCCAAAGGGGCCGTGTCCAAACTTCCAGTCGGGTACCTGGGGCGCCGTGAGGACCGCGGGGACGGGGTTAGGGATAAGCTCGAAGCCGTTGACGAGGAGGCGGTCGCCCTCGGGTTGGTGGTCGATGTTAAACGTGAGTTCGAGGTGGTTGGGCTTGTCCTGGATCACGCGGGTGCCGAGAGGCCCGTGTATGGTGACGGAGCAGCCGGGGCAGTCGACGCTGACCACCTGAGACTCGGCCGACGAGGGCGCGGCGGCTGAGGCGATTTTGACATCTGACTCGGTAATCTCGGGGGGGAGAAGGAACGCGTTCGCGGCCGAGGCGGCCAGCACGGTAGTAGCGAGTCTGGCCAACATGGTGGCGACGGCTTGATAAATCGGCTTCTCAGCAATCGATGATTCGCGTGTTTGATGACGATACTAGGAAAAGTAAAAGGAAATGCTAGCGAGAGATATTCGTGGTGGACCAGCCAGGTGAGTTAGGTTCGGTTCATATGGTGATGTTGACTTGTGTTGTTGGAGAGGAGATGAAGGGCGGCTGTCAGTGGCCGGCCTTTGTGTTAATAATCGTCAGAGCACCTGCCCGCCGGACGCACCGGAGCGCCCAAACATTCCACCACAGCACCAGGTGGCGTCAGCAGACAATGGCCAGGGAGCCCGGCCGACATACGTAATCTCTGCCTGAGGCATGCACAACTCCCCGCTCAACCCCTTTTCCTTTCGCAGTTGCAATCAATGCATGTCCCGGACGTAACATCCAACATGCCCGCCATGTTCGGTGTTCAACAAGTCCATTACGACACGAACCTCGACAGATGACTTGCGATCTGGTAAGCACACCGTAATGAGCCTCCTAGGAAGCAGTGGTTCATCCCAAATTATCAACAATCGCATTTCAACATTCATTCCAGTGCGAGGCCGTCATGATCGATACTCCGACGTCCGATGCGCCACCAGTCATCAGCCTCATCACCGAGCCTTCCGATGGGGAAATAACACCCCGCATGGACCCCTTTTCTGCCCTTTCTGGAGTAGCTACAGATACACCATGAATCTACGGTTTAATACGTAGATAGTTAGATTCTTGCAGAGAGTACTCTACACTACACACAGAGAATCTCATGTGATAGTGGGATAGTGTAGTGGCATTACTAGCTGTTTCCACTGGCAAGTAACCTTCGCGTAGATTTACTCTAGACTACAAGCCTCGTCAGATGTAACACAGGCTCCCGCCCCGCTGAGACAGGCCCTGACAGAGAGAAACTTAACAGCTGCGACTAATACCTATCCTCCCCAGACACCAAGAAAAAGCCAAGGACTCCAGACAGAATTCATACCATAACTTGTCACGTAAACCCGTCTGTTGAAACTCTTCGAGGTTGGCTCGGCTTGTCATTTTCGTGGGACAACGCGCGGTGTGTCCTTCCCGATTTACACAATTTCAAAAAGAAATCTCTTCCAGTACCCGTCACAAAGCTGGCATCTGCTGCTGCACATGACACCAGCTCTTGCATGCAACTCAAGAACCTAACTAACAATGAGCAGAACCAACATCATCATAACCAGTCCTAACACCTCAATATCATGAGCCAATAGACATAACTTGTGAGCTCCAGTAATAACAATTAAGTCCTCTGATTCTCCCAGAAGGTGGTATCTACCAAGCTATCTCCCGCCAAAGACCGAGCTTTTCTATGCAACGCCATCCAAACCTCCGGTCCCCCGGTGGATAGCCAGCTAAGCTAAAATAGTTTAAAGTGTGTTGGTATGTGTTGGTATGTTGTAAAGGAACGCAAAAAAAATATTCAGACACAATGTGGTGGCGCCAAGACAGACAGCCCTCTCCCATCAACCTCTTCTTTCTTTTACTAGTACAAAATGTGATTCAATTCCACCACTCTTCAATAATCACATGTCACATCGTCTTTTCATTTCGTAGAGTGTTGCTACCAGCCATGTCGTCAGCTACGTCGAAGGTGTGGAAACGGTATTCCTGTCCGCGGGCTTCGAGCCGCCACTCCCGTCGCCGGCTTGGTCCCGACCTTGCCGTCATCCTTGGTCATAATCAAGAAATCAACTAGATCGATAGTGTTTGAGTTTCCAAGCGTGACGTTCCGGGCTCTGTCAATGCTAACGCCGCCGCTGCCGGGAGCCGCAGAGTTGAAAAATCGCTGAAGTATGCTTTGTGCCGTTTTCGCGTCGTTTAGTGTCTCTTCTTGAAGAATGTACAAGACCGCCACTCGGGCAAAGTCGAGAACTTGATCGTTAACGGCAAACAGTGAAGAAGACGGTGGTGGTGCCGGGACCACCGCAGTTGCTGTGCCCATGGGCATCGTCGTTGTAACGGTACTTGTGTAGGTTGGCCTACCCAAGGTGATTGTTGTCCCAAACGAAGTAGAAGCGATGATGGTGGTAAACCGAGTTTCGCCATCGATTCCGGCAACAGGGGTTGCTACAGCTCGTGCACTCGACGTCACGGGACTCAAGATCACCGGGTCTAGCGTAATCGTTGTGTACTGCCCGGCCATAATCGTAATGGTGGTGAAAGCGACAACGGCGGCACCCAAAGCACCGGAAGGAACCGCAACCGCCTCGCGGCTGGCTTCCCCATTGAATGTAACAAGCGCATTCATAGCCGAACAACTCAGATTTCCGGCATTGAGCTTGGCCAGGATCTCGGTGCTGGAGAGAGGTATCGAGAAGTTGCGCTCGGATTGCTGAAGGAGGCGTGGGATAGCATCACCAACGGTAACGTCGTTGATGTTTGTTTCGCCCGTGAGAGCAATAGCCGTGCACCCTGAGGAGTCAGAAAGTGTGCAATCGAACCCGGTGAAACCATTTGTGCAGATACAGGAACAGAATCCTTGGTTAACGATGTTGGAGCCGCCGTTAGCGCATGTCAGCTGAGACTGGCACTGCTCCAGTGCTGCCTGAGCTTCGCGGTCGACCTGCTGCCGTCGGACGACGAAGAACTCAACCGGAATGACAATCGCCGCCGCCACCAGCAAAATAACCACGATCATAACAACCAGGAAGCCCCAGAGTGGGAGACCACAACATCTGCGGCCCCGCTTCCCTCGAGCGTCTGGGGAACGGGAATCCGCACTTCCCACATTTGCCTCGTTCGACGTATTCGGCGTCCTGCTAGCACCCAGAGGGAGCGGCCAGGACTGGACCTGTTGCCGGATACTATCACGCCAGCTCCTCCGGCCAGTTGCTGCCGTCGCCTGGGCAGGGGGTGGGAAAGCAGCAAGCATATCAGAAAGGCCGGATTGATGCTTCTCGCCGTCGACTTTAAACCGTTAGCTTCTCTTGGAACCACACATCAAAATCTGGGTTCTTACATGACGTTCCCCGATCGTCGCCATCAAAGTCGAGGTCATCAAACCGGCTTGCTGGCCTCCTCCCTTTCTCCAAGCTTGCGGCGAGCCTGGTCGCTCGGCGTATTAAATCGGGTAGACTGGTCAAACTGCCTCGTGATTCCGCCCTGGCCACAGCATCAATGTCCAGACGAGGAGGTCTTCGGATTGCCGAGAGGCGGCTGTACGGTCTACCCCCGGTGGGTTGAGGCGATGGGGTCGGTACTTCGGCACTCGATTGGTCCGTCGAGGATTCGAGCATCGTACCAGCGAACGCCGCCGGAGCCGGGACCTGGGGAAATCTAGGGATCGAGCTGGAAGAGCTGGAATTGTCGATATATCCTGTCCCATCTTTGAATGGTTCATTTTGAACAGGCTTAGGCGCAGGTCTCTGATTGAGATTTTCTCCGTCCGGCATACGGGGAGCCGCTGCGCTCACGAGCGTAGGTTTTGCCCTCTTCCCTAAGCTCGCGCTCCTAACCAACCGGCTCTCCTCAGCATCATCATCCTCCACCGATCCGCCTTCTTCTGGAATTGCGTCGTCGTAAAAATCAGGATAGTTCGGGCTTGGCCCGGGTGATGGCGTACCCCAGCTCTCTGGCATGGCAGCACTGGAAGCGAATGAGGCATGTGACCTCGATCTGGGGCTCTCTTCGGGAATCGGGGATACGTATGATGCATTCGAGTAAAATGAAGAGGCTCCTCGTCTTGCGGAGGGCGGTGGCCCAAGATTGACACTCCGCCGGGGAGGTCCCGGAGGAATCTGGACCGGAAGAGGAAAGTCGGGAATCGAACCAACGGATGATATCGTAGACGGCCGTGACAGTGATGATGGCGTTTCTGGAACGGTCAACAGTTCTTGTCCTGTGGGTTCTCTTCCGGACTGCGGCCTGTATTGGAAAGACGGGGTAATGTCCTGGACTTTGGAGCTGTCTAGGATAGACGGAACTCGACTCGGGCGCGGTGGGCGTTGGGGAGGTTGTGACCTTCCAGGTGGAGGCTGATATGAGCCAGGGTTTGGGCCAGTCGCGCCAAGTGGTACTTGCAACGGCCATTGTGGGATTGGAGTCGGCCTCGAAATCGCGACACCAATTTGTCCATCTCTTGTTTGGAGTCCTGGAGGCGGTGGTGGTCGAGGGACTCGCGAGGGCCCGGCACCAAGCCCGGTGGGCATCTGTCGAGACATCGAGGGTCGGGCTATTTGTGGCTCTTCGTCCATCCCGCCGGGTATCGTCCTCGGAGCCGTATAGCCATCGTCCCTCGGCATCCCCGCCATCGCCCGCTCCCTCGCTCTCCTAACGGATCCTGTCGGCGGCGATCGGTCCATGCTTCTCCCATCTTGAGAACTCATTTAGTTGAAGTCTCCCAGAGCCCCAAGACATCCAACCCCTCCCAAACTCCCACTCTCTTGCCGGATTTTCAAGGATCCGCTTCCTTTTCCTTCCACAATCTCGCCCGCATGCGCAAGGTCGGTCAGAACACGAAAAATGCCCGCGTGCTCCCCGATGAATTCTCGGTTTCCGTTGCAGCTGCAGCGGAAACGAGGATTGCTCGTAAACCGGCTTCTGTCGTCCGGCGTTCGGCAGCTCGACGGCGACTCTCTCGTAAGGGACAAACAGGGTATCGTATCGAATTGAACGCTGAGAATCAACTCTAAACCAAAGGTCGTGGAACCGGACGTGTATGTAGCCGCGTTAAATCGAAGCAGAACAATTGCGCTCTAATTGCTCGGCCAGGCAGAAAAATGAGAATTGCAAAAGCGAACTCAGAGAGTGTAACCTGAACCAGCGCAGTACAAACAGCAGAATGGATGGTTCAAACGTGGCAAGCCAGCGGGCGTCTCGAGCGTGAGACCGGAAGATTAGGAGTCTAGAGGCCGGGAAGATCAACAGTCAGCCCAGGTCTCGGTCGCACGACGCAAAGAGAGCAAGAGGAAAGGCTGAGGCTGTTCCTGCAGCGACATGCCGGGGGCCTATCAGCCAAATTTGCCTGTTCAGGACGAACCGAGCAGACACGGGCAGCTGTCGAGGGGGCTGCTTCACCTCGCGACAAAAGCAAAGCAGGGAACCCCTAAACAGCCGGGTGACAAAAGGGGGGCACGACCCGAGGGGACCACGTACATCTGGGGTTTCGAGGCCTTGCTGACGGAAGCTTGTTCCGTCACTTGGATTGATTAATCCCGCCGACCTCAGCCTGGTAAAAACAGGATCGAACCCGTCGGCACTGCTCCGCGCCACTCGCTGTTCGTCGGCGAAGTCGAGCTGGATACACAGCGGGTCTTGACAGGCAAAGACCTGGAGGCCACGACAGGAAGGAGAGAAAGCCAATGGTCGGACAGGCTCGGTAACGAGAGTGCGAACAGGACCGCCTTGCATGTAGTTGTACGACAAAACTGGTGGGACGTGAACGGTCGTTGGTGTTTCAGATTTGCGGGACGAGCAACCTCTGTGGCCGGCAAGCCCAGCCCTTGCGAACAGGGGAGGCGTTTGAAGAGAGGGTGATCAAGAGGAAATCAAGCAGCACTCGCAGGCACAGCGGTGCTGTGAAGAGGTCGTTGATTTGTGGGATATCTGGACTTGTTTGGAAGCCGAGCCCAGGGCAACGGATCGGGATCACCAGCGGACCAGGCAAACCAGCTCCGGCGACCAAATGATGCGGCCGGAGTCGTCAAGACCACGCGCAATCCGGGAAATGAAAAGGACGAAGAGAACGAGCGTAGGGGGCGAACAAGTACGCAGAGGAGAGTGTGTCGCAACTCGCAAGCCTCCTGCAGCAGAGCGAGGCTTTGCAAAAGCCACTTGCTGCTCGAGCGTAAAGATGGCGACAAACTATTGTTGTCTTGGGCTGCAGAAGAAGAGCGGAAAAGGAGGAACGGACACCACCGAGTCGGGGACGAGAAGGAGCGCGAGCTTGGACATCCACAGCTGATGAGACGCGCCTTCTTGGCCTGGTCGATAGTTATTGGGGCTCTGCACCTTGGGCGCGCAGAATCCGACCCTGGTCCGCAACAAGGGCAATCGAGGAGATCAGTGCAGCTGTACCTGCAGATGCGACGCCATATTATTACCAGGATACCCGTTTCTGTCCAGAGCACTTGCTGCCGAGTGTGGGAGGAGACTGATGGGAAGATCGCTGGCACGGATATGGCCAGGCTGATGGGCCATTGAATGGCGATCGAGAGGCCATCTTGTTTGTTCGCTGACTGCCGGCGCATCCAAACATATCTGATGATGTGTCGTTGTGTGTGGCCTGCATCATTCTCTGGTATTCCGTATTTCTGGGGAAGCAAGTCATCGAGGAATGCAGATCACTGAGATCAGTACGGAATGGCTTTGCCCGATCGCTGAGCCTCATAAGCGAGAGTCAGAAAAAGCAACGACGAAGCTAACCTTAACCACGAGCTCCCGGAACCTCAGCCATGGCGCTTTGGGCTTTCAAGGTGGCCTCAGACTCGATTTCCTGGGCCAAGCCCCAACGCAAGAGCATCACATTCGGTGTCTTCGTTGCTGTGGCCTGTGTCTCCTGCGTCCTGGTGTCATCACCAATTTCTAAATGGGGGGTCAGCAGAACCCCTCGAAACGACCCCTGTCGGTGACACCACCACCAGGGACAATTGGAAACACTGGCGCAGCTGCCCGCATCGAGAAGTCGGAAAGGGGCTTGTGGCTCTGTCGGCACCCATCAAGGTTGACTTGGCAAAAGCCACCCGAGCCGATGCAAGGCATGCCTTGTGCTCTGGAAGCATTTGTGCTCCGGGCCACCACTGTCCGACTGTTCGCAATGTTGTCGTCCGAACAGAAGAAGCTGTTGTGGGGTTTTGGAACTTGTCGACATTCGTTGCCCCTCGCTGGTGGTGGGGTCTCGGCTGCCCCTGTCGTCATCCCCCACCCCACAAACTCCGCACAATCCCAGTTGATGAGCCAGGGGTCTCAAACCGACAAACGGTCGAATTGACTCGCAGCTTTTCGGTGCCACGGAGTCACACCCTACGCCGTCCTATCAAGCAGCGCACCTAGCGGTTCCCGATGCCGCCGCCGCCTCCTGAGGTTATAGCCATGGCAATCGAAACATCAGAGGGAGGGAAAGGGCCGAGGTTCAGGCACGGGTTTGGCCTTGAAACGAAACGGGGAACTGCGGTCCCAATTGCTCGGCCACGCCCAATCCCGCGCAACCGTAGCGGTACTTCAGACGGGGCCTTGCTCCATGTGCCGCCGCCAGCTGATGATACCTGTCGTGCGGAGCGACTTGGTCCAGGGGAGATGGAGAGAAAGGAAAGCTCCATGTTTTTGACAAAGAAGCCATGGAGTGACCACAGGACGTATCTCCATAGCCGCCCGTCTGAAAACCTGGAAATACCGATCCGCAAATAACCAAACCCACCACGATCATTTGTTAGAATTGCTTTCTTACTTCACAGATCCGCCTCTGAGGTCTTTCTAGCAGTGATCGGCGGCCGGGTATGACGAGCAGAACAAACGGGATCCCGTCACACACCGAAGCCCGGACACGGCATTCGCCCGACAAAACCTCGCCCATCATCGATCGACCTCACATGGAAGCTTTTCCCCGTCTTGGCTGCAAGAGAAACTCAGAGGCAAAGAAGATTCCGTGACGCTGACGAGAAATAAAAGCGAAGATATCGTTCCAAACGGAATCCCGGGGTCGGAGCTTCCCGAGAAAACTAGCTTCCGCGTTTCAGGTTAAAGAGTGCTGCAGGTTGGTGTTTACCCGGTGCACCTGCACCGTTCCCTGTCTTTTTTTGCGTTTGGGTGTACTTGGATCTCGCTTCCGGTGAGACTTTGCGGTCCGCCTTTGGGTTGATGTCCGACTTATCAACTTTTGATGGTGGATGGCGAGAATAGGTTTTGTAAGTGCACGTTACGTGGCCAGCGAACTCGATATCGACGCTGGTGGCCATTTGCTAGTTTTATGCCTGCTGCTGTGTTAGGGGATGTCTAGTCCACATGAGGATATAGCAAAGATGATACCACCATCTTGAATCAAGATATAAACGTTGCCCACCACCCTGTAGTCTAGATTAGTAGCCGAGTCTTGCTTCACACGATGACACCCTCCTTCAGGCTAACCATGGAGTACCCAAGTGAAGTATTATCCACCACAGGTAAAAGAAAAAGTCTATCATAGCCTGTTGCAAGGTCAGGTCTTGAGGGGCTGGGAGAAAGCAATATTCCTCAACAGTGGAAGCTTGAGAAATATCAGATTCCTCACCCTTGCGTTCTCGACGTCCTATAAGAGAGGTGATATCCAAATGTTCGTGTTGTGCCCAATATTCCAACCAAGGCAGCCAGATATGCCTGATAACCCACCACCCATTTCTTCAACCTACATCACCTACCTCTCCGGTACGGCGGACTGACTGACTTACGGGTTCTACGGGCGCCCTCCTTCCCGACCTGTGATGGATCGAGTGCTCATCAAGCCCGATCCATTAGGTAATAAACAACTACAAGCTATAGAGAGAGAGAGAGAGCATGGGCGTTTCATAGACAATGAAATGTAGATGTCAGAATGAAGACCAAAGATCTAACCTCCTTGACATTCCTGTCTCGAAAAAAAATTGTGGCATGTCTAGGATCATGATTCATCACTCACTCTGGCGCTGGTCAGGCAAGTACAACTCCACTACTACAAAGTTCCTCTTGATCTCACAATGTGTCGATGGGTTCGATTTTTTTTTTTCCACGGAGAAAGAAGATTATTCATCATCCCGTCATCCCGTATCCAGATAAACCGGAGGTAGGTAGTCACTGAACCGGACTCCCCCCAACATTCTCAGAGTTCGCATCATCAAGACTTCATGTCCGTATTATCAGAAAGCTGGGTCCCTTGGGCTACATACATACAAATCAGGGTAGGAACACGAACCATGTACAAGGGTAAGATCAGAGTATTATGCAAAAGACGCAGCAAAGCCTAGGTAACCAATACATTCGACCCCCACCCCCCAGAGTCCACCAAAAACATATCCATCTGGTATCTTCCACGGATTATCGAAACAGACCCACGGGGGTATGTGCTCAGGTCGTCGTCACTCGCCAGTCCCGGCGGTCCCGTCCTATAGACGCATTGTTGCTTGTCCGTCTTTTCCAGTTGACCAGCCGGGCGGCAGAGTGAATTATCAAGTTGCTTGCGCTACCAGTAGTCTTCTTGTGCTCCCAAAACAGTCCCTTCCCTTAAAAAGCCCTCCCCGCTGCGGTTAAAACAGACACCTCAAACCCCCCCCCCAACAGATAAACAAAAAGTAATGCAAGATAATAGAAAGAAAAGAGTTATGCCGTAAAAATGGTGAGCGTAAGCGTGAGTTAAGATGCGATGTCGTGGTCCCGTGTCTGTCGGTTGTTCATCCGGCAGCCATATCGATATGTTTTTGTGTCGTGGATCCCCCATGTCTCAGGTGGTCCGGTTCTTCTTTCGTGGCTCATACATTCGTGACGGAGGCCGTAATGTCCCAATGTAAAGTTTCATAGAATTGTGCACCGGTTTTCCCCGTTACTCCTTTTCTTTCGCCGCCTCTTGGATGAGGAAGGGTTATCCAGTTTCTGGTGGTACATGTCGTCGTTAGAATCCGTATAACTGCTATCGCGCCGTAGCATCTGCCGGCAGAGGTCGACGAAAACTTCATCAACATTGGCTGGAGAGATGAGTCAGTACATGGCGGTTTCAATTTTACAAGGCGTTCTTTCTCACTTCTTGTTCGAGCGCTCGTCTCGTAGTATGGTGCCTGCCATCTCTGGGAGATGGAAAACGCTCTAGCCCGGTCAACTTGACGCTGGTCGACGAGATCTGCCTTGTTGCCAACAATGACAATAGGTACTTTTACGTCGTCCTTGATACGTATAATCTCCTCTCGGAGATTGAGCACTTCCTCAAGCGAGGCTCGCGATGTGATGCTGAAGACGAGAATGAAGCCATGGCCGGTTTTCATATACAGATCTCTCATAGCGACTGGGTCTGGATCAGCATCACGTTGTCGTATATTGCTGGCCAAAGTCTTACCAAACTGCTCGGTGCCGGCGGTGTCAAGTCTGGTGCATTGTCAGATCCCGTCCCCAAGAGGGGCAGTGTGCCTTACATCTCCAACATTACTTGGCGACCCTTTGGTTACATTAGCAAATGCTCGAGACAAAAAGAGTAACTCCATACATCGACAGATATCTGCGTCCGGTATGAATCCTCAATCGTGGGATCATAACTCTCAATCCACTCGTTGTGGACAAACTGAGCTGTGTTTTGTTAGCCTTGTCAGCCTCAGGGGTTCAGGGGGTTGGCTACACAAGCGGGGATAAACGCACCAGTCAGACAACTTTTGCCGACGCCACCTTAAGTAAGCCGCGCAACCATCGTCAGCAGATGCGGCATGTGATGGCGATGTCTCAAAAGTCGGATAGTATGGCAAAGCAAGCTGTGACGACATGATTAGGGGCGGCTGGAATACACGAACCTGCTCCTAGAACGACAACGTGCAGCTCCCGACTAGAAAGCGGTCAGTATGCCGAACGCGCTGTGAGAGGGCCGAGACATTCTCACCAGGGCTGGTAGCTAAACTTTGACGGCATCGCCTGGAGCCGGTTGTGTGCTGCGGCGAGCAGCACAGCAAATCGCAGTCAGCGAAGCTTGGTTCGGCCTCGGCGTGTCCCCAGCACGTGTTCGACCGGAACTCGCAGCTCCAACTCCTCACGGGACGCCGAAAAGGCGGGCAACAAGACTAGCCCGAGGGTCACCGCATGCAGAATATCGACCGGCGATGTAGCTTGTCGGAGAAAAAAAAAGAGAGGAGAGAGCAAGGATGAGAAGGTAGAAAGAGAGATCAGATGCCCTTGCTGGCCAGGGACTTTTTTTAGAGCAAAAGAGCGTGTGCAGTGGTGGATTCAGGAGGACCCTTTTTCGATAGCTTTTGGGTGTCGGTCGGTCGATGGCGGGGGTGGGACGGGAGAGCTAGGAGTGGTAAGGTAGGCAAGGTAGGGTGGGAAAGGCGTTGAGGCGGCCGTGGTCAAGTGGATCGCAGGGTTGCGGGAGTGGGCGGTGATGGATTGCCGTGTGATTCGATTCGCAGAAAGATCGCAAAAATCGATGCACCGCAAAAAAGCTAGGGCCAGTCAATGGATACAGCTGCGCGAGCTGCAGCATGCCCGAGGAGGGGCAAGGGCCGAGCGTCGAGGGTAGGTACGTCTAGATGGGGCCGGCTCGCCAGAAGAAGGTCGGCCAGCGCAGCAGAATGGGGAAGCGAGCAAATGTCGCCAACTCCTCGTGCCGGAGGGCTATAAGAAGCGGGATAAGACAGCGACTCCGGCGCAGCGGGCCTGAGGTAATACCAGAATAGGCGCCGGCCGCCGCTTAAGTCGAGCGAATCCGGAGCCAGGCTGGCGGCGTCCACAGAGCCGCCAGCAGTGGTGACGGGCGGGCGATGGAATCTGTCAGGTTATTTGTAGAAACCGCAATTTTGGCTGTCACTCGTCGTCGTCTCTGGCCTGCATGCGAGCTCCGGGCCAATCCGGCCGCCGTCCACAACCCACACACGGTTATCGAGGCCGCCTCAAGCCATCGGGGAGTTGCTGAGCAGGGCCATCACGACCAAGGCACGGGATCACTCGGGGAAGACGCAAAGGGAAGCACGGGCGGAACGGGCGGACGGGATGGCATGGGATGGGATGGCATAGCCGACGCCTAGTTAGCCTGGAGACGCACAGCAGGGTAAGACAAGCGTGTTGATCTGGGACTGTCTCGGAGGCACTGGACTGGACGGATAGACTTGTGGATATGTGTCCCTATGGCTTCCTTTCTTTTTGGACGTGGGCCGTGCCTTGAGTTGGATGAGCTTTCTGCAAGGACGTGCAGTGCATCGCAAACTTTGGGCAGTAGCAACAGCAGCAGTCCGCACGTAAAAAAAGACGCAGGCCAACCAGCGAGCTCGAATATCCTGCACGGTGCTGCTTCCCCGGTCCGAGAAATTGATGTCGACGAGGGGCACGACAGATCCCGCCAGTGCTGCGCGTCTTCCAACCACAAGCTCCCAATTCCGGCCCTCTCGACTCGCCGCCAACCACAACCGAGCTGGCCTCTCTTCCAGATGCACGACAACGCCAAGGATACTGGCCAAGCCGCCCCGTCATCAGTTGGCGAGGCAGGGCTTACGACGAGAACGGCAGTGCGGGCTTTGACAGACAGCCAGGCACAGGGACCTAACAGGAGGATTTGGTCCCGTTCAGGCACGAGATGTGACGGCCTCCACCGCCGCGCAGCTCTTTCGGTTACTTGTTGTCCAAACCGGCCTCGATCTTCGACAGGCCACCTCTTTTCGGCCTGATACCACTGCGCCCAGCCGGTTGATGTGAAGTACAGATCCAGTCTGACATCCGAATCTGGCCATGCCGATGCTGGGCGACGGGTGACAAGTGCGGTACTCGAAAGTTTATTCCGCCAGAAACCAACCATCGCTGCCGAGGGTACTCTTCGATTCCGATCTGGAGGTCAGGCTAGAAATACGGAATCGAGAAGAAGGCAGACGGGAGCAACCCTCTCCCGGCACCAGGAGGAATTCAACCCGAGAGAAACCCGGGTGACAGGGCGGAGCACCGGACAATACGGGTTGCCAAGGCAAACGGAGCCGACAGACGCGGACACCGAAAATGCTGGGCGAACCTTGCCGAGCAAACCTGCAAGGCTAGCGACGACCGGCGGCAACTCTCGCCGACGTAGCTATCTGGCCGACGTTGGAGCTCAGGTTCCGGCAAGACGTCTGGCATGAGAGAACACAAACACAGCAAGGTTGGGCAGCGGTGACTTGGGTTACGCCACAGCTCGTATCATTCACCTTGTTCACTCCGACTGGGCCCCAACCTCGGGCTACCTCTCGTCCATGGTGACATGGTGACATCTAGCGAGAATGGGCAACTCGGGGAGGTTGTCGTCCAATGGTCCGTGCCTCGGGTGACCGATCCAAGCGTCACCAAATCGCCGGGTCGCCGGTCGATTGAAGGTACGGAGTACTCCGTAGCGTGACAGGGATCAAATAAGTGCCATGTCACTTCCTCTAGCGGCATCCTGGGCCAGAGGCGTCTTCCAGACTGGCCTTGCTCGGTCTTTTGTTTTACAGCCCGGAGGCCGGAGCCAGCATCGCGGTTTCCGGCTTGCTTGCTCCCCGTGTCTCGGCGGGGTAGGCCAGTCGTGGGATCGATCACCCCGCCACGCCCCCCACCCTGCTTCCTGTGCGGTGCCCATGGATAGGACGATGTGTCATCCACAGATACCCAAAGCTCCTCGTACATCGGCGGATAAGAGACATTTCGAAATACACATTGGCCTCGTCACCATCGAGACCGGGACAACAACGGACCCTGAGGACAAAGTTTGCCTTCTGCAGGGATGAAGCTGGGCGTGCATCTTGGCGGGGTCAAGTGCCGGCTGGCGGCGGCTGGGCCAGGGTTCGCAACAAATCAAATCGTACCAAATCAAACCAAACCCAAGGGGGCCAGGATTTGGATTCAAATCTGCCCAAAAGAGTCAAATCCAAACCAAATCAAGGGCCCGATTTATTTGGGTCTGTGTCAAATCTGTCCAAACCTCTAAGATAACCCTAACCCTTATGTGGAGGGGGTAAAGGTAGTGGGGCAAAGGGAGTAGGCAGGGCAAGCGGGAGTGAGGGTTGGGGAAGGGCTGGGTTGGATCATACCCTTTTAGGCTTAGTGTGTGGGGCCAGCCACAGATTTGAACCATACCAAACCAAATCAAATCTGTCCTGAAGTTTGCAAATAAAGTGGGGCGGTGGATCAAATCAAAGCAAATCTAGGCCAAATTTGGTTTGATTTGGTTTGTTGCGAACCCTGGGCTGGGCTGTTCAACGTAATCTCCTGCTCTGGATTTTCGAGTAAGCCACTTTTTCTTGGCACGTAGGAATTTTCCTATTGGCCCGCAGAATCAAAGGCCATACAAAATCCGTCCGTGCGTGCCAAGAAAAAGTGGCTTACTCGAAAATCCAGAGCAGGAGATGCAACGTCAAAAGAAAAGAACGGGAAGTTCCTCTTCATTGCAAACAGCAGTGCCGTCCATACATCGTGAGGCGGTTGTATGTAGGGGATGAGCCATTACTAAAACCTCTCTCGACCAGCTCTCACCGCCCCACGTGCAGTGCTTTCGAAACGCGGTTTTTTGCGTTCGGCTCTGCCTGCAATCAAGTCCCTCCCGCGGCACGCTTGACACTTGGCAGAGGCGGTGAGACGAGAGCTGGCCATCACTCTCCCCGTCAACAATCTTTCCCCCTTGTGGCGTCGTATGGATGACGATGCTTTCTTTCTTTTCATGTGCGACCAGTCTCGCGACGATCCCGCTTACCGAGGCTAGCTACACCTTCTCGACCGCCTCGGCACAGTCGGGAGCATAGCCCTGCGTCTCAGACCCTGAACTGGCTCGCGAGGCCTCTTCGGTTTCACCGTCTTGACCTGATCCAAAGCGCCACGTCCTACCCTTCCTCTCGGCGAATTTGAAGGGGGTCCCCTGTGCGTCGTGTTGAGCCAAAATGTCGTCGAACGTTTTTCCCTCCCGGGCCGCCTCTCGACGCAACCTCCGTGTTCGCGCCAGAAATATCAGGTGCGACAAGAAAATTCCTAGCTCGAGGATACAGCTATGGACATGGTCAGAAGACACATCTCGGAGAAGCCGTCACCAAGCAGCCAGATCGACTCACCACAAAATGTACAAAACGCCACCGAGGACGTCGAAAGTGTGTTGTGCCACTACATCCTGTCAGTATGTCATTCCTATTGGGCCAACCGAGACATATGACGGGATCATACCGAGGGCCATGAGGGAGAAAAATGCTCCGAACCAATCCATGGAGAGGAATATCTGCCGCAGTTCAGCACCGTTCAGCTTACACGGAGCCGTGGGCCATACCCAGTTTATCCCGATGACACGGCCCCGTCGTTTCCATATCTCGCCGTATGGGGGCAGCAAGCCCGCGGCGAGTAGAATGGCTGCCACAATCCCAACCACGAGAACCGGAGTCTCATTTCCGCCATGATAAATCGGCTGGACGAATCAGTGTCTGGAGCAGTAGCGAGGTACCAAACTTACTCTTAGCGTGATAATCAAGGCCGCCTCTACGCCAGCAAAGGTACAGGCCATAATGATGCCCAGGACGGTTGCTTTCCAGGCCGGCCATTTTCTGATGAGACGTCAATCTCAGCCGGTACGAGCGAAAGTGTTGGCATTTACCTGTGGTAGACCAAGATTTGTGCCCAGCTGACAAGACACAGTGACATGAACATCTGCGGCTGGATCTGGAGGGCGATGTTGAAATCTTGTAGTATCGCGTACACGCCAAACGGCACACCGCCTAGACACCTGTCGTAAGGTTTCATCCGGACAGTACGAGGCTTTACGTGGCCAGCTACTTACACAACGCCCAGAGAAACATCATGATTCCCGGGAGGCCATCCGTCTTCTTGGTACGCCAGTTTGTCCATATTTGCGGGACCAGCTGGACACACCATAGTCTTTTGGCAGTATCAGCACAGCTGTTCGACTCATCCAGAACAGGGGCCGCGAAGACACTCACACTATGGCAAGTTAGCGTCGAGGACCTTTGTTAGGGAGGGTACCGAACTTGTTCCGATTGTCTGTGGGCAAGAATAAGCCGTGTGAGCATCTACGTCATGGCAGGACAGCTCGGGCTTTTCAACGCACCCCTAGAACGTTTGCGGCCTGCCATGTTAATAATATGCAAATCAGTATAGATCCTATTGTGCGTGACGGGCGGAGACTTAGGGTACGCACAACCGGAATTTCAGTCTGCGGCGCCATTGCGGCATGCCAAAACAGCTCTGAACAAAGATGGAGTGAGGTTGAAGAATGGCCGGTTCTTTAATAAGCAAAGGAGGCAAACCCAAGACGGCAATGGCACCGTTTTTATCTACGAATCTCCAACAGCTGGAAATGGCAAGATCGATGACTAAATCCCACACACACGCTCCATAGACGTAAAGGCGACTAGCTAGTTGCCATGGCACCACCTTCCTTATCAAACATCAGAGCAAAGAGTAGAGAGAGCCGTAGTCCAAATCTAGTAGTTAAAGGGCACACCCGACAGGTCGTAGCTGCATAGTCTATTGTCACTAGAATGGGGTTACGAATGGAAAATTGATGCTGCAGACATCGTCATTGGCTTTCCCTGACTCGCCCAGCAGGGCGGCGGCGGCCGGGCCGCCGCTGATGGCCGCCGCAACCGCAACTGCAACCGCACCCCACGCGGTTTGGGGACCCGTGAGATATATAGTATCGCGATCCGGGGAATTGCGGCTCATCCCATCCACTCACTGCTTTTGCCTAGGTAGATTTGCTTTGTTACACGACTTCGGTTTCCTATCTCGGGATTTGTTTATCACGGATGCATGCAGAGGAGATTGGGGAATATCTAGTCGTCCAGGAAAGCGCGCTGATGATGATGATGTTAGGGAATCCTTTTCATTTTGCACTGTGACGAGGGGACAGCACTTTCCCAAGCTACTATCCAGCGGGCGACAGGGTTGGTTGGGGGGTTTTCCACAGTGTGACATCCGCAGCGGGTCAAGAATTCGGCACTGTCTCCACACAAATTTTCGTCTTGCTCAACTCAACGACAAGCTTCCGCCAAGCAGCAGAGAGAGAGGTCTGCTGATGCAATATTTTAGAAGAAGCGTCTTAACTTGCGACCAAGTAGCGAAAAACTTTCAGGAGGAACCAATCCCACACTTGTCCCTTATCTTATATTACTTTCTACCTTTCTGACCAGCAAACAATCCAGAAAACAAAACTTCCAGGTTCCAGAGAGAAAAATAACCCCCGCGCACGTGACCAAGAATGTCGGTCGAGAAAACTTCCAAGAAACGGAGAGCAGCAGATGACGACGGTGGTGCCGTCACCAAGACGAAAAAGAAGAAGCAGAAGAAGCAGGTCCGGGATGATGAGGGCGATCTGGACGTGGAGGCGGGCCTGAACAGGTCGTTTGGGCGGATGGATGGGCAGCTGCTTGCCGACCACGTCGCGCAAAAGACGTCGCGGTTCGGCACGGATCTGAGTCCGGTTGAGCTGGCTGACCTGTATATCTCGGGTGAGTGAGAAGGGAGAAAACACTGCCAAGAAAATGGTGTTTCTGTGGATGCTAATATGTATGTTGGTTTTTTCAATAGCGGGCGATATCAAGGATACCACGGCCTGGGAGAAGCCGCGGTCGCTGGAGAATCTGGCCGAGTTCCTGGAGAAGTTTGCCGAGGAGCCCAAGAAGCAGCTGGAAGAGGCGCCCAAGTCGAACGGGGCACCGCATACGCTCATCGTCGCTAGTGCTGGGCTGCGGGCTGCTGATGTTGTGAGGTGAGTGTGGTTTGCCTAGGGCGCCCCGGGTTACGCTGCAGTGTGTCGCTGACGTTTACAGGGCGGTGAGGAAATTCCAGAAGAAGGGGAACCCGGTGGCGAAACTTGTAAGTTAGAGTCTTTGAAGATTCGGTTCTCCGGCGTAATGGTCTCTAACGTGACATATCTGTAGTTCGCGAAACACTTCAAGGTCGAAGAGCAGGTCTCGTTCCTCCAGAAAACTAGGACGGGGGTAGCAGTCGGGACGCCACAGAGGTTGATCGACCTGATCGAGAACGGTGAGTCCTACTGATCTTAGTCTTCCAGCACGACTAACGCCCTTTGCTTTATTTTAGAAGCTCTCTCGATAGCCAGCTTGAAGAGGATCGTGGTGGATGCCTCCCACATTGATCAGAAGAAAAGGGGCATTGTGGACATGAGGGAAACGCACATGCCACTTGTGAAGTTGCTCACGAGAAAAGAGCTGAAGGAGAGGTATTCAGATCCGGCTAAGCCTATTGACTTGATATTTTACTAGTTGCTAGTGAATCGATGGCGTACGCCCTTCAGAACTTCTATTCGCTCGGTCTGTCTCCTGTGCATCTTGGGTGTGCCGTTGAGCTTGCCGCGGTCTTGACATGCATCTGTGGTATGTTCACCAAGACGCCTGCTCGTGGAACTTGCTACTTGAAATTGCTGCTGCTTCTCTTTGGCAAGAGCGGCTGTGTTGTCGAGAAAGAACGAGTGACATGAACGAGCCGGCAAGAACATCGCGTGGCTTGGAAAGCACGATATCATCCACTCGAATACCCACTCTCCGCCCCTTCTTCTCTTTGCCTCTTGGGGCTACCGACGAGATAACATATTTGAACCGGTCCCCTTTGCTCTCCAATCTCCTCTCTTCACAGCACAACCGTCATCGCCACGATCTTTTTGGACGTCACTCTTCTTGGATTAGGCACCCCAGCCCCGTCAGTGACGACCTTTTGGAGATCGTATTTCTTTCCTACAGCTCTCTCCCGGTTATCTGCCGCAATCGCGGGTTCCGTAACAATACAGCATGAAGCCGACGGTACTCTGGACCTTGACACTCGTTTCGATCTGGTCGGCTGCCGTGGCACGATGCGACGACGACATCGAACCCGCTTGTGCCAAGGCCTGCATATCGCAGTCTCTGTTCACCTATGGCGCGCTAGAGTGCATCCAGCAGTCCTGGGCCAACTACGGCTGTATTGATGAGCACTGTGCTTGCCAGAGAGGAGATGATGGGCTCCAGGTGCGTTTGACAAGAATGCCTGGTTTTTCTCATTGTTCTGCTCACTTGACTGACGTTTGGATGGTGTGGACAGGGACTCTTTCAGTGCATCTTCACCAGCTGTGACGCCGAGAGCTATGTAGCCGCTGTCAAGAACGTCGCCGAGTTTTGCGACTATGGCGTCGCCGTCGTGGCAGAGACTCCTCCGTCAAGCAACGCGACTCGGCTGGGCAATACACGCTTGGGCAAGGATGCCGCTTTCTCTGTTGTCATCAACATCGGGCACGATATCGAAATCTCCCTCGGACGCAACACAGCCACCGATGATGCGATGGGTGTCTTGACGGATAGCGGGATTCCGATGGAGGTGGATATCAAGCTCGATTACAGAGGAACAGCTGGGAACTCAAGGACGCCACGTAACAGGCACATGGTTGCTGACGGAAGCACTACCCCTGATGGAATCTGCTCTTCTGGTGTGGGTGCGTCGCCTCGCCCCGGACAAGATAATCCACAAACTCAATGCCCCTGTGGGGGAACTGGTAACGGCGACACTCAAGTTCCGTCTCTTCCTTGGGTCACAGCCACGCAAGTCGTCACAGCATCGTCGGTTTCACCCCTGTTTGCCCCGTCCAGCTGGTCTCCCAAGGGAAGCACAGGCGGCTCATACACCTATAGCTCCTCGGCAGGCAATAATTATCCGCCATCATACAACCCGGATTCTGGCATAGACGGTGGAAATAATACAGATACGCCCACGAGTCCCAACACGGCAGGTCTCGTGACATACGGAATACCTAACGCACCAACAACACCAGGATTTCTCTCCAGCATACCGCCCGCGGCCAGCGGCAGCGGTCAGACCATCACGATTGTGCAGACAACGACTGTGTGCCTGGGCCTTGCTCCTCCTCCTCCTCCTCCTCCTCCTCCTCCTCCTCCTCCTCCTCCCGAACCATACACGGATCCCCAAGATGGAGGAACCACAGCCGGCGTGGGGTGTGGCGGCTTCGGAGGAGGGCCAACACCGAGCAGTCCTAGTCCTAGTCCTCCTCCAACACCTAGTTCTCCCGGCCAGACAACGACAATCGTTCCAACAAATCCATCATCGCCACTTCTGTCGTTCCTCCTCCCCCCTCCTGTGACTTCACGGACACCAGCAACTACTACTTCTACATCATGCGAGACGACTGTCCCGCTAGCCGCCACATCCTTCTTCCTGAGCGTTACCATCCCGGTTCCACGCGCAGCTAGATCTTCTTCTTCCTGGGAAGAAGTGTCGTCGGGGTATATCGACCAAAACACCACTAGGGGTGTTAGTATCGACCCGCGACCACCACCATCAACTGTTAGTTCAGGAGGAGGAGAAGGGTATGGAGCCACTCCCCACGGAGGAGTCGGAGTTGTGCCACCACCGCCGCCATCATCCCCCATCGGTCCGCCAGCATCATCACAAGTGACGATATCCCCAGCGGCAGCGACAGAAAAGAGACCACGCCGATCGTCGCTGATCTACCTGGCTTTGGCCGCGCTGTTTTCGGTCGCTGTTGCACTCGTGGCGTGATCTGATTTTTGTACCACCGAACAACCATATAATTACATGCCATCATGGTTTATAAGAGTTGGACCTTTTGGAGGGAGGGAGCGAGCGAGCGCGGGAGGAGTCTGTCTCTATTCGGATAAGGCATGGCATGGATATCTACTCTATGGACTTATCCCCCCTCCTTTGCTTTGCCTTGTCTGAGATGTATTTGGTATGTTTGGATGGGATTACTTTCTGTTTGTAAATATGTGCTACTGTACGGATTAGCGTGGACTCTGATTAGACTGGACTAGACTACCCTTGGGATGGGGCGCAGATGAGGAATTAGGTAGATTGAAGCTGTCTTACCTGAGGTAGACTCTGTTTCGTTTCTCCAAAATCGCTGCAGGTTGGTGGTATCTGCTTGGTGCTCGCTAGGTCAAACTGCTGTATGCTGAGGTGGTTCGTTCACTGCAATCTTGGCCTCTGGGGAGGGGGATGAATCGATTGGTGAAGCGAGCAAGTATCTAGGTAGCTTCTGCCTGGCCATATATGATCACTGCAATTTTGGCTCCTTTGCAGGCCCCCTGGATCTCCTGCCGCAAGGAGCCGCGACGGACAGTATCACTGCAATTTTGGCCTCTGAGGAGGGAGCGGTGGTGTGCTGCATGGAGTTGAGTAATCTGCCTGGCTCGGCCCTACGAGATCATGCGGGTGCACTGCATTTTAGACCTTGGAGGAGGTGAAGATGAGCTCCCGACCTACCATACATACACTGGCGGATGATAATGGGAACAGACCATAACTGCGCAGCAGACGACCACGATCTTTCAAATATATTCATAGCGTTCTCGCTCTCTTTTGCTATAATACACGACCCCTCAGAGTCTCAGGGTATATCTCATCTGGCAAACGCCGTTGCCACTCGTCAATTTTGTGCTTCAAATATCATCTCGCCACGAGAAAAACCAGTATATGCGTGCGCTTAACCTCTGTAATGTGACAAAATGATCGCCATGCTGCCCGCGGTGATCGCAGGGTTCGAACAAAAGAAATGTCGTTATGGACAAGGTATCGTACGTTGCGGAATATTGTTACAAGTCGGGACCGGTGGCCCGAATGCTAATCATAGAAAAGGAAATATCGACAATGTCGGCGACGCTGAAATATGCAAAGACTGAATCCCATCAACCCCATATCGGGGCGTTTCGGTAGGCCGGTGAGTTATAACTGTGCAGGACTCGATATGGCGCACTGCTACCCGCTGCGCGGCTGATACTGCGACTGCGAGAATGTCCGCGAGGGACATACGGAGGATACCGGCTGTCTTGAAGCCCTTGTCCATATCCCGGATCAAACTGGCCGTTGCTGTTCCAAGGATCATACTTCTGCGGGGCCGTATACCCGTTCGACATGGATGGAGGATGCCCATACTGAACACGTCTCTGCTGGAGGTTGAAGCCGTCAAAGCTAGACCGATGCCTGAGCTCTGGCTGCGTTCGGACCTGCCATGCCTGAGCGCTGCTGGGCCGCTGGATGCCATAGCCGTCCTGTCCTGGAGCCGACGACATCGAGCTCTGCCGGCTGTGTCCGTCCGTCGAGTTAGCCCGCGAAGGTTGCCAGAAGCTTCCTTGGTCCGTTTTCGCGTCCCAGTTCAGCGACTCGTAATTCGACGGCTGGGAATGTCGGAATGAGCTGATGCGTCGGGGATCCATGGCGGGAATAGGAGGCGGACTCTCGGATGAATCTGCACCATTCTCTACCTGCTGGTATGACGGGTAGCTCCGAATACTATCCCGACTGGCCTTTCTCGCCAGTGGTGGCTGTGCCGCGGGGTAGCTTTGGATGTTTTCCCGGCTGGCTTTTCGGGACAGGCTTGCCGTGGAAGACTGCGAGCGTAGCGGCGGAGGAACCCTCAGCGCCCCGGGCCGCCTGTTGGCCAGGCTGACTGGGGGAGAAGATTTCATCCTCTCCGAAGACAGCGCCCGTGCAAGGAGCGGACTGGGCAAAGAAGGAGAGGGCAGACCCTTGGGTGAACTGCTGAGAGCCGGCGAGCTCATCTCCAGATGTCGCATTGCAGATTCGGTCAGGCTCATCGTCCTGCTGACAATCTGAGGCGACAGGGCTCCGTCTCCACTGCTGGCCATGGCGATGAGAGCGGCATCATAAGCGTTGATCCCAAGACTGGTATTAACAGATGAGTATGTGCTTAGCTCCGCTTCCGAGAGAACCGTGTCAGGCGATGAGCTTGTTCCTTCAGGCTCCTTCGTGTTCGCTGGGACCGGCTTTCTTGCTATCGGTTTCCTCGGAATCATATTCTTGGCAACTTGAGCAATTGACGACGGTACCATCTCCAGGCTATGCCTCCATGAGGCGTCCTTGGGGTCGTAGTCCTCCTCAGCAGCCTCGGGCACCTTCGGGGGGACTGAAGGAGCGGCTGCTGCGGCCTCAGCGCTGATCTCGGCGCTGCCGACGCTGAAGATGGTTTTGAGCGTGTCCAAGCTGGCTCGCGGCTTCAGAGCTAGTCGCTTGGTGCTCAATGGGAATAGACCGCCGTGTTCCTGGGGTTTGTGCTCCACCACTTGCAGGACGGGAGCGCTCGCTTTCTCTTGCAGCTGCGTATGGACAGGTGCCTGCGCGGGGCGGCGAGCACTGCTAAGAAATCTCGAAAGTTTACTGGGCTTGTGAGAACCGCCGCTAACACTAAAAGCTGAATTTGAATGATCAGATCTCCCTGACTTGGTCGACCTGGCGCTTCCCGGGGTGCGGGGCAACGAGTCGGGCGACTTTAGTCCGGAATCACGGAGGCTGGATATAGGGGCTGGGATGACCTTAAGTTTCGAGCTCGCTCCGGTCCTGCTGCTGCCGGTAGAGCCGCTGTTCCTCGTGGTTACGCTAGATCTCGATTGCGACGGTGACACCGGGGGGTAGTCCTTGGGCGGAACCGGGGGAGGGGGGGCCTCGCGCTGGGGTGGGATGGGATGGGATGACAGACTCAGGCTCGACATGCTGCGCTCCTCAGACTGTACCGACGTAGTCCTCTGGCTCGTTTGAGAATGCTGCTTCTCGAGGGATATGGTCAACTCCTTTTCTTGGGCCTTGGATTGGAAAGAACGTAAAGAAACATTGGAGCTGTACCCTGAGTCCGCTTTCGTGAGGGCTTTGTGTGAATATTCAGACGGGCTCCTTCCGGAAGCGAATCCGCTGTCGGTCCGGGAAACCGACCTGCTCACCTCACCACCATCCGGTTGTGGTTTCGCACTGGCATCGCGCCGAACTTCCAGCACCTCCTTGGGGGAGAACTCGGCCTGGGGCTCATCTTCGAAGAGATCGTCGTCCAGCGCCGTCGTTTTCGACGTCGTTTGCAGTTTGGGGCTAACGGGTAAAGGATCTTGGAGGGAAAATGGGCTAAACGTGATATTATTTAGGTACTCAGGGGAGGTGGGTGCCGGGGTCCGTTTTGCCGTAGACGGGGCCGAGGAAGCACTGTTGGAATCCAGATTAAGGAACGACGTCACCACCGGGCTCAGAGATATAGGGCGTGGCTGCGGCGCCTGAAGCTTGGGAGATGCCACAGACAGCCGCCCAGCCTTTGTAGCAGGTGCTGTACCACTACTCTTCTCCGAGAAGTAGTCTCGTTGCCCGCTTTCACTAGATTCGCCCTTCCTGCGGCTTTTCTCCGCCTCGGGGCTCACCGGACTTGCAGCCCCGTTGACAATACGCAGCGATCCGAGCTTGAATGCTCCAATGGACTGGTAGTCATCTTCACAAGGTGTGACCACACGGGGCACCTCTGGGTCGCGAATACGCGGGGGCATCGACAAAACACCGCTTCTGTACGACTCGAAAGACTGCTGCCGAGACAAACTCGGCGTGGGTGGGTGGCTGTAGCGGAAGTTCGGTCTCGGCGCACCCATATTCTCATGTGTAGAGTTGGACCTCGTTGCCACGCCCGGCTTCTGAATGATGGATCGCCTCCGGACGGGCATATATAGCGACACATCCGAATTCGCGCGGCTGAGGTTGGCACTCGGGGGATTCGTGGGGTTCGAGCTCTTCCAGGTGGTCTCGCTGACGACCGTCATCTTGTTCTCGGACATGGTCATGGCACGCTCGAATCTCGGTTCTTCCGACAAGTTCAGGAGACGCTTGGCTTGGTAAGAGGACATGTCATAGTTCCACGAAGTACGGGATCCTGCAGGAGGTTGCCAACTACGACAAATCAGCATTGGGACGTTTCTCGGGGTCGATATAACCCACACTTCAGGCTCCGGCCGTCCATAATATGAGACGGCAGATTCGTAGGTCATGGAATTGGCCCTCCCCAGCCGGTCAGCAACGCGTGCCACAGGACCAATGCTTCGCTGTCGTGGCGCTGGATCCGGGCTGCCCTGAGTGGACCTGGAACGGAACAAGCTCCGCCTCCTGGACTCTTTCTGCTGAACCGAGACGGCCGAGGCGCTCCTCTCGATGGCCTGTTGCTCGCGGGGGTGGTTCGCTTCCGAGGCGGACGCGGTCGTAGGCGTCGAGGCAGGAGAGGGAGGCGGAGGGAGGACGCTGATGCGGTTGGACTGGCGTCTCGAGCTATTTGAGAAGGGACCTGGGCTCAACAGGCCTGCTGTCGCATGATTGCCCGTCTTCGGCTTCGACAGCCTGTGGGACCGCTTCCGGACCGCGTCGAACTCGACAATGGACGTCGACTGGGAGTTGCCCATGATGGCGGAGCCGCGGCGGGCGCAGCACACTCGTTCTAGAGCGGCTGCGGCGGGCCACGAGGGTTGGCGGCACGTAGATTGCTATGCGGATATAGCCAGTTCCATGCCGCGAGCCCGACCCGTGCGGTCAACGACAGGCAGGACGAGGCGACTTCATGTACATGAGGGAGAGCAGGCAATTAAGGCAAGACGGACAAGGACCCGGTCGAAGGATTTGGAAACGATGGCATGAACAAGGCCGGATCGATCGATGATGGAGAGTGGGGCGGGTCGGGAGTCTTTCTGGGAAGGGAAATGCTTGGGATATTTCAAGGACCAACAAAGAAAGAAAAGCCAAACGACGTGGATCCCAGTCAGAAACCAGCCCGGCCTGGCATCCGCACGGCGTTTCCTGTCGAGGCGGTCCAGTCTAGACCCATCGGGGGCATCTGAGACGGAGGGGGAGCGAAAAGGTGAGAGGCAGGCGTGGCAGGTTCCGCGCGGAAAAGACGTCTCTTTCGCCTGAAGCCAGTGCAGGCACAACCCCCAACACGACACGACAAGCAGGGAGGAGGCCAGCTCCCGCGGGGACACTGGCCGCCGGGAACGTGCACGCTGCGACACAGCTAGGGATCCTGCCCAAAGCAGCAACCCCCAGGGCTGCACTTTTCCTGGAATCGTCGTCAATGTAACAACCATCTGCTCTGTTGTCCGGAGCAATTCTGCTGTTGTTTGCAGAGCAGGTTTTGGCCCGCCATTGCCTACATCATCTCAGACGAGGGGCAGCCAAACTCTGCGTGCAGGCCCGCCGCAGTGCAGCGACAGGAGATGTAGCCTGTATCGCGTAACTGTCTGATCCCTGCCCCTCGCCTCCTCCGGCTCCTGACTGCCAAAACCGCCGACATATACGGGGGTTGGCAGCTGCAAGGCGTCGAAATTTTTGTCAGAAAACGACTGCCGATCAAGTCATGATTCCCAGTGCCGTTCGGGAGCTGCAAACGAGTTGTCGAGGCGGCGGGAAGCTACCCCGCTTGTCGCCAACGCCGAGTGCCAGTTTGATAACGAGGTGGCCGGTTTCTTCTACAGGCATGGTTTTAGTGTTTCTGCCATTCTGGAGCCTACCAAAATGGCGGTCTTGATGGGTAGCCAATCCAAAGCACGCCGTTGGCTGGGCACAAGGTCGGCCGTTTGAGTTCTTCAGTCCATAGAACCGGACTGTCTGGAAAGACGATAGCTGAAGGACACGCAAGCTCCTCGCATCGATTCGTCGACAAGTTCACCACGCATCTGCAAGGCAGTCCCGACACCAGTACGGACGCTCAGCACACATCATGGACTCTTGGCCGGCAGCACCGATGGAGCCAGTGATGTGATGCTGACGGCAAGCTGCGACGGAGCGATCTTCCTACGTCGAGTCGTCGACCTCTCGGTGCAGAGTTGTTTCAGATGCAGCGTCGTCCGCACAGCCAATCCCGTCGCGTTCCATGATGGCTTCCAGACGCGCTTGGGGCCATGTCTCCAATTCGCCGCGGCCCGGCAGCCACTCATATCTGCCGCTCCAAATCTCGACTGTCTGCCGTCGAAACCCAGCCCCCGTTATCGTGCAGCTGCACTCTTCAGATTTTCACAAGGACTTTCTCTCATGTAGGGAGTAGCGCCAAGTGGGAAAGGTGTAAAGTTTGCATCCGACTTTGACTCTGTGATGTGATGTCGCTGCCAAGTTTCGATGCAACATCCGAGTGGCTTTCATTTTGAATCAAACAAGGCGCCTGCCTCAGCAAGAGAACCAACAAAAGCTTCTGCCCGCACGATGCAAGCTCGGGCGACAGCAACACACCCTTTCCCCACATCTGACTGCCATCGACTGGGATGCTTGCTTGAACTTCCCTGCCACTGGGGTGACATTTTGGAGCGGGACGTGGACGTCATCACTGGCAAGACGCCCCCAGCCTGCAGCTAGAGAAACACCGGCAAAAAAAGGCATCAGAAACAAGATTTAGACCAGTGTCGCACGCGCATTTCGGGTCCTTAACTCTTTTCCTTCTGGATTCCAGTACCACCAAGGGCTTGGACGACCCTTCCGGAGGCTTGCCGAGACTCAGACTCCCTCCGCCCGTTCCGATGGGCGGGCGAGGTACGATGCCGGGGGATACGGGCTGTCTGTCTCTGTTCGGAACCGTCGTGGAAATTGCACACAAGGCCGCATGGCGATCCTCAACGTGGAATATGCCGACGGGCCAGCTGGTGTCGCCAGCAACGGACAGCATGCGATGGCGTGCTACCGAGAGAAATAAAGCTCAGCAACAGTGCCCAACAACTGTGGTGTAGCGGTCAAGAAGAGTTTTATCAACCGAAGCTCGCTCGCCGTGAGGTGCATTCGCAGAGCGTCTCCGGGCCGGCCATTGGCCGTCCGGCTCACCGAGTCGGTGATGGGAAGCGCTATCAACGCTTGATGCAGGCCACGTGTGAGACATTCGCGGAAAAACCCTCGCTCGACTTATGCCCGCTTGTCGAGGTCGGCGACCAGATCTGCGGGTTCGGAAGCAGAAGCAGCAGCGTGACAAAGGATTCCAGCAACCCGGAGAGCAAACTCGCATCGGAGTGAAGCGCTTACAGAACCCGTTGTCAGCAAATTCAGGCTTCTTTTCGCAAACTTGTTCTCTTTTCCTCAATCTGCCGAGCGGCTGGCTCATTCTGGCATTTCATGTTCCATCGTCGGTGGGCAGGGATTCCCGCGGGCCCCCAGTCGAATCGTGCAGCACGATTGCACGAACCCCCCACGATTTGCTTCACTGGATCCCCGGCCGGGCTGGATCGGAAACCGGAACCACGAGCAACTTTAATCTCTCGGCGCTTAGCTCCAACGGGCTTTTCTGGTTTCCTGACGCTGTCTGACATCATTCCGCCGCCCGCGCGGTTGCATCCGCGAACAGGAAGAAATGAAAAATAAATTGATTGCATCGAACAGAGCCGCAATCTCGATAATAATTGTCCTACGGTCGGTCACCTGAGAGAGAGAAAGACCAGGTTCTGGGACGAGGGAAGAAATAAACTTGATACACGGCAACAAAAAAAACGGCGACGCGATTGGACGGCAAGCCGAGTTTACGGTACATACTGATGAACGCATGAAGCACGACGAGTAAACAGGCAAAAGCGACTTTTGAGACACACAAGTCCATCCAGAGCCGGCGAGACGAGACAGCGACGGCGGGCCGAAGAAGAATGTGTAAAGATAGAAACACAACAAAAAACCCTGGGTGAAAATCGTTTTTGACATGGCAGATCAGAATCAGATCTCACATCTCTCCTTTTTTGCGTCTCTCTCTCTTTCTCGGAGAGTCAGTCGGCTCGGAACGAAGGCGAATGTCTACGGGTGTTCCCCCCTGACGGGACAAATTCCTAAACATCGCCTAGCGATTAGCCGCGAGGCTGCGTTGCGATCGATACCTTACGCTACCAAGACCTCATGGGCCATGGGAATATTTTTCGGATATAGATCAAAAGGCGACTTCTCTCCGTTTTTTCATTCTCATCTTGTCGCCAAGAAATTGAAGAGAGAATGTTTTTGCGGTTAGATTTTGATGGGCGGTTGAAACAAGGGAGTTGCCGGTCTGAAACTTTTCTTTTCTTGGTGGCTAGGCCCGGGACAGACTCGAGGCTTGAGCTGAATGAACAAACCAGCCCCCTATCATTTTAAAGTTCTTCTAGTTTTGTTCTAGAGCGCTAGGGGATGAGGCGATCTAGATTGCGACGAAAATTTGCTCATTGGAAATAAAAAGGGGTAAACAAACCACTTTGACCTCTCATCTCATCGGCCTCGGCTGGAAGAGGCTTGGCTCTTCGGGGAACACTATTTTAGCTTCATGAACTTTCTCGCCATTAAATGAATCTGGGGCCGGCTGTGAAAGATCAGATGGAAAAGAAATTGCAGTGGAATTGAAGCCCTCAGATACGGCGTGGCCGATGATATTGAGTCTTGCAAAGTGGATCGATCATCGAGGAAACACCTCTTCACAATGTGCAGAAAAAGATCTCAGCTAAAAAATAAATAAAAATACAGCAGAAAAGGCTTCCTGGGCTCAGTATTCAGATTGTGTTGGTGTGTTATTGGTTCTCCGTGACCTGAAGCTTGAAGCTTACCTCTGGTTCTCCATTTGTGAAGCTCGTCCTCTGAATCCCCTCTCGAAGCAGACAGGTCTGTCCAGGTTATGAGATTCCTACGGACATACCCACACACGGACCTGGGTCTCTGATGCAGGAGATATTTAGATGCTGTAAAATCAGTAGATCATGAGTCCCTCGTGGAAAAACAATGAAGAAGATAAATTGGTAACCGCCGCCCAAGTCGGGTCACAGCCGATAGGATCTCACCCACCATCTATCTCACTTGCTCCGGTCAAGAAGACCATCATTCGGCCAGCGGCAGCCATGGAGCTACCTAGACAACCCATCTAAAGAAGTTTACACATACGCGTCTTGTCATATAAGCAATGCTACTCCATATCAACATAACAGGAATAAGACAGCATCTCATACCATCCACCTCTCCCCCAGGCGCTAAATGGTAACAACAACAACCACAACAAACACCACCCACCCACGACCAATCACCCAGAAGTCTCATACAGAACCAACAGCCACCAAAAAAACGAACGAAAAGGCGCAACCATACCTAGGTACACAACCAATTCCCTACCTACCTCACCAGACCTAACTCCCGTCATTACCCACCATACAAATACCCAACATCACAACCCTCCAATCCCCCTTTCCCCGTCCCCAAAGTAAACACCACCACGACATCCCATCTGAAAGAAAAAAAAAATCACTCCCCAATAACATAAGTACACCCCTCCCTCCCCATCCAAACCTCATGCACCCTCCCAGCAGGCACATCAATCCGATCCCCCACCCCATACGTCACCTTCTCTATTTCCGTTTTGTTATCGTCACCGTCCTTCTGAGAAGATGAAGAAGGATACGCAATGGTAAGTTCACCCGCCAGGATGAGGTGGGTGGTTACTCCGGCGTGGGAATGTGGCGGGTAGTCTTTTTTTTTGTGATTATGTTAGTATTATTCTGCTACCTTTGGTAACGACCGGCTTGGTAGGTAGAGGGTATACGAGAGGGAGGGTGTGAGGGATAACGTACAGGCGTTGGGTCGGTCCGTCCAGGTGAAGACGGTGGGGAAGCCCCATGCTCGGACTTTGGCTTCTGCTTCTTTTTGGGAATCGGAGATGGGCTTCATTTTGGGGGGTTTATTTTTTTCTTCTATTTCTTGTTGATGGTGTTGTAGTTGGTGAGCGAGACGGTGTTGTGTCTATCCCACGCTAAGTAGGTGGATAAGTTGTATCCTATCCTCGGTGATACAATGAAGAACACCCTCGGCGATTGCGATGGATACAGTTGAGAGTAGTTGTGAGATCAAAAGTTAGGTGTATCACCAGTCGAGCAAGCGTATCTTATCTACGTAGGTAGATAATGTTGTTTGGTTTGGGGAGTGAAAGGTAAGATGTCGTCACGCCACATCCCAATTCACCACATCCCGTGTCCCCGCGCGGGCCCGTCTCCACAAATCCCGGGAGCGAGAGCCGGTAAGGCTTCGGCCGCTTCCGGTTCCTGTTCCGGTTCGGGTTACATACTCCTGTCGAATACACACATATGAGAACAAACTTCCCGCTAAAAAAAAAAAAAAACCGGGCAGGCACAGCTCTAGAAGATGAGGTAGGTAGGTACCGTGCCGAACTGCATCATGCCGAAATTATATCATACCTTACCTACCTTACGGGATGTAACCCGAGAAGGGGTGTAACCTGCCCCATTCCTATCGTGTTCATGTAACTTGCTGGTTTCGGCACATAAACTAACGATCTCAGCGATTGTGCATGGGAAAGGGGTTTCGCGTGGCAATGGAAAACGCCGTCAAACACGGGCGAGTTATCGACTTGACGGGATGGAAGATATTCCCCGGAGGGCATACCAACTATTTCACGGACTAGTACTAACTCACTCTGAAAACTCCCCATTGTAACAACATACCTCACCCAGACCATGATCCATAAACCAGCAAGATTTCGCCGAGTGGGCCGGATACGCCGACCAACGCCTCCCCAGGTACACCGAACTCTCACCCCTACCCCGTGACACCGTGTTCCTTGTCCCGAACGAGATGCTTGTCCCATGACCGCCAAACCCCGTCCGGAAACTTATATACTTGGGCCGAAGGAGAAAAAAAATGTTGCATCGCCAGTATTTGCGTGCCATGACCCCCTTCCTCAACAGACAACATCCCGATGGAATTAGCCGTCGAGAACACGGGACTGTATTCCAGCACTGGCATCGGACACCATAGCCCTGTCATCGTCGACTCCACCCCCCCTACACCTGAACATTCACATAACAAGTGTCGAGCTCCTCGTTGGTAATCCAATCCAACATCCCATCCAGCGCCTCCCCCTCAATCAGCGAAATCACGACCCGAAACTTCTCCCCCTGCCACGTATACTGCGGCCCCGCCAGCGTCAGCGGGCCCCCCGTCTTCCTCTTCATGACATCCAGCGGGGACGCCTGCTCCGGCTCCTCGGCCTGCGCCACCGGCATATCACCAACTTTCCCCCTCCGATCCCGCTGACACTCCTTGAGCCCGCCCATGCCCGGGAACGGAATCAGCTCGGCATCCCCGCTCGCGCCGACGCCGCCGCCCGGCCCCAGCCCCTCCGGACCGCCGTACCCCCGACAGAGCGTGATCCAGTGCCCCGGCTTCGGGCCTAATGGCGATATATACGGCCCCAGCGGCCCGGGCATGCGGTCCGGAAGCCACCGGACGTCCCGGATGTGCACCTCCTCGCTGCGCAGCTGGGCGAGGTTCAGGATCGGACAGGTCCGCCGCCCCTTCAGCAGGGGCAGGTCGGACCGGAGCCAGAAGCGGTCGCCGCGGTTGTTGAGCCACGTCGGCGACGTGATGATGCCGTGGCAGTTGGCCCGGCCCTCGAACGGCTCGATGGGCTCGAGATCCAGCGGCGAGACCCACTGAGAGTTGATGGGTTAGTTAGTTAGTTAGTGCTCAGTAAACTGGCTCGTGATCGCGGCCCGGGGACTGTGTATATATATATACCATGACATGATTATCGCAGTCCCCGCCGCGCTCCCGGACGGCCATGCGGGCTATCGTCAGGTTGCGGTAGTCCTGGGGTGACTCGACATAATGGGCCGTCAGATTGATGCTTGTTGGAGGAGGAGGCAAGGTTGGATGATCAGGGCGGACGTGGGGTGGGTTCTTGTAGCGGTACCGGAATATTTTGATCTCGAAAGGGCTGGTGGCTCTCATGTTGGCGGCCCGGATAGAAGAGAAACAACGGAGGGTGGGACAAGACGGATTGAGACCCGAGGGGGGACATGAGATGGTCTATACCACTAGGGGGAGCGTCTCAAGAGCGACGAGCAGATAGGCTTGGCTTTTAAATGCCTCCACTGGTCGTTATAAATCGAGTACTTCGGGGAACGAGAAGAAAAAAAGACCTCTGAGGCAGCCCCGGCATCACAGGGGGGTATTTATAGACTGCAAGTCATACGAGCACACAAGGGGACACCCGTCCCGGCCGCTCGAATAGTTGGTGTTGCTTGTCTCGGATCCTTTTCCTGGCCCGGCCAGTTCCGGGAGTCCTAGAGGCAGGTTGGCGAGGATAGCCCCCCCGGTTTGCGGTGGCCTCGCATGACGAGCTCGACAGCAACAGAGACAGCGAGCAGTCCCGATATGGCAATTCATGAGCTGCATTGGGGGTCCAACCCAATCAACGTTCCCGTTGACGTCGGACAGCTAGGCCGAGATTGTTGGCATCGCATCATATGTCGGGGGAATAGGAGCAGAAGACAGGGAGACAGGAGCTGAAAGCGAGTCCGGCCAGATGCATCCGGCGGGGTGAACTTGCCCGTCCTTCCCGGGTTTCCTTTCCAAGCCACTTATGCATGGGATTGCAGCCGTGCCGTATGCCTAACGCCGCGCTCGTCCAGACCAGGGTGTAACTATACACAAATTGCCCAGATCGCCCGGCTACACCAGCCATCCAGGCTTGTCTCGAAGCTAGATTCTCGCACAGACGCCGGAATGTTCCCGTCCCGCCGTAAGTCCCCGTTTCCCACAACGTCCGCGCATCTCAACCGAACAAGAGTAGAGTCTTTCCTTCCAACGCCGTTACCACCCATTGTGCCCGTACGCCAAAGACAATGCCGCTGTAACCCATGTACCGAGTCCTCAGGGTTTCTTCTCTCCTCCTTCTCCTCCCTCATCCGCCGTGGCTGCTCCTTGTTCGCTCGGTGGAATATTCATCCCGAGCGCTTTTGCGAACCACTCGGTGACCTCTTGCTCCTCTTCCTCGTCGATATTCACCGCGTTCCTGTGTAGAGACCGCTGAGCCAATGTCTTCACATCCTCTATCGAGGACAGATCCAGTGCCCATGATGCGCCCCCAGCCATCATAATGGCGAAGCTGAACACATTGAGCGTTGCGAGATTGAGGGCCTCGAGGGCGATCAAGGGATCCTTCTTGGTCTCCTCTAATACAGCCTCTTTCCCGGGCCCCAACGTGCTGGCCGTCAGCGAGTATGTGTTGGTGGAGAAAAATTTTGGCCGTGATCGGAGGATGTGACGGGAAACCGCGCGTCTCGTAATCAAGATGGACAGGCCCATGAAGACGCAACCACCAAAATAGAGACCGAGTTGGCGAAAAGAGCGGCGGGACAGAACGGGGGTGGGCTCGCGGGGTTCGTAGATTGGAACCTTCGGTGCTACTGCTTTTGGTGGATTTGGCGTTGCTGGAGATGAACTCGCTGGCTGCGCCTGTACGGGTGCATTTGGAGGGCTGGTAGGCGTCTTTTCGACGCCAATCAACGATGACAGCAAAGATGAGAGTATAGGCATTGTTTCTTCTTGAGCGCGCGACGAATTGGCTTGTCTGGGATGAGGAATGCCGATTTGCGGTTCAGAGCCCAAGACGCGTTGGTGGAGCAAAATTTCGTGAAGCTCCCCAAGGGAAAGTTGGAGCTCTGGCCACCTCTTGCGGAGAAATGCGTCTGACGCTATCCACTTACCCGTTGGTCTGTGGGGCGCTTCGCTTCCTTGACCAACCACTTTGCAAGTGGTTGGGGAAAATATTCGCGGACAGGCTTTTATTCGCGGACAAGCCATATAACACAATAAAAACCTATAACGATTAGTCAGAAAATTCTATCAAAATTTATATAAGTAAAAAATAATATTAAAAACTAGTATATAAGTTAATTTTTTGATTATATTGCTATAGGGCCAGTATATATCTATATAATAGAAATATTTTTATATAGCAAAAGTTTAAATTTAAAATCTTTCCTTCAAAATATAAAATAAAATTATAACAAAAATCCTATCACTACTATATATTATAAAAGGCCTCTATACTAAGTTTCATAAGTTTTTACTAAGGTTTCGTTGAGATGCACGCATTTTAAAATATAAATATATATATATTTTTTTTTGCTGCAGCGAAAGCAGCGTTTTATATGTAAAACACATAGCAAAATGTACTTTAACTGCGTGCATCTCAGCCATATCTTCGTAAAAATACTTAAAACTTGGTATAGTAGTATTTTATATTATATATATCTTCTATAAATTTTCGTTCGTTTTTAAAAAAATTCTTGTGGGATATTTTAGTGTATATACTTTTTTCACATACGTGTATATACCATTTTCACATACAAATTTGGCTTGTCCGCGAATAAAAGCCTGTCCGCGAATATTTTCCCCAACCACTTGCAAAGTGGTTGGTCAAGGAAGCGAAGCGCCCCACAGACCAACGGGTAGATCCCACATTCGCTAAAAGCTCCTTAGAACGTCCCCTCTTGGCTCCTTCACAAACACAGCAAACTCGGGCCTGCGATGGTATCTACAGAACAGTCGACGAGTTGACTACACCCACGAAAAAGAGGAGGGAGGTCGCGAGTCCAATTGAGCGGACAAGGTGAGGAGATTTTCACACCTTGACACCCTCTTCTCTTCGATATGCAGTGTGCGATGCGCATGCAGTGCTTCAGCCCAACGCCGCAGTTCAATGCATCGACCACCTGCGAGCACATCCATCTCATTCTTGACCTCCTAGACACAGATGACTGGCTGGATATTTCCGCTAGCCTTGGTGTTCGAGAAGCAGGTTTCTTTTCCTGCTCACTCCCCGCTCCTGCGAACTCTGCTAGCTCTTCTCTCGTGTGTGGCGCTTCACCGACTTCACGGCTGGAGACTCACCACACATCGATCTACAGCAAGACCTAAAGGCGGGATCATACGTTAGGCGTGGCACGGACGCATCACAGGGCGAGGGAGGCATCACCAACGCCGCAGCCATCTCAAGACTTGGGAGACCGGTACGCGACGGCCAATCGCGCGAGAGTTGACGCGAGCGGGGCTGGGGTGACGGCCACCACCATCCGGGACGACTCGATTCCCAGCAGCACGGGCTGTGATATCGAGGGGCTGCCAGAAGGCACAGCAGAGGCTCTAAATCCCAACAAGTTCGGGTCCATCGTTTGTGAGGACTCGGTTCTGCGCCCTGCCTCCTCTGCTTCGGCCATCACTCGCCTAGCAGCACCAGTAACCTTGTCCGATGGCCAAGGGCAAGCGCTTAAAGCCTACCCCTCCGCAGGCGGCTGCATCAACCATCACACCCGGCCCTTGGCCCCCGTTCAAGCCCCAGCTTCCCGTCACCGATCTCGTCCCAGAGACCCTCGTGCCAGACAAGGTCATCGTGTACCGATCCTTCTTCCCGCGGTCCCTCTGCCGCGATTACGTCTCGTATCTCCGTGACCTCCCCCTTACCCTCACCCCAGGGAAGCCGAAACGTGGCGACGCCCTGAGAGTCAATGACCGCTACCAGGTCGACGATCCCGCCTTCGCTGAACGTCTGTGGAACAAGACCGGTCTGAAGGACGCTGTCCTCCAACCTGACCTTACCCATCTGTGGTGCGTCCCGCTCTGCCTGGGTCCCAACAACAAGACTAACGCGGAGATGGTCGGGTGATAGGGGCGGCGAGGTCGTTGGCCTTAACTCAAATATCAGAGTGTACAGGTATCAGAAGGGCCACTTCTTTGATGCACACTGTATGTCTTTAACCCCGGGGGCTCACCGCTCTCTCCCACGTCGGACACTCTTGCAGCCCAGACACACCTGCCACCTAGCAGAATGTGATGTTCTCGCTCCTGTTCTCTCCCATCGGGATTCTGTCGACGCGCCACCATCCCTTGTCGGCGCTGTCTGGGTACAGAGTCCTCCGAGAGCTCGCAGTCGAGCCAGACAGCCTTGTCGACAAGTCAGAATCCTTGTTGCCTATCCGTCTCCTGTTGCGGGGTTTCCACACTTCCGCAGTGGGCAACCAGGTTCCGGCCTCCCTGGAACGATGCGTCGTTCTCCGAGTTGGAGACGGGATTGTTCACCCCGAACTCACCGCTTCCCCGCTTCCAGAGCTGTTCCCCGTGTCCCTTCCATCATGGCCAGGGCCGTAGGGTTTCCTACTGATACCCAATCCCAGATGACGACTCGAACGTTGTAACTGTGAAACGAACCGGCCAGGAGAATGATGAGCTCGTGCCGGCCAAGACCACATGGACGCTGCTACTCTATCTCACTTCCTCCAGCGAGGGCTGGTACGTATTTCCTGCCTCTTCCAGCCGGAGCCGACCCGGGACCGGCTAGTGCTGGGCTCGGGTAGATATCCTGTCCTTTTTTTGGTGGCGTCCCGGCGGACCTCTGCAAACATACCGGCAAGCTCTGACAACAGGTAAACCGACATAGCAACGGAGGGGAAACGGTGTTTTACACACACGATAGGCGTTCTCCCAAGGAAGAGATCGCTGTAAGCCCGGAAACAGGGATGTTGCTGTTGCACAAACACGGCAATGACTGCTTGTTGGTAAGTTTCGCATCCGATATCCGGCCTTCTTCAGACCATGGAAGGCTGGCATCCCACCCAACAGTACTGACGGATCGCTTCCCAGCATGAGGGACGGGAGGTGACGGCTGGAGAAAAGTGGATTCTCCGCACTGATTTGTGTATCAGAAACGAGAGCCGGACCTGAGCTTTGAGTGAGAACTAGGCATCGACCTTTCGTGATCAAGTCCATGTGCCGGAGTTAAATCCGCTGTCGTTAGGGCACCGTGGAGATGGGAGAGAATCTCACCTGCAGCTGCACTGTCTTGTCTGCACCCATCATGATCGTCATGTCGTCCCGGGACTGAGCCGTAAGTGAACGGCAGATGCATCGGCTACCTGACTGAACACAGTGACTTTGTACATTTCTAGCACGGCCATGGCTTCTATATTGCTAGCTTGAAACCCGTACTCGCGAAGGTCCCTAGTCCCTATCTGCAACTCCGTACATGTCCTCGGATAAACTGCCCTCCAGTTCGCGGCCTCTGCATGTGGCGTCTACAGTGACCAAGTATGTCTGGCTGAACTTTCTTGGTCAGCTCTGACTTGTCATCCCGAGGGAAGGCTGGTCGCGTGTGACTGCTGGGGATGCAGGTGACTGGCATACATAGCTGTTGTCTGCTGGGACGGGAGGCATGGGTGAAAGCTCTGATGAGGATGGGGGCCGCGAACTAGTTTTCGTATCTGAGTCAGGAACTACAGATTCTTGAATCAACATGACTGGTTCAGACATTGGCCCCGGGCATACCTGCATGACTTACACCTTTTTGGTCTCTCGTGCCTTCGAAGGGCAATTATTTGTATGCTGAGGCAACGCTATGCTACAGAGGGCTCCTCTGTCGCATCCAAAATGATACTCCTCTCCTCTCCCCTCCAGCTCACCATTTTGAAATATGCTCTCGTTCGTGGTAGATACTGTAGCCTGGGTCATACGTCCACTTTCGATATCTGCTCCCATTGATCAAATTGGCCGGCCCGTCACCAGCTGTCAGCCAGCGCTATCGAGAAGTGGCGTCCACTCAGATTCGCTTATCTAATCGATCAAGATTTCTCAACGTCCATAAAAAAATTTCCGTGCTGCAAATTCTCAACTCGCCTTTCTTCACCAGTTTTTCTCAACCGCCTGCGTTCGTCACACGCCGCGCACATCCTTCATGGAGGGATGGTGAGGAACGAGTAGCTCTTTCCCAGTTTCTTACGGATCGCCAGTCCGAGAACTGGACGAGCACTTCTCCATCCGTTTCTCTGTTCCTCGCCGCATTTCTCGCGCGACCTCATCGCGCTGCCTTCAATTTTCATTCTTCACTGCCCTACTGCCCCCCCCCCCATTCTCGTTATTTTCTACTCTATCCACGCACTTTCTCACCCATAGATACCCTCCCCTCTCTTATCCCCACCATCTTCCTCTTCCTCTCATCCCCACCATCAATCTCTTTCCCTCCCGATTATCCCAACCCGCCGGACACTAAACACTCTCATGGTACGTACTTCTCTTTTTCATTTTTTTTTGTATCACCACTGTAATGATGAGCGTAATTTGCGATTGATACCGTCTGGGTGGTGCCCTTTCGCCGGGGCTGCTATATCCTACGGATACATGATAGTCCATTCTTACATATTCTGAACTTCTTTTTTTTTTATCAACAAACACTTTGTGGCTTCTTGCTCAGTTATATAAGAGGAGGTGAAGCTAACAATCAAAAGATTTAGGTTCGCGTTTTGGTTTTATTCCATCATACTCACCGGCGTGGTATCGTCAGATCCAGAGAGCGGCGTGAGAGAAATGAAACAGAAAAATACAAGTTGACTTGCACCCTACTCTTAGATATTGTAATGAAAGATCTTTTTGCAAGTTGTCGCTCATACCAATACTATGTGCCTATGTGTGTCTCAGTGTCTCTGCTTGAACTGATGCCCTGCTGCCATCCATGCGGCATCCTTGAGGGAGTTCAAGCGGAATAGAATCTCGTCATTCAGATGCTCGTGTGGAATCTGCCATGTCTGTGACGACTGGGTCGCAGGACCACACCCAATTGACCAGCCTTCCAAAAGGATTGCCATTAGAGCCCCAACTGTGGTTATGCCAGCACAACCCGCCAGGGCCGTGATTATGTCCTACAAACTAGTCTGCTTGGATGTCCCAGGCTGTCTGAACAAACTGGAAACCTATCTACGCACCAGGATCGCCATGGTACCAAGCAAGCAAGCATTTGCACAAAGGTTCATTTCGTATCCTTCTAAACCGTACAGGCAAGGGAAATGAAGCCACAGCATCACCGACCATTCATATATATTCGGTCGATCTGGTCCCTCCCCCTGTATCTAGGGGAAATTGGGCTACCTAAGAAATCATCCCTTGGCCTGCCTGGTCCAGGTATATGTTGACTAGCGGAGGCTCTTCCATCGAGGATAACCGAGGTGAGGTAGTGCGGGTGGGTGTGTTGACAAAGGGGAGGGAGGGAAGCTTGAATCTGTCCATATCGTCACATCGTGTACCTATCTATATATTTACTCTCTCCCATCGTGAGCTTCGAATATCATAAAAGGCCTGCGCGGATACACGCACACACACCCATTTCACGGGTTATACCTGATTGTATCGTACTTGCATTTATACAAATACACCAAGGAGCCCCATCCTAATCGGGACGTCCCTCCTCTCCCTTTCACGACCTAGAATACTACAACATCTCTTCTCTTCGTACACATCTCATGTCTATATATCACAGGAACAGGGACAGGGTATTATACACAAATCCTAGAGTCTACCCTGTACCCCGAGCCGACAACACCTCCTCCAACCTCCCAGCAACACCCAACAACCTAGCATCATCCCAATACTGCCCAATAACCTGCAACCCCGCCACGTCCTTCCCTTTCCCATCCTCCCCGACAACTCCAACCGGCAAACTAACCGCCGGCAGCCCGGCCAGACTAGCCGGCACGGTAAACACATCATTGACATACGCATCCACCACATCCCCTTCCCCATCCCCTTCATCCCCAAGCACCCTCTCCAGCCTGGGCGCCGTAGTCGGCGCAGTAGGACAGACCAAGAAATCAACCTCCTCCGGCCCCAACTTGTCCCTCATCGGCACCGCCTCGTCCAAATCCGACAGATCGAATTGTTGTCGTCCTTCGTCATCATCAACGAGCGGATTCCCCAGCCGAAAGACGCGGTCAAAGTCTCGCCTAACCAGCCGTCGCACCGCCTGCGCCCTCAAAAAGTAATTATCCATCGCCGCCGAGCTGAGCGTATACGACCCCAACAAAATCCGCCTCTTCACCTCCTCCCCGAACCCGGCATCCCGGCTGGCCGCATACAACACACCCCCCGCGGCCGCATCGCTCTGCCCAGAGATCCGAGTCCCGTAGCGCACGCCGTCGTACTTGGCCAGGTTGGACGACGCCTCGGCCGGCGCAATGACATAATACGCCGCGAGCGCCTGCCTAGTCGTCGGCAGCGAGACCGGCACGACCCTCGCGCCACACCGCACAAGCGCCTCGGCCGCCGCCACCCACGCGGCCCGTATCCTCGCGTCCAGCTCGAAAATGTTATACTCGACCGGCAGACCAAAGACCAACCCTTCCAACCCCCACTCGCCCTTCTTTCCCGTCCCTCCATACCCCTCCCTCATCTTAGCCAACCTCCTCCTACTCCTCCCCGATAAACAAGTCGGATCCCTCTTATCCCCCTCGACCCACACCCCCACCCCTTCTTCCTCCGTCCCAACCACAACCTCCTCCACCCTTTTTACCGTCGTAGCCAAAAACGCAACCGTATCCAGCGAATTCGCATACGGCACGACCCCAAACCGACTCACCATCCCGTAACTAGGCTTGAACCCCACGACGCCGGTATACGCCGCCGGCAGCCTCACCGACCCGCCCGTATCCGTGCCGAGCGCGAGATCGACCTCCCCCGTTGCCACGGCCACCGCGCTACCCCCAGAACTGCCGCCCGCCGAGCGGCCGTTGTGCGAAACAGCCCCGAAGGCCGAGTGCGTCGAGTGGCTGCCCATGCCGAACTCGTCGAGGTTCGTTTTACCGATGACCACGGCGCCGCGGGACCGTAGCTGCGTGACTATCGTCGCTTCGATGGGGGAGTGGTATGTCTTGAGAAAGGGGGAGGCGCAGGTTGTCGGGAGGGACGGCGATGGGGACGGGGACGGAGAGGTGGTCGCGATGTTGTCCTTTACTGCTAGGGTGAATGGGCGGGTTGAGGTGTTGTTGGGTATTGGTGGTGGTGGTTGTGGATTTGGGTCTATTCGAAGAAAATTAGCTGGGTATTGAGAAATGGAAGGGAAGAGAGAGAGAGAGAGACAAACCTTGGGACGTGTAGTGGTTCAGCAGTCGGCGCTGGGGTTGTGTCGCGGAATGGGAGAGGGCTTGCCAGAGGGCTTCTGAATGTCGTAGGCTGCGCGCACAATGTATACATGGTGGCCTGAGCCGCGGTCTGGCTGCCATCCTTTCCGATCGCCTGGGCCAAACCAATTGGTCTGGCGACGAGGTCGGATTCAAGGTGCAAGTGGGTTGTGTTGCGTTGCGGAAGCTCCTCCTAAGCTCGCTCAAAAGTTAAGCTGGAGCTCTGGGAAATATACGATAAGGGTTAGGGTCGGGCATTATCACTAACACGCTAAGTCTCACCCTTCCTTTTCAACACTCACCTTACTTCTCAATGGTTCACATGAAGAGTATGAAGATCCAAAGTATTATTATTATCCAATTGTATCCCCATCAAAATAATAAACGCCAGTCCATCTATGGTATCAGACTAAAACCCCAATCATCGCATCCAAGGAGACCCCCACCCCCCAAAAAAACATTTACTTGTGACCATTAAGATGCCACTCAAAGACATACTCAAACACCCCCTTGGCGTTCTTCTCAATCACATCGCCGTGACAAGGGACAATGGTCTTGATATCCCACTTGTCGATCCGCTGCACGCTCTCATTGAAGCTCAGCCGGTTGCCGCGGCTGATGGCGTGCCAGAGCAGCCGCTTCTGGCCCTTGCCCTCGACCGTCTGCGCACTACTAAAAAACTTGGCCAGCAGACCGGGCTTGGGCCGCTCGGCCTCGGGCACGCGCGAGTACTGCTCCGTCGGCGGCAGGTTGAACATGAGATCGGCCTCGATCAGCACGCCCTCGGGCTTGTAGAAGAGCACAATCTCCTTGTTGGCGTGTCCGTCGACGTACTCGACCTCGAAGTCCGCGTCAAACTCGGCGCTGACCGACGTCTGCCGCTTCGTGTCGGCCTTGTACACGACGGCGAACTCCTCCTTGCCGATCTTCTCGTCCGTCATGCCCTTGCGCTTCTCGGGCAGCCCGTCGGGGCCGATCAGCTTTGCCGCCGGATAGGCCTTGGCCCAGTCCGAGATGAAAATGTGGTGCTCCATATCGGGCGCAATGAGGTACTGCACGTTGCCGCCGAGCGACTCCACCTTGGCTTTCACTTCAGGTGTCAGAGCGACGGGTGAGAAGACGGCGAGTGCGCCTGAGGTGAGACGGACTGTGGATGCATGTTAGAGAGATGTTCAGATCCAAGACAAAAAAATGTGGAGTAAGACATACCGATGGTTCCGCGGCCACCAACCGGGATCTTTCCGAACCGCAGGAATGGAACGGAAAGGGTCACCACATTGGGCGTCACATCCCGAATGACCATGACGGCCGAGGGGTTCGCGGGGATCAGCGAAGACGACATGTTGCTGTTGTTCTTGGTGTAAAATCGCACAGCTCCTACGGTTGTTGCGAGAAGAAGAATACCAGTAACGAGCTGGGTTTTGGAGAAGGCCGGTATGGATGACGCGGTAATCAGAGTCGTACTTGTAGTCTTGCTGGTACGGCGGCGCGGGGCACTGTTGGTGAATGGACGGTGGGTACTGAGTAATCGGTTCCTTGTCTGCTGGGTTGCTGCTGTTGGCTGTTTCGGGTTATTATCAGCGAAGAAATGCTGGGGACTGTTTGATGCTCGATGATGTAAAACAAAAAAGTTCTCTTGAGATACGGGAGAAAGCCAAAGACTATATACTCGAATTCCATAGCCTCGCGATCTGAACAGAGTGGAATGCAACTTACCAATCGCCAGGATCGCAATGCCAAATTGCGAAGCAGCTGCTGGAGCTCTGTTGGCCTCGGCATCGCGTCGGAGGGGGTTAAGGTTAGGGGCTGTACGGTTTACGGAAACGTGGGATGCCCTGGCCTCGGCTCAATCGTCGTTCTCCGGTTGCCGACTTTAAACAATGGGAAGCCCGTCGGCATGGAACCCTGTCTGGGGAGGGAGGGTATTTGGAATGCAGAAGCTCGAACAAAGCGTCTCCTGTCGTACCACCTGGACAATTGACAGGCTGCCGGATAACAACCACAAACCCACCGGAAATGACCAAGAGGGGTCCTTGCATGACATCATGTCTGACCAAGCCTGTGGATGGCCGCTCGGCTCGGCGCCTGTATCAGCTCGCGGGCGTGCGTGTGCTGTCGGCTCGAGACGCAGCCCGATTAATCATCCCACTGAGAGGAAGCGAGTCCAGACCGGCCGAGGAACAGACGAACCGGATCACCGCTGCATGTTGGTGCTGGACCCAGGGGAGCTAGCGATTTTTCAGGGATTGATTTGATAAAGCTCAGATCAGGGTCTGATTTGATAAACCTGCAGCTATACCAACCAATTCAGCTGTGTGCTGAAAACTGTCAGGCAATGACTAAGGAATACGCAGTTGCCTTGCGGATACGCCCTCGCGACACCAGCTAGCTAGATGAGCCCTGCCAAGATGATAATGCTTACACACATCGCAACTCTAATGAGACTCCCAATCCAATATACAAGATAGCTGTCCCATGTGCTCGTACCAGGCTTCCATCAAAGCTTAGCGCCCTTGGCCCGACGAGCCTCCCTCTCTCGGTCACGAAGCAACCGCCGCAGGATCTTGCCGCTCGGGCTCTTGGGGATCACATCGATGAACTCGATGCCGCCCTTTAGCCACTTGTAGTGCGCTTTGTGGTCCTGCACGTGCTTGTTGATCTCGGCCGCGATATCCTCGTCCTTACGCGACGCCATCGATGCCGGGGTCACCACGAATGCCTTGGGCACCTCTCCATCCCGGTCGTCAGGCACCGCGATCACGGCGCAGTCGTCGACGGCAGGGTGCGCCAGGAGGTGCGCTTCAAGCTCGGCAGGGGCCACCTGGTGGCCCTTGACCTTGATCAGCTCCTTGAGTCGGTCGACAATCGTCAGATGTTCGTTGCCCTCTGGCGACTTGGTCACCATGACTTCATCGCCCGTCCGCAGCCACCGCCCATCCTCGTCCCATACAAAAGCCTCGGCCGTCGCCTTTTCGTTGTTGAGGTACCCCAACGTCACCGACGGCGACTGCACAAACAGCTCGCCCGCCCTCCCGTATTCTGTGATCTCTTTTCCGTCCGCATCGATGATCTTGGCCCGCGTTCCGGGCACCAGCGATCCTGAAGTGCCCTGGCAGATGTCGGTTTCGCTGGTAGAGCAGACAACTGTGGCGCTTTCTGTCATGCCTACCCGGTGCGTTAGCCACATGTCGTGCGGCGTTCCAAAGGCTCGGTCGTACCATATCCTTGGCCAATATGCCATGTGGGATAGAGCTTGTGCAACTCACTGACCGTCTCCTTCCCTAGAGGCGCCGCTCCTGTATACAGCAGACGTACGCTGCTCAGGTCATACTTTTTACAGATGTCCTTGCTGCTTAGCATACGAATGCAAATTGGCGGCACCTAATATCCATCAGTACCATTCCCAGGACATTCCAGGTTTTTGGTCTTACCAGAGGGAGATGGTTGATCTTGAACTTCTCAATCGCTTGGAGGAATTCGGTCAGCTCAAACTTGGGCAAGACAATGACTTCGTCTCCTCGCCAAGTGGCGGCGTGAGCGACGACGACGAGGCCATAGATGTGGCTAAAGGGAAGCAGCCCTAGTTCAACCTCCGTCTCGACGCCAAGCTTTGCCCGCCCGACCTGGTTATAGATGCAGTATTGCATCGTGTTGGCAATCACATTGCGGTGCGAGATCATGACAGCTTTCTGTCTTTGTCTCAGCAGTGTCACCTTCAGCCTTGATATTTGGCTAACTTACAGGAAGACCAGAGGTGCCGCTCGAGTAGCAAAGATACGCAGGTTGACGAGCGCCCTGTCCCTTGGACCATATCAACGGCTCGAGCTTGGGAGCCGAGTGCCCCAGCTGTATCAGATCATCAACCGTCTTGAAGGCAGGCTTCGTGGCATGGTGTGGGAGGTCCATAATGAAGACCTTGTCCTGCGGTATGCCCACAGCCTTGGCCGCCTGGAGCGCCGTCTCGAGAACGGGCATACAGGTGAAAATAGCCTTGGCGCCAGACGACCGAAGCTGGTGTTCGAGCTCGCTGGCCGAGTAGGCCACGTTCGCTGGTGTCGCGATGCCATTGAGTCGGTGGATCGCGAGGAGCACCGAGAGATAGTCGATCTAGAAGCAGACATAGAGCCGTGTCAGACCGACACCCTTTTTGCTCGCAATTCTGATGCCCTCCCTATTATTCCACCTACCGTATTGAAAGAGAAGACAGCAATGACCTTGTCCCAGGCCAGGTCGACATTGGGCTCCCATCCCATAATCTTAGCGAGCGCCTGCGCGATCAGGTCGGATCGGTTATAGGACTCGGCAGTCGTGTACGTTTTTCCCGTGAGGCCACAGGTAAAGGGGTTGCGACTCTTTGCGATCGGACACCGGCCGTAGATTTCACTGCGCATGAACTCGCCGACCGGGACCGAGTCTGGCGGGTCTGTAGGACACGACAGTGAGCATTAATCACATTGAATAGCAACAAATTGATGGAAACTTACCGAAGGGCAGCTTCGGAACCCATGGGGGAGGATAGAAGACCATGGTTGCTGCTTTCGAGTTGCGCCTACAGAGCTTGGTACCTTGCGCAGACCGATGGTGATCTCGGAGGTCCAGCAGGCTCTTTGGAGGAGGAATGCTGGATTCAAATATCCTTGGCTAGATATAATCAAGATATATAGATTTGTCGATAATGCAATCCCCCTCCTCGTGTCTTCGCTTCTCGGCCCTCGATCTGGAGGTGACCGACCGGTGCAACGACCCGCTCCCAAGTACCGATTCCCCAGAGCTGGCCCACCTCCCCCGCAAGCCGCCCCTGCCCGCTCGGTCGTGTTCGTCCAGTCTCCATTGCTCCCCCGCGGGGTAAAACCGGCTTCTCCAATTGTCTCCAGGCTTTGGCTAGCCGCGATGGGGAAGCCGAAGGTTCAGGAAATTCAGTGATGTCGACTTGTGGAGTATTGACCAAGAGGCATTGTCGAGTGTAGATATGCTCCTTGTTTTGAGATTAGTTACCACTGGATGTCAGCATTCGAGTTCCACCGACAGCTGTCAAAATGCACGGGTGGCCTGTGCTGAACGGTGCACAAACATCAGATTCCCCAAAGAGTGTTGAGGATCACGTGCACAATCACGTTTTGTCATTTTCCCAACCAGCCTTCGACCGATCTCGTCCGGGTTGTCAAACACGCATGCGAAGAGTATTTTCAATCGATCGTTTGATTTTGCGTGCTAATGCGACCAGTGGCTGCTGCTCAACTTTGGAAAGCGTGATGCCGTCTTTGGAGGTCCTGTGCCCGAGTCCACGAGCACGTGCGTAATCACGTTGACCCTTTTTCGCAACCACCCTGCGGTCGATCCTGCCCGCTTTTTCAAACAGACGTGCGATGGTTGTTTCCGACCGATTATTTGAATTCGCAAGTCGATATGGCCTCTGGTGGCCGTTCTAGCTTGAGAAGCGTTTTACCGTCTTCTGGAGATATGGTGCCGCAGGCGGGCAACCCTAGAAAAGGGGCATTGGTGTTTTCGGCTCGTCCCGACAAGATGCCAACTCGGAGGTCTGACTTTCTGTTATAACATGGATAATGACGGATTGCAGTTTCCGGTGATAGAATGCTATGTTTGTTATTTGCTCCTTAACCCACAACCCCTGAGCTTCCATCAACAGTGTGCGCCACCCAAACAACGATGCACTCAGATTCATGTAATTATTCCACGTGAGACTAGGATAGTAGTCCCATAATATATCAATCACAAATGATACTCGTGATTGTCTGCCAGGGCTCGATGCAAGCAACTTGAGTTACCCCTGGCATTAGTTCCACCCACTCCAGTGGACGAAGGACACCACATCTCCAGACTCTTCGTCTTGTCTGTTGAGTTAACTTCCATTCCACACCTATACTTCTGACATGTCTCACTACCTTAGCCAACCGCAATAACGCGATATGCAGATGCAGATGGGGCCAGCAAATCGTTCCTTCCAGGTCTTGTGCGGCTATGCTGGCTGAGTCCCGTGGTTCCTTCCGCAAGAGAGAAGGACTTCAAGTTCGCTCGCCGAGCGAGCCCTGCTTCACACAGAAAATTTTCTGTCTTTCGATAACATAATTCCTCGCCCACAATCACGTCTCTTCACACAACCAAGCCCCCCTTAGACAACCAGACCTCCCTCCCAGAGCTTGGCCTTCCTTCATACAGAAGTATCTCGCTTGTACAACCAAACCTCTACCACACATCCACGGCCCAGGTCGTTTCCACCACCATCTCTTTTTCCCACCACCAAATTCCTCCGTCACCAAGAAGTCCCTCAGACACAAGGCCTCTCCTGGAGAGCTCGGCCGTCGTTCATACAAAAGGGCCTTGCACAAACAGATCTTCCTCACGCATCCAAGTCCTGGCCCTTTCCAGAATCATATCTTTCCCCGAACCAAAATCGCTCTGTTACAAACAAGCCCCATCCAAACAACAAGGCCTCTCTCTTGGGGGGAGCGTGGCCCTCCTTCTTACAGAAGAGCCTTCCTCACACAACCAAACATCTCTCACACATCCAAACGTTCCTTACACATCCAAGGCTCGGGTCTTTTCCACTTCCACATCTTTTTCCCAAAACCCAATCCATCCGTCACAAACCCTTCCGACTAAGACCTCACTTGGAGCGCCACGCCTTCCTTCGGACAATCAACTTTCTCCCACACAGTTAGACTACCTCGCTGCTCGAGATACACGTTCGTTCGCTTTTCGTCCGAGTTCGCAGCTTCGTCTGGCATTGCAAACTCGTCTGACATTGCAAACTCGTCTGGCTGCACCCAAGGGAATCATCACCTCTCTGAATCATTCCAACAAACACCACTTCAGCCTCTGTTTGCACAACTTCGCCGGTCGTCCCGTGTGCGAGACCCCTTCGTGATCGCAATCGCTCCTTCTGTTGGGCGACAGATTGAGGACCGGACCAACGCTCGAGCCAGCTTGATTTTCGACGACCCACGCGCCAGTCAACTAGCTACCTTATCCTTAGCGTAAGCTTCTTTATCTGAGTCTCAAGTTACCTTTCATTCAGACAACTAATCTCATCGTGATCGGCGTCAAGGATTAGCTTTCCATCCCATCGCTCCATCGATCCGAGTGATACAACTCCCAACGTTAATCTTTTCGGACGACAACTCTCAGTGGCTCCTGCGCTTGGGTTTGTTTGACTCATCGCTTCTGGGCCTCCTGTCGGGTCGGTCATCTCATGGTGCGCTGTAAGTTTGCTTCCCCTTTCCATGGTCACCCCTCTGGGCTTTCATGGGTTTCCAGTTACTATAAGATACCCTCCCTCACGACCGGTTCCTCAACTTCCCTTCTCCATCATCCTGCACTTCCAGCAATATTCTTTCAACAGTCTTTCCAAGCGACCTTTCCCAGCCAACTACCGTATTTCGTTCTGCGTCGTGAGCTTAATGTATGCTCGTTCTTTCCTTTCTTCGTACCCAGCATCTTTTCGCTTCCTCTGCATTTCCTCAGACACTAACAGCCGTGATTTCTCTCCCCAACCTCACCTCACCTCCTCTGGGTTTTCTCAAACACCAACAGCCGTTCGTTCTTCCCCCTCCCAGCCTCACTTACCTCCTACGTTCCTCAACCTCAGCAACCGTTCTTCTTCTTCCCAACCTCACCTACTTCCTCTACGTTCCCCCAACCCCAGCAGTCGTTCTTCCCCTTCAGTTTCCAACTTCACATTACCTCCTTTCGTTTCGTTCGTTCTTTCTCTTTTCAACTTCACCTCACCTTCTCTAAGCTTCTTCAAACCTTCACAGTCATGCTTCCCCTTCCTCACCTCACTCCCCATCTTCACCTCGCATCCTCTCTTCACCTCACTTCCTCTCTTCCTCTCTTCGCCTCGCTTCCCCCACGTTTCTACAGACGCCACAATCGGTATTTCCCTTCGCAACTTCGCCTCATCGCTTCCTCTACATTTACTCAAACACCAACAGTCGTTCGTTCACTTCTCAACTTCATCTTACCTCTACGTTTCCTTCGTTCTTTACCTACCTACCCAACTCAGTAAACTCCATGTTTCCACAAACACCGAAAGTCGTTCTTTCCCTTGCTCACATCGCATTGCTTCCTTTGCGTTTCCTCAAACAATAACAGGCGTTCTTTCCTTCCAAACTTCACCTTGCTGGTTGGCCTTTCTTCACCGTGCATCAATTTCCCCAAGCTTCCCAGATCCCTCACTTTCGTTTCAGGTCCTTCCTCTTCCTTTTTCTCCTCTATATTCAGTTTCCATTCACCCTCGCCGAACCTTCGCCGAACACTATATTGGTTCGCCGACTGGTACATCGCCGAGTCTGATCTCGCCGATTTTCTCATTTGTTCGCCGATTTCTATGTGCTCATTGCCGAGTTTCTCTGCTGGACTTCGCGCCGACTCCTCGTCAATCAGAGGCTTATTTACTTTCGTTACCCCTGCTGACACCCCCTTTTCCCTGATCCCTTCTTATCTCACACCCTCCAGTAATATCTCGTGCGCGCGTTTTCACAGAACTTCACGATGTTTCCATCAAGCTAACAAAATGACAAGATCATTCGTTCCAGGCTATATATATCATTACACATTAAGACACCAAGTCGTGTGGATCCAGTTCATTATCTATCATCGCTATATAACGCAATATCCATACCACAATGAACCATAGCGAGGGAAATGCTTCCATGAGCCTGGTATGTCGACTGATCAGAGACTCCTTCTTCTAAACAAAGGGCTTTGCTAACAAACTACCAGAGACGCTCGGCTCGGATCAGGGAGCAGAACGTCAGGAATGGAGCTCCGACATATGTGCCACCTGTCTCGAGAATCATTCGGATCAGGCGGCCCAGGGTGACGATTGAGACCCCAGACAACGTCGGTGTCTTAGACGAAGCTGCAGATGACCAGCCCGTTCAAATCACAAACAATGGTCTCATCCAACTCCCACCAATCGGCTCCGTCCAGGGGCTGGACAATGGGCCAGGTCCACACAGCAACGCCAACCCAAGCGAGAACAGAAAGGGAGACAGTTCCGAGGAGAGTTCTCCTCTTACATCGTCAGGCACGCCCACGGGCAGCTCTCCACTCTTGTCCCATGACACACCAGAGTCGCTTGACGACGCGTACATAGATCCGCAACTCTTGGTCAAGCGCGACCACAGTTCGCTGGAGGACAATGGTGACAACGAGGCGGACACTCACGAGGCGAAACGTCCTCGTGTCGAGCCACCACACGATCATACCGAGAGTGCCGAGAAGCTGATCTGGTCCGAGAAAAGAGGCGGAATCTGTGAAGCGCTTCCCTACTTCAAATCGTACAAAAGCTCCATGTACGCGTCAAAGAAGATTCTGAAGGGATTTCTCATCGACGAAGGCATCGAGATGCGCGATTTCTTCAGCGCACAGGTCATAATCACCACGCTGTAAGTATTTCACTTGTGCTTGCATGGTTCATGCTGACATTATTAGTGGTGGTGGGCGCAAACTCGACCCAGAGACTCAGAAGATGATCCGAGTTGCGGATGCAGCTGATAGGGGCGCGCCCCTTGAGAGTATCAACGCCGCATGGCGGAATGGTTTGCTCGTTGGCATGCTAGCGGGTAAGTGTTTCCAGATCATATATGTCCTGCACCATAACTAACCGCTATTCTTCACAGGGAGTAGCAATCCCCTCTTCATGGAGCGATGCGTCCCGCCGCATACATACAACGTTCTCGACTGGTTCCATATTACATACATATGGAAGGAGAGGGTCTACACGCCGGAAGGACGACTACTTGCGCTGTGGAAGATGAGGTTCGAAAAGGCAGACCTTCGGAAGCCTTCCTGGTGGGATCGGAACGGATACCACGCTACCGCCACGCCCGAGACACGAGAAGCGCCACTGGCAGGTTGCCTGACGTGCAAGAAGACCAGCAAGACCATCTACGCGGACGGATGGACATGCCTGAACAACAGGTGCAGTCAATATTATGCATCTCTGGAAAATCTGGGTTTCGACAACCTCAGATACTCTGAGGAATTTCTGAAGGAGCGGACGGCGTTTTCAGGGGAGCTGCCGCCGCTTATGCCAGACCTTGCGGCGCGACTGAGCAGTGACAACCACGGGACAAACTTGGACGCTCGCAGGGGATTTGTTTGCCCAGACTGTGGATGCTGCAGTAGGAGGCTTTACTGGAGCAAACTGGTGTGTGAAAACTCTGATTGCGGAAGGAGCTGGATCACGCCTATCCACGAATATCCCCGGGAGCTGCTTGACCGGGACGAACGAAAGTTCAACCAGAGGATGGCCCGGTCATTGCAGGGCCAGGGCTGGGACACCGCCGTGGAGAAGGTGGTGAACAGGAGGGTCATCAAGGAGCCCACTGATTTCACGTTTGGCTCCTATCAAGCCAGAGCGTACAAGCTGCCCGACGCCGATGGAAACATCATTGGCACATTTACTTTGTTCCGATCCAATTCAGAGATCAACAAGGCGGCCGGTGGGCCGGATTCGATGTTTCGGGAGCTTGGGATGGCTGATATCGGGCTGAAGAGGAATGTGTCCGCCGCGCCAGGGAGTAAGTAATCAAGCACGCGAGTTTTTGAAGCACAGCTAACGTCATCGCAGGCAAGGTTGAGGGTCTTTGCAGGCACTTCTCACAGAACTTCGGGGCCAGATATAAATTTGGCGTTGCCGTCCAGTCCAAGGGCTTTGACGAGGCACCACCGACAATCTTGAGGGCCCTTCATCGGTTGATCTGGGCAAGCGAGGGTGCTGTATCCATGACTCCCCAGTTGCTCACAGGTGAGAACCCCAGTGAACATACGCCTCCTCTGGCTATGGAACATTCGTTTAATGAGCTTCTTGCACTTGGGTACATGGAGAGGGACCAGATCAATGTAAGCGATTGTGCCGATATTGTGTGATTGAGACGCTAACTCGGAGATTCTAAGTTCCATGACGATGGCGAGTCCGAGCTTGGTCCTACTGTTGCCGCCATCTCACTCGGCTCACCATCCATCATGAAGTTCCGGCCGAAGAGTAAACTTGACTTCACAAGGTTGGGAGCCAAAAGGACGGGCCGCGAAGAGGAGGAGAATGGTTCCAGGGACTACAAGAGCGTTCTCGAGGTGGCTTTCCGGCATGGCGACATCATGGTAATGCACGGAGCTCATATCCATCGGCTTTATGAGGTAAGAGCCCACAGGATGTTGACAGACGACGATACTAACCAAGCACAGCACGATGTAGAGCCCTTGGGTGACCGTAGATTCTCATTGACCAGCAGGTATATTGACCCATCGAAGATGGAGCACCAGGCCGACCGTGATGACGCTGCCATCAAGGGCAGGATCCCGGAGGAGTCATTCATATACAGCTACAACGGCGAGTAACCCTTTGCGATTCGATCCGCGCGTCGGTTCAGAGCAGTGTCGGCTTCTGCGATGCAGATATTTCAGTGTTCGGCATCTGCTTGTGCGTCCTTGCGGTTATCATGACAGTGTCACGACCTTATGGTTCGAGATGCCATGCGTGATTTATCTTTCAGCTCCAGCGTGGTTCTCGATATCGTTCAGCATCGTCAGCATCAATTTCAGCACTGCTTCAGCACCGTCTTCATCGATTTCAGCATTCCTTTCAGCATCGTCTTCAGCATCGTTTCAAGCATGACATTGGAGTTATAGATTATTTCCAGCGGGCTAACTGAGCTTATTTAGATCAACGGCGTGCGGAGGCAGTTGATAGGAGTCATGAGGGTCGTTTACAGTGGGAACTGCAGCCGCAGCCACCGGAACAGGAATATCCTTTGCTTCCCTCGTTCGAAGAGCAGCTTGTTGAGGGAGAGACAATCGAGTATGGGGATATCCAAGGGTATGATAATGGTCGGAATCTGATAGAGACACCTGCGTTCGGGGCGTTTTCAAGCACATGGGGATATGGCCCTCATCAGCATTCATTGGAGTTCGGCATGGTTTCAGATACCCAAGGGCCCAACACACATCTGCATCTTCCATTGGCATTCGGAGCAGCTTCAAATACCCAGGGGTATGACACTCAGCAACTTCCGAGAGACACAGCGTTCGGGATGGTATCGAATACCCACGGATATAACACTCAGCATCTCCAACCGTTCGGGACGGTCCAGAGCACACAGGGATATGATCCTCGTCAGCACCTTCAACCATTTGGGATGGCATCAACTACCCACGGATACGAACCTCGCCAGCCTCTTCAACCGGGGTCTGGGGCGATCGCAAGTTCGCAGGGACATGACCTTCATCAGTATTCTCATACAGAAACATCAGTGTTCGCAGTGGCTGCAAATCCACAGAGGTACGACACTTATCCGTACTTCACCATGGACGCGCCGGCGTTCGAGGCATTTCCAAATGCCCAAGGGTACGGTGATCAGCAACGCCCTGCGATGGAGACACCAGCGTTCGAGGGGGTTCCAAATGCCGAGGGGTACGGCGCTCAGCAGCGTTTTGCAGTCGAGACACCGGCGTTCGAGGGGGTTGCATATGCCCAAGGGTACAGCGATCCAAACAGGACTCAACGGTGGCTCAATTATGAACAGGGAGGGTAGTATGGGACGTCATGGGGATAATGGTTTGCGTTGCTTTCAGTTATGCAATGTAGTTGAGATCTGCAGGGAAGATCATAGCTTGGTGGAATTGACGACTTTGGGTCATTTGATAACGTTGTGACTTGTGAGCTTTGTGATGAGTGTTTTGTCGAGTGCGACTTGACAAGGAATTTGGGAATTTGTCCATCTGCGACTTTGGTACTGACTACAATGTCTGCCGATGGTGTCACCTTTTGCCATGGAAGAAACGCACAACCGCCAGCTACAACCAAAGGCTAACGATGCACTCTTCATTGAATGAGGATCTCAACGTTCCGTAACCGGAATTGCATCTCCGTTAACTGTTGTCCTGCAAGGCACGAAAACACCGAAGCAAGTACCGCCCTCGAGCTCTGATTTAGGAGCAGGATAAACACTGAATCACTCCAGGGCAGCCGAAAAATCACAGATGAGGAGATTTCGACCCCAGGTTGAGAAATCGGGGGAGTCCGTTTTCGTGTATGTGTTCAGGGCAGGACATTTGTCAAGGTACGGATAGGCGGGCCATAGACTCAGCAGTTAGGGAACTCAGTGTCGGCACTGTAGAGGGCGGTGGATGGATTGTGCTGATTCGTTGGTTCTAGCTTTGTATCTATGTGTGCTATCTAGCCGGGGACCAAGGTAGTAAGGCGAACGTGGCGTTGTGGAAGGTTCTGTTTTCTGTTTTCTGTTCTTTGGATCTCATGGGGGTTGGGGGGCTGGGAATGGGGAGTCTTTTTGTGTGTTTGTGTGTGCTACCTTGACTTAGCGGTGTGGTGGTGATGTTTGACTTTTATAAGGTGGTGAAAGAGTACTTCCGTACTACTGTGGTAGTTAGTTCTACCCTGTGTGTCCGTGGTGTAGGGGAGAGGGGGGGGAGGCCTGTTTGTGACGAGGCGGTTGGGACAAGGAGGAGTATGTACGCTTACAGCAAGATCGTAAGTGTGTTGGGCGGGTATATATGTGGGTTATCTAGAGTGAGGAGAGAGTGGAAGAAATCAGCGTCCCATCATGTAGATGTTAACACCAGGACCAGGGGCACGGCCGGGACATCTCCACATGTTCCGGGTTGCCTGCCTTGTTATCTGATGTATTTTCATTCCACTTCTCTTTTTTTCACCGGCCATCTGGATGATCTGAGCAGAGTAAATAAATGTAGTTCTAGTGATGGATTATATATAACACCACATAGCACACTACTTCCCCCTTTTCACGTTTTTGTCTCTGTACTTCCGATGTTCAATAACTTGTACATATATATTCTTTACACCTCCCCCCTATCATACACACTCCCCCGTCCCCTTTTCTTTAGTTCTAATGTCTCTTCCCCGTCCCCGAAACCAACAAAACAACACCCCCCATCTGACGCCTAACATCCTCGCAATCAACATCATGCGTATCCTCCACCTGCCCCCAATTCGCCGTCTGCCAGTCGACCTCGACACTAACCGCCCTGCTCGCCTCCTCAGCCCCGAACCTCTTCCCTTCTTCCTTGCTGCCGCTACCCCCCACCACCCTCCCCGCGCCCTCCTCGCTCCACTCGACCACCAACCTCGCAGCAGTCAACAGACTCTTCCCAGCCAACGTCGCCCTCTCAAGCCCAGCCAACTCAAACCCACTCAGCCCCCAGACCCACCCCTGAATCACCTCCCTAGTCCCCGCCGGCTGCGCGCGCGGCACGATCGATTCCCCCGTGAGCACAGGCGTGATAGCCACGCCGGGCCAGACATCCGCGGTCAGCACGGCGAGCACCTTGCGCGCCGTGTCCTCCTGCACTTCCCGGAGGGTATACCCATCATCATTCACCGCGCTGGCGTGCGCGTCCGCGTCGGAGGGGTCGACCGGCGCGGCCCAGCAGAGCAGCGAATCGGTATCGAGATACCTTAACAAACTCTCGACCGTGGCTTTTCGGAGTTCTTGGTCAGCGGAGTCGGAAGCGACGAAATCGATCGCGCGGCAGGTGAGCGACGTCAAGGGAATCAAGTGCTGCCGAGTCGCGTCCTGCGCCGAGCGCAGACTGTCCCACTCGACGGCCAGCGCGGCGGCGAGGGCGTGTTTCGACGGCGGGAGTCTGATGATCTCGCGCGTTGAGGGGTGGCGGAGAGGGCGCGTGTCGAGGTGGATTTGTAATGCCCCTTTTTTTTTTCTTCTAGTTAGTACCCATCTCGAAAAAAAAAGGGGAGAGAGAAAAAAACAAACCATCAACTTCATTCACCGTCACATCCTTCCAAAACCGTTTCTTCAGCGCACCCCCCGCCCCCCGGGTTTTTTGATGGTGGCTCCCAGAAGACCTGTAATTGAGCGTAGCCGCCTCGATGGCGCGTATATCCTTCGCCTGTCTGAGCATATCAGCCTGGCGCAGGCGCCGCGCAATGCGCGCGGCGGCTTCGGCGCGGGCTGGGTCCTCGTTGCCACCAGCTGGTTTTGTAGACGACGAGGAGGGAGGTTGGGGTGGTGGACCGTTCCCGAAGCCGGGCTCAACTTTTGCGGATTGCGAGGAGGAGTGGTGGATTGCAGCGGCAGCGCTGGCGGCGAGGATACGGGCTGGAGCTGGTCGGGCATGGGTGGTGGTGGTGGTGGTGGTGCGTAGACTGGTGAGGGCGCTACTGCCGGCGAGCCGGAGGCGTGTTCGTGTTATTGAGGCCATGTTTAAGTAAATGGTCGGTGGCTAATAAGGTGAAGGTCGGTGTAGGTTAGGTAGGTAAAGGAAAGTTTGGGTCTTCCTGTTGTCGCGAGAAAAAAATGAGCACGGACCTAGAATAATTGAACTGAACTGACCAGGGGCAGACAGACAAGCATACAGGCATCTTGCACAGCGCATCCAATCACATCGTAGGGATCAAAGTTTAAACTTTAAAGTCGTTTGTCCTCGGCCCGTCCCAAATGACATCACTGCATGGCCCGATCGACGGCTGCTAAAACTGCGCCAACACCTCTTCACGCTCTAGTTTATCATGGTGATAGATGAACCACGGTCGGTTTATTATATAGTAGTGCCATCGCGAGCATTTTCTAAACTAATCAAGACACTGCGTAGTGCCTTCAATACACTGCTCGTCCACAACTCGGTGATAACCGCGCCTTTTGTCTTCTCGTCATAAAAGCAGGCAAATATAGTGCTGGTTTACTCATACAAAGATACACAAGCCAACAAAGCTTGCCCACACTCTCCCAATATTATAATCAATAAGGCGGCGTCGAAAACGTCCCCAGACTCCTCTCCCCCGCGTGGCTGTCGATTCCCTTCAGCAGCGCTTGTAGATCCATGGCCGGTGATCGCTGCTCACCAGCCCCCTCCAGTCCGCCCCACGACGACGATAGCCCCCTCTCGGCTCCCCTGCTCTTCAAGCTCCGTTTAGACGTCGACGGCCGCGGCAGCGTGGCCCCGTGCTCGGTAATCACCACGGCTCGGGACACACGTCCCTCGAGCCCGCTCGGAATCGGTGGAACAGGTGGCACCTCGGCTTCTTCAGACTTGGCACTATCCCGCGTCGGATGCGAACTCAGCGGCCCCCCAAGAACCGAAGATCGCCGGTCGCTCGATGATGGTCGCGGCACATCACCCAAAGACTCGGCCATGGCGGGGTTAAAAGACAGCTCGCTGGGCGTCATGTCGAAACTGACCATGCTATCCCCACTATCGTCCTCGTGCTGAAACGACATTCCGGTTCCGTGGGCCGTAGCCGGCGGTTGCAGCTGACCCGACAACACCAACTTCAGCTGTTCAACCGACGTAACCACCTGCTCCGAGCTGGTGGCCGGATCGTCAAGTCCTCGCGGCGCGGGCGAGATACCGCTACGCACACTCGTCTTCCGGAACTGCTTCCCGGCAACATCTCCCACGGGCGACGTTGACGGACGCAGGTTGGTCCTGCTGCCAAACGGCGAGATATGCCCGTTGGCAGCGTGTCCATTCGCACCGAGACGGTTCCGGTCGGTGCCCGTAGTACGCGACCCGTTGAGGGATTCCGATTTACTGCCAGCCTGCACCGCTGCAAGGACCGCCTCACGGGTCCACTCGCTCAACATCTGCTCGCGGAAGTGCGTCGGGATTTCCTCTCCCGTCTCGATCGAGGGAATGTTGCTGAGCGTAGAACCGAGCACCGGATGGCTAAAGCTGCGGCCGGGGCTAGCGGCCGGGCTCGTCGGTGGCGAGCAGGCTTGTTCGGCATATCCTTCGCAAACACTCTCAACCAGACCAATTCGCTCGTCAAAAGGAAGAAGCGCCTCAGACTCAATCTCCTTGATCGGCAGCCTCGGCTGCGGTCGCGCCATCCCAGGCGTGCCCACCAGCTCAATCAAAGGGGGCGGCAGATGAACGCCCTCGACCCAAAAATTCTTGCTCCGTCGTCGTACAATCTCATTGTGGATGGCCCTCCCGACAATCGACCCTTCAAAGTTGAACTTCTCGGTCAAGGCCCAGAAGTAGCCATGGACGAGACTGCCAAGTCTGACCTTGGCAATCGGCGTCTCGGCGTCCTGGATATCCTCCTGCAGCCTGAATATCATGGGGATGCCGTATCGGACCGCGTTGACACCCAGCTGGTTCACGAGCTTGGTCAGCAGCACATGTAGCAAAACTATGTCCGTCTCGTAGTCGACAAACTGGATGGCGTTGTCGTAGATCGAGAGATGCAGCAGCTGCAAGAAATGTGATCGCGGCATCTTGACGGGTTTCGCCGATGCGCTCGAAACGATTCTCCTAGCGAGGCTATTCGCGCCCGTCGCATCCTTGTTCCTCGTACCCCGGGCCGACTCGTCTCTAGCCTTGGAATCCGCCTTGGTCGTCTCCCGGTCCAGCCAGGTGACCAAGGCGTCGGCGTACGCTTTCCGGACCAATCCGTCCGGATCCTGAAGCAGCCAGTGCGTTCCATCCCAGACCTGGATCGGTACGCGATTTCGCGAAAGCGCCATGTTGCCGCTCATCTTGCTGCGCGGATTTGCCACTAACAAGATCGACTTGATGGCCCGGAGCGCAGCAATCTTGGCCACAGTCAAGGCAAAAAGCGAGTCCACCTGGTTCGGCTCAGATGTTGGCGGTGCTGCCCCATTATCAGCCTTTTCCCCCTGGGGCGTCGAGCTCGAGGTGCTACTCGACCTCGACGGCCTGAGCTTCCGGAGGATGGTCGAAATCATGTCGGATATCTGGTCGGCATAATACACATGCGTGGCCAAGTCGCCAATGCACTCCTGCAGCCGCAGCAGCAAATTCTTACGTTGCGCAGCCGCCCGATCTGCCTTCTCGGCGAACTGCAGCGTCGTTGGGGACCTCGGGTCTGGCTGTCCGGGGAGAGGCGGATCGCTCCTCATGCTGTTGGGGTCGCCCGGCATCTGGACCAGCCTTCGGATGTGCGCGATGAAAGCCAGGAGGACGTCATTGACGCTGAGACCAATCAGGTTGATATCCGACCGCAGCAGAGCCCCTATCATGGCAGCAAGGACAATGTGCAGCCGCAGCGTGTCGTCGGTGAGGGGATGTCGAGCCAGCGCGTCCAACGCAGCCAGCAAAATCGAGAATCGGTCGGCCACGGGCGCCCAGCGGGTAACCAGTAGAAACATCTTGATCGCCCAACCGCTGTCTTTCCCACTGGCAGTCGTCCTGACCACCTCCTCTTCCTGGGTTACACGCTCCTCAATAAACTTCAACAGAGCCACGGCGGCAATGTGCATCTGACCCCTGTTCGACCCGCTGAATATCTGCTTCAGGCATTGCATGGCCAACACGCCAATGTCCTCCTCGGCCAGCTTATCCACATCCACCGCAGTTCCGGCGAGGGCGACGGGGTTGGGTTTGGGTTCGCCGGCCGTGTCGACCGTCTGGACCGTGGCGATGCTCGTCCTACGTCGCAGCAGCGCGCCGTCCATCTTCTCCTCCATCTCGGCGCGATGCAGCAGAACATCGAGAAAGTTCTCGTTGTCGGTCCACAAGTTCTCGAGTATCATGGGGACGGCGACGTCGTACTGCTGAGCGGCAACCGAGGAGAGCGCATCCGACGAGGCAACGCACCGGATGGCCTCGAGCCCCGAATTCCGCCACCGCAGTGCCATGGGCTTGCTCGGTTCGATTTTCCCGGGGAAAGCGCGCGTCGACGCGAGCGAGGCATACTGGTGGACGACGGATTGGTACTGGCGCAGGTACGTCTGGTCGGCGAGGGAGGTCGGGTCGTGGTGCTCGCAGAAAGCGTCAAAGGTGGGGATGGAGGACTCGACCATGGTGATGTCGTTGGCTTTGAGGATCAGGTCGAGGATGGTGAGGACGCAGAGGGCGAACAGAGGCAGATCCTTGGGCGCCTTTTCGATGAGGGCCGTGAGGATCTGGAGCGTTACCTGGACATTTCTGCGGCTGTCAGTGCTGATTTAGGGACATGTCGACTGCGTGTGCTGTGCTTACCCGATCCTCTGACGATAGACGTCACTGGCCGTCTTCTTCTCGAGAAAGCTGCCGACCTTTTGGATCTTTGTGCGGCGCGACTGGACATAGAAGAGCAGGTAGCTCAGCTCGCTCGAATTGGGCTTGACGTCGACGGCGCCTTTGGTGGTGCGCGGATAGCATTTCAGGACGAGCACTTGATGCTTGGGCCGGCAGCGCTGCTGGATGGCGTTCATGCTGGGCGACGCTGGACCGCGGGGCCGACACGGAAAGTTGCGAGGCCGGACTGCGTCGCGGCAACCCTCATGGGCGATGATGATTCGCGATGCGTGTGGGATTGTGGGATGTAGTGGAGAGGTGTGCTGGAGTCGGATGCCCCTGAGCAAAAAAGTTGGGCGGAATCTGACGGCTGCAATTTGCTGTGGAGGGTAGGGATGGTCGGTGGCTGACAATCTGGCGGACGGCTTGCCAAAACGTGTCCAGGCCGGGGTCTGCTTATTAGCGAATCATCAGCGGATACGCCGGGAACAAGGCTGACCAAGTTAATTTCGATAACTGTTGAAAAGATGAAAAGGCAAGTCTCATTATCCGCGGTTTCAGTGAACACCTCTTCAAAAGTAACCGCGGCCGGCTGGTGACGTCTCCCTATCCCTAACCTGATGTGCCGCAAAGCACGCAGCAAGTAATAGGCAGCTTCGGCCCAACCAGCTGCTTCTTCTCTCTGCTTCGCGTGGTAAAGCCCAATAGGGTGGTTCATCAGCCCAAAAATGCAGCCCAATTGGACATGGTCTCCCGTGAAATAATGCGACGCCGAGTACGTCAGCATTCCAGACGGACGGTTGCAGCAACGGCTGGCCACGGGCGCATTATCAGATGCCATCTCTTTCAAGTGATCACCGCATCACCAGGTTACTGGCATGGCGAGCCATCACGTGGCAGCCTCCAGACCTACTGTAGTGTAGATGCATTCCTTTTTCCCCAGCACGCTTTTGGCGTTGTCCAGTTTCCGTCGTGCCAGATGATAATTGCCGAAAAGCTTGTATCGGGTTCCGGGTTTGCAACGGGCGCGTCATCCGGGCTTTCGCTATCCGGGTGTAGAATAAAAATGGTGCATTCAACAACCAAGGACACACGCTTTCCAAGCTGGCAAGCTGGGTCTCTTCTAGGGTTAGGGTTATCCATGAGACAACACACCGTATTCATCGTACTTGCTCTGCATTCTCACCGACAGCAATATTGGCACTCAACATACACACTCTCTATCGACCCAAAACATGCCACCAAAGGGGAGCCTGTCGTCGAGATAGACTCGACCAGATCAGCCCTGCGAGGGGCGCACACCCCACATCTCAACCGTCGGGCGGCCTGCGTTTACGAAGAATACGACGCAGCAACCGGTCTTGGTCGAATGAGAGATGGCGGCCCTGGCCCGGGCCGCGCAGCAGCTGGCTCGCCCACGCAATCACACTGACGACGGCCTGGGATCCGTGTATCTTGATTCTGGTGACAGTTTAACTAGACTAGATCAGCAGCGGGGGAACACTGGGCCGGTTGTCACGAATTGAATCTCTATAAATCACTGATGGCAGGATTACCGACCTTAGTAGCTATGCAGAGCCATAGACCAACAGCCCTGTGCGGGAATTGCATTATTTACTTGCCGTGCCTCCTGAGAGGTTGTCTCTTGTCGTCCGGCCATGTCTCCGCCGAATTTGTTGTCTACCGTCCTGCTCTTCCTCCTCTCGACCGTCGTCTCGGTAGGAAAAGAGACACCAAGTCCCACCCCAAAGTGCAAAGCCATCCCGGGGACGCCCGCCTGGCCGTCCGCGGCCGCCTGGACTCATCTGAATGAGTCAACTGGGGGCCGACTGCTGCAGCCGTCTCCTCCAGGAGCTGTCTGCCATCCCGGACAGCCAACCTACAACGCCTCGGAGTGCGCCGCCGTCGTGGCCGCCGGCGGCGGCGGCTGGGCCACGTACGAGTTCCACAGCGCCGACCCCGTCTCGGTCGACTGGAACCAGTGGGCCAACGACACATGCCTTCCTGGGGAGGCTTATCCATGCAGCCCTCGGGGATATCCTGTCTTCGTTGTGAATGCGTCGACGGCCGCTCACGTTCAAGCCGGTCTGCAGTTTGGTTAGTTATTGTCTTCTGTAAACGAGAGGAAACTAATAAAAAAAAGCGAGGAAAAACAACATCCGCGTGATAGTCAAAAGCTCAGGACACGACTACTTAGGCCGCTCCGTCGCCCCCTTTTCGCTCTCCATCTGGGTCCACCATCTGAAGAGCACGCCCAAAACACACACCTCCTTTCGTCCCTCGGGCTGCAATGTCGAGATCAACAGCACGGCAGTAACCGTAGCCGCCGGCACACAGATGGAAGAGCTTTACTCCTTTCTCGACAAACTAAACCAAACCACCATAGGCGGCGGCGGCAAGACCGTCTCGCTCGGCGGATACCTCACCGGCGGCGGGCACGGTTTACTATCGCCGACCCACGGCCTCGCGGCAGACAATGTGCTCGAGATGGAAGTCGTCACGCCGACCGGCAAGATCGTGATCGCGAACGAATGTACAAACACGGACTTGTTCTTTGCCATGCGCGGTGTACGTCCTTCCCCTTTTCCCCCATCCCTCCCCTTCCCTTAACCACCACCACCCCCTCCAGACGAGAGACTAACACGAAGATATATATAAAAAAAAAGGGAGGCGGCTCAACCTTCGGCATCCTAACCTCAACAACCCTCTTAACCTTCCCCACCCCCCACCTCACCTCCACCATAACCGCCCTGTACACCCCCAACCTCTCCTCTCCCAATCTCTTCCCCATGCTCGCCTACATCCTCTCTCAACTCCCCTCCCTAAGCGACGCAGGCGTGTCCGGGTACGCCTCCTTCTTCACCAACATGACCTCACCCCTGTCCTCCGACCCGACCCCCCTCGCCGGGATCGGTCTGTCCCTAGTCCTCCAGGACAGTCCCCCCTCTTCCCTATCAAACCTCCTCAACCCCATCCTCGAACATATCAACACCACATACCCAGAAGAATTTGCGGTCGTCCAGATCCCGGCGGATTATGATTCGTTTTATGGCTGGTACCAAGTAAATTATGATCAGAGCAGCGCGGGGAGGGATATGGTCGTCGGCAGTAGGCTGTTGGGTCGCGAGCATGTGGTGGACACGAGTAAGGTGGCCGAGGCGCTGAGGGAGATGGCGTTGGGGGGAAGTGGGAGTGGGATTATGCATGTCGTTGCTGGACGGGGGGTGAGGGAGGCGGTGCCGAGGGGGGAAGGGGGGGATGCGGTTTGTCCGGCTTGGAGGAGGGCTTATGTGCATATTGGTGAGTTCTTCTCCCTATCTTCCAGCCAGTATTGCATACGTGTGTGTGTTTTGAGGGGAAGAGGGTGTGAGATATGAGGCTGATGGGAGACGTTTCTCTTTAGCAAACTCCGTCTCTTGGGAGCCACTCAACGCGACGGCGAGGACCGAGGCGATGAGTAGGTTGAATAAGTCGTTGAGGGGGGTGAGGGAGCTGGCGCCGGATATGGGAGCATATATGAACGAGGTTTGTTTACTTGTTCTTCTTCTTCTCCTTCTTCTTCTTCTTGTTCTTCTTTTACTTGGAGCCTGGCATCTGTCTTGTTTCGGTTGCTTCACAATGCCTCCTTCTTCCTAACACTTTTCATCGTCGCTGTTCACATAGTTCTACCCTCCAACCACCCCCCCTCCTCCTCTTCACCTGACTGATCCCTCACCCCCCCCTTACTCTTCCCCAAAAACAACAGACGCAGAGTTGGCGTCGGAAAACAAGTTTCTTTTTGTTTTTTTTTTAGATAAAAAGTAAAGAACATCACACCAACCAACCACCTCGGGAACACTCAAACACAACCAGAAAAAATCTCATAAAAAACACCACACACACACACACACACACACACACACACAAAAAAAAAAAAAAAAAGAGAGACACATTCTAACAAAGCAATCAAAAGGCAAACCCCGAAGAACCAAACTGGCAAACCCAATTCTGGGGATCAAACTATAACAAACTGTACGTCGTTTCTCTCTCTCTCCACCCATCCACCATCCCCCATCCCCACCCATCCCTCTACCGTACACCCACCTTCCCTCTTCCCTCCTCAACAACCCCCCAAAAACAAACAAACAGCCAATAAACAACCAAAAAACAACCAAACAACTCTGACAAGAAATAAAAACAAGGCTGCGAATAAAACGCTCCATCGACCCGGAAGACGTCCTCTGGTGCAACCCCTGCGTGGGCAACGAGCGTTGGAAGGAGAACGAGGACGGGCAGTTATGTCGTGTATAGACCAAATCCTCCCCTTCCATTATTGCCCGGGGATAGTTATTGCGTGGGTTTCTATCGGCGTCTTGGGGTAATGAAAACATTGAAATATTATTATTGATTATTATTTGTCTTAAAACTTTGAGAAGCAGAAGGCTTCCACCCCTTAAGGGGTAAGCGGTCCCTCTACTTGGTGGTTATAGCACATAAGTGCCTACACACAACATTGAAATATTATTCCTGCAAAATAAGCAGGCATGGTATAAACGAGATATCACGAGGCCCATCTGAGTTTACCTCTTCGCACTTCCAGCGGTGAAATATCACTTGCAAAACGTCTCACCAAGGACACCATTACCACAGCATCTTCTATTTATTCTCTTCCAAAGTCTGCCGTATCGGTAATTACACCCCGATTCCTGTCTACTCCCTAATAAACCACAGTTGTGTCGTTATCTCTATAAAATGCACAGCGCCAATGTCTAATATCAAATAAACGCCCGTCCGTCGCTGCTCGAAACTCGAGACCCACCGTCCACATACCTCTCCCCATCATCCCAATCATGAGTCTCGCGGACACCATACTCCGGCACCTTCCTATCCCTCGACACAGGCCCAAACTGCTTTTGCACTGCCGCCGTCAGCCCCGGGCTGGATTCCAACGAGAGCCCAGAATAGCTAGCGCTATGGCCAGGCCGCTTCAACGGCGTCTGCCTCAGCAGGCTCTTGGGCGGTATAGGCGGAGCACATGACGGGCTGTTGTTTTCCGGCAGCGGTGACCAGTTTTCAGACGCCGAATGCTTGCCGGCGTGATGCTGCGGAGACAATTTCATCACGTTCGGCTCTACAGTGGCCAACGGAAGAATAGGAAGTGCGAGCTGGCGGACCGGAGCCTCCGGCGTCTTTTCGTACTCATCTTCATCATACGTCTGAGCTCGCTCCCGAACATGCCCCCCAGAAAAACCCCCGGGCGTTCTGGGCAATGCATATTCGCCCGCTGCGCGTTTCAGTGGCGATGGAGACTCCATCTTCCCAACATTCGCAGATAACCACGACATCCAATCGACAGAACTTCCATGAGAATCCGCCCGGTATCCCGCCGGCCGATGAGTCGCTGGAGACATAATATCCGTTGAATTCGCCTCCTGGCTTGGCCTTCTGCTCTCACATTGTTCCCCCACGTCGTCAGTAGAGTAAACGCTCTCATCGTAATCGTCAAGATTTGTAACATGGATCTGGGTACCCTCCTGAGAAGATGTGCCAACTTCCGACTCGTCCTGCCGACAGTCTGTCTCTTCCTCCATCGACTTCCTCAGCGCTCGACGGTATGGACTCGATGTCCTGAAAAGATGAGAAGCCGGACTCCCAAATGCTGCAGCTTTCTGGTCTGATGTCTCTGCGTCCTCTGCTGTTAAAGGCTCACACCGTGGGTATGAAGTAAACGGGTCCGATGAGGAGACGTGGGAGTCGTTTGTAGAAGCCAACACAAAGTCTTCAGTTGACCCTTCTGTAGAAGGCTTTCTCTGCATAAACGGGAGCTTCTCGAAATATGTCGCATACCGATTTGGGTTTGCAGAAGCTCCACTCCCAAGTCGTTCAGGACGTTTCAAGTTACTTCTGTTGTCGGTGAGAGTAGTCCTGGGACGGCGAGTCGGAGTTTCAAGAGCGTCCAGAATACTTTGCATATCCGCATCCGTCGGTTGATCTTCTGAGCACAGCCTTGAAAGAGGTGCACCGTTTTCCTCGCAGTGAATAGCAGCCTCAATCTCCTTCTGATCGATAATTTGTGCTGTCCTGTCGCTGATGGCCTGAGCCCGCTTCATCAAGACCGAATAGATACGCTGGCTATCGGCGTACGCATCAGCCCGGGCCTGGCTCTGAGCAGCTTCTTGTTCGGATTCTTGCGGCCAAAGCGGATGTCCCACAAGAGATCGTGACGGGGCGTGGCTGCCATTTTCTCTGATAATGGAAAGACGCTGCCGTTCCCATTCATTCCTCCACTGCTGCTGCTGTTGGCTGGTAAGTGTGCTTGGTCCCGAATGGACCCAGCTGGTGAGAGACCCGTCATTCGACACTTTTCGCTCGCTGCCGACACTGCACAAACTTCCTCTATCAGAATGGATGATGTTCGCTGGAATATCGTGGAGAGACGGCACTCGCACCGGCACTCTATGGACTGAACTCCATCCTGAGGTGCCCTCTACGCCATCTGGAGGAGACAGCATAGACCCAAAGTTGTCAGAAACGTGAGTTCTCTGTGCATCGATGTGCTGCGCCGGAATGTTTGGTGGCTGTTCTTCGGACCGCGAGAGACCGAATATGCTTTTCAGCTTCTTCTTGAACGACTTCGAGACCTTCCTGGCCCTAGACTTGAAGCCTTCTGGTTTCTCCAAAGGCGGCGGAGGGGTTGGACTTCCGAGATAGTCAGCTGAGCTTCCAGGCCGGAGTGATTTATGAGTAAGGTGTCTGTGACCGGCAGAACTCAGGAATCCCGATCTCTTGGGTCCCAAACGCGGCGTACTGCAAGCGGCAGTCAGAGGCCTATACTCGGGGAACGGAACGGCGTCCTGTTCGAAAGAAAACCCGCTGCCATCTCGACTAGTTCTGGATATTACAACATGCCGGTGCCGCAGTATGCTCATAGATCGCGGTGCCCGAAGTTGAGGAGTTGCCCGCATGTACGACTCGTCCTGGGGATCTGAACGCAGCATTCTCCGTATCTTCGCGGCTGGCGACGCTTCAGATTCGATAGGGGTGCCAGGAGTACCGGTAGGGGGTCTGTCCTGATCAACTCTGATGCGACCTTCAGATGTGAACAACGATTTCGAGCGTCGAAGCCGACGGAATGACGAGGGAGCAGACGCAATGTCATCTTCTGGTGTGTAATATTCCTCGCCAGCTTGTAGGGCATCGAGGTAGCCAGCAGCAATGCCAGGCAGAGGAATTGGCGGCGGCGGACGAAGTACCGGTGGAGGAACTTGGTCTCCGGTATGTAACTCGGTCTGCTCCCGGTCACCCCCTGAGGTATCAGTGGCGTTGTCAGCGTGCATAGGCCTTGCATCGACATCGACATCTGTCGAGTTCCGCATCGCGTATGCACCCTCGGACTGGCTAGCCCTTGGCTGGGCCGAGCATGAGCCTACAAAGCGTACACTCTGGCGGCGGCGGAGGACGTCGATGCCGCCATCCTCACTCCAGTCAACTCGATGTCTTCCAGGAGAGGATTCGGGCGTCGGTGGGAATAGAGGCATCTCTTTAGCAGCCCTGTCCAATGCTCGAGTATAAGCCTGGCAAGCGGCGGCTTGGGCATCTCGTTGAGCAGAGGCGGCATCGATATGTTCTAGATGGACTCCACGGGTTGACGACGTCGATTTGCGGTGCTGAAGCTCCGACTTGGATTTGACACTGCGTCGACGCAGCATCTGGTCGAAGACAAGCCACGAGAACGAACGATTGATACTAAAGCTGAGTGGGCTAAGCGTATGTCGTGGGGTCGCGATATATGGGAAGAGAAAGGGATCAATGGCAGCCAGCCCGAACGAAAAGAGCAGAAACCAGGTGGCCAGTCTCGACGGTAACAACATCTTGGACTATCTCCAGGCAGGAGCGGGAACTCAGGAAGTCGCGACCCGAAAAGGTTTTGTGGAAGGTAGCTTCGTCATGGTCTCAAATCTGTCAAAGGCAAGAGCAGACGTCTCTGACCAGCTGTCTAACGTTAACATGTACGACCGTCAGCTCGAGTCAAGGGACACAACACCACGTTGCAATGGACCACGATCGAGAAAAAAAAGAAAGTATCTTGATACTGATGGCTGTCTCTGTACTGACCCAAAAAATGCAAACCCGACCCAACTCACGATCTGTGTCCCATGTTGTTGTGTGTACAGTACAAGGAAACTCCCGTAAAACAATCCTAAACCTCAAATGATGACCTGCCAGCTCCCGTGATAATCAGAAACACCACTCCCCTTGCGCTAATGACGATGTGCCAAAGTCACAACTTAAGCATTCATCTCCTCGATGAACTCCTTCAGCTCCTCCTCGACAAGCTCGTGGATCTTCTTGGAGAACTTCTCGGCCTTGCTGGTGAACGACGAAGCGCTCTTGACAACCTTGCCCGAGACAACCTCGAAGTCGTGCTCAATGAGCTTCTTGAGCTCCGAGATGGACGAGTCAATCTTCTGCTCAGTCTGGGGCTTGGCCTTGTAGCCACCAGCCTCGACGATAGCAGTGTAGTTGCTGCAGCCGCCGCCGTTCCAGGCGAGGAGGTTGGGGGTGTCCGAGGGGATATCAGTGAGGGCGCCCGAGGTGGCAACCTTGATGAGGTTGGACTTGAGCTGCTTGGGGGTGATGGGAGCAACAGAGTACTCAGAGTCCTCCGAAGGCTGGAGCGAGAGGTAGTAGGCCAAGAGACCGCAGATATGGGGCGAAGCCATCGAAGTGCCAGAGATGGTGTTGGTGGCATACTTGCTGCCGATCCAGGTCGAGAGAATGCTCAGACCGGGGGCGAAGATGTCAGTGCACTTGCCGTAGTTGGAGAAGTACGCACGGCTGTCGTCAATGGCCGAAGCACCAACGGTGACGGCATCAGCAGCGGCGGCGGGCGAGTAGTTGCAGGCATCGGCATTGTCATTGCCGGCGGCGACAGCAAAGTGCAGGCCAGCGGCGACGGCAGCGTTGACGGTATCATCAAGGGTGCGGGTCTTGCCGCCACCAAGCGACATGTTGGCGACGGAGCCCTTGAAGCCCTTGCGCTTACCATCCTTGGCCGCCTTAACGTTCTTGATGTGAGACTCGGCAGCCCATTCGACGCCGGCAATGACATCAGCCATGGTGCCGGAGCCGTTGGAGCGGAGCACCTTGACGGCGTACACGTTGGCCTTCTTGGCGACACCGTACTTCTTGCCGGCGATGGTTCCAGAGCAGTGCGTGCCGTGGCCGTTGCCGTCGACATCAGCATCACCCTCAGGAACAGTCTTGCCCCACTTAGCGCGACCCTCAAAGTCGACGTGCTCGACGTTGGTGCCAGTGTCAATAACGTAGGCATCGACGCCCTCGCCACCCTCAGCAGCGTAGAGGTACTTGTTGAAGGTGCCAAACGTCAAGGAGTCACGGTGGGAAACACGGGCCAGACCCCATGGCGACGACTTCTCGATCTCGCTGTCGCACGTGGCATCCTCCTGGATCTCCATCGTGTGGACGATGGTATCACGCTCGATGTACTCGACCTGGAGGAATACCATTAGCTTTGGTTTTGAAACCCCGCGGATGTATATGTCAACTTACGTCAGGATGCCTCCGGACCTGCTCGATCGTCTCGTCATCAAAGTGCCCGGAGTAACCCAAGAAGCCCTCCCCGATCTTGTAGGTGTGCTTGAGGCCGCGGAAGACCTCGTCGACGAGGGGGAACTGGCCCCGCTTCCTCAGCTCCATCCGGCCGCTCTCGCTCTCGACGTGGAGCTTCTGCACCCACGAGTGGTGGTCCGAGACCGACTCGGGCCGCACATGCTTCTTGAACTTGATGATGTACGAGTTGGGAACGATCTCGGCGTTGGCGCTCGAGAGGATCGGGGCGTGATCCGCGTCTACCGATGAGTGGCGGACCGGGCTGGCGATAGCCACGGCCACGAGGGCGGAGGCGATGAGGCCTCGCATGATGGCGGTAATGAAAGACGAAGTCGATGAACCAGCGACTTCCAAAAGAAAGGGAATGACAGATTAAGACCAGCTACGATCACGCCGCCGTCGACTCTGATGTTTGGGATGATGGGAAGGGTGATGGAGCAATGGGGAAGGAGGATGGGAGGAGGTGTCAGAGCAGCGGATTGGGAAGGACGGCATCGGCTGGCTCTTTAAAGGGCAGCCGGAGGACGCAAGGCGGGTGGATGCTGGGGTAACCTCTGACGGGGGGCATGGGCCAGGCAGACCCACCTCTTTGGCTGCTTTAGGCTTAGGGCAGGGCGGTGCGGCGAATGGTATGACTCTGCCTGCTCCACAGCAAAGCGAGCGCCAGCGATAAGATGATAAGACCGGCGTCGAGACCCGGAGAGGTCCTCGAGGTCGTTTGGAGCAGTCTCATCTTGCTGGAGTGCATTGCCACTGCAGTGGTGTCTGCAATCAGTTATTTTGCGAGCTGTATGTTGGGGAAGCATTTCGTGCGTAGCGGTGCTTTTGTTGAGCCGATGACAGCGAGGCTGTCTTGCCGGGATCGGCACGAGCAGCACGCAGCCGCGAGCAGGCGGCGAGGGAGCTGATGTGGCTTAACTACAGACAGCCACCCAGATCGCGACCCTGCAGATAGCAAAGCTGCCTCTTTCGCCGCCGGAGCTCGCAGGCCGGAGCTTCAGAAGCAACCTCGGAAGATTGGGGGCCCATGGCATCCAATCAGCAGGGCAAGGCTGTGTCTCGGAGCGCTTGACGGTTGCTGCTGGGTGCCTGCCTTGGAGGAGTGCCAGGCGCACGTCACGCGGGGTGGCCCACCGAGCAACGCACCACGTGCCAGTGCATTGATGGCCAGCCCCCCTGACACTCCGGCTTCGAATAATGACGAAGCCGACAGGCCAAACAACTTGGATTCCCATGGCAAGTTCTCCGGGATGCGATTTGCGCTGTTCCTGAAAACCATCGGACCGGAATCTGGGACCTGTGAGGACGGCATCAAGACGCGGCGAGAGTATCGGCTCCAGCGCCGATAAGCAGCTTGGCAATTGCATCATCCTCCGCTCAACCCCAGACTTTGTAGCGGAGTCATAAGTAAAGCTTCGACAACGGATCCTCTTCGCTGCGTGGACCGGCCGAACATTATCCTCCCAGCTGTCCGACAGGTGCACTAATGTAGATCCGGTAATGGCGCCATCTGGGATCTTTCTTAGCTGCGTTTTGCACATCTGTTCGGTACGAGTACTGTACACGCACACCTCCACCCACCACCACAACCAGAGGGTACCTTGATGGGGTGTGGAGACCAGCGATACCACTTAACTGTTATCAAACAACCGGCTTCTCCATGTTGCACTGCTGCGCTGAGCTGATTGTCGCGAGAGAGGGGAAACACAAGCGATACCGTATGTCAGCGGACGTGACCTCGACAAAGTTCCTTCTTCCTGACACTCCTGGGTCTGGAAAAAACTCACTTCCCCCCACTCGCCATCCAGATAAGTACTCGAGTAAAGTAGACAATGCATCCGTCCGGGCCGGGATGGCCTTTGCCACCGTTCGAACAGCACCGTGACCAGTGACCACCAAGCGGTTGGCCGTGTCTTTGAGTGCGGGGATTCGCGTTCAAGTTCCCCGCATCTTTTGGAGTTCTGGTGGCCAACCCAGCTCCCTGATAGCCAATAGCTTTCCACTGCCCGGCTCGTAGGACTCTGAGGTATCATCAGATCATAGGTACGGTTCGTGGGTCCGTATCGGCCTCAACTAAAAACCTTTCAGTTGGTGCTATCATTGACAGGTTGTTTGACCAGGTACATTACTCGGTCTGCCGGTTCTACTCCCCAAGTCGGAGATATGACTCTCTAGCCTGTATGACTATCCGAGGTCGCCGTATTCGGTTCAAACTGGTGTCCTGTGCTTGTTCCCCACGCCAGAGGCAACTTACTGTGGTAGGGATGGCATTCTTTGAGCGCCTAAACCGTACAATATCTATTTGAGGTCACGCTATAACCTACTGAGCGTGTCTTTACTCGTCTTATTAGTCCTGAGCGGTGCATCAAGTTTGACTACAGTTATACCACCGTCTGTGGACATCAGAGCACAGAGATCCCTCATCAAGCACCTCCTTGTAATCGTCTGAGTCTCTCCTCTGCGGCTCTGGCTCGCCTCTCTCGGTCTAACCGCATCCTCTGCTCTGGCGTAAGCCCTCGAGCTTCTTCTTCCCTCCTTTCCTGTGCTGTCTTGGTGACACTGCCGGTCAATGCACCCAGACTTTTTCCTTTTGTCCCAGTAGCCCCGATCTGTGGTCCTTCGTTCTTTAACCTCTCCTCCTCGGCCTTCCGCCTAGCCTCTTCTTTCGCCTGCTTCTCTTTCTTTTCCCTCTCTGCCCTCTTCTCCGCCTCTTCTCTCTTTAGAGCTGGCGGCACCTTGGCAGCTTCCCAGTCAAAAGCCTCTTCCCCGAGTTCGGACCGGGCGACCCGAAATGCGTCACGCGTCGCGCGATCTCCGGCTAGCTCAAATGGTGTCTTTCCCTCCGCGTTAGTCAAGGTCGGATCGGCGCCGGCAGCTTTTGAAAGCAGACCGACGATGAGAGCCGCGGCATTCTGGGAGGCTGCCAAGTGTAACGGGGTTGGAGCGTGGTGATTTTGCTGAGTGTCGGCTGGCTGGAAACGGAACGAAGCGGTAAGGTCATTGGTGCCGAGATATGAGAGCAGGGCGGGGAGCTTGGAGCGTCGAATGAGTGCTTGGATCTGAGTTGTGTGAAGGAGGGCAGTCTCTTCCTCCTCTGTGAGCTTTGGAGGTGCTGGTTTTGGCTGCGCCTTGGCTTTTGTTGTGTCGACAGTCGTGGCTTCCAATGTCTGAACCGCCGTGGGATCTATTTCTCTTACTTTCAACCGAGTAAGCTCGATAAACGAGCGCATCAGCTCGTTTTGGGTTGCCCGACGGGTGCTAAACGGGAATCCTCGGATACGAGGATCATTGGCACGTAGAACCTGACCATCGTAGGGTCCGAAGAGGGCACGCCGATTCGTGGTACCCGTAGCGCGGATAAAGAGGAGGTCCGAGGTGTCGATCAAGGCTTTCCAGTCTTTGAGAAGCGCGCGAATATCTTCAACAAGGGCTTGCTCATTATATCGACGTAGAGAGGCGCCAGCCGAGTGTGCTACCCCTTTGGAGTTGTCGTTTACCGACTGCGAGCCACCTTGTTTGCGACGTGTAGTATAGCGATGAAAGGTCTTGTGCGCCAAAACGACAGCCTCCTTGTTGAGAGGGCCGGCGGAGTGCTTGCTTTTCTTTGGAGCAAGGGAGACGACCATGGCAGCAAAATGTCCGCCTCCAATCATACATAGGAATACATGGCGGCCGTTGTATGAAGGGGGACTTCCATCTTTAGGTGGCTTCGGCATCGAGATCGGGGAGAGTTGTCGTTGTTTGACAGCTTCAAGGATCGCATCTTCCTTGTCCAACTCCTCGGCAGTGAACAAAACACGATATATCCCGTAGAACGTGTTCTCGGGAAGCTTCGGGGAACTGAACCACAGCAACGGAGGCTTTCCAGTGCCTGACCTTTGCCCTTTCGAAGCTTCATCATCTCCGTTGTCTGGGTTGCGCTGTCTGTCGGCCAGGACAGCTTGCTGTTTAAGTAGGGCAGCGAGCGTGGTATCTTTGCGGGAGGAGCCATCTTCGTCGTCTTCGTCATCCTCGGATTCGGAGCCGGAAATGCTCTCGTCAAGGTTGTCTACCAGCTTCTCGAACTCGGCCTCGGTAACAGGTTTCAGGCCGTGGACTTTCTGTTTGAGGTTGTAGTGGTGGAGGTCTGTCTTGAGATGGTCCCGTTGCTCCTGGACTGTGACAAAAGCGAGGGTACACAGGGAACATGACTGCGAGCCTACGGCGGTGCTGTCGTTCGAGACTGAGGAGGGGGTCTGAGGTCGTGGTGGAGTGGCTGTCTGGAGCTCTGGCTGTGTCGGTTGCCCCGCATCGGCTTTGAGGGAGAGGGAATTGAGGACGTCGGCGGGGAGGTCGTAGAGGTAAAGGGGGCGCCGCAGCAGGTCGTCTGTTTTCTTGTCCATTTTTATTGAGGAATTGCAATTTCCAAGTGGGATGAGGTCTGGAATCGAGAAAATAAGCTTGATGTTCATCAACGAGGACGGCAGCCATGGTGGGGCATATTTATCGGAGCTCTGCCGATAAGAGTCACACCGACGAACGCTTAACCCTAACCCTTGCTCTAGTTCGCGTCTGTTCGATTTGGGACCATACTTTGGTCCCGTCTGAGAAGAAATATAGGAATCGAAGTTAGTAAGTTTTCTCTGTCATGGAATCCAGAAAGGACGGACGAATGGTCTCAAATCCGTATGTGTTGAACAACGGTGTGTGTCCAAACCTCGCTCACGTCACGGTTCAAAACATATTTCACATATTCACAAGTCAGAATTTGGTCCCGGAAATTTAGTTAATTGGGAATTTTATTTGCTTCCTAGATCTAGTGGATATCTAAGTGTATCTAGATAGATCTATGGTTCATTGACAAAGAACTACAGGAGGCGACGTTGAATCGACCCATCAAAGGGCGGCCGGTTCCGAAGCACGCTTCGCCAGCTCAGGACGAGCACCGGAGATAGCCTGGGGAGGCAGACTCTGGGACCCGAAGGGAGGCAAGTCTGTGTTGATCCGGAGGACAGGGCGTTTTCCGCTTTGTGACGTTGTCTCCGTGTCCACCGAATTCTTTTCTTCGGTGGTGATATCGACATCCTCTTCGGACTCAAAAGGGTCACTTACTACTTCAAGATCCTGCCCCCCGAGGCTGTAGAGACAGCGATTCCGAAGAGGTCTCGGGAGGGGATTCGGGCAATCTCACCCGAGTAGGTGACACGACCGTGTTTACTACAGTCGAGCCATCAACATCAACCGCCGCCGTATCCAGGAAACCCTCGTCGCTCACCAGTGAAACATCGTCGCCACCCATTGGGGCTTGGCTTCCTGCCTGAAACGAGAGGGGTCTACTAACAACAGCTTCCGTATTTCCCACCACTGGCACAGATGCTTTGGGTTGAGACTCAAAGGTGTCCGGGCCGCTCATGGGAGGAGCTGCTCTTGGCTGATCGACGACTATGTCGTCGTCCTGGGGTTGGGGGGCGGTGTCTCTGGAGACGTCCTCCTGGAAGGTTTCCAGGGGAAGTGCGGGCGGAGTATCCATGGCATCAGTTTCCCGCTGAGGCGCACCGTTGGCCCATTCAAGTGTTTCCTTCAAAAGGTTGTCTAGGAAGGCCATGCGGAGAGGCTGGCTCTTGTATGGCAGCCAGTCCAGACGGTCAAGTGTCCCGAGCATGTACCGCCAGTGGTTCTGGCTGATGCCGCCATTTGATGACTCGCGAAAAACAGCCTCGATAGGTACCCACGAGGCATCGACCGGGAAGTCGAAGCCAGCATCGAGCTTGTATTGCCAGTAGTTTAGAACGGCAGATACATCTCGGGTGGTGCGGCCCGGCTGTTTGTAGTGTTTTCTACACGGGCGGCAAAACCCGTAGAGAAATCTTGGGGTTTCCAGCCGTACTTTGGTCCCATCACACCCGGTTAGGTTGAAGCAGCGAAACCAAAACCCGCTGGTTTGTTGTATCTCGCGGGACTCACACATCTCGTCGGACATCTTCTCGTGTCCGCAGACAGAGTAGATGAGCCGAATTGTTTGGCACATGGTTGTAGTGATGGTTGCTGCCCAGGTCGGTTTGGCGCTGAAATGAGTTCGAGAGGTTGGCCTGGCCGCCTTTTTATGTCGGCAGGATCTTCATCCTTGGGGTACTACAACAAAGGTATTGTCTTCTCAACCGTTTGACTTGGGCACCCTGCGCTTCTTGAACAGCCGGGAGCAGAAGGGACAAAGGAAGAGTCCCAAAAGGTGCTGCAGAAGGCCATCCGCACAAAGGCGCTTGGGATCGGGTTATCTACAGGACGATACCGTTGTGCCTCGGTAAGAGATTGAGTTCTGTTGGAGCTGTTGAAAAGTTCAAAGCATGTAGACACAGCTTGACTATTTGGGTACCCACTTCTCTGCAGCTGAGTTTATCGTACCTGGGACTCCGACGAGGAGAAAATCCGAGTCTCAGAATCCACCCCCGTAGAAGGAGAAAAAAACACCAAATCCAGAAGTCATTCACAAAACGCCACCCCCCTTCCCGTCCATCATTAGGTAGCCATGTTTACCATGAGAGCTCTCTTCACCATTCCCAATCTTTCCCCCCATATTACCCCCCAAACCCGTCGCTCAAATATTCTCTTCTTCGTTCTACTCCCCATAGCTCTCCAGCACAACCCGTACCCCCTTCGTCCCCCTCCAAGGGATAGGAATAAAAAAGTCAGCCGCCATCCTCACATCCCTCGCCGTCGTCTCATACAACCTCATAAACCCCACATCCCCTTCCCGTCTATCACCATCTCCCCCTCCCCCTCCCCAAACCCTCCACACCTTAGCCAGCGTCAAAAAGATCTCAGCCTGCGCAAGCCACATGCCCAGACACGCCCTCGCCCCCCCACCAAACACGACCGTCAGATGTCTCTCCAGAAACTGTATCTTCCCCTCATCACCATCCAACCACCGATCCGGCCTAAACGCAAACGGATCCTCAAAGATATCCGGATCCGTGAGCGTCTTGTAAGCAGTCATACTGACCACCGTCCCGGGCGAAAACCTATATTCCTTGCCCGTCTCACGATCAATATACACAACTTCCTCGCCGCCATTCTCCCTCACAGAAGGAATAGTCCTCGGCGAGCGGCCCGCCGCGCCAATGTCATGCCTTAACGTCTCCTTGACGATCGCGCGCAGTAGCGGGAGCGCTTCGAGTCGGGGCAGGTCGAACGACCCCGGGTCGTCCGACGGGTCGGGGATGGCGGCGCACAGCTCGTCGCGGAGCCGGCGCAGCAACAAGGGTTGGTCGAGGAGGTGGAAGGTTGCGAGGGTGAGCGCCCACGACGACGTTAGTGTGCCGGCTTGGACGAGGACTTGGCCTTCTTCTGCTAGGCGGCGGGTGGACTTTTCGGGCGGGGGGAGGAGCTTGGAGGAGAGGAGGTCGTGGAAGATTGTGGCGTGGGGGACGTCTAGTTGCCATTTTTCTTTTTTTTTTTCGTCGTTCAGTAACAATAATGGGTAAGAAAAGGGAGAGAGAGAGTAATACCGGTGTTCTGCGTGGCCTGAATCTCCCCAATCTGCGCGTATATATCCCTCTTCATGCGCAGAAACCCCTTCCAGCCCGGCACCAGCGCTGAAGACACCGCATCGGGCAGCGCGTTGACCACCGCCAGCATGAACGAGGCGTGCTGCATCAGCTTGCCGTAGTGCGTGCCGGTGAGCAGATAGTCTGTCACTGACGCGCCGTACGAAGGATCCTCGACGAGGTGGTCGCACCGCGCGAAGGCGTACTCGTTGATGATGTCGTTGGTCATGGCCGACAGCGGATACAGGATATTGATCGGTTTCTGTCTGTCCGGGCCGAGAGCGTCGGCGTGTAAGCGTCTGAGTAGCGCATCGACCCGCTCCGTGATCACGGGCTGGAGCTTCCGCACGCTCTGCGCCGAGAAGAACGGGTTGATGGCGCTCCGGCGGATGCGGTGGAGGTTGTGGTCTACTGTGCCTACACCACTTCCTAGAAATAGAGAGATATATATCTCATCAGTCCCCTCCTGCCTTCCATCTCTAACCCAGAAAAAAAGGGGGAAGATTGCCTACCGGGAGCACCAAACTGCCGGGCATAAAACGCCCATCTATCCCGCCGTTTGTTGGTCGTGGTGGGATATAACACAGAATAAAACTCGGCATCGCCAATGTGCACCTCATAGGGGTTGATGCGCACGACTGGCCCGTATTTCTTGTGCAGGTCGATTGTCTTGAAGACGTATTGGCCCCCCAATATGATGTCGTAGTAAAACTCGTAGAGCCAGGTTAGTGCGGCCAGGCGAGGGCCGGGGACGGAGGATAGGGGAGAGAGAAAGAGGCGGTTGACTGCCAGGGAGGAGATGTATAAGACCAGAAGGGTGAGGATGAGGGCAGGGGTGGTGAGTGGGAGGGATGAGAGGGAGGAGGGGAGCAGCCAGGGAGGGAGGAGTGTGGTGGGTGTTGTTGTGTTGAGTGTCATGTTTTCTTCTCTGTTATTTCATAACTTTGCGTAGGCTGGGTTGGGCTCGAGGTTGCTAATAGTCTTGGCGTTGATGTCGGTCGTTAATGCCTTAACCCCTTATCCAGTTCCCATCTTGGACCAAACCACTCAAGCAGCAAGCTACATACAGCAGACAAGCTAACCTTATATACCCAGCTTCACACATCCCCAGCTGCAAGCCACAACTTCAAGCTCCATTAGCTATCCAGACACAACTTGCACGGTGGACGGTGTGACAGTTCTAGACCACGAGCTAGACCTGCAGCTGCCAGCCACACTTCCCCTCTCGGTTTCCGTCGCATCTACACATCCCAGTTGCTGACTTGTCAGACTCGCCTTCGTCCTGCCAGCCTCGACAGACGTCGGCACTCACCCGCAGCACCCACTGTGCCGGTTGGCCAGATCGGAACCTTAACCAAACTTCCAAGCAAACAGACATGCTCACTCGTCGTATCTGACCAAATCAAAGACTCATGTCACGTTCGTCAGAAAGTTGCCGGTAAGATTATATTAAGAGCACCTATCTATATTCCTCTCCTCATACAGCCGTCGTCGCAGAAAAACATTGGAAAAACGAGTGCTAGAATGCGATGCAGCTTTCCGTCCCCCACACATGCCCTCGCGCCACCTCCAGATTATGCAAACTAGGCACATCCCTCGCGGACAAAAGAAACAAAAAAGCCTCAAATACAAGTAATGACGGGATCAAGGCATCCACCTCGTAGAAGAGAAAAAAAATACAAACTTGTTCAGGGGTATCATTCTAGTTCGGCCCAGTCTGGCTAGTAGAGAAGAGAAATGACGCCGTGTGTCGTCAGGACCCTCCCGGTGGTGGGGATTGGTACAAGTCGTGATATCTTCCGTATTCCCTCTCGAACAAAGAAAGTGACAAAGAAAAAAGGGTAGTCTTGTTTCTCATCCAGTTCCCTCCTCCGAAAGCCCTGTCGCTCAGTCGTCAAAGAAGCCGGCGTCGTCAAAGTCTTCTGCCGCCTGAGCATCCGAGTCGTAAGCGCTCGGACGCATCATGGGAGGCGTCACGGGCCTGGGTGCGCGTCGAGGCGGCGTGTCCCGGACCGCCATCTTGCTTTCCTGTCTTGACGACGTCGAGGCCGACGAAATACCGCGTGGCCGGTTGGCCAGGTCTTGCGATGTAAACCGTCGACCAGTGCTCGAGAATGCCGTCGGCTGCTTTGCCGATGCCGCCGGCGGGGTTTGACGTATACCCGATGCCGGAGGCGTCAAGAGACCACCAAGGAAGTTGTTCGATGCCGAACTGCTCTTAGAGGGCGTCGAATCTCTCCCGTTGACCGTGGCTGGCGACGAGAGCACACTGCTGAGACTGCCAAAAGCGGCAGGGTCTCTTGCCTTCCTCCAGTTGCCCCAAGCGGCGGCCAGAGGACCAACGGCCTGAGCAACTCGGGGAGTTGCAGCATCGCGGATAGTAGCCGCAATGTTGGGCAAGTTGATGGCCGAGCCACCGTTCATGGCTCTCTCCCGCTCCTGCTCTTCCATCTGGAGATTCGCCTTGAGACGGATGGCTGCGTCCTTGACGGCGACGCGGTCAAAGTCATCCCTCTGCAGGGCCAGAATGATGTCCTGAAGATCAGAATGCCTGACAGCTAGCAGCTCGCGAAGCCAAATGATCTCGTCGTCACGCTTCGAAATCTTAACCTCGGCATCCGGATCCGCCTGCGACACGAGGTGCTCGAGCTCCTCGATCCTCTGCTCGCGCTCCTGAAGCTGCTCCTGGAGTACCATGATGGACTCGCGGAGAGCCTGGGGCGAAATCTTTTCAGGCAGCTCCGAGACCCGCGAAGCTGCTCTCGCGCGGGCCGACGACTCGGGAAGGATACCGCTCGACTTGGCAGCTTGAGCGGCCGCCTTGGCTGCCTCCTTGGCAATCTCTAGCTTCTCCTCGAGGTGAGCCACCCGATCCTGGAGATGTTCTGTCTTGGACGTCGAGATGCTCAAACGCTCCAGGAGGTTCTGCTCGGTACGCTGAGCATCCTCGGTCGTATTGTTGAGCTGGCGCTCGTAGCGAGCCTGCAGGTCCTCGAGGTCGTTCTGATGTCTGCGCTCAAGCTCCTCGAGCTCGTTTTGCTTCGAGTGCAGTGCCCGCTCAAGGTCCTCCGTCTTCGATGTCTGCGCCGCCTCGAGAAGCATCTCGTAGCGCGCCTTGGCGGTGTCGGCGTCCATCCTGACCTGGTCGAGCTGAGCCCTGAGTGTGGCGGCCTGGTCCTCGAGCTCTCGGCGGACGGCATTGACCTGGTAGTTTGCGCTGTCGAGTTCCGTCTGCATGGCATCGCGAGTGCGCTGGACCTCGCGGGCCCCCGATTCCCTGGCTTCCTGGAATTCAGCTTGGAAGCGAAGCGCGCTATGTTGCAGTTTGCCGTTCTCGGTGCGCAGCTCAGCCAGCAGACCCTCGAGACGCTTGCACTCGGCAACCGCACGCATGCCCTGGCGTTCGCCCATCTCGAGACGTTCAAGCTCGGTCTCGATGCGTTCCCTGGTTCGCGCCTCCGCTTGCAAACGAGCGTCGAGCACTTCCTGGCGGGCGAGCAGCTCCTGCTCTCTCTTGGCGCGGCGGGCATTCTCCTCGGCGATTTCGCGCGCAGTCCGGGCCATCTCTTCTTGGATCGTGATAACCTTGGACCGCCAGTTCTCTCGCACACGCTCCGTCTCATGGAGCTGTGTGCCAAGGGTGTCGATAAGCTTGTGCAGCGCCTTGTTCTCGCCCAGGGCATCGGCGAGATCGTCTTCATGTCTCCTGGCCATCTCGGTGAACCTGTCTGCCTCAGATCGCCAATTGCGAGCTTCCTGGCGAGCTTCGCGTACGTCGACTTCCAGCATGTTGATCCGGTTCTGGGCCTCGCTGTGCGATTGTTGAGCGTTGGACTGGCTGGCCTCGAGAAGAGTAAGCCGCATCGTCGTCTTTGCCTGTGCCGACTCGAGGGACTTGATCTTCTGGTCCTTATCCTCGACCACCTCCCGGAGACGCACTTCTTCCTCGGACGAGATACGAAGCAAGCGTTGGACCTCAGAGAGTCTATCTTCGGCGGCCCTTCTGCCTTTGACTTCCTCCTCGACCTGAGCCTCGAAATGGTGAGTGCGGTCTTCCAGATCCGAAATGCGCTGGCCAAGGGCGCTCTTGTTCATCATCTCGACCTCGATCTTGGTGGCGGCAGACTCTAGCTCACGGTTGAGCTCCGCAGCACGGTCCTCTGCAGCCCGTCTGGCCGCCACCTCGGTTTCGACCGCTGTCTGTTGCTGCTGTAGCTTCTGCTCGAGCTCGAGAACGCGAGCCTGGAGCATGTCGATCTTCTCGCTCTTGTCGTCGACAGCGGGTTGGGGAGTCGGGGGCATCCTGCTTTCCACAGCCTCCTCGACAATGTTTCTCAGATCTTCGCCACGGAAGTCGAGGTGCAGGGTCTGAGCGAATTGCTCCTTCATATCTTCCAAGGCCTTGAGAACAAGGGTGTTGTCAACAGCGGGCGCTGGAGCGGCAGGAACATCCTTGGGAGTGTTGCGCTGCTGCACGGCGAAGGCGTCCAAGACAGCAGCACGGATCTGCTCCAACTTGCGATCCCGACGCGGGCTCATGGACCGTCTGGGCACCGGCATATCATCATCCTCATCGTCGGCATCGCTCTCCTTGATCTCGGCAGACACGCTACGCCTCTCACGGCGGCTGGAGGGTGTTCCCCTGGAAAATGCGGCGAGATTATGTCTGATGGTCTCGAGGGTCTGTTCGAGAGGGGCCAGGCGAGCAGCCAGGATGCCGCCAACGACATCGTTGACACGGCCATCAAAGAAATTAACGCGCGATTCCAGCTTGATTTGCTCATCCTCGCTGAAGGCACCCTCCCAGTCGCTTGCGGGCAAGCTCTCGCCGGCATTCAAGCGGTGCACCTCACCGTCATAAGGAGGGTCGAGGAATGGATCCTCCAACTCGGTGGACAGGATTGGCTGAGAAGGCTCGAGAGGAAGAGCGCCATAACGACGCGGGCTCGGACTAGGAGCATCGCTGCGGAAATGGGTCTGCTGTGGAGGCAGGTGAAGAGGCGACGAGTTAGTGACCGCACCCAAATCGAGCTGGCGAGTCGGGCTTGGGTGGAAGATGGGCTGAGGATTAATGGTCTTGATGACGCCCATATCAGGGTTCTTGCCCAGATGAAGCATGACCGCATCAATGTCAGCCATGCTGGGCTCAACATCGAATGGCTCAGCGGCTGCAGAAGGCTGAGCATGGTCGATCGGCTCGTCGGGCTCATCAGTGAGGGGCGACAGATTCTCGGCGGGAAGCGGGAGGGACTGGTCGACCTCGTCGGCCTCAAGCGGGGATACGATCGGTTCGTTGACTTCGGGTTCTGGATCTGGAGTGATGGCGGCGAAGCGCGATGCCATGAGCCCCTTAGGCTTCGGCGGCGGTGATGCAAATCGCGACGTACGCAGACCACTGACAACGATGGGTGCCGGAGCGGGGGAGGGCTCTCTCGGGAGCTCCTTGATAGGTGCTTCCTCAATTTCTTCCGGTTCAGTAGCAGCATCTTCAACTGCTTCCGCAGCCTCCTCGGGCTGTTCGGGGACTAAAGCCTCTTCAGCCTCGGGTTCCTCCGGCAGCGTGGGCTCAGCCTCCATGACCTCAGGAACAGGCTCATCGGCAAAGTTCTCCTCTTCGGGCTTGGACTCTTCGGGCTTGGAGCCCCAGATTGTGGTTCCAGGAATGAAAGGATTGGCTGTCGCAGAAAGAGACTTTTTGTGGCCGCGCGTGAACGTGTCTTCGCCAAACGGCCGGGCATCATTGAACGATTGCAACTCTGTGTTGGTGTTGAACTCGAAAGGAGTCCAGTTCATGCCGGCCTGGTCGGGAGATGTCTCAGTCGGGCTTGTTGCCTTTGTGTCGGCCGCCTCCGACGGGAGGGTCGACGACATAGTCATGTCTCCTTGGCCGAGATTCGACTCGTCAAATGACTTGTCTTCAACAGCGACAGCATCCTCCTCGACAGGCTTCTCCACGGTTTCAGGAACCGGGCTGGCCTCCTCAGGCTTGTCCGCAAACAACGGAACGGAATCACCATCGTCGTTGGTCGCGCGGACCCGCTTGACACGAGATTCATCGGCGAGACGACCGTCCGGTCCGTCCTTGACTCCATCATGCTGCGACTCTCTGCTACTCGGTCGAACAATCGGAATCGCCTTGGACTTCTTGCTCGCTTTGGTCATATCGGCATTGGACAAATCAATGTTGCCAAAGATCGAGCTACCCCTGTTGCTACCGCTCTCAGCACCCGACATAATAGGGCTGGTAATCGAGTTTGATAGCGAATGGGGAGTGAACGCCGGGGCATCGGGTCGGAACTTGGGGCCCGAGCTTGAGAAGCTGAATTCGCTATGGCGTGGCGAGAAGACGGAAGCGGCCGGGTTGATCTTGGAGGAGGTTGCGGTCGTCGGGAAGCTGAACTGGCTGGAGTTGGCAGAGCCGACGCCAGCGTTGAAGACGGCCGGTTGCGGCTGGAAGTTGTTGTTCGAGAAGATAAACTGCCCAGGCTTGAACGTGCTTGTTGGGTTGAACTTGAACTCGGGCGCCTCCACATTGAGCTTAGAAAGTGAAGGCTTGCTGCCGTGGCTGATACGACGCTGGTGGGAGCCGCCAGCCGACTGCCCGGATTCATTGTCAGTCCAGGGATTGCTCGCGGTCGAAAATGACCGCTGATGCAGCTTCGAGAAGTCGAATGCCTGGATCGGCGTTCCCAGGTTGCTGGGGTTCGTTTCGATTTCAGAGTCCTCGCCAGGATGGGTATTGAGACCTTGCAAAGTAGGTCTGAAGCCCCCTTGGCCGACATCGTCCTCGGTGAAATACTTCTGGGATAGCGAATGCCCTCTACTATGAGGCCGGGGATGGTGCAAGACAAGACCATTGGCATCCCCACCAAAGCGGGGAGGTTGAGGTGCAAACTGAACGGATGCATCCCTCGTATGCAGCGGCGCAGACGACATCGGAAGGGTCGTGTCGTTTCCGTTGTGCGGGCTGTAGTCCTGGTCGTTGTCAAGCTGTGATCGCATTTGCTCTTCCAGATGGTATTCGGCCTCCTCCAGCTCGTATTCAGCCTCCTCGATCTCTTTCTGGAGACTGTCGCTAGGGTTGTGACGGATGAAGTTGGGCTCTGGTGTCTTGGACGGACTCTTTGCCGGAGGTTCCTCCTCGACCTCCCTAAGATCTTGGAGTCGCGGCGAGGCCCGTGCCGGAGCATGGAACTGATGCTGCAGAACTGGAAACTGCAGCGACTGGTGTCGTTGATGTCCCATGGGCCCACCCATGCCGTCCGCAGAGAACGGAGAAACTGGCGACATCATCGCGGCGAGGTTAGCGAGCGATGGTGAGCCAGCGCGATGCCCAGGGGGCAGCATCATCTGAGGCGACCAGGCATGAGGCGATGGAATAGAGATGGATGCCCGTGGGTTGAATTTGCCGATGAAAGATGCCGGCGAGGCGCTGGTTGGAATCGCAGGGCTGCCGGCAGCGGAAAACGGGGGAGGAAACGGGAATCCTGTAATGGCCTGCGCGCTCGAAGCAGACGACGTCGGAATCGGCGGCGAGAAGGGGAGCGGCGGGTAATGCGTCACCGAAGCCTGTCGGCTCATCGTAGATGCGGGCGAGATAGACGGCGCCGGAGGATCATCGTCTCCGAAAGACACACCAAGCGCTCTAAGCTTGGCTTCCTGTAGCTCGGTAACATACTCCTTCCATTCTGGTATTGTCAGTGCTGTTTCTCATGAAGGAGAGATTCGACTTACTATTCAAATCGGGAAGCAAAACTTTCCAGCCCCCCTGTTTCCGCTCCCTGATCATGTCCTCAAAATCCGGCCATGCCCCCTTGCTCATAGACTGCTCCCGCGAAGCGAAGACTTCGGTAGGTTGAGCCAGGTCGAAGCCATTTACGTTGTATCCGAGCTGCTCCCAGCCTCGGAGCAATCCGTTTACGGCGGATTCGTTAAGAGGCAACGGTGCCTTTCCTGGTTGGCCTCGTTCTTCGTCTCTCGGTAGAAGTACCATGATATTCTTGCCCTTCCAGGGCACCTTCTTCTTGAGGCGAGGCGTCGTATTCAACGGTGGGCGTTTTACCGTTCTCGACGGCGTAAGGGGAGCAGCGTTTTCTCCCTTTGGTGTTCCGACAGCATTATTCGACGTCGTTCCTGTCGGAGTACTCGGCCTCGCAAAGGAGACTGACGGTCCATGCTCGCCATCGGGCGAAACCCTCTCGTCTGAGGATGCCATTTTTGCAAGATTGTTCTCCTCCCTCAACAGCGCTTTCAATGTCTCGCTGCTAGACTGCTTCCTGGGACGACCTCGAGAGACCTTGCGATTTTCGCGATTCTGACGGCTTGCCTTTGGCGTCTGGGTATCTCCGAATCCCAACCAAGCCGCTTCCTCACCGGAAAATGAGCCGCTCAATGAAGAGTTCTCACTATCGCCGGTGCCGTCGCTGAGCCAGTGACGCTTCTCCAAATCGCTGCCTCCAGCTGTGTGCTGTCGAATCCAGTCTTCGGTGATGCCGTGGGCTACGCGCCGGGCACGGTTGGCGAGTACGGCTGCGGCTGCGCTAATCGAAGACGATGGAGGCTCGGGTTGTGTCTCTTGGATCAGAGGCACCGGTCGAAGAAACGGCGTCTGCAGGGTCAACTGGTGAATCGGCGATTCCTCTGACGTGCCACTACTGCTCTCGCTCTGCTGTCGGAGATGCAGGGGATACGGCGAGCCCCAGTGCGTGGCGTCGCCGTTCTGCGTGGCCGCGTCGCCTGCAGAATTAGTCGGCGGGGTCCTCAGAAGACCGAGCACCCGCTCGGGCAGTCGGGGTGCGGGCAGAGGCGGGAGTTCGGGAGATGCCTCGCCGTCGGCCGTGGAAGCGCTCGAGAGACCGGATGAGGCTGACGAGCGGCGTCGGGGTGATCGGGTACCGTCCTGTGCGGGTGCACGAGGAGGAGTTTTAGGAGACGACGGCTTGAGGGACGACGTCTTCGACAGACCTAGCTGCGTGTGAGTAACATTGCCACAGGCACTACAACGAGAAAAGAATCGGTCCGCGCCGGAGCCCGACTGTCAAGCTTACCTAGGTGAGATCAGTGCAGACGAAGTCTAAACTCGTCTGCAGCCGATCTTCGGTTTACGCGTCGCCAACAAATCCCCGTTCCCTTGGGATCGAATGCAATCCAAGGGAGCTCTCGCAAAGTCCAAAAGTCGTCGAGCGGACCTGGGCGCGACGCGTTCTCGGCAGAATCGAATCAAGGAAAAAAAAGTGGTACCAGGATTAAAGGAGCGACGAGAAGGCGGGAAACCAACGGCGCTGGGAAAACGGGCGCATCGGGTCTGGGTGTGCCGCTTTGAGGAGAAGTCGAGTCGGCAACACGCAGCACCATGAAAGGGACGCGCGAGGATGGCCGTGGTGTTGGGCGTGAAGCTGGGGAAGGGAAGTCGTAAGGGAGGAGGAGGGTTCGGTGCGTCTGTCGGGAAGCCGGGGCCCAGTAACTAATTATTTTCTGGCCCAGCGATTTAAGTCGCTTTGGGATTTTTAATGAACACGCTTCCCTGCCACTCCACACGTCCGGGGCGACAATCTCGTTCTCATTCGACAGATGGCCGGTACCTGCCGAGGGGCAACGGGGCACCTGCCACAGACCGCGTCGAGGTACTGGCCATCACCTGCTGAGGCAGACACGCAGCTGCACCTAACTTTGAAGTGTGTTCCAATCCGTCAAGACATCGAATTCAGCAAGTCTGTCGCACTGAAAAGGGGCGACTTTTTTTCGCTTGTGCAGAAGCTAGACCCTTGCCGTGTTTAAGGGGACCAGACCCCACCCGAGGAGCAATGCCCCTGGACGCTTTGCTCTCGGCGCCTTCATTGAATTGAATTGAAGTACTAGTTTGCATCAGTGTTGCAATGTTGACAGAAGCGCATTGAGAGCAGAGATTGGTAAGGTATTGACGGCTGCTGTTTGGGCGCGATTGCAGGGACAGCGGCGGCCAGGCAGTCCAACCCGATGCGCTGGCGTTTGGTTCTCTGAGGGTGTGCAAACAGGTGTGATGCCAACTCATCAGCTACACCTCACATGGCACTCGCACGGAGCTGGTTGGCTGCCCGCATCTAGACGACGTCACTTGGCGATTGAAGAGGATAATTGCCATTGTCGGAAGGTTCCGAGGCAGCGACGGTTTCACAGTTTTTGGTGTTGTAGGTTCAGATGACTCGAACATGGTCTCCAACTATTCTGGTCTCTGGTACTTTGACTGTCGGTCTAGAACCCAGAAACTTATTCAACGCATTCCTACAACTGTAGTCCGTAACATGTCCTCCTTAATTCACAGGTATCTTTTAAAACCCGCAAGATGCCTTCGTATCATCCGTGTCTCCCATAGCTTTCAGTCTGAAGGCTCAGGCGCCTGGAACAGATCTCGAAATGTTCCCGAACTCCCAGGGTCTTCCTGACCGTTGTTTAAATCCAGAAGCAGAGAATACAGAACCTTAATACAACGGCCTTCCCGTCGACCCATAGATAATACAAGGCGTTTTCCTCGAATTGCACAATATGCCCTCCTCAATTCGCAAGATGCTATTCCCTAATCCAGCATTATCTTCACAAGTCCCACGCGATGTCACTGGTAGGATTTCGGTGAATCGAACATGGTCTCAAACTATTCCAGAACTCTAGCTGTCTTCTGATCACTGGGAGCGTTATTTTACTCCAGAAAGTCGACAGTCCAGGGAAACAGGAACCAATTCAGCGGTGCTTTCCAGTGCCCGAGTCCAGTCCACGATACGCTCTCCCTTGAATATACATTTTCCTTCTCGAAACTCGCGAGAGCTTTCCAGATCCATCTTATTTATCAAGTCACCGAGGCGTCAGGCTTGCAGGTTTGGGGGAATCGAACAAAGTCTCAAATTATTCCAAAACTCCGGTACTTGACCGTTGACTGCCTACCTATGTAACTCCAAGAACCCAGAAATAAAACCCAAAAGCCGTTTTCTGATGAACAATAACAAAATCCTCATCTCAGACCAGAAATAGTCCTCTTCAACATCTTCAAGATGCCCTCTTCGCAAACCCCAGACACGCCCTCCCAAGTTCTCGAGATGTCGCTCCATATCCACAATACCCCTTTCCAAATCCAAATCCAGTCCCCATCGTCACATCCCATCACGCATCACAAAAGATATCAAACTCGGCCGTCGAACTAACCAGCACAGGCGGCGCAAAAGCCTTGGTAGGCGTCTGCTGCTGGAAACTCTTGCACTGGACTATATGGTGTGTGTCTCTGTCAGCCTCCTCCTCCCGTTTGTGTTTTCTGTGTCTCTCTTACCATTCTGCTTATCACAATCCCCAACCTTGAACCCGGCATTCCCGCTATTCGCGACGTCGGCACACTTGTTGAACTGGTTATCGCACGCTCTGTTTGCCGCCGTTTCGAAATCGCTCTGTTTTTGGGGGTGTCGTTGTTAGCCACACATCTTCCCAATTCTATCCCTTACATCCCTCACATCCTACTACTCCTACTACAAAACCAACGACGAAAAAAAATCGACCACTCGCAATACATATACACTCAATACACCCAACAACACACACAACACATATACACTCAACACACTCAACACACTCAACACACTCAACACACTCAACACACTCAACAACACCCAACAACACACCCAACAACACACACAGAACATAAAAAAAGAAATATAAAATAAATAAAAAACTCACAAAAGTATCCCCATCAACCTCAAACTCCCGCCCCGGATCCGAACTCTTAGTAATAGCACTCGCCCTCACCCCGCCCAAGCTCCCCGTGAACGCCTGCAGATTATTCGTCTGCACCTGGCGCGGTCCCAGAAATGCGGGAAGGAGCCTGAAATGTTCTGCGCCTGCGAGGAAGTTTTCTTGTCCTACTCCCCCTCCTGGGCCCGATCCAGAGTCCGAGGAAGCGATCGCTCTGCCTGAGCAGAGGGTGGAGAGGAAGAAGGTTATGTAGAGTGGTGATTTCATTTTCTCTTTTCTGTTCTGTTTTATTTCCTGTGGAGATGTTTGTGTGTGTGTTCCTCTCTGGAGGGGTGCCTGGGTGTGTTGATCGTGGTGCCGCAGTGCGGTGCGGTGTCCGGCGCTCGTGGGTAGGAAGTACGGTTCGCGGGTGGTAGGTATAAGTTGTTTTTGTTCGATGTCCCGGCCGGCCGGCGGTGAGGTATGTTATATGTACACACACAGAGAAAGAAAAAGAGATATACAGATTATAGATGCGAAAGGCAAATATCAAAATCGCCAAAATAGAGATGCAGAAAAAAGATCAAGTCAGAATAGAGTGAACGCAGCGGTGGTGGTTTACTCCCCCTCACCTCAACTCGGTCGCTGCATCAGACGCAGAGACACACACATGAACACCACCGCCGGCTGAAACCATCTTGAGACAGCCGCCCGCAACCACCACCACTACTCCGAAAAGATCTACGCACAGGCACTTTTCCAATCAAGCGGAAACTCGGGCACGCACACGTGATTAATATAGCCGGAATACCTGCAGAAGACTCTCGGTCCTCTCTTCCCAATTCTCGGGATAGACATTCCAAGTACCTAGTCTTCAGACGAAATGTCAAAACACCGTTAATTCGCACCGCGGCTGTCAAATGTCCATGCTGCTCCCCCCAAAATGTCAATCACAACAACACCGCAGAAACAAAATGGGGGGTATGAAATTATTAAAATTGTCCTATTACACAAACGATGCACCTTTTCCGTATCGCTGCTGTGTGGTTGTGTGTTTTGTGTGTATCCGCTCTGCTGTCAAAGACATGAATGTCGCAAAAAACAAAAGAAATCGACCCTGCTCTTGTGCCCCTTGTTGGCCTTCTTCGTACCTCGGGATCAGATCGACCGAAACCAGCCTCCGTTTCTTCCCAGGCCATATATCTTCCCACGTTCGGTGATTATGAGAGCCCGTCTATCAAGCCACACATGCGCATCCTCTTTAGAAACTCCTGTCGACTCCATGAATGTGTGATATCGCGAAATCATGGCCATCGGGTAGTAAAACTGGAAGAAACCGGTGTGGTCCGAAAAATCATCGTCATGGCCGTTCAAATAGCTGCCCAGCTAAACTGATCTCCGTATCCGGTCGTAAAACAGATTTATCGGGTACCGGAGAGACTAAAAGTTCGACGCCGTATTCACCTGCGTCGGCGCGTGATAACTCTCGAGCGTACTCTGGAAAGGCGTCCTGCCACTCATCGAATTGCTCGTATCCGGCTTCTCGCCCGCGCTGCTCGGGTACGTCATCAACTCGTCGTTGTCCTCGGCCTGCTTCTTCCGCCCCCAGATCCTCCACGCGACCACCGCCAGCGCACCCAGGATAATCGCACCCCCGACGCCGACGACAACACCAATCACCACGTTCTTGGTCTGCGGCGACATGCCCGACGGCTGGTTGCTGCTGCTTCCCCCCGCGAGGCCGGGCGTGGATGTGCTTGTTGTTGCTGTGGTGAAGGTCGTGGGGACGCCATTGCCGTCTGTCGTCGTAACGACCTGCGTGATAGTCTCGACCGTTGCGGATGTTTGTGAGGAGTCAGAGGGGGTGGGCGTCGGGCCGGTCGGTGTGGAGGTAGGGGTTGGCGTGGGTGATGTTGGCGTCGCGCCGGCGGACGACGAAGACCGGGACGAGGACGAGCTGTGTGTCGGGGTTGAGGAGGATGATGACGAACTGCTGGAGCTGGTCGCCGGGACTGACGAGGATGAGCTGCTCGAGGCGCTGTCGGCCGTGTCTCCTCCTGCTGTTTGTCGCCTCTCAACGTCGCCGTGTCCTGGTACCCTCGGTCCCATCTGGGCCTCGACTGTGGCAACGGCCGAGAGCCCTAGGATGAGCATCTTCAATAACCTTGACGAGCGCATCGTGACCGTGTATTCTTATTCTCGGTGGGCCGCGAGTCGTCGTGCTGTCGAGTAAATGGGTGCCAAAAAGGCCAGTGGTTCGAAATCTCAGTCAATTCGTCAAAAGGGCCGGTTTAATCACGAGTTTCTTCGAATGGCCAGAGGGTTGTTAGGTTAACGTTATTATCGACAAAAAGCGAGTGGATGTGTCGAAGAAAAATCAGCAGGGACAGGAAAAACGCGGAGAGGAAAAAAACGAGCGGAAGGGTGGGACGGATAAGGAAACAGAGAGAGTTATTCAGCGTGTGGGTGGTTCGTTCGTCCTGCTGTGGTTTGAAACTGGAGTGGAAGAACGAGAGGGTCGCAAAGAAAGCCAGGGAAATAGTTACGAAGCAGGGGTCCGGATCCAATCGCAGCTCGTATTCCCGGGACCACCTCGCCAGCAGAGCCACTCTCAACTGGCCATCGGCCGTTCGGGAAAGTCAGCAACAAACAACCCTTGATCAAAGTCCTACCGTCCCGACTGTGGGAAGCCGTCAGCGGGTTACCTCGAGTCCAAATTCATGCGAGATGGCCAGGATTCCCGGTTCATATCTGGCCAAGCAGCGCGCCGTTCACCATGTTGTGCGTCTGCAGCTGCACAAGTTTCTTGTCTCCCATCCTAGCGACATGACGTCTATCTCTGTGATCTTTTATTCTGCTGCGAATGTGTTTCTCGACATGTGTTACGGATGGACATACAGACCGGAGAACCATCTCATGTCGAGTCGAGAGGCTGTGCTCCGTGCTCCGTGCTTCCCGCATTGAGAATTGAGGGAGGGCTCCACCACAGCAGAGGGTGTGGCGGCGCTAAAACAGCACGACCGTTGCGATTTTTGATTGCCGACCGATCAAAATAACCACCGCAGCCACATGCCCGCAAGACATGCAGCCACGCAGCGTGTTCGGTACCTGACTGACGATTGCGGGGCTGGCAAAGAAACAAAATCATCAGATGCCTCTCGCTTCAGCATGTCATCCGGTGGATTAGCTGACTCTACAGCAGATAGGCACCTGGCTATACACGTGTAGTTATTCTTTTGACAGTGACAGTCTATTTTCTGTCTGAGGTTCCCTTGCATGTACGTGGGCGCAAAACTGGTTTGGACCCTTGACGCCGATGAGAGCAGTGGCGTTGTCGGATCCGCCTCTGAAGAATCGGCGGCTCCGAGCACGTCAATCCCGCGCTCGAGCTTCGGCGCTGATCGGGACGGTACGACGTCACGGACGTCACGGACGGCAATGGAATAGTAATCCAGGTGAGAAGCGGGAACAGATGAGTTCAAGTCGCCATTCTACTCGTTACAGAGATTGTCGTGTAGCTAATAACTTGAGCAAAAAAGATAGAAAAGAGGGCAAAAGACAGGGCGAAGGAGATGATGTCGAAGGCATATGCAAGTTGAAAGTGGCCGGTGAGTACATCACCTACGAGTGCAACCGCTGGAAGCAGTCCCCCAGAGACAGGGCCTCCCATTCACCCACCCGGAGATGCTGGAGCGACCGGTCCAACTCGGCCACCAACGGATCCGTGTCGACAAGCTTGGCCGCCGTACGCCTAGGCTTCTGGCGGTAAGCCGCCGCGATAGCCTTTGTGCCTTCGTACATCTCCCGGACGATGTCGTGCTCTTTAAAGGGGAACTGTCTCTCGTCAGTATCATATCAATATCCTACGAAGAAACGGGGAGTACATTAGAAGTCCTGTGTCCCCTCCGAGTGCAGGACTGAAGCTCCACGGCACCATGATAGACAAGGAGCTCCTTGAAGACGTAGGCGGGAGCCTCGTCGTTCGGGTCCTCGGATGCGAGTAGTCGGCGGTACAAAGACCAGATCTCGCGTTGCTGGAAAGTCATCATCATGGTGCTGATGACATCGCTCTGCCTGTGGTCGTCGATTGGATTAGTTATTTTGCTTCTCTGGGGGGGGTGGGAGAGACCCATGTCTCAGGTTCCAGGAGCTCAGCACTCCCGAGACAGCCCAGATATGATATGACCAAAGGAATAATCGCATCCCATCTGAACACTTACGCAACAGGCATGCGTGGGCCAGGATAGCGCCCCGCGAGGATGGCAAAGTCATGGTCCTTGGAGATACCAAGCGCGCTGCCATCTTCCAGATAGCCACATCCGATTTTGCAGGCTTTGTTAGGTAGATTAGCCCCTATTCACACAAAAAGTTCTCGGAGGATAGGTATATACGGACTCTTGGCCATCAAAAACGCGCCCAGTTTCTTCAGTGCCTCGACGGCGAGCGGAGTAAGGGTTTTCTGCTCCATTTAGTTCTGCTTCTTTGTCCCTCCCAAGGATTAGTTCTACAAAAAAAAAGACATACCCGCTCAAGAAGCCTATTCAAAACATCAAACGGCATCATCTTAGCCGCCCACTCCGGCCAGTGCTCAACATTCCTCCTCATCCACGCCTTCATATCGGCCCCCGGGTCGGCCAGACAATACGGCGGGAGAACAATCTCGCGGCGGACACCGTCCTCGTCGAACCCTTTGGTATGCGGCTATGTCAGAAAAGAGGCCGGGGACCACCACCAAAATTCGTGTTCAGGAGAAGAAAAAAAACATACAGCTCCGGTTCAGAATGTCCCCCCTTTGCGGCTCAAACCGAGCATACGAGACTTTCAGCCCCGGAACCTCGGGGACCCAGCTCTCCGGCAGTCCCGTCATCACGCAGGACACGACCTCGACGGGCGGCGACCCGGCCAGCGGGACGGTTGCCTTCTCGATCCAGACGTCCGCGTCGTCCTCCGTCACGCTCTGGATGTCGGCCAGCGTGAAGGACGGGACGCGGTCGGTGAACCCGATCAGGCCGCGGCGGAAGAGGGCTACTTTTGATGGGTCGTGTAGGAAGGGGCTGCAGGTCGGGGGCAGCGGGGGAGCTGAGGGCGGACCGTCGCCGTGGTATTTGTTTTGGGGGTCGTTGCGGTCCCTAGGTATGTTGCGTGACGGTTAGCCTTACTGGGGCCTACCTAGGAGGTGAGATGAAGACTCTGGATTCCATACAGACACTATGTGGGTAAGGTAGGCAGGTTAGCAAAACACTGGTTAAGATAAAGCGATGAGGAGGGAGGGGACCACCACCGACCTTTTGACAGAAGAAATCACACGGTACGCCCGGACGATGATGATAGATGATCATAACATCCGAGCCCGACTCGGAGGATTGTTCGATATCCTTTTTCGGCTGGGCGGCGGCGGCCACGGCGTTCTTGGTTCTTCTTCTGCTGGACGCGCAGGGCAGCAAGATGAAATTCTGGGAGAAGTGGTGGTCAGAAACCATGTACCCTAACTATGTTATACACACGGGTAAGGTGACTTGAAATCTTTTTCATTACCACGGCCTTCTTAATAGGCTCCATTGTGAGCCAGCAAACAAGTCAACAAGAAGAAGGAGCTGGTTCTGAATAGGTGGTTGATGAATGTGGTAAAGTTATCCCCGGAACGGAGTGAAGTAAGAAGAAGAATGAATATCTTTTGTGACTAGGTACCTGAAAGAAATGGACAGAGAGGGAGAGAAGAGAATGTAGAGAATAAACAGGGTTGACTTCGATGGTGACGATATAGATAGAGTGTAGATTGAGAGACTGGAGGATGAAGTATTCATCTAGGTATCTCTCTGCAAGTCCCGACCTTTTGTATCTCTGCAACCCCATCACTATTCCATCCAGACGCCTACGATCCCCAGCGTTACTCGACCTGAGCTATCATCACCGCCGGCGTACATACAGTCCACCCGATCACAATTCATACCGCCAATGCGTCCACCCGCCGGGCCTGTAACCGTCGTGTACGCATCCATACCGCCAGTTCGATCTTTTCGGTCCCGAGCTGTCAGTTCCCATCGCCACCAACAACAACCCGGCAACCTCTCCAGCAACAACGCCGTAGCCAGTGGCAATGGCAAGCCAGGGTGCCGAGCAGGATTTGAACAAGAGTCGGTGTCGTTGAAGCCGGTGTGCTCCTCTCGCTGTCCACTCGACAGGACGAGGCTTGAGCCGGGTCCGCATCACGTCCGACTCATTGGCCGGCTGCTCATCCGCAGACTCGCTACTGCACCGTCGACCATGCTCGCGACAACGTTGGGGAATGCCGGGGAATAAGTCCCGGCGCCGTTCTCACTTCTTATGATTCGGTGTGCGACACGTCAACAAGTTAAGCACATGGAACTGACGTGGTACAGTGCGTACCACCATGGTATTGAAGACCGGCCTGTCGCTGCAAGCCGCCTACTCGGCACCCTAACGGTCCCCTAGAATGTACACAGAAAATGTCTCCGGCTGCCAAAACATCAACGTAGCCGTCCGTCATCCGTCCATCGCCGTTCTCGGCCCGTGTCTTTTGCTTGCAGAGTCCCATCAAGATGGACCTGGCTGACACCGCCATCTCTGATCGAGTCCAATGGCGACTCTTGTCTTCAGCCCGCCCCTCATTTCTCCTTTTTCCTTCAGCTGGCTTCGGCACACCGGTCTCGAGCCTGCCTCGTTTCCTGTGTCGCATAGCAGGACGCCTGCTTCCGCGTTTCCGCCCCCATATTCATTACAGCCCGTAGTATAATACCTCTTCCGTCCATCCGGCCCAGTCCTCGCCCCAGGATATATCTTGAAAAAGAAAAGAGACAAAAAAAAATCGTCGGATATAGCCGAACCCGCCCAAGTCATTTCGCTGGATATATAGTACAGTTCCCGATTGGGACGCGCGCGCGTTAGAGCGCATAATTCTCGGCATGCAAAAAGATCTCCTCGAGCATGTCGTCTCCCCAGATCTCGGCCTGTAACCTCGCGACCGTGTTCGCCACGCCCACACGCATTGCTGGTGGCCCGCACACAAACACGGCTGTGCGTCGTCCTAGCACGCCTCTCCCATCCGGTCCGCCCGTAGCCCACTCCTTGAGCATGTAGCCCAGGTCGGGGCGGCCGTATTCAACGCTCCACCCGCCGTCGATCTCGTGCGGGATGGGGAAGGCAAACCGCATCAGAGATCGCTGGAACTCGGTCGGCGTGCCCGGGAATCCGAAATCGAAACCCGACGGCGGCCCGAATGTGCTAGTTGGCCTAGGCCGGGCGGTAGAAGGCCCGCCCAGATCGGTAGTCCGGAGATGGGCGAGTTCTGGCGGCCGTACCGGCTGTGTCGGCTCGGCGTGCTCGTTCGTCGACGGCCCGGCTTGCATGTCTTCTTGATGCTCATCACTTCGCGCACTAGCTCCGCTCAGCCGTCCCTCCATCTCACTGCCTGGTACGCCTAACAGCTGGCTGTAGCGCTGCCGGCCCGCGGCGGGCGCATAGTTGAAGTGTGGCGCCTTGTCGGCGCGCGGCGCGACTGGTGTGAAGTGGAACTCGCCGTCCTTCTCCTTCTTCTTTCCCTTCTCGTCGCTCCCCGACGAGGTAAGTTTCCTCGATGCCCCGGACTCGCTGTCGCGACCCTCTAATCTTCGGAGGGCGTCCTCAGGGGTCGACAGCCGGTTCTTTTGTGGCGGCTGCGGTGGGAGGGGTCCCGGCGGAGGTCCTGGTGGCGGCGGAGGGAGATTGTGTGGTTGTAGGTATTTCTGCTGGGGGAGCGCCGTGATACGGTCCTCGTCCTCCGCACGGAGCTCGCGCTCGCGCTCGGGATCCCCCTGCGCCTCGGCCATGATGAGGGCGCTGTTCCGCTTGCTGGCGATACCGGCGACGAAGCCGTCCAGCTTATCATGGAACAGGTTGCTAAGCGGCCGCGGGGCGCGACCACCCACGACGGCAGCATTGTTGTGTGCTGGCTGCCGCACTGCTGCAGTAACGAAAAACTTGCACGTCACGCTCTCGGGCGGCGCAGCCTCGCGGCAGATACGGAGCTCCTCGCGGAACCAGTCCATGGCCTCGAGCCGCTTCAGCGCCCATACGACAACGATCTTCTTGGTGATGGCCTTGCCGTCGCGCATTCGCTTGATGAGATTCAGGAGTTGGGACATGAGCGATGTGATGCCACTGCCGCCGGCGATGAGGATGCAGGTATCGAAGGCGGCCAGCTCGCGCCGCATACCGCCGTAGGGACCATCCAGGAAGGCCCGGTAGGTGTGGAAGGGGCCTTTCTCGATGGCCGTCTCGAGCACTTTCTTGGTGAAGCCGCCGTAGGGCCGGAAGACGAGCACACAGTCGCGGTACTCCTCACCGTACTCGGACGGGAAGTCTTCGCTGCAGAGGGAGGAAATGGTGAACGGGTGGTTCTCAAACAGTGAGATGCCGGGCATACGTAGATAGACGTATTGGCCGGGCTTCCACCGCATCTGCGTCGGGATCGTGATTTTGATGGTGTTCTCGGACATGATGTTGATGGCGGCCTCGTCGCCAATCATAAAGGCCATGCGCCACGGCTTGGCCCAGTTCAACTTGAACAGGCGCCAGATGTTGCAGATCACCAGGACGCCAAACGACGCGGCCAGGTAGCCCCACGACATCAAAAAGTTCTTGGTGTGCCAGAAGAGCACGCCCACGTAGATGTAGCCCACGGGCGCGTGCAGCTTGACGAAGACCTCGTACATGGTGCGGCGGATGATGGGCAGCGAGCCGACACAAAGCCAGCAGAGAGGCACGAGACAAGCGATTCCCGATCCGTAGATGATGCCACTCCCCGGCGGGAAGAGAGTCTGGAAGACATCCATTCCGCCGTCCTCCCAAACTGGCTGGACGTAGAAGGGCACCGTGTGCACCAGCGACATGAACAGGCACAGGTACGAAATCCAGCGGTGGAACACGTTTAGGCGCTCAGGACCGATTCCGGTGACAAGCGTCAGGAGGTTGGCCTTGGTGGCCGTTGCCACGATCCAGGGCGTCATGGCGACCGCGACCATGCCGCTGCGAATGGCGAGCGGAGGGGACCCGAAGCGGATGCTTTGCCAGTAGAGCGGCTGTTGGAGGAAGCAGAAAATGGTGACGAAGCAGAGCGCGATGAAGACGCAAAACAAGACGGCGGCCGAGGCGAAGGTGAACCGCCGCTTCTTGTACGTGATATCGGGGATCGGGCGGTAAAACACCCAGCGGAACAGGGCGAGCGTGTCGTTGACAACGCCGACGGACGAAAAGTGCGCTTTGGGCTTGAAGTTCTTCTCCTCGGTCACGGGCTCGTCCGGGAAGAAGTGCCGCCTCGATTCAGCGTTGGTCGCGCCCGTCGCCAGGGCTGCTGTCCTGTCCCATTCCGGGTCCAAGCTGTACAGATTCCGGAAGTGCTCCTCCATCTCCTGCTTGTAGATAGCCTGCCGGATCTTGTCCTGCCAGTAATGCCATATCCTCACAAAGACCGCCATCCCTATCACCGCCAACGCAAAGTACGTCCAACCCAGCCCATACTTCCCCGACTGTGACCACGGATCGACGGTAAGGGCCTGTACCAGCCCTGGCGGCGCGCCTGTCGTGAGGGGAATGAGAATGCGCTTCGCCAGCTCTCCTACCGTCCGGGTAGCCTCATCGGCGACGGTCCGCGCCGCGTGCGGAATGTGTGCGGCCATTATTGCTGCTCCTCAGTCTGATCTGCTCGATGGTGACCGTGATTTTTTTTTGGCGTCGATTGGAACTCGATTCAAGATGGGGAGAGTGAATATCGAATCTCGACGCGAGGAATTCCAGACCCCTCGAATTAGGAATTAGAGAACGTATACGAGGGGTATCATGGCCGCGCCGTCGTGGGCTAACGTTATACTGTGTGGTGTTGGTGTTCGAGGATCCCACACAGCTCCAGCTAAATGAGGAGAGACAAGAAGAGAGAGAGAATGTGTCTCTGATCTTCAGCGAGCAAGAGGAGAGAGGGTGAGATATCGCGATCCAGCGGCTAGGCAGGTCGGTTAAGTTGGAGGGATTGGGGGCGGGGGGGTATTGCGAGTTGGGGATAGTTTATGTATATATGGGGTGGCGCGCGCACCCCGGGAGTGTGGCCGCCCTGCTGCTAACTTTCCTGGGATTTTGCTTCCTAGGGTTCTTGGGTAATGTAACTATCGTAATAAAGGAAAGGAAAAGGTAGCCGCTTTAGCTTAATCCGAAGAGGGTGGCGCCGTGATGAATGTATAAGCAGGGTCGTCACGTTTCCCGGCGCCAGATCTCTCTGTCTCGATTTCTCGCCGCTCTCTTGTTGTTTCTCTGCCCCTTTCAAGTTGGCCAGAAACCGTGTCGTGGACGTGAGAATTCGAATGCTGGTGCCTGGACGAAGGAAGAAGAGTACGGACCAACATGGGAGAGGCACAAATGAGAGAGAGGAAAGGGAGAGCGAACGCCAACACCAAGGAAGCCCCTCAGAACACAGAGCCAGATGAGATGGGAATGCCGGGAGCTCGGGTGAAGATGCACGCGGGAACGCGGAACGGTGCACATAGGCCCGCGCAACCTTCGTTCATCAGCGCTCTCCAGCGCACCATCACTCGGCAGCAAGAGCAGCCGCTCAGCGGTCGGAGTTCGTCCTCATCATTGGCTGGCTGACCGACCGGGAAGGGGGGTGGGAGAGGGGGTGGCCGATCCCGATCACCTCTGATCCTCTTCCCTACCACCTCAACTAACTACCCCCCCCGGTCCGCCTCGCCATCGTCGACTGCTGCTGCTTGCTGCTGCTTGCTACTGCTCTGCAAGTCTGCTTTGCTGCCGCTTGCTTCCACTGCGTGCATGTATGTCACATTTGACCCTTTGGAAACATCAGCAATTTGCTCCATCCCGGGCTTGGCGACCTCTCTCGGTACTCGAGGAAACAGCGTCGACGAGGAGGGGACCCTGGCGCCTGCAGAGCGGGCGCTAGGTTTTCGCGGTGTCCCCCGCCCCCTCTCAGAGATTTATCGACGATATCCTTCTGGGATCGGGGACCTGAGCGCAAGCAGAGGCGGCAGCTTGCTTCTGGAATTGGCAGCTTCTGTTTTAGAGTACACAAACAAGCTGCCGCTGAGACATGGTGCAGCCAGCAACGTGCGTGCGCGCAGAATCTACGCTGTGACCGCCGTTGGCAACGGGACATCTGCCGCCCGCAGCCAGCTTATTGCTGTATCCGTGCTTTGGACGAAACCGAATGCCAGAGGAAGAGTCCAGTGTCCATGTGATGGCGTCGACGCCGGCGGCAGATGTGATCAGTTTGACTGCTAGCCGAAGTTGAGAGAGAAGACCACTGGGAACCCGCGACACTGACAAGACCGCACTCCTGTACAGTAGCGTCCAGCGCTGTGTGTGCGCAGTGTGATGGGAACGGTGATGGCAGCGGGGCCATGGGCGGCTTGGGCGGATGCAGTGGGGGATCTCCCGCCCCGGGCCAGCCCAGCCGAGAGTGCTCCAGCTCACCAAGCAGCTCCGGCCTGGCCAGTGTGCCTTGCACGTTGCACAACCATACCCTCCCCTCGCCCCGTTAACTGATTATCGCAGAGAGTTCGTGACGGGATTCCAGAACGACTCTTCATCGTGGCCGATTGACATGCGCAGGTCCCCTTTTCCTCGCCACCACTGAGATATCGCCAATTGATGACGGGACCGCCGTGGCGGCCATGTCTGAGTCGGTTTGCGTGCAGAAGGACGTCCCATTGTGCGACCATCCCCATTCCCCACCGACGCAAGCCCCTTTTGGGATGGGCCATGTGTCCCGATACGTGAGCAACATTATGCAAACTGGAGCAGCTCTCGAGATAGTGTGCGGGTTGGGGGCGGCCAAGCACGTCGTCCATCAAATCGCCGTCCAGAATGGCGGTGATGGTTGTGTGCCCGCTCAGCGAATGGCGGTTCGCGGCCGCTGCTGTTGGCCGACCCAAGTCCGGGTCGAGTCCTGGTGGGGAGCTGTGACGCCTGTGTCCATTGCGGCATCGCTCGACAAGGGTGAGGGCGGCAAGGGCGCCCTCCTGATTGGATGTCGGCAGGCCCCGTCTCTCGTCCCCGTGTTCTCAGACTGCTCTCTGCAGACCGTTTGACCTCTGCCGAGAGTTGAGAGACTTTGAGCAGACGTCTCTCCGCAGTGGTCTCTGCAAGGAGCAAGCAAGCAAGCAGCATGGCACCGATGGAAAGGCATTCGAGACGCTCCACGGCGGGTCCGGAATCCACTGCTGGCATCCCAAGACTGCAAGTCTGCGAGCTCGTCGATGCGAGTAATCTTGCCCTGACAGGCGCTCCATTGAAGCGGCCTCGCTAGTTATTCGTACCGGCATGATGTTGCTTCGTGAGGATTTGCAATAGTCAATGCTATAATTCCATCCCAATACCGCCCGAATCCTGGATACTGCTTGGCAATATGTTCGGAGACTTTTTCTTCATCCCCTCGGCGCCGACATTTTGGTTGGGCCGCTTCATCCATAGCCGCTTCCAAGTTCGATAGATTGCTGCGTCGAGAGTTCTGGTGTTGCTTTTACGGCGAGGAAGCGCCTCAGGGGCGCCTAACCTGCGCCGTAATCTCTCATCTCTTATACCGGGTAGGACTTGCTGGAAATGAAAATCCAAATCGGACGACTCTCGCGAATATGGCGACTCGACTGTGCCAGATTCAGACGGGTCGTCCCGCCAGCTAACTTCGGCCGGCCGGCCGGAGGGCGATACGGGCACTGTGTGCTGTGCCACCATGAAGCTCATCCGTCATCACCACCGCACCACCAGAATGCCGGCAACACGTGTACTTCTAAAAATGCCGGCTGAAGGATTCCCATCCAGGCCGCATCGAGCCTCGCGCAATCGATCTGACTGAATTTAGCCACTGCCGCAGATTCTCGAACGTCGGGCCATTTATTTCTTTAATTCATTTCATTCCAATCCAAGGCCACTGATATCGGCACTCAACGGCCGGCCTTGCGCCATCTCGGCTAGGACCGTCCCCGTGCCGAGACTCATGCTGATACCCCAAGGGCCGTGGCCAGTTGCGATAAAGACACCGCCGTCAGCTCCGGGCCGCGTCGATATACCGACTCCCAGATCTTGGTCTGGAATCCGTCCGATGATGGGGAGCCCGGACGGCGTGACGGGCCGGAAGCATAACCCTTCCCGGACGATTTCGAGATCATCAACGGCTGACCCATCTGGCCCCGTATTTCCGAGGAGCGTCTTGGCCGTCTCTTTGAGAGCTGTAATAGCTTCGGCATGTACTGATGCTTTCTCGGCCGCGTCTTGTAAGGGGATGGTGGTAGAGTTGAGCCCCGCGATATAAACATGGCCGCCAGTCCTGGCATATATCTCGGGAGAGAAGCCGGCGCCGTGTGTAGTATAGACGGCATGACACGGAGCGCCATTGGTCCCTTTCCAACGAGGGGACTTTAATACCAGCGAGTGCCCGGCCAAGCTCATAACCGGGATATCGAGCTTAGAATGGCGGAATAGGTTCCGGAAAACCTGGCCTGACCATACCCCCGCTGTGATGATGAGTCTCGTACATGGGAGGTCGGTCTCTGTTGACGATTTCCCATCGGCGATCCGGACGCTCGCAAGCTCGCCCCTGAGGTCTGCACTCACGGATGACACAGTCGCCGGATGGTGAAGTCGAACGCCCCGTTTAAGACACTCGTCAAGAAGAAACCGGCAGAGCAAGAGCGGGTCGACTTGTGCTGTTGTCCCTTCGCCGCTGATGATCTCGATCTCGTCTCCCGGCACCCTTCGAAGCCAGGGAGGATTCCAGCTCAAACCACCTTCGTCCGCCGCTTCCTCCGGCGCGGCTTCGGCTCTGCTCGTACCGTGTCGGAGCCAATCATCGCCTCTCTTCTTCTTCCCAGCACCGGTGGTCTCAGCAGCCCGCGTATAGCTGACAGAAGTGGTAGGTGAGTATCCCCATTTCTCGGCCCCAGCGTATTCGTCTGCCAGGTTCCTGTGTAGCTCGAAGCTGAGTTTACCAAGTGGCAAGACCCGGGGCGCAAACCAATCCTTGGCCAGGAACCCCCCGGCGAACCCGGATGCCGATGAGAACAGGTCCGAGGAGGGGTCTACCAGGTGGATGGTAGACGGTGGCTGGTGGTCTGAGAGGTAGTAGGCTGTCGACACGCCGATAATGCCGGCTCCGAGAATGACCGTTGACGACATTGGATATTGGTGGTCAGATAAGGTATCTGGTGGTGCTTCTGTAACGCACTCCGGTGACAGAGCAGTAACCACCTGACTTGGAAGTTTAGAGGGTTGGAGGAATTGGGGCTCCAGAGTCAAGCATCAGAGCTACCCCACCAGTCCACAAAGCAAGTGGGATGCGCAGCGGGGCACCAAAGGGTGTGTCCACTGGTCAACCCTTCCAGCTCCCGGCCCAGAGTCAAACGAACCTGCACTTTGAGATTCATCCCTCTCGTGCCAAATGTTGGGCGAATACTTCAAGCAGATGACGAGCAAGGTTGTCATTGTCACCGGGGCCAGCCGTGGCATTGGCCTCGCAGTGGCCGAATCCCTCCTCCAGCAGGGCAATCGTGTTTTTCTCGTCGCCAGAACCGCTGCACCGCTGCAGGCCCTGAAAGACAAGCATCCAGACCAGGTCGAATTCCTCGTGGGAGACCTGACCACTAAGGATGTAGGGATCGAATAGCGTCTCCTTGAACCCCAATAAGACGGCCTAACACACAAGTAGGTCGCACATCAAGTCACGGTGCAAACCATGGCGACATATGGACAGATCGACGGCGTTGTTATAAACCATGGTGTCATCACGCCCATCCAACGCCTCACTGATGCAGATGCTTCGGACTGGAAGAAGGCCTTTAATGCTAATTTCTTCAGCGCACTCGCTGTGGTAAGTTGGCTCTAGGGCTCCTGCAAGCTACTAACTCAAACAAAGGTACGCTCTTCTATCCCCCATCTCCGAGTCACCATGGGAAGGATGGTATTTGTATCATCCGGTGCAGCAGAGCATGCCTACCAAGGCTGGGGAGCCTACTGCATCACCAAGGCCGCCGTCAACGGCCTCGTCAGACAGCTGCAGGTTGAGGAGCCCGACATCATGTCCGTGGCCATCAGCCCAGGGCGGGTTGATACCGATATGCAGAAAGTGATCCGAGACAAAGGTCGTCCCGGTGAGATCATGACCAAGGAAGACTACGCCAGCTTCAAGTCCGCATACACGGAGGGCAGCCTCATCAAACCAGAAGTACCTGCCTTCGTCATGGCCAAGGTGGTTACCGTGGGGAGAAAGGAACTGTCCGGGGGGTTCTTCAAGTGAGTCGTCACAACCCACAGGATACTCACCAAGCTTATGCGTCCCAGATGGAATGCACCCGAATTCTCGCCATACCAGGACCACTGATACTCTTGTGTCTGCTGAGCTGTTAGCTTAGATCATAACAGACTCTTGGTAGAAAAGTAGCATGAGGGATAGCAAGTCAGTCGAAAGATGAAAAGGCTTTATACGTCTCCACACGGGTGTTTCAGAATTAGCATGGAATATAAAGGGTTACATCATGTGCTGTAAATGTGTTGAACGCGACAAACTGCCTACCTCTTGGACGGTCGGTACGCTGGCGGTGGGCACCAGAAACCTCACAGAATTGACATCTTCTCATAGTTCGTTAGCCGGATGCCCGACAACGTCGCTATCTCTGTGTGTTTTCGTGGCGAGTCTCAGTACTAGGTGTCCGTCATGGTGTATCGGTATTGGAATGAAGTATTTAGGCATCATAGGTCCCGCGAGTGCTTCGCAACTGGTTAAGGGAGACGCTGGCGTACATGTTTGTTTCGAGCTGGGGAGAGACTGTGGAACCGTTAGCACGTGCGTAGAAACTCTCGAGTAAAAAGGTTCGCGTGACGGGTTGTGATCAGTAATGTCGTTTGGCTTGACAGTGTCAATCACCACAAGGAAGGTCTGATTGGGGCGACACAGAGTATTCATCATTTCGGGGGTAGACAGCAACGAGGGAAACCGGACTTACTGTTCTCTCCAGCGGATAGCGAGTAATCGCATGACGATCTATCTCATGACGGATTGCATTGTTTGGATGCGAATGGGATAGAAGAGAAGGGGAAGAGGCATTGCGCAGAAGTTATAGTAGTGGTCGCGAATTTTTTTTTTTCGGTGCCGGAAGAACGATGCGCAGCGGGAAAGGTTATTTTTCTGTGGTGGGGCCAAAGAAATGGAGTTGTGGCTGAATTTAGTAGATACCTAGTCAACGTGCGCCACAGGGAGGGTCCCGGAGTGACGCGGTCGAATGGTGGCACTTCAGCAGCCCCCTTGACATGCAAGGTTGAGTATAAAGAAGCAGCATCCTCACTGACCCAGCTTCAGTGAGCCCTCGGCTCTCGGCTCGCCATGTCGTCGACTCCTGCAACAAAGACAACATAAACCTTGAGGATTGTCGGAATACTCTTTCCCCAGTAATCTGTCATCCCTGGGTGTCGTCTTGTTTTTACCTGCGAAGTTGGCCGTGCTCGCCGTCGTCGCTTGTCCCGCAGCAATCTCATAACATCTAGGCCCGAACTAGCGCGCTGCCCTGCGCACCCGAACACCATGTCGGACCATGAATTTGGCGGTCAGTATATATCGTGTCTGCATTGCCTGTATTCCTAGGTCGGGTGCACAGCTGTGCTTTTGTGTTCGTCAACTACATGTCAATGCCGACGTCTGTGAGAACGCCGAGGGTCGCCCTCCTCACCGGGGGGCGGGGTGGGAGCTTCTTTTGGAAGGCACACTTTCCATCTCGATATATCTTAAGAAGTGGAATCCAGGTGGTTGTCATTCCATCCAGATACACTCGACCCGGAGCTACCAAGCAGATCTTCAGACGTCATGGCTCCTAGCAGGAACTATGACGACCCTCCTAGTCCTAGTACAGCTGTCACCCTCTTTTAGTAGATGCTATTTTGAGGCGTGGACTAACACTTTTTTAGGGAATGACGATCTTTCTCTGCCCAAAGGTGAGCGCATTCCTGCCCAGACATCATGCATCGTTCCGCTCAGGCGCTAACCCGCAGCCAGCTACGGTCCAGAAAATAGTGAGCGAGATCTTGCCTCAGTCAGCGGGGATTGCATTCTCTAAGGAGGCGCGTGATCTGCTCATAGAGTGCTGTGTCGAATTCATCACGCTCGTCTCATCAGAGGCAAACGAAATATCAGAGAAGGAGGCGAAGAAGACTATTGCCTGCGACCACATAACCAAGGCTCTCGAACAGCTTGGATTCTCCGACTACGTTCCAGCTGTGTTGGAAGCTGCTGCAGAGCACAAGGAGGTGCAAAAGGTAAGTCGTTCGACGCGTTATCTTCTGCCTCCAACCGCTGACTCGATGAGATACAGGGCCGTGAGAAGAAGGCCAACAAGTTTGAGAAGAGCGGTATGACATTGGAGGAGCTTGAGCGCCTGCAGGCGGAGCAGTTTGCTGCTGCCGCTGCTCGCCACACGTGATTTTTTGGGAGGATGAAGGTGTGTATATGGGGGGTTGGGCGGCTGTTTACGGGAGTTGCGAGAGCGGGAGACGTCGGGGTCTGCATTTTAGGGCGTTTGGAAGGCGTGCCGGGGGATGTCGAATACAGGTCATGTTTTATGAAGGCGGTTGGCCTGGACGTCTCAACTACCCCTCGCCGTTCGTTGTGCGGTCAATCCAGCGATGCGTAGTCAACTGATGCTGTCCAGCGTAATAGAAGTAGCAAGGTGACTTACAGACGCAGCTCTGCAAAATCCAGAGTCCCCCCAGCCGTGCCATACAAAGTTGCAACGAGGTGACAGTCTTGGACTCATGGAATAATACAAATTCTATGACTGACAGTCACGACCCCCAGGACAGGCCGATCTATTTACATCCCCCCTTCGACGAACCCTGCTCAGCATATCCGCGCCGCTTGTGTCGAGGTTGTTAAGGAATCTAATAGCCCTCCTTGCCCCACTTGTTGTACTTGTCGTGCAGAGACTAGAAACGAGTCAGTCATCCGGTTTGCGAGACGGTTTGTCGATCCGATCCGATCACCGGGGCGGAAAATGGAGACAGGCATACCTTAGGGAGGTTGACATCGGGAACGACGACAACGTTGACGGCGCTGGGGGCATCCTTGGGAGGTGCGCTGGCATCACCGCCGGGGTGGTACTGGTACTTGCCCGAGCCGGAGCCGGTCTCCCATGGCATGCTGCCCTTAGCGATGGCTACGGGGCTCTCGGAGGTCGACTTGGTAGGAGTGCGGCCTGGAGAGTGCGATAGGTGTCAGCTCGTGCAGTAAGACGTGATATTCGGAGAGACTGACCGAAGTAGAAGCCGGCACCAGCCAGAGCGCAGACCATGACGCCGCCGAGGATCTAGATAATTGCCCGTCCGTCAGCCAGCGGTCCTGTATCTGTGTTTTTGCAACATGTATGCCAGCAATCCGGGCCATGCGGACCAGCTGGTCAGGGTCGCTGTCGGGCGGGAGGGATATCACGCACCGCGATCTCGGGGTTCTTCTTGGACTCGGCCTTGAGCGCCTCCTCGCCAGTGGCCAGCCGGCGGGCGGTGGTGGTGAAAGCTCTGCGGGCGATGACGGAAGCCATTTCGATTTCGTTCGGGAGTGCGTGGTTCGGGAGACCGTTCGAGTCGGGTGGACGAAGCTTGAAAGTACCTAGTTGCGACGCAGCTTTGTGTTGCTTCTCGTATGATTTCGTCAGGGCCGAAGCTCGACGCTTGGCGGGCCTTACGTAAGGCACTGAATTGACCAATCATGGAGAAGCGGAAAGGTCATTCTGGCAGCTGTCTGACAGCTGCACTGGCTAACGTTATTTCACAGATGGTAAACTTGAATTTGACATTGCCAACCCGTCGTTGAAATGGTATTTTGAAACCTTTTGTAGAGCTCAAGGACCTTCTCGTCGACGCGTCTCGGAAACTACCGCCAGAGCTTTGACAGCTGGATCGCCAGCTCACAGTCCGGACACTGTAAACCGCACCGAAGTCATATCTAGCATATTGAGACCTTCGAACCCTCAGCAGGATCCAGAAAATGTATAAATATGGGCATCCGAACTAATGAGGCTGAAAGCATATCCCCGATGCAGTGCCAGCTTTTTAAAGACTCTAAAGATGCGGTGACTTCGATGCATAGACTTACATTCAAGTCCACTGCGTAACACGGCGGCTCACTGGACAGTGTGTTGGTCTTTTGCCCTTCACCGTCAACCTCTGCTACGACACACCTCCTCTATTATACTGCACTCCGTCTACATCATGGCTATTCCTTATACAGCACGCTGGATAGACCATATTTTTTTTCAAGTGTTACGGAAGAGTTGGTGTATCGAGAATTCCGTCATTCGTCAGGTACCAAGGTACCGACATAGTTACCGCCTCGGCAGTGACAGTGGGGTCAAAAGGGGGATCCCAGCGACTGTCGCAATGCAGCCTGCACAGGAAATTGACTGACTTGCAGGGGCAGACAGCCAAGTCGCCCGCCCGTGACGGAAAAGGGGAGACAAGAAAAAGAAAGTCGTCCCAACCGCCCTGATTCAGCTCGAGACAGGAGACGGCCATCTCTCGTTCTCGACATGCCACTCTCTTGTTGACCTCGACACTCACTCCAGCTTCGATTCTCACCCTCCTTTGATTGGCATCTGGCATCACGCCGTGTCGCCGCAGAGACCAGCTTTTTGGTTCTCGTTACGCATCCCATCATTTCCGTGCACCCACCCGTGTGTGCGACGCGCCCGGACCTCGACCGAACCGCCATTCGATTTGACAAAGCAATTCTCTTTCCCTCCTCCCGAGAACTGTTCACCTGCCGTTCCCTCCTTGCGCGAAAAAGCCATGTCCCGGTGCGATCGATAGAATTTCGACATCGATAGGCGACCCGAAACGAAGCTGGACGAACATCGCACACGATGACGTCTCCAGAGGGGGCAGCGCGAGCTGCTTCTCCCTCGAACGCCGACGATGGCTTCCCGCAGTTCCCGCGATCCGAAGTGCCACCGGGCCCCCCGAGTATTATCTCGTCCCGCATGACCGACATCGCGACGGACGACGGTGGGGATTCAGAAGGTCAAAGAGTCGGCTCGAGCCAGCGGAGGAGCGCCTTCTATCATTCCGATGCCTCTCGCCCGGGTACCGCACGAACGGGAATGTCTTCCAGAGGACCTCCCCAGCCGTTGCGCCGCGGGCTGTCTGGGAAACGCGTTAGTGCGAGTGGTAGCGCAACTGGTTCAATGGGACAGCGGCCTCCTAGCGCGGCGAGCAGAAGCCATGTTCCGTCGCTCACATCACATGCATTCTTCCGCCCCATGAGTTCCCAACGACTCCAGGCTCAGCGGGGTGCAGTCAGACCACCGACGATGAGCCGGCCCCAGGTCTCCTCGACACAAACATCTCCCAGGGAAGACGTCGACGAATCCGTTCGGCATAGCGTCATTTCGAATCCAGGTCTGAATATTGGGGCACTTGTTGCCAGCGAGGGCGAGGCTCGACCACCGCCATCAAGAGGGACCGAGTGGACGGAACAGGAGACTGTGGATCGGATAACGGCAAACACCAGCCCGACACACGGACACAACGCTTCGGCAAGCATAACGGATAGCGTGCGGCCACTGCAGAAGAAGCAGTTGGATGCCAGAAACCTGACTGTCAATGTTGACAAGACATATAAAGGAGGGAACCTTCCCACTCCTGTACGGACTCCCCGTTCCTTTAGATCGAGTTTCCTCATGCCAACCGCGCAGACTGGCTCGAACCGAGAGATACAAGGCGGCGAGAAATTAGAGTCGGTTGCGTCGTCGCCTCAACTTCCCCCGGCAAGCGCGGATAAGACGACGACGACGACGAAAGACAAAGCGAAGTCTCGACTCGGATACAACTACCAGTATTTCGAGGGTAATACCGTCTTTTGTCTCGGCGGACGGCTGCAGAACGCCAAACACCGGCCAGTCAACATCGCTACCGGCGCTTTCGTGGTGATGCCATCCATTCTATTTCTTATATTTTCGGCGCCATGGCTTTGGCACAACATTTCGCCAGCGATACCCATCACCTTTGCCTATGTCTTCTATGTTTGCATGTCGTCCTTCTTTCACGCATCCGCGTCGGATCCAGGGGTAAGTTTGTTTCTGGAATGTTTTCTGTACTCCAACTTATCACATCATAGATTCTTCCTCGGAATTTGCACCGCTTTCCGCCAGCCGACGAGAACGAAGACCCCCTTCGACTAGGACCTCCAACTACAGACTGGACCCTGGTCAAATCTGCAGAGAAGTCGACGGCAGCCATGGAAGTGCCTACGAAGTACTGTAAGACGTGCAACATCTGGCGTCCTCCTCGCGCGCATCACTGCCGGCTTTGCGACAACTGCGTGGAAACACAGGACCACCACTGTGTGTGGCTTAACAACTGCGTTGGGCGGCGCAACTACCGCTATTTCTTTGCCTTCATCTCGTCGGCGAGCTTGCTGGCATTATATCTGTTGGCAGCCTCGCTGGCGCAGATCCTGGTTTACGCCGACCAGGAGGGTGTGTCGTTCGGTGACGCCATCAGCCAGTTTCGGGTTCCCTTCGCCATGGTTATTTACGGCTTCGTCGGCTTTCTGTATCCGGCTTCGCTGATGGGATACCATGTGTTTCTTATGGCGCGGGGAGAGACTACTCGCGAGTATCTCAACTCGCACAAATTCCTCAAGAAGGATAGGTACCGGGCCTTTACCCAGGGCAACTGGTTCAAGAACTGGTTCGTCGTGCTCTGCCGGCCGCGCCCTCCGACATATTACGGGTTCAAGGGGAATTACGCGCAAGGCGACCAGCGTTTTGGGGTGGCGAAGAATGCACCACGCTCCGCTCATGTCGACTCTAAGGAGGGCATGGAAATGCAAGACGTCAAGGGAGCGAACACGGGACCACCGGAATTCCTGGGCCCTGTCGCTCTCCGGGGGGCGTCGCCAACGACTCCCCAGCAATAATAATTCTACAAGAGGGAAGCCTTGTTTAGAGCACTGTATAGATGTCGGGTTTTTTTTTTTCTCTCTCTCTAGCGTTAAACTTTCGGCGATTGGGTTTGCGCCCCTGTTTATATGTCGGCGGGCAGAAGTCTTCTGGCCTAGCCTTTGATGAAGTTCTTTTGTTTTTGCGATGAACTCCTGGGTGGGCGAGCGGGCGGAGCGACGCCCCGCGGGTTTTGTACGTAATGTTTCGTGTTTAGTTTATACCCTTTGCGTGTGTTGAGGCGGAGGTTAGAGGGGGGATGTACTTGGTAGAAATACAAGGCGACCCGTAGATTTTGCTGTGGCGTGTGTTCTTGCTAAATGTGATGGTGGTTTTCCCCCTGAATAAAACATGCTTGACGGAATTCCTTGATCAAGTTTCACGTGACTACCCACTTCTCTACCTTTTTCCTCCCAATTCATACACAGTACACCAAACCGTCAAGAGACACATCAAACATACACACATTACTCCCAAAAACGGAAATCAACTTTGTCTATTGAAACAACACAAGAGCAGAGCGTACACAACTGAGAAAAGAAAAAAAAATAGAGGGGAATGGAGTCTAATAATTTACTACCAACCCCATCCCCCGCCTTTACCAAGCGCAAATCCACCATCCTAGAGCACCTCGCCGTCCCGGACGAGGAATACACGGATGCCTCCCCGAAGGGGTCAGTAGATGTCGGTATTCGCGGGCTGATCGCGCGGATTAACGGGGTCGGCGGGCTCGTGACGACGAGTAGTTGTGCTGGGAGGGTTAGTGTTTTTCTTGAGGGTGAGAAGTCGGGGAGGAGGAAGGTTACTTCTGGACAAGAGAGGGAGGATGGTGATGAAGATGATGATGAGAGGGTGGGTGTGGGGGCGAGTTCGGTTGGTGGGAAGGGGGGCGGTGGGAGTTGGCTTTTTGTTTCGCATGATCCGCTTGGTCGGAATGGGGATGGTGTAGAGGAGGTGGAGGAGGGGAGGGGTTCGGTGAAGTTGTTTGGGTTGGAGTTGGATGGAAATGGAGATGGGAGGACGGGAAAGGGGGTGGAAGGATGGGAGGGTGGAATGGGAGGAGGAGGAGGGAGGAGGTTGATTCATTTCAAGTTTGAGCCTATGGTATTGTACCCTATGTTCCCCCCTTTTTTTCTCTCTCTGAAAGTGTACACCCAGCGTTGTTGGATGGATGTACTAACAAGCGACGATAGATCCTACATATCCTGACGGCATCACCGCACCACGCCCAGCTGGTCATCCAGGCCGGTATGGAGGCCGGCTTCCGCGAGTCCGGCGCCGTCAGTCTGCTTGGACGCCCCGCCGGTGAGACGGCCACGCCTATGGTTGCCGTGCGGTCGATGGGTTTATCGCTCGAGTCGCTGGTTGGGTTTGAGGACGATGAGGGGAGGAAACAGAGTCTTGTTAGCCCGGGCTATCTTGATATGCTGGTGCGGATCGCCAACGAGCGGTTTGTTGAGAATGGGAAGAGGATAGCACGGTTCGAGGCGGCGCTGACGGCGGCTTTTGCACCGAAGAAGCCGGTTGGCTGGGAGGATGCCGAGACGAGGAGGGAGAGGAAGCGACTGGACGGGCTGAGGCGGAGGGCGGAGATGAAGAAGGCAGAGGCAGAGGCGTCCGAGGAGGAAGAGAATGTCAACGTTGACGTGATCTTCCAGGAGCCGGATGTCTTGTAGCAGTATCAAATTCACACGTCAAACTTGTCGTCGTTGGAGAGCTCCCTTCTTGCAAGTGCCAAACGCGCCATGTCTATACGTCTTTTGAATACCTGTTCCCCGTATGATATACACAATTAGCCCCCGATCCCGGGTCGCTCGCCCCAAACAGCCGATATTCTATTCCCTCGCACACACACAGCAACATCGTTTTTTCCCTCGAAGAGGACCTCAGCTGACAACCTTGTCCACCCACCCCTTCTCTAGCTTCCGCACCTCCTCCTTGAACGCCTCCACCTCGCGCCAGCAGTCCAGCGGCCGCCTGTCGTTCTCGCGCAGACACCGCACCACCTCGCCGCGCGCCGCCTCGACGCTCTCGGGCAGCTCCCGCACCTTCTTGCGCTCCTGCAGCTTGGCCCGCAGCGCCTCGACCTCCTTGGAGACAGCGTGCCTTGTGAGGGCCGTCTTGTCGGTGTCGTCGGGGGAGTCGGACAGTCGCTGCTGGGCTTCCTTGAGGGCGGCGGCTTCTTCGGCGCGGAGGCGCTTCAGCTCGGCGGCGACGCGGGCCTGGATTTCTAGTTCGATTGCTTGTTGGCGGGATGTGTCGGTCTGGTTGTTTTTGGGGGGTCAATTGGTTAGACACGGGTATGAATTGTACGGAACTGAGGGGGGAAGGTGTTTACTTCGGGACTGGATTGGAGCGCGGCGGCAAGATCATGGGATACGCTCGTCGGAGCGGATCTGTTTTTGGAGAGTCAATCAATTGCGAAATATTTGGGGGAGGCAAGGAAACAACGCACACTGTCCACACCTGCGTGGCAGAGCCCGAGGACGGCTTGGAAGAGCTCGAACCCATGTTGGCGTCTCGCTCGTTCGAGTTGGGGGAACTGGAGGGCCCGCTGGTTGGGTTGGGTTGACGCTGGTGGAAGCAAGTTTGGAGATGCCGGGTTGGTGTTGAAATTCGCGTATCGCGGGTCGGCAGGCTGCGGCGGTACAGCAAGCTTCAGGCTTGGTCGCCGTCTCCACCAATCAGAGGCCGAATTGAAGACTTCTCTCTGTGTCGCCTCGTGGATAACTATGTCTTTCCTTAACCACAAATATCATGATGGTTAAATTTGATTTATTTAATTCAATTAGGGCAATTCTCATCAAATAAGGTAGGTATCTTCTAAGTCTCCTAGGCGACCGCCCTATTCAAAAGCTTAGACAGACGGGGAGCCCAAGGCTGTGAGTTGCTTGTTTGACGTCATGTAAACTTCAACAATATCAGATGGTCGGTCTCGACATCGGAAGTAGCAGCATAAAGTACCGTTCAGGTCAAAAATCATGAAAATAACTTCTTCGACATAGGTGTAGTCTAGCCAGGGAGATCCAAGAGTGGACACCGCATGAATCAAACAGTAGAGTGAACGTCGCCCAAGGAATAGGCCTTAGGCAGGCACGTAGGGCTCACATGTTACCGGGCTTCCGCAACCTCCCAGTAGTCACGGCTGGTGACGATGAGAACGTTTAAGGTGTCTGTGTTTGCGTTGCTTCCAGTCCGCATGTCTAACGTCGGATTGGTTTCCCGTCTCCCCGTGGGTGTCTGCAGCGCTGGGACTAAAGGCCGGTCTAGGAAGAATTGCTGACCGGGAGGATGGGCAAGGCCTCGATTCTGGGCCAGAAGGCATCAATCCCTGATTTTAATGCTTGAGCTCCATTATCCACCATCAACCCGCCTCGGCCCCATCCGAGGATCAGAATGGGACGATGTTGGCTCAGCTCCGCCCTGCCGTGCACAGGGACTTGTGTAAACGCACGATATCGCAAACGGGTCAGAGAAATGCAGATTGAGATCCTCGGTAGCACCAACCCCACAGAAGTCAGGAACAGAGACGTAAATGGCCGACGGCCACGTAGAAACAGGCAAGATACCTGTTCGGGATGCTGAGCCGCGAGGTGGCCTATCAGAGCAGTTTGGCGGTCGACGGCCTCCTTTGCTCTCTCGTCTGGACCCTTGGCGCTGTCCTTCCACTCGCCGTGGCCGGCGTGGCGGGCAGATGGTTTGCTGGCGGGAAACAAACGCCACAGGGCAGGCCTAGGGCCGCAAAACACTGGGCCAATCAGAATGCCCAAAGCCTCCCGCGGCACCAAGATCTGAATCGGCCAGCCAAAAGTCCCAAGACCCCGCACCCAACCAAAGCTGTGGTCCACAGTTCGTTTTCCCCCTGAACACAGCAACCCAACCCAGACATCGCGAGCTCCGGTCTGGCCGGGACCTGCATCGCCCGCCATGATAGGATCTCGCAGCCGGACCAGGTTCGGGAACCCACGATGCTCACTTCCCCTGCCTGCAGCGACTTGGCACAAAGGTAAGGCGTGTCCTGCCCGACCACTGGACCCGGCGATGTCGTGCCGCCAGGCATTGGCCTGGCCGAGGATGACATGCTTTCTCGGCGAGGTCGCCGTGTTATCCACTTCTCTTTGGCTGGTGGGTGTCTCTTAAGGTCGTCTCCGCCCAAACTCGTGTTCCTTTGCGTTGTTTTCCGCAGGTTGCTTCACGGAAGCCGGCTGCTTGTTCTTATTCTTCCTCTCTTCTTCTATTGTCGGTGCTGTTGTTATTGTCGACGCGCATTTGGAAGCAAGACAATAGCGACAACAGGCCCACTTCACTTCGTTTTTTGCATTCTTGGAGCTTCTAAGCCTCCATTCTTGCTCTTCTTCACTCGTTTGACACGTCTCTCACCGTCATTTTGCATTCCTGCCTGGCGCATGATCCTGATTCGAGTCGAATCACTCTCTTGAATCAAGCAAAAGTTCACGGTGGAAGCGTTGGCGCCTTATTTGGAACCCCCAGGAAACTCCCCGCTCGGCCTCTCACTCGTTTTGCGTTTCTACACGAGACCATCTTCACCAAGTCGACCCGAGAAGTTGATCGGACGGAAATCGCGACCAACAGCCGGCCAGCAAGACGAAATCGGTTGACCCCAAAGGAATCCGAGTGACTTCCTCGCCTGACCTGGACCATCCCGAGATCGACAACAGACACACCAAATCAGCAGCTTGACGACGCAGGAGAAGTTTGGGCAGGACAATCTACTTGAAGCAGCTGGCTACGTTCTTTGTCCGACGCGCCTGGCGCTTGTCGCTCTGCTTCCCGCACCGAAGAAGGCCTGAACAATCTCGGGTAGCCCTATTGTTCAACGCCAGTCTCTTTGTCCCACACAATGCCTGTGTCTGCCAGCTCTGGTTATCGCCAATAACAGCAAGACCCCTGGCGGGACTGAGCAGCTTCGAGGAGCTTAAAAAAGTCTTGCTCCGCTCCATCGAGGGATACAACGGACCAGAGCGAACTCGCGTTTTACAAAGGAAAGTGAAACCGGCAGCTATCGATTCTGACGCACAATGGAGGCGTCAACAACACTACTCTCAAGCACCGATGGCTTGCCAACGGCAACGGGCCGAACGCCCAACCCGACGATCGCTCCTTACAGCACTGGCCTCCACGGAGTCAACCAGTCCAACAACTTCCTGTTTACCGATATGCTCTGGTGGAGCTTGGGGATACTCGCCCTCCTGGTCTTGGCGGTTCGGGTCGTTGAGCTGGCATGGGCACAGCTGAGGCTAGTGTCGGCCATGTCAGTGGCTGGGGACAAGCAGGCTTTTTGGAAGCTCACCCAGTGGAGTTGGATGCCCTCGGTCAAGAAGTACATTCTGTATGCGCCTCTTTGGAAGAAACGGCACAACCGCGAGATCCGGCTTTCGAGCGCTATTAACGTCGGCACCCTGCCCTCGCGATTCCACGCCCTTATTCTTACGGGGTATCTCATGAGCAATCTGGCTTACATGTTGGTCCTCAACTGGAGTAACAAGAACAAGTTTGAGGTGTGCGCCGAGCTCCGCGGACGCTCGGGTACTCTGGCTGTTGTGAACATGGTGCCTCTCATCATCTTTGCCGGCAGGAACAACCCCTTGATCGGGCTGCTCCAGGTCAGCTTCGACACGTACAACCTGCTTCATCGCTGGATGGGCCGCGTTGTTATCTTCGAGGTTGTCATGCACTTCGTCGCTTGGGCGTACGTCCAGGTAGCCGACGGCGGATGGGAGAGTCTAGCTGACAAACTGGCCAACGACGTCTTCATCACGTCGGGCACCATCGGCCTGCTCGCCCTGGTCATCATTTTGTTTCTGTCACTCTCCCCGCTCCGCCACGCCTTTTACGAGACGTTCCTGAGCAGCCACATCCTTCTGGCTCTGATCACTTTAATCGGGACCCTGATCCACTGCGTCTCAGCTTCCGTTCCCGGAGGTCTTCCGCAAACGCCCTGGATTATCGCAATCTTCACCCTTTGGATGCTCGAGCGCACCGCGCGCATGGTCCGGCTAGCCTACTGTAACTGGTCCGGCCGCGGCTTCGCTGAAGCCATCATCGAGCCGATGCCCTGCGAGGCCTGCCGCGTGACGATCCACCTCCCGCGCCATGTCGACGTCAAGCCGGGCCAGCACGCCTACCTCCGCTTCGCCAACGTCAGCCCGTGGGAGAGCCACCCATTCTCGATCGCCTGGTTCGAGCACCAATACAAGGAATCATCCATCCTCCCGGTCACCGAGAAGGACGGCGTCCCCTCAACCAGCAAAACACTCCAGAAACCCATTGGGACCTCTGTATCCTTCCTCATCAGCGCCCAGACCGGCTTCACGCGCAAGCTCTACGTCAAAGCCTGTGCGGCGAAAGCCCGCTCCATCACGATGCGCGCCGCCGTCGAGGGCCCCTACGCCGGTCACCACAGCCTCGACAGCTACGGCCACGCGGTGCTAATCGCCGGCGCGAGCGGCATCACGCACCAGACTTCATACCTGCGCCACCTGATCGACGGGTTCAACTCTGGCGTCATCGCGACGCGCCGCGTCGTGCTGGTCTGGATCGTGCGCGACTACGAGATGCTCGAGTGGGCGCGGCCGTGGATGGATAAGGTCCTCCGCATGCCGGGCCGGCGCGATCTGGTGCGGATAAAGGTGTTCGTGACGAGGCCCCGTAGTGCGGGGCAGCTCGCCATGCTGGGGAGCCAGTCGGCTACGGTGCATGTGTTTCCGGGCAGGCCGAATATCCCCATGCTGCTGGCGAAGGAGGTGGCCGAGCAGATGGGCGCCATGTGTGTCACGGTCTGCGGGCCGGGCGGGCTGGCGGATGATGTCCGGGATGCGGTGAGGAAGGTCCAGGATGAGCGGCAGGTTGTGGACTTCATTGAGGAGGCGTTTACTTGGTAGATTTTTTTACTCTTTTAGATACCTCTCTCTCTCTGTCCATACATACCTTGCTTATTAGGGTACATAATAATTTTCATATTACTTGATTTCAGAAATGGCGTGCCTCTTGTGTTGTTCTGTCCTATGCTTCGTGATTCGATGACCATTCCCGCGACTTTAATGACTTGAACTCGACCTTCTTGCAAGCAGCCTTGTCTGCCGAGCCTGTATTTCCATGCCCACACCAACCTCGTTTACAAGCAATCTATGAAGTGAGGGGAATTGCCAGAAACAAAGACCCCAAGGGCAAGCAAGTGGAGGCTGGCTGGCTTCCTCCCCAAGCGAGAGTATCTTATAAATGCATGCTTATTCAACACAACAATACCTCCCGGGTCCTCTGGGCATAGTAGTGTCCGTCATGGGCAGGTAAGCGCACAAATGACAGGCGGCAGTCACTAAGTGAGAATCTTTTAATCCGCAGATCAGACAGTGGAGATGATGAGATCCTTAGATGTCTTTCTGTACACATATCTAGGTGTACCCGGCCGGCTCAAGCAAGGTTTAATGTCCCTTTGCTCGGCTGGCTCTGCCGAGTCGGTCTGTACTTACTTACACCGGCTCTTTGTAGATCATAAAGCATGGCCCCCCAACAATAGCCGTCGACGCCAACGAGAGTGACGATAATCCGGTTTTGGTGTTCTATGACGACCTACACCTTCGGCTATAGATTCCAGAATACCTGTTTGCTTCGACCGGTCTCCCGATCTCCCACCGACAACAGCTCTCAGCTGTCCACCGGTGTGCCGAAGAGTCGTGGTGGAGGGCCGGGGAAGGGAAGCCGCAGACCACGGCTGAAGTTCGCTTCAGTATGCAGGCCGCCCCCTCCCGCGGCCACCTGGGTTGTATCATTCATTACCTGTGCCTATCCCGATCTTCAGTGTTTTGGCAACCCTGTTTGCTGCATGACGTGCCGAGACCTGTCAAGGCAATGGGCGAGAGACCGAATATCGATTGCGGGGGTGGTCCTGAAGATCAGCGCTGCTTTCATATATATTTCAACATCAACTCCAGGTGGTGATGTATGTTGCTTTACTCTGTCAGATGGATGGTAGAATAACGACCGTCGGCACCACCCGTAGGAATACCACCGGCAGACAAACCCATTCGGTCTGCATCTCGCCGAAGCAGAAGGCCCAAAGAAGCAGCCCGAGCCTTGTGCTCCCCGGTCGGATGTTGCACATGCCAGGGCGGACTCGGTCGTTGTAGTCGATTGGATAGGGACCCAACCTGCGGAAAGGGTAGGGCGAGAGAGTGCGTGGGCGCCCGCGTGGGACCCTATAGTCCTGTCTGTCTAGCCCATAGCAGATGGGTCGGCTGCGCGACCAACCCCTCGAGGCATGCAAGCGCCCAGACGAATAGGGGATCGCGAAGCATAGAAGATGGATGGCAACGGGTGGTGCACACCCCCGCGGCGCGCTCTGATTCTTCCCCTCGCGATTTCCCTCGCTCTTCCCGGGTTAGTATCGAGGGGGAAGATGTCCTGCAGATTGCCCAGGTTTGTTAGTGGTGGTTTGCTTGCGTGCTTGTGTGGGGGATCCAATGCCCCTCTTCTCTACCCCCCTTCTCCAGATCTGCCCCTCATCCGCTTACCCACTCAACCACTACGACCTCATGTTGGATCACCTGATGCGGCCCCAATGGGCGTAGGAGCCGTTGAAGGCCACGGCAGACCGGTTTTTCCTAAATGGTCACTTTCGTTAAAAAAAGTTTTTGCGGGTGAAGGAAGGGTTCTCTTTTCCTCTTCCAGGTGGGGGGCGTGTCAATGCGGACAGCCCCGCCATCTACGCCCCTCCCGAGACGCATCAACGTCAATCCATACTGGGTGCTTGCTCACGGTGCTTCAATTGGGGCAATTTTGTGGCGACAGGAGCAGACGGCGTGAGTGAGGCCGGTGGGGCGTGAGGTCGGAAAGAATGGGGACAGCGCCCTGGTTTCTTTTTGTTTCGCTCGCTCGGGCTGTCAAGAGCCTTTTGCCCTTGGATTGCCGGCCATTGACCGGGACCCTGACTGTCCACTCGTACCTACCTATGACTCAAGGTTTTCCATGTTCTTAAAGAATTTCGTTCCCCGGATTTTCAACAGCTCCTCCCATTTGGCCTACCCGACCTAGATTAGTTCTTGATCTTGACATTGGATCTAGCTGGGAGACAACCTGCCGACTATATAATAGCTGCATTTCTGCTTCGTCGACCCCTCGCTTCGCCGTCTTTGCAGTGATCTCACAGCAAAACACCGCCCCTCGCTTCCCATCGGCCCCCGCACTCTCTCTTCCACCATGCCGATGTAAGTTGGAGGCGTCAGAACCAGTGGCACAGGACACAAGAATTGACCATGCGTTGTGCTCCAGGCTCAAGGATCCGTCCACGAAGTATAAGAGGTTTCCTCCCATCAACCTTCCCGACCGCCAATGGCCCAACAAGACCCTCGACAAGGCGCCGCGCTGGCTGGCCACCGACCTCCGAGATGGAAACCAAAGCTTGGTCGACCCAATGGTGCGCACCTGGTGCTGTCTGGCTGCTCGGGTCCCTCAATTGACTAACCCAATGCCTAACAGGACGGAGACCAAAAGTGGAGGTACTTTGAAATGTTGTGCAAGCTCGGCTACAAGGAGATTGAAGTATCCTTCCCCTCGGCATCGCAGACCGACTACGACTTCACGAGACGCTTGATCGAGACCCCTGGCGCCGTCCCGGACGATGTCTACCTCCAAGTCCTGTCGCCTTGCAGGGAAGACCTGATCCGGCGCACGGTCGAGTCTGTCAAGGGCGCAAAGAAGGCTATCATCCATATATATCTTGCCACGAGCGAGTGCTTCCGGAGGATCGTGTTTGGGTTCACAGAAGACGAGAGCGTCGAACTGGCAAGCAAATGCGCCGCCCTGGTCAGATCGTTGACCAAGGACGACCCCTCACAAGCCGGCACCGAGTGGGCTTTCGAATTCAGCCCGGAGACCTTTTCGGACACGAGCCCGGAGTTTGTCGTGCGAATCTGCGAGGCCGTCAAAGCAGCGTGGGAGCCCACGGTTGAGAACCCCATCATCTTCAACCTGCCAGCCACAGTTGAGATGGCCACGCCGAACGTCTATGCTGACCAGATTGAATACTTCTGCCGCAACATCACGGAGCGCGAGAAGATTTGCGTCTCGCTCCATCCCCACAACGACAGGGGGTGCGCGGTTGCGGCCGCGGAACTGGCGCAGATGGCGGGTGCTGACCGGGTAGAAGGTTGTTTGTTTGGCAACGGTGAGCGTACGGGCAACGTTGACCTCGTCACTCTGGCCTTGAATCTCTATACTCAGGGCGTCACACCCAACATCGACTTCTCCAATCTCGGAGAGGTCATCGAGGTAGTAGAAGCTTGCAACAAGATTGAAGTACACCCACGCGCCCCCTACGGCGGCTCTCTGGTTGTGTGCGCTTTCAGCGGTTCGCATCAGGACGCGATCAAGAAGGGATTCCAGCTCCGGGAAAAGGAAGGGAAATCCTACGAGGAGTACTGGCAGATCCCCTACCTGCCTCTCGACCCCAAGGATATCGGCCGCGACTACCAGGCTGTCATCCGTGTCAATTCTCAGAGCGGAAAGGGCGGCGCTGCCTGGATTATCCAGCAGCATCTTCACCTTGATCTGCCTCGTGGTCTCCAGGTGGCCTTCTCCAGGGTTGTGCAGAAGATGGCAGATGAGAAGAAGCGCGAGCTTGTTCCGTCCGAAATCACCGAGCTCTTTGAGAAGACCTACTATCTCAAGAAGAACCCGCGGTTCGACATCTTGGAGTACTCTATTACGCCGGATCGGTCTAGCTCGCCGGCGCCGCCTGCACCAGGCAAGACGCAAGACACCAAGAACCTGATGAGAGTCTTCGAGGGCGTCATCTCCATCGACGGGGCGGAGCATAAGCTCCGTGGAAGAGGTAACGGCCCAATTTCCAGCCTGGCGAATGCCCTCCGAACCGTTGGTGTAGACCTGGATGTCCAGGACTACAAAGAGCACGCTGTCGGCCGCGGACGTGAGGTCAAGGCCGTTACTTACATCGAGTGCATTGCAGCGGGCGCCGACGAGAAGGTTTGGGGTGTTGGAATCCACGAAGACGTGGTTCAGAGCTCTCTTATTGCGCTCCTGAGCGCTGCTAGCCAGGTAAGTTCCAGCAAGTGAACTATGCTTTTGCCGTCCTAACTTAGTTCTAGTTCGTCCTGAGCCGTGGAGGAAGCCCAATCATTGCCCGGCCAGTACCTCAACGCTTCCCGGGCAAGTATCTGGACCTGAACGGCTCAGCAAATGGGAATGCCAAAGTGTCCGACATTATGTCGGCTCTGGAGGCCAAGGCGGACGAGATGTAATTCATGTTCTGTTATGTCTTATGTACGGGGTGTGGCCGGGAAAAGTTGTGCTCTCGATCGACAGCTGTCATCTTTCCATCGGAAGTGGCTGCATGGACGATATTATAGCGGTTTGATTTGCATCTTCAAGGGGTGGGTCTGCATAGGGGTTTATCAACAAAAGTCAAAGAGCCAAAGGGAGGCTGGCGGAGCCCTGGTGGACGATGTTCAAAAGTGGAGCGAGTATAATTGAGCAAATATCAAAAGGAATTCTGAGATTGAAGCCCAATCTACCCACAAAAGCATCCAGATACAGATGTTTCCCTGCTTGTTTCGTTCCACGGCAGCGGCTGTGTCAGACAGAGACAAAGACAGCTCCAGCAAGTCATCCAAACCCTCCGCCATCCCCGCATCCAAAGAGGGTAGCCTGGGTAGGGTGCGAAGGCTGTGCGACTTGTTGCGGGGGACGGCAGTGATGGAGGGGTCGAACCCGCTACAGATTTAGTACGCCCGCTGGTTATGCCCAAGCAGAGAAGAGCAAGTCGAGCATGTGATAAATTGGGAAACAGACAAGAGGCAGAGAGACAAGAATGGGATGGTGATGCAGACTGTGAACAAGACGGACCTCTCGGTACCAGCTAGTTACCAGCGAGAGCTGCAGAGTCATGCTTGCGTCGACAGCTGGTCACTCGGCCAGTCAGCAACAGCGAGGGAAAGAAGCAGCAACAGCGGGCGGGAGGACCCTGTTTTAATTTCGTTTGAGGGGCAGACGTGAATTTTTTGTAGCGACTCTTTTTTGCTGGGTCCGATGCCCCATGTCTGTGACGCAGTCAAGGGACGCCTAGCCGTGTGGACAGCTGTCCACACTGTAAACAATGGCAAATTTGGCGTGCAGCCCGGTGCACTGGCTGCCACTGGCACAGTGTGCCGCTAGAAGTTGAAAGAAACGGCAGGGCTCCTTCCCCGACTGGCCGGACGCCATCGACTGTCTTGTCAACTCCTCACATCTGTCGTCTGCTGCGTCAACAGGCTGTCTTCTGCTGCTTCTCAACTTTTTCCTTGTAGCGAACAACAAAGCTTGGTCTGAGCCGTCTCACCTGCCTGCAGTCCTATTCGACACATTCTTTTCTGTTCACTTCGACCGGCACAGCCTCTTCTCCCCTTCTGCAGCCCGTCGTGCTTTGGCGCAAGGCAGCGGCAGCATTGGCGAGCATCCACACCGAACCGGACTCCTGTGCTTGTTGACAAAAAATTTGAAAAAGCACAAGACCCGCAGAGCGCCCTGCACCCCAATACCTTTCTTACAACCATTTGTGGCCGTTTCCGTTCTTCGCGAACTGCAACTCTTCGACACTCTTCTGCCGACGAATAACCAGAGACCCGGAACGCGTCTCTCTTGTTTGGCTTGTGGTCTCGTCCGGAAACCCAAACCCTTGTCCGATAAGCCGCCCTCGTGGATCTTGGACCCCCCGCTTGTTCCACGCAAAGTTGAGTTGCACGGCGACTCACCCTTCCTAACCCAAAAACTTCCTCTCCTTTCCCACAACAGCCTGCCCGTTCGGAGATCCGCCATCCGTGCAGCACCCCATCACCACCGCAATCATGGAAGGCGCACCAGACATTACCACCGTCCTTACCAACTCGCTGAATCCTGGTCAGTACACCGCCTTGCGTCCCGCTCCCGGCCCGTACGAATCGCGTCGTGCCGCTCCCCATCGCGACCTTGGTTGCTGACATGCCTCACAGACGCGACTCTTCGAAATGCTGCAGAACAGCAACTCCTTCAGGCGGCCGAGGCGAACTTTGTATGCCCCCATGCCTTTTGTCCTGTTGTGATGGTCTCCGCCGTGCTAACATGATTCGCCCCGCAGTCCCAATATCTCCTAACACTCGTGCAAGTGTTGGCGAACGAGAACGCCCAAGGTCACATTCGAGCTGCTGCCGGTATCGCACTCAAGAACGCCTTCTCATCCCGCGAGTTTGCGAGACAAGCCGAGCTACGAGCAAAATGGCTTCAGAACACGGACCAGGAAACCAAGACACGTGTCAAGCAACTCGCCCTCGAGACGCTGTCATCCAACAATACGCAGGCGGGCCAGGCGACAGCACAAGTTATTGCCTCGATTGCCGTGATCGAGCTCCCGCGAAACGAATGGCCAGATCTCATGGCCGTCCTCGTCAAAAACGTCAGCGACGGCAGCCCCCATCAAAAGCAGGCGTCTCTGACGGCCATCGGATTCATCTGCGAGAGTCAGGACCCGGACCTGAGAGCGAGCTTGGTTGGGCAGTCCAATGCCATCCTCACAGCCGTTGTACAGGGAGCGCGCAAGGAAGAGCCCAACAATGAAATCCGGCTTGCCGCCATCACAGCGCTGGGTGACTCCCTTGAGTTTATTGGAAACAACTTCAAGCATGAGGGCGAGCGTAACTACATCATGCAGGTTGTCTGCGAGGCCACCCAGGCCGAAGACTCCCGGATTCAGCAGGGCGCCTTTGGCTGCCTCAACCGCATCATGTCGCTCTACTATGAGGACATGCGCTTTTATATGGAGAAGGCTCTCTTCGGCCTGACCATTCTGGGCATGAAGAGCTCAGACGAGGACGTTGCCAAGTTGGCCGTCGAGTTCTGGAGCACCGTCTGCGAGGAAGAAATTGGAATTGAGGACGATAACGCACAGGTAAGATCTGTCAAATTTGTTTTTGTCTCCTCCCGTCTAACAGTACGTCTAGGTCGATAGTGCTGAGCAGTTGAGACCATTCCACCAATTCGCGCGCGTTGCTACCTCCGAGGTGGTGCCTGTACTTCTACACCTCCTTACCAAGCAGGACGAGGATGCAGCAGACGACGAGTACAACCTTGCCCGGGCAGCATACCAATGCCTCAACGTTTACTCCCAGGCGGTTACTGCGGCTATCATCCCCCCGGTTATCCAATTTGTCGAGGCCAACCTTCGCAGCGCCGACTGGCACTCGAGGGATGCGGCTGTGTCCGCTTTCAGCGCCATGATGGATGGGCCGGATGAGAAAGTATTGGAGCCGATTGTCAAGTCAGCCATGCAGCCGCTCATCGCCATGATGGAGGATCCCTCAGTCCATGTCAGGGATTCGGTTGCTTTCGCTCTCGGTAAAATCACGGGGGCTTGTTCGGAGGCTATTGACCCTGCGCAGCACCTCGACCCGCTGATCCGTTCGCTGTTCAACGGTCTTATGACGACGCCTAAGGTGGCATCTTCATGCTGCTGGGCATTGATGAACCTGGCCGAACGCTTTGGAGGTGAACTCGGGGACGGGCAGAATGCTTTGACCCCTTACTTCAACCAGATCGTGACCAACCTGCTGACAGTCACGGCCAAACTTGACGGCGACGCCGGTGCGCGCACCGCTGCGTATGAAGTTCTCAACGTGTTCGTTCAAAACTGCGCCAATGACAGCCTGTCCACGGTTGCGTCTCTCTCGCTAGTGATCATCGAGCGCCTCGAAAACACCATACCTATGCAGGCTCAGGTGGTCAGCGTGGAGGACAGGATTATCCTGACGGACATGCAGACAAGTCTGCTCACGGTCCTGCAAGCCATCATTCAGAGGCTCGACAAAGAAATCAGGTCTCAAGGCGACCGTATCATGCGTGCCTTGCTCCAAATCCTCGAGACCGTTGGTTCCAAGTCAAGCGTTCCCGAGAGTGTCTTCGCTACTGTCAGTGCGCTGGCGAATGCTATGGAAGAGGAGTTCGCGAAGTACATGGACGCCTTCTCGGGACCCCTCTACGCTGCGCTGGGCAACCAGGATGAGCCAGGCCTCTGCAGCATGGCGATCGGACTTGTCAGCGACCTCACCCGATCCATGGGCGAACGCAGCCAGCCCTACTGCGACCACTTCATGAATTACTTGCTCAATAATCTTCGGGTTGGTTCCCCCCCTTTTCTTTGGCTCATTCCACTGGAATTCTGGGTGCTAACTAGGCCGTTTCTAGAGCGTGACATTAGCAAATCAATTCAAGCCTGCCATCCTGCAGTGCTTCGGTGACATTGCTACGGCTATCGGCGGCCATTTCGAAGCGTACCTTGCTGTGGTGGCTGTGGTCCTTCAGCAAGCCGCGAGCATCACGGCTAGCCCCGAGGGCTCGTACGAAATGTTTGATTACGTCGTCTCACTTCGAGAGGGGATTATGGATGCCTGGGGAGGCATCATTGGTGCGATGAAGTCGAGCGGGAAGAGTGAGTGTCTACTGACGGGGAAATGGAAAATCTGTGCTAACTGCTCCTAGCCCAAGTCCTCCAGCCATATGTCGAGTCTATCTTTGAGCTGCTCAACAAGATTGCTACCGACGCCCACCGCAGCGAGGCGCTCTTGCGCTCATCCATGGGCGTTATTGGGTAAGATATAACAACCCTTCACTCTGAGAATGGCTCTGGGACTGATCTTTGCTAGTGATCTTGCCGACGCGTACCCCGGAGGCGAACTGGTGGATGCCTTCCGCCAGGACTGGTTAACAGCCTTGATCAAGGAAACGAGGACGAATCGCGAATTCCAGGCACGCACAATCGATACTGCGAGGTGGGCCAGGGAGCAAGTCAAGCGTCAAATCAGCGGCAACATTGGCCAAACCATCATGCTCCAGTCATGAGTATCAGCCAAAGCAGCGTGACGGTTCCTGCGCCACCTGTCGCGTCCTTCAACCCTTCCCATCCGGTCCGGAAATACCCCCAAATCAGTTCCTCCATTCTGGAGAGAAACAGCGACTCACCGATGCCCGATATTCTTTTGCAGCACCCCCGATAGCACGACGCCACACAAATGACACGACCCCAGATGCACAGATGTTGTGCGATATAGACCCAACGACCCCCTAATCAGTTAGCACACTCCAACCCACACACACACACACACACACACACACACACACACACTCACACCATATGACACCATTCCACAGCTGCTGGCACTGTTATTTTACCCCTTTGTTACGAGGCGAACGGATGACGATAGAGAGATATCATGTATTGTTTCCATACCCCTAGATTTGGGCTCGTGGAACAAATTCCAACATCATGTAGAAGGCGGGAACGGAGTCATACAAAAGGACGGACTGGGTGGTGGAATCGGGCTTAATCTGGTTCAAGTGAGCCGGTTAAGGGAGTTCAGACGGCGGCGGCCAGAATTGACGAGTTCCTCAACAACGAGAGGGGATTGTGTGGCAGTCAGGTGACCGCGATTCTGGGATTGTGGGAACCATGGCGCCTCAGCGTTCTATCACGCTTCAGCAGCAGAAGGCGGAATACGTCGGAAAGAGAGTATCACCGAGGCCTCTGGGTTTTGATGGTGCCGGATCGAGTGATTCGTCACACTGTCAAAGCTCATGTAGGAACGAAGAAAAATTTAAGCCCCCATTTCCCCAACTCTGTGGCTCGTGAATGGATGGGGTCCATGCTTGTTGAATGTCCGGTATTTGCTGGATCGATTGCATGTATTCCATAATTCGATGACGGGAATGAATGGTCCGAACATAAGAAGGCCACTAGGAAGTTATCCAGGTTTCGGCGTACCGCCATGGATAGTTGGTGTGTGACTTTGTGCGATGCCCAGGGATTGCTACAGGACGAATCGTATATTGTTTCACGGACGGCCCTTGGATCTGGACAAGTGCAGCTGCAACGTCGATTGGGCGCCGCGCTTTGGAGAGGGTGTCTCGGCAGTCGCGGAGTAAGTTCCGACTGCTGAACTCGTCACCCTTTTCACATTGCAGTGTGCATGGAACCAGGCATGTCATTCGCGAGGTGGAGACGAGGGGAACAGTCTGGAACAGAAGAACACGGATGGAGTGTGTTACGAACGGGAGTTGAAATAACATTGTGATGCTTTTTTCTCAACGAGTCCTGGTGATTTGTGGCGGGCTGCGGTTGGGGCGGTCCAGCCTTCCCAGTGTCCAGTTGGTCGGCGAAAAGAGGTTGCGCCGCACCTGGGACCGAGATTTGTGCCAACCTTTTGGGCTTGGGGTGTGGTTGATTTGCAGGGTCCTGGACGCAGCGCTCAGGGCGGGAAAGTTGATTTTGTGGCTTGAGAACTCCTGGACTCGGGACAGCTTGTGCATAAAAAAGAAGACTCGCACCAACTTGATTTCCGAGCGAGTGAACGAGCGGGCGTGGGCGGAAAGTGGGCTGTCGACCAATCTTGGGCTTGATGAGCGAGGGAGTTTGTTGGCTGAAGAAAAATGGGATGTGTGTCTCACACTTCCTCGCACTCGACAAGCAGCCACTCAGTCACCGGTGGACGGCGACCGGTGAGACGGCGATAGTTAATCTTAACTCATGCTCTCCCGGCTGAAACGACACAGACAGGAACTTGAGCCTGGGGCCCATATTGTGATCGGTGTACTCCGTATGGGGACCAGGCTGATGAAGCTCTCCCCCGTCTGAGAATCACACGGGAGGGCATCAAGAGGGGGTACGTAAAAATAAGATAGCCATTGCAAAGCGGGATGTCTTTTTTAAAAAAGGTTCTCAGGCTGCCGCGAAGGGGCCCAGACATGCCCGCCCGGGAGCGTGGCTCGTTTCTGCTTGGCGTCGTGTCTGGCGGCGGGCAATTTGTCACCCCGCCCGCTCTCCCCATCACAACGGCGCTGCCCTGTCGATTGCCCTGGCGGCAACAAAAACCCAGCCCCACCCCCATCGTGAAGCCGCTGCGGCAACAGCGCGACTCACAGCTCTCACTCACCATTCCATCGCATTCGATTGAAAACCCCGGTGGTTGCTGCCCTCGCGCGGCCGCGCTGGTGCTGAACCCCAGGAGACGACAGCGAGACGAAAGGCAGCAGCAGCAGCAGAAATGATGGAGGTGGACTCCCGCTCGCCGTCGTCGGCGTCGATGCCGCCAGAGACCAAAAATGCTGGGCAAGAGTCGGCGCCGGCGGTCAAGCGGAGAGCTCCAATCGCCTGCCGGAGGTGCGTTTTTATCCCCCAAAACTCAAGCAATGACGACAAAATTTTGCCGGAGGGCAAGTGTCCAAAAAATGACGGATATACGTGTCTTGGCGTCATTTTTCCCGTCAGATGTATTCCGTACAGACCGGCAAAAATGATGGGATGGCAGACATAAGACACTGATGAAAGAGACCAAAAATGACTTCTGACACGATGGGGACTCGAACAGGTGTCGTCGGATGAGAAGCAAATGTCAGCACGATCGTGGACAGCCTCCATGCCAGGCATGCAAGGACGCCGGCATTGGTCCTGAAGGCTGGTGAGTTGATTTTTATTTCACAAATTTTGAGGACGTCGATGTCTCGGTCGCGATTTGTCTCCGGTCGTCTCGCCTTGCCTGCCGGAACCGGAAGACGAGAAACCCGCTGACTCGGCATGCCAAGCATCTTTCCGGTCCGGGGCCAGCCGGACGAGGACCGTGACTACCGGCACCCGAGAATCAGGGCCGAGAAGGGCACCAAGCGGGACCCACTCAAGATCCGACGTGAGGTTCTGGACGCGCCAGTGGTCCGCTCGCCGTCGGTGCCGGGAGTGGCCCGGCCTCCCAAGGGCGCCGACGACTGGGACCTGTTGCCGCCGCTCGCCGAGATCATCGATGGCGTCGACAAGTTTACTCGGCACTACTTCCAGCTGGGCTTCATCCACAAGCAGGCCTTCTTCCACCAGCTCCGCACCAACCACCGGTCCGTGAGCGTCTTCTACTTGCTTAGTCTGCTGAGCATCTCGGCCCGCCTCACGCCGGCCTTGGTCGAACGCTATGGCGGTGCTGTGAATGCGGCCAACTGGTTTATGGACCGCGCCTCCAGGGTGGCCCTCACGGAGCTGTACAAGGGTCCGAGCTTGGAGAGGTGTCAGGCTTTCTATCTGCTCAGCGTTGCCCAGCAGGGCAGCGGCGAGAAGTACATGAGCTGGGTAGGTCTCCCGCAGTCTCGTACAGCATAGCTGCTAACCTAGCTAGATCAATATGGGAATCGCCGTTAGGATAGCCACTCTCATGCAGCTACATAGGGAAGAGACATATGCCATGACCAAGCCCACCAAGGACCTCATCATCCAAGCCGAATCGGCGAGACGGACGCTGGTAGGTGTTTGCAGTTTGTGGTCATCGATAGCATTGCTGACGGTCGGCTAGTGGATGCTGCACAGCCAAGATAATCTGCACTCGGCGCCACGCTCACCGGTATCATTATCAGCTGGCGATATCACCACACTGCTGCCTTGCAACGAGCAGGATTTCCAAAACGCAGTTGAGCCAAGGTCGAGGGCAGCACTCGAGGATACGCCGCCGGCCATCAGGGATCCGCAGCTGGTGTGCTTGAGGGACAAGTCGCTCTTTGCAACGCTCATCCAGGCGCACTACTACTGGGGAGCCATCTCGCGACGGGCCATCACCAAGGACAAAAGCCCTTGTCCGTGGGAGCCTAATAGCGAGTATGCGATAATGGCACGGCGGCTGGCTGAGTGGGAGCAAAACCTTCCGGGAGACCATAGGTGGAGTAATGTCTTGCTCAAAGGCCACAAGCAGGAGGGCCAGGATCTAGTGTGTTTTTGACTACTGTGATGAACCTCGGGAGCCTCTGCTGACCTGTTGAAGGCATACTTGAACGTTACCATGATTACCCGATTATGCAACATGATCATTCGAAGGGCATATCTACAAGAGTACGGACTCCAGCGACGACTGCAGGTGGAATCCAGCTAATCTGTTCCTAGAATGATCAATGCTCATCAGCTACAAGACCCAAACATGGTGAAGTTTTGGACGGAAATGTCGACGGAATTGTTCAACAACGTTAAGGGGCTGTTTGAGCAAATCGAGACGCAGCATAATGAAAGGACAGGCGAGGAGGGTATGGGAGGCCAGATGGCGGTAAGTGGATATGGTGAAATCTGTCAGGAAGCCGACTAACACGACCCAAGGCGTTTTGCATCTTTAGTTGTGGCTATATGGCTTGCTATCTATGCAAGTACCAAACACGTAAGTCATGGCTGATTCAGAAGCCCGAAGATACTGACATGTACAGTCCGCGCGGATCGATCCATCATTCGGAGTGCCAGAGCCATAGTCCAGCGCACCCTTAACATCTTGTCAGAAAGCAGGGGCATCTGGCCGTTGTCTTCTCGATGGTACGAGCGTCTAGAGGAGTTCTACCGGGCCCGAGCAGGCGTGGTTGCAGAGCCAGACCTCGGCATGGCTGACAGCGTATGTTTTCACACCCGGTTTGACCGGCAGCAAGCGTCTAAAACTGACGCAGCTACAGAAGGAGCCAATCCCCCATGTCCTACAGCACTCGCCCCAGGCGCGCGCACCGAAACCAAGTTCGCCGGAACAGCGGATGGACCGCAAGAGCTTGGTTCCTCCCCAGAGTCCTAGTCACACAACCCCGGCGACGCAGATAGCTCAAGATGCGACGTCGCCAGTCATGTATATCGACCCCAACCTGCGGATGCAGTCCGGGCCGCCGTCGCAAAGCCACCCCACGCCGTCGCCGGTGCAGCAAAACATCGCGCCGCCGTCCACCGTACCGCCGCAATTCCACAACCAAGGGCCGGTGCCAGTGCAGGTACAGCAAGCACAGCAGGCACAACAAGCACAGCAGGCACAGCAAGCGATGGGAGCGCGGCAGTCGACCGACGGTTTGGGGCTGCTGATCGAAGCGTTCGACACGCATCAGACCGGGGCGAGCGTGTCGCCTGGCGCTGGTTACGACCCGCACACGACGGCGCCCGAGTACTTCCAGCCGCAGTCGGTTCTTACCGCGGCGGATGGGTATGAACATCAGCTCGAGTATTACATTACGGATGGTGCCGCAATGGGGGGCTGGATGGGCGGGCATGGCATGGGACCGGGAATGGGCCCAGCTGGTTTGGGACCCGGGATGGGCACGGGCATGGGGAATAGCATGTATGGGTATTCGGGGATTTGAAGTGCTGGAGTGTAGCGTTGTTAACAGCGATTATTGAAAAGTTTTGTGTGTTGTCTTGGGTTGTTCTCTGAAATGTTGAAGGGTGAATAATGCTGCGGGATAGCTATCATTGTAACGGGGTTATGTGATACTCGGCATTCACTCGGCGCCGAGCTTTGGCCCACCCGCATTGCAGCTCCCATCGTCATCGGCCGGTTTTGCCGCATGCGCAAGGCCATCACAGCCATTTTTTTGCTCGAGCAACGAACGGACAAACACACTTGTAACCCACGACAGCTACCGGGACCGGCGGAGCCTTTCCCTCTTTTTCTTTCTCGAAATCATAAAAGCGACCGTCCTAGGAAAATCTCTTTCTCGAAATCTACAAAGTACATCCATCCCTTTTCCTCCGCGACATCCCCGAACCGAGCTCGCTCGGATATCGAGAGAGACGACGAACGGGAGGAGGAGCAAGCACAGGCAGGAAAGCAGAGAGTTTCATAAGAAAGAAAGATGTCAGTCGCCTCCGCGTCGGGGGGCGAGACGGCGCGGCAAGTTCTGTCGCTGGTAATGTCTTTTTTTCTTCTTCTTCCTCTCCCTTTTTGTCTTCCTCCGGTTCTAGGCTAACTTTGTTACAAAACAGTACCGCCAACTCCTCCGCCAGGGCAACCAATTCGCGTCGTACAACTTTCGCGAATATTCCAAGCGGCGCACGAGGGACGCGTTCCGGGAGAACCGGAGCGTCGAGGATCAGAGACGGGTGCAGGAGCTTGTGCAGGATGGGTTGAAGCAGTTGCAGATGCTCAAGGTTTGTTTTGCTCTCGAAAGGAGATGATATACGAAAAAGAGGTGGGGTTTGCTGATGATGGGGGACAAAACAGAGACAGACGGTTATTAGCCAGATGTATCAGCAGGATCGGTTGGTTGTTGAGGGGGGGATTTCGGTAGGTTTTATTTTTTTTGTTGAGGGGGTGAGATGGGATGGGATGGGATTGATGCTGACTTGTGCTAGGGGAAGGATAAGGGTGGGAAAGGGGAGATTATGCGGCAGAAGGATACTGGGTGAGTCGGTTTTTTTTTCCTGTGGTGATTTGTGGTGTTTGTTTGGGGCTAATGAGGTTGGTAGCTGGGATTGAGGGGTCTACAGAGTTGGGGCAGAGTAATGATGTCCACTCGGTATTATATCACTACGAGTGTGTGTAGAATATGGGAATACTCACGGGATGGTGGTGGGAAGACAGGAAGAAAGGGGGGCATTCTGGGTGGTGTAGATCTCGGGTCACTCGGCGTGCAAATGACACCTCCCAACTCCTTTTTGGAGTGATGACAAACTGTATCTTGGATCTTCGGTGTATATGTGATATGAGTGTACCCATCAGCCATCGTTCTAGAACGGAAGAAAATCAGTGTCATGGTAGGGGCTCATGGCGGGCTTCGGGGGCCATCACCGAGCAGTCGTGGTATGCATTAAACGAATATTCAGTAATCCGTAATCCATCCAGCCAATGCATCTGGCGCTGTCGCATCCCGCGTGCGACACTCGGCGCGTTTGGCTGGTCTTGCGACTGGCGATGCCACGACAGAAGCAAACTTTCAACATTTCTACGGAATACTCACCGTAGATTCAGTTTAGACTCAGCTGTGCGACCGGCGACCCCTCAATCGATCGCGGACCCCTGCCACCAATTGACCGACCACTCACCCTCGACGGAAAGCCATCCGCCCGCCTCCCCTGTTCAAACTTAGTTTCTCCAACATCCACAACGCGGTCTTGCGCTCCTCGTTGTGCTGCCCGACTTCGCACCGCCGGCTCCAACCATGTCAAAGCCATTCCGGACGGCGACGCAGACTCGTCGCGGCGTCCGTGGTGGTTTCCCCGAGCACGATGACTTTGAAGGTAGGCTGCCACCGGCGCAAACATAGCTTGACCCCTAACCTGTCTGTGAACACCAGGCCTACCCGTCCGACAATGGCGCCAGGAAGTCGTAACCATCACGCCGCCCCCAGCGGCCGAGCTTAAGGAGCAGAACGACCGGTGGGCCGTCGAACTACCCTTCGGCCTGCCGAAAGAGTTCCCGCTTCTCCCACCCCACACCCAAGAGCTCCTACGCGCCGCGCGATCAGGCCGTCTCTACAAGCGCGCCGCGCCCGACGAGGACGAGGTCGACCCCGACGGCGCCGACGCCAAGGGCGACAAGAAGGAGACAGAGTCCGCCGCCGGCGGGTTCACGGTCAAGACGTGGAAGCAGATTCCCCGTAACAGCGAGGGCCCGACTATTTCGCATCTTGCGAAGCGGCACAAGAACACCATCACGCTAGCCTCGAAAGCGATGGCGCCGGCCATTGTGGGGCCGACAGTTCGCAGAGTTACCGTCAGACACATTGACGCGGCCGGGAATCCGTACGAGCGTACCGTCACGCTGGCCGAGGGCCAGACGGTCGACGGCCAGATTGTGTCCGAGTCGATCGTGCCGGCGCCGGTTGGGATGGGTGGGGACTTGACGCAGACGACGCCGGCTAAGAGACGACCGCCGCCGCCGAAGCGGAAGCCTAAGGGGCCAGGCCGGGGGCGGAAAAAGGGGAGGTTGCCGCTGCCGATTCCGTTGCCCAGACCGCAGAGGGGAGCGGGAGAGGAGGCTTCGCAGGATATCAAGGCTGAGTCGGACAATGGCGAGGTAGGTTTTGTCGGTTGTGTTTTGGGGTGGTGCCATGTTAACTTTTTACAGGGCCGGCCTGAGAACGAAGAGAGCGTTGTTCCGGATAGCGAGATGGCTGACACGCCAGCCGGCGCATCCGACGAGGATGAGGGCGATGAAGGCGACGAGGGAGAGGAGGGAGAAGAGGAGGGTGACAATGACGAGAATGGCGATGAAGACGACCGCACACCTGATGTTGATGTTACGAATGTCACTGAGGATCAGGACCAGGAGATGCCCGACGCTGATGCGTCAGAGGTGAAGACGGCCTCGATCGAGGAGGTCGAGGATGCGCTCCGTGCTACACCGTCATCCGAGGACGACTCTACAAAATCGCGTTTCCCTCCCGCAGCTCTCGGGTCACTGGCGCCTCTTCCTGGTCCCCCGCTCCATCTTGTCTCGCCTAGGATCGAAGGAAGTCCGCTGAAGAACGTCATGATCCAGTCGCCAACCGACCCGTCACCGATGGTTTCACCAAGGCTAGCCTCTGGGACGGCGATGTCGGCAACAAGTTACATGGAAGTGCACACGACAAGCACGTCCATAGACGGCGTGACAGCAACCACGGTCGTGGAAAGTTTTGTCTCGGAGACCGTCATGGGCGGGACGGAGCTGGTATCTACGGGGATGGAGGAGGTTACAGGCGTTGAGGAGTCGAATCGCATCGAGGAGCTGCCCGATACTGATACAACCGAAGAAACAACACCAGCGGCGGCGCCTCCTCCTCCGTCTACTACCGAGGCAGCAGCAGCACCCGCGGTAGAAATCACGGAACAACCGCCACCACCACCACAAGAGGCCGCCGCCGCCACCGCCGCCGCGGGGGAGAGTTACAAGAAGGAGGATTCGTCGCCGGCGGTTGGAAAGCCGGAGAAGACGGAGACGGATGCGGCAGACACAGAGATGATGGACGACGGTGCTCTGCCCGCGGAACCGCCTAGATCGCCGGCGCTGCGGCCCGCCGCCGTGACCGAGGACGAAGACGACGGGCTTAACTTGCTCGGTAGTCTCGAACGGGAGCTTGATCGGCAGGAGGGCGTGGGTGGTTCTGGTGCCGAGAGTGCGGGTGCGGGTGCGGGTGCGGGTGCGGGGGAGCAGAAGGCTACGCCGCCTTCTGCTGTTGGTGTTGCTGCTGTCGGTGCTGTCGGTGCTGTCGGTGAGGGGGGGGAGGCTCTTAGTTCTGAGGTAGCAGGTGATGGTGGTGCGGTTAGTGCTGCTGCTGAGCCTGGGGCTGGGGCTGGGGCTGGGGCTGGGGCTGGGGCTGAGGTCGTCAAGGCGGAGTCGCCTGAGGTGAAGCAGGAGGGTGGTGCTGGCGGGGACTAGAACTGATGAGTTCCAACAATCTTGGTGGTAGTTGGTGTGGTTTTGGGTGTAACGGAACGAATATGTAGCGGTGTATTTTATTTTTTTTCATTTAGTTTTTTATCATTTCCTTTCGGATATGAGATATCCCAGCCAGCGGTCGGATTTGTTTTGTCTTGGGTTTTGGTCTTGGACTTGGACTTGGACGGGTAGGGCCTCGATAACTTTTAGGTTTTGAGAAGGCGTGGATAAAAACAAGAGGACAAAAGGGGAGAAAAGGGGGTGGGATGGCGGGGCTGGTGGGTTAGGTAGATGGGGGTTATATTATGGTTTCTAGCGGTTAAGGTAGGGGCTATATATGATAGGTTGTATGATTCTTTTATCTAGTGGTTTTAGCTTCATGGACAGACAGATAGCGTTACCTAGGTACACCTAGGTACGGTAGTGAGAATAGAATGAATGCCCTTGGGTTGTAAGAGGTGAAGTTTTGTCAAAAGTTTAGCCGTGAGGCTGATATTTGGTGGGAAGTGTTCCGGTATTCCGTCATTGTTTGTACCTAAATAGTGGTGTAGTGCCGCCCAGTACTTACCAAGCAAAAAGACTGTGAATCTCAATAAATAACAGTCTTGGGAAAGGAAGAGAAATTATAAACCACACCACCCGGTTTATCTATCTAAACCTATTCTAGGGATGGGCCGAGTGATTTGAGTTCGCTTGGTCGAGGTCATGATCAGGATATAGATAGATGGTTGACAAGTTACTCTTATAGGGGAAGGGGTTACCTATGTAAGGCAGCGGGAATCTGGAAGTTGTTAGAACCAGGTAGGTAGGTACCTAGGTAAGGTAGGGCTGCTAAAGTTTTATCGAATGCTAGGTAATGCCAATGCCCCTTCCCTTTTTGTCTTTGAACTATATAACTAAGGTAGCGCTTTCACGTTCGCTGTTTATTTTTCTTCTTTCAGGTTACCTTACTTATGCAGATCGTTATTGTCAGTTAGAAGTAAAGGCTTTTTGTCGATGATTTGTAAACGCGCGCAAGTTGTTTTTAGTTACGTGTTTGTGTATGTGTGTGTGTGTGTGTGTGTATGTGTGTGTGTGTGTGTGTGTGTTTTATTGTGTCAAGCAGTGGGTAGAGTTAGGTTCTTTCCTGGTGCTTGAGGATAGGACAATTCTAGTTGGTTTACAAAAGGAGAGGATAGGGAAGCGTCTGGGTGGTAGAAAAGATGAGGCGGTCAAGGTTGGGCGGTGAGCGGATATTGTTACGGGTGGTTGGTTTATAATCTCTCGCCTGGTGGTGTGCCCGATATACAACAACAGAAAAGTCTCCAGTTAAGTAGTCAGGTGAAGGTGTCCAAGGTTGGCGGTGAGCGGATCTTAGTATACCGTTATTCAGTTCGCCGTGTGTCTGATGTCTCGGGACATGTGTGTGTGGCTCGGTAGGTTGGGGTTTTCTGGGGAAAAGGAGAGAGGACCTTGCAACTCTATCTGACAGCTATTAGGTATGACCATTCTCCTCTTTTTTTTTTTTTTTTGTTTCTTGTCCGCCGTTCAGCAAAGGTGGGATGCGTTAAGTCGATGGTAGCTAGGTACCTAGGCAGGGCCTTAACACACTACCTCCTACCTAGGTAAGGTACCTGCCTATTCTAGATGTCGAATGAACAGGGCAGCGAAACAAACCAGTCATCCAAGCTCAGGAGAACCATAAAAAAAGCAAATGTGTTTCATGAAAACATGCCATCATCCAACAGTGGCGAAATCTGGCCCTCGTAGAGTAGTATCCGAGAGAGACATACTCCATACAGTATGTTTTTACTAAGTCACCAACCACCACCACCACCTGATTCACACCCTGCCATAGCGGTGTGGATAGAAGAATAGCATGTGATTTTTTTTCTGAGGTAGAGCATGTGTATCCATCCGTTCGTGTATGTGTATCTCAGCCCCATTTCCCATTCCTCTCTCTTCACCAATCCCCAATCTCCAGCCCAGGCGGCATGCCCAGCTCCCGACTTGCTGTGTGGAGGTGGCGCTTTTTTTTTCTTTTGTTCAACCTACCGGCCGTTATCATATATATAACGGCCCGAGTGTGTGGAGATATGGGTGGTGGCTGCGGGATGCAACGATATCCCGACGATCGATTTGATCAGAACTAAGGTACCGGGTGGCATTCCTAGTGGATGGGGGGAAGAAAGTTTAAAACAGCCACACGGAGAACAGGGAAATGCGGCTAGGTACCTTACTTTTCTGCGCACACTTGGCCGGCTTCCTAGGTAGGTAGTAGGTAAGGTAGGTAAATCGCCGGCGGAAGATGTTGTGTCACTCTCGCAATGGCCGGTAGGTAGCCGGTTGCCGGCAGTTCGTCGGGGGTCAGTTCGGCGTTTTGGTTCCGGTCAAGGGGGGTCAACAGATAAATACGGGAATGGGGTGGAGATGAAGACAAGTTATGGGTGAAAGGTGGTGAGAGGTAGGATAAAGGGGAAGGGGAGGGGATCACAGCAGTTGATGGATTCTGGATGGATGGATCATGGACGGGTCTTGCCGGCAGGCGAGTTTGAGCTGGGGAAGCTCAAGTCACACGGGACCTCAGTCTGCTCCCCACTCCCAATCTGAAGGTGATTAGCTTTGTGTCACGGCGCTTGGGTCTTTGGTCGGACGTCCTTGGGGTGTTTTTCTTGGAACTGGTCTGGTGCTGGGTTGGTGCCGTGTGTGTTTGTTTGCCACCTTATTTTTTGCTCGGAAAAGGGATGAGAACCGAGTTGGGAAGGTCGTTTATGTTGGTGAACCAAGTACCGACACGGATCCAGACCAAGTGCCGGTGGTGTGGATGCTGTCAACGGTCCCAGCTCAAATTTTGTCCCTAAAAGAGGAATGGGTGGTGTGTGTCTGCCAGCACAAAAACACAAACACATACACCGACACGCACAAGGGAGCATGAAATTTGCGTGTCACCGAGGCTGGCTGCGCGCGCTCTCGCGTCCACGACCGACCGGGAGACCTTTCCGATGCGTGGGCAAAAAGTCTACGAGCCGAGAGGAGAGAAAAAAGGCAGCCCTGTTTGCTGCGATATGTCGTGCTTCCCACCCACACGGCTTCGCTGGCGTCGATCGCCGTTTTTTCTGGACTTGGCTCGGTCTCAGAGCGGCGTTTGGCTGAACATGGCTGAGGCTCTTGTCCAGCATTTTGTTGGATGTGTGTTATCGAGAGGAAAAGCAAAATATGCTGGAGAAGTGATCCAGATGAACATGCTGGATCCTGGGATGCCCCCCCCTTTTCACGAGATTGAATCTGACCCCATCCATGATGGTCCTTGGGAAGCAATTCTAGAGTCGATAAGATACGACGTAGCTTGGGTCTGTGTTGACTGTGGTCTGGGGAAGGAGCGAAGGTCTTGAAACCTTGGCCGTCTTTTCCATCTCATCCAATCTCTAAACACGCTTTTGTGCTGGGAGCCGTGTGCACAACCTTTTTCCTCCCAGAAATATATTAAAAAACAGCCTAGCCGTACCTACAGAAAACAAGAGCTCGGTGTTCTGGTCTCTCTCCTGGGACCCTTCTGTCGGTCTCAGACAGCCATTTCACCGCAGAACCGTATCGGAATATTTCCCACACCTTCCTCCCCCCCTCTTGTTCACCTCTTCTCTTCGTCTTTCTCCCCGACCTCTTTTATTTCCTTCTCTCCAATTCCCTCCCGCATCGCGGTACTGGCTTCTTTCTGCTTTGTCACCAGCTACATCACCTTCGTTCCGTTCTGTCAATGTTTTCGGCTGCCGAGCACATCCGTCTCAAGTTTGCCTGCGCCGACCAGAACAAGATGGCTGCTATCGAGTCTGAGAAGACGCAGCCGCTGCCGGTCGTCGCGGAGACTAGCGACCATGGCGGTAATACCACTACCAAGCCTGAGAGCGTCGAGGCGCACCCGGTTGCGTCGTCGCGTGGTATGACCACGACTTCGTCTCTGGAGATCATCTCGACGGGCGGCGCTGGTGGGAATGAGGAAAACACTGCCAACTATCCGACTGCTGGTCGCCCCTGGGAGAACAGCTGGGAGACAAACAACGCTGGTGCGACCAATGGAAACACTACCGCAGCCCGCGACCTCGAGAGTGGACAGCATGATCTCATGAGCTTCAAGCGCATCCTGGCACTCACGGCACTGTCTTGCATGTGGGCAGGTGCTCAGGCTCCGTTGTACTTCTTCGGTATGTGTCGGTCTCTTCGTCCACAATGAAATCTAACAATGAATGACAGCTGCCGTTCCTGCCTACATTATTGCCGACCTCGGCGGAGCCGACCATTGGGTTTGGTTTGTCACGGCCAATCTCCTGGCTACCGCCGCCATCTCACCCTTTGTCGGCGCCTTGTCGGATCTCGTTGGGCGCCGGTCGGTCGCTCTCATCGGAAGCATGGCAATCATCATCGGCCAGGTTATGTGCGGGGCCGCCCAGGAGATGGATGTCTTCATCGGTAAGAATATTTGGCCTTTATATGATCAATGCTAACGATGCACAGGAGGCATGGCTGTCTCGGGTATTGGCACCGGAATCTGTGAGCTCACGGTCCTCGCTGGAGTTTCGGAGCTTGTGCCTATCTCTCGGAGAGGGTACTATCTCGCCGCGGTTACGCTCTCGATTATCCCGTTCCTCCCCTCGGTTCTGTTTGCGCAGCTGATTGCTTCCAATTCCTCGTGGCGATACATTGCGGTTCTCACTGCTGGAACGGCCGGACTCGCCCTGGCCATGGCGTTCGTCTTCTATTCGCCTCCGCTTCCAATCGAGCATCAGGAACGTGAGCGTGGCGATAAGTTTGGGCTGATCAAGAGAATGGACTTTGTCGGTGGCTTCCTTTCGATTGCGGGAGTCGCTGGTATTGAGATTGGTCTTCTGGGAGGCGGCTACCAGGTGTGTCCTTTGTTTACTTTGCTTTCTTGGACGACGCTGACCATATAGTTTCCGTGGACGAGCGCTGGGGTCCTGGCACCCCTTATCGTTGGAGCCGTTTTGATCCTCTGCTTCATCGCATGGGAAATTTGGGGGACGGCATACCCGATGATACCGAAGCGGGTTGGGAAGGCGCCTAGGACGCTCCTCCTGACCATGGTGATCACGTTCATCTCCGGAGCCAACTTCTTTGCTGTTATCATGATCTGGCCGAGTCAGGCATACAACGTCTATGGTCACGAGTGAGTACTTGTGTTTTTTTCTTTGGTGCAATCACTAACATGTGTAGTCCCATCGGTGTTGGTATCCGTGGCTTGCCCTTCGCCTTTGGCACATTGGCCGGCTGCATCGTATCACTCGTTCTTTTGTCCGTTCTCCGCGGCAATATCAAGTGGATTCTCTTCGGCGCTTCGATCCTGATGACGGCTGGCTGTGGCGGTATGGCAGCTGCGCGGGTGGACAACATCAACACGGTTTACGGCCTGTTGTTCCTCGCTGGTCTCGGTGTCGGCGGGATCGTGGTTCCAGCCTCGATGGTGACAACCTACATCTGCCCGCAAGACCTGATCGCGACCATCACCTCGCTGACCATCACGATTCGCATTATCGGTGGCGCTGTCGGATATGCCGTTTACTACAACGTATTTGCGAACAAGCTGGTTCCGCAGCTGACAAAACTCGTCGGCGGGGCCTGTGTGCAGGCTGGAATCACGGACGAAAAGATGATTGGGACGATCATTAAGCTCACGGCGTCGTCCCTGACGGAAAAGATTCGGACTCTGCCGGGGGTTGATGATGCCGCGTGGCTCAAGATTGTGGCGGCCGGACAGCAGGCTTTTGCGAATGCATACCCCTGGGTGTACTTTTGCAGTCTGGCGTTTGGGTGTGTTGCGGTGATAGCCAGTTCGTTCCTGGGGGATATCTCGGAGTTTGTAGATGACCGGGTGGTTGTTCCCATTTGAGGCCATCTGCGTCTGCGTGTATATGGGGGGTGAACTCACAGGCTGTTTACATGGGTTCTAGATATGTGCTGGGCATATGGGATGAAATTCCGAGGGGTGTTTACAGCGGAGTAATCACGGGTTGATGTTTTGGGCTGGTTGATACCATCGGACGGAGTCTGCAGGAGCTTCTCTAGACAAGTAGTCTCAGAGATTATACTTTGTAATTGACATTCTCCTATTCCCTTCAGATAACCATTAGTGATTTATGTGCTAAACTCGTAGTTGTGGGTAAGTGAGATGCTCTCTGCGTCGTCAGTCACCTGTTTGCCAGACTGGTGTAAATAAAGACTAGACTCTCCATACACTTTGCGTCGGATGTGGGAAAGGAAGGCATCCCCACGTCTCTATTAAAATGATCCAGAACCCAGGTCAGGCCATAGTGGTCCTATTCCGCAGACAGAAATGCAAACCTCTCCCCCTTACCTGAATTCCAACAGCAAAAAGGCCGCTCATAGAGAGACGTTTATACGTTTGTAGTCGACGATCCTCGTATTCTTGCTCTACAAACCACCAACAAGATCAAACTCCTCCGCCATGCCGTATGTACGTTAACCTAGCCTAACAATGCCATACATAGTCATTTCCTTACGAATCAGGCACATCACCAAACCGATACTGCCCCCAAGCAAAGCTCCCCTCATGCATCGTCCACGTCCTCCTCCCGCGGTCGTCCCCGCCCGCGCCGGCGGCGATATAAAGCGGCATGAGATGATCCATCCAAGGATGCGCCTGTCTCGCGTCGGGCCGCTGCGCGGCCTCTCTCATCCTGTCCTGGCGCTGGTCCGGCGCAGCCTCGACGGCGTCCTTGAGCGCCTCGTCGAACGAGACGACATACGGCAGCGGCTGCCCTCCCTTCTGGCGGGAGATGCGAAAATCGCGGAGGTTGTGGACCGTCATGCCCGTGCAGATGATGACGACGCCCTCGTCGCGCAGCGAGGAGACGGCTCTCCCAAGATTGTAGTGCGCGTCTGGGTCCTCGGACGCGAAGAGGGAGACCTGGACCAGCGGGACGGTCAGGGATTCCGTGGGAGACGAAGGGGGGAAGGCGACGTTGAAGCCGGAGAAGACGCCGTGGTCTAGGCCGCGGGTTACCAGGCGCGAGGGGATGCTATGCGAAGAAAGGAGGGACTGGATGTGGGACGCTAGCTGGGGCGAGCCGGTTGAGGGAAAAGTGGCTTTGTAGTAGGACGGGGGGAAGTTGTAGAAGTCGTACACCAAGGGGGTGGTGACGGCTGAGTTGATGTGGATCTCGGAGGGCGTCTCGGGTTGCCAGTGGGCCGAGAAGACTACTACCGCTTTTGGGCGGACGCGCTGGGTTATCTCGCGGCCGATGGATTGCAGGACGGCGTAGGCTGGGTGGGCCGTGTTGTATTGGACGTCAGGCTTTTTGGAGGTTAGTGTTTTGATGGTTGGTGAGGGAAAAAAAAGGGGGGAAGGGAGTTACATACGCCGCCGTGGCTGAAGAAGTAAACGGGCATTCTCTTGGTGGAAGAAGACATGCTGGGCGATTTTGTGCTGAATGTTTTGGAGACAAATAGCGACAAGTTGCTGGACCACGTTCCGAGGCTTTTCATCAACAATGATGAGAAAGGGGTAGTAGTAGTATGATGATTCAATGAGAATGAGGATGAGGACGACTGCAGAAGGGCAATGAAAATTCCGATGACGATAGGCACTGCAATTGACCAGAGAATAAGTTGTCTCCTCCACATTTCAGGTTTTTGTCTGAGAAAAATGATTTTTGAGAGTTTGAAAGTGAATACCCCCTTTTTGTATCCAAAGTCATTCGACCGGCCGGCGTCCGGTTAAGCTTCCCCTCGGAACCAAAATTGGTAAGGTCTGAATAATTCCTGCCGGGCCGGCAGTCCACTCGCCGTCTCGGGGGCCGAATCGCGCGAACTGTCAATCACGCCATCTCCTCTCCTTCGATTCGAGATAGCTAGCTGGTTGGGATATTCCTTCCAGATACATAGCTGAGGGTCCCCGGACCAAGCAGCAGTTCGTTTGCTTTGGTCTCAATGGGTGAACCTGTCAGCAAAGGACATGGCGGGGTGTCTCCGCTTTTCCATCTCGTGAACTTCAGCACCTGTAAAGATGCCCGATCTATTCAAGTAATAGGGCTGGAAAATCATTGGAAGTTATTACGGTGGCCTATGTCTCACAGAAAATTCAAGTCATCTTTTGCCGCGTTCGAGACGTGCCAAGTTATCGCGTTCTGGACGAACGGAGTCGTCTCGCAGTGAACAAACGACCTTGGCTAAGGTAGTCGCTGCGGCCCCCACCAAGGCGCAGCAACAGCCCCAGCGGCAGCAACCCGTCGTCCAAAATAGCAGAAACTCGAGCGGATTTTAACTTTAGATCCCATCTCAGATATAAAAAAGCGGTACATCTACCTACCTACCTACCCGACACCTCACGACGAATCTAGTTTACCATTTCATCTCTCTCCCTCTCTCTCACACACACTCACAAGTCCGTCGCAAAACAGAGAGACAACTCCAGTTTTCAAAACAACAGCACCACAACCATGTCGCTCACCTACCGAAACCCCCTCGTCATCCCGGCGGCGGCCCGCCACACGGCAACAGTCATCTTCTTCCACGGCCTCGGCGACTCAGGCCACGGCTGGTCGTTCGCCATCGAGAACTTTCGGCGGCGCGAGAAGCTGAGCGGGGTCAAGTTCATCCTGCCGCACGCGCCCAGCATCCCCATCACGGTGAACGGGGGCTACAGAATGCCGGGCTGGTACGACATTGTATGTCTTTTTTCTTTTTCCCCTCTCCACGCAAAAAGGCGTGTTAACAAACAAAACAGACCGACATGGGCCGCGACGTCGACTCGCTCCGCCGCAACGAGGACAAGGAGGGCCTCCTGCGGACGACCGAGTACGTCCACTCGCTGATAAAACAGGAGATGGACGCGGGCATCCCGTCCAACCGGATCGTTTTGGGGGGGTTCTCGCAGGGCGGCGCCGTGAGCCTGTTTGCCGGGCTCACGGCCAAGGTCAAGCTGGCGGGGATCGTGGCGCTGTCGGCGTATCTGATGCTCAGCGGGCAGTTTGCCGAGCTGGTCCCCAAGCCCGAGTTCAACAAGGACACGCCCGTGTTCATGGGGCATGGGGACTCGGATATGGTCGTCCCCACGCAGCTGGGTATCCGGTCCAAGGATGTGATCAAGGGGCTGGGGTACGATGTGACGATGAAGGTCTATCCGGATCTCGAGCACTCGGCTGATCCGCAGGAGATTGAGGATGTGGCGGATTTTATCACCAAGGTGTTGGGGGAGAGGGAGGGCGAGGGCAAGTCGGAGCTGTGATCAAGGGGTTTCTGCTGCTGTGGGTGGGGGGTGTTGGGAAGGCGTTTGGGATGTCATGGTTTACGTTTACGGGAGCCGGTGTTTGGCAGCATGGGAATGGGATCACTATGGGTTCTAGAGACATCTTGAGATGGCTATTGGCGGATCTTTAGCCGGGGAATTATCTGGTCTTTGAGGATAACTTCTCATATATCCTTGATAGTTGCCTCTATACGGATTATTCACCAAACAATCATCCACTGTGGGGTTGCCTGGACATCGCTGAAGTTGCGCGAGATGGCCCGTGCGCTTATCGCACCCATGACCTGCGCGTCACAAGCCGAGCCCACTTGGATCGATTAACTATTAGTTAGCAGCGCAGGCACATCCACAGGCCGGCTGCCTCGAGCTTCGGTCTGTTTGCGTGTTTTGTTCGTTGGTCGGTCGAGCAGATTTTGGGCCCTTCTTCTTATTTCGCAAAGCGCAAAGAGACTCGGTCTGCGGTCTCGAATCCGGAACCCCGCGGTTGCGATCCGCCGTTGTCCGTCATCCCAAGTAAACAAAGACAACCTCCTCCTCCCACCACAAGATGGCGCCACCACCACCCTCCCCGCCATCACCAACCCTCTCCCAGCTGCCCCCCGTACCCGGGAGTCCGACCTACTCCTACGCTTCCACCGCGGCAAACCCAAACCTCTCACAATACAACCTCCCGCTCCCGCCGCCGCCGACGCCCGCCCACGCCGTCCTCACCAAAGCCGACCTCGACCACTCCCAAACCGCCTACGCCGACCTGATCGCCTCAGCCAAGTCCTACCGCATCGCCCTCGCGACCCTCTCCACCGCCGCCTCCTCCTTCGGGTCCGCCCTCGAAGCCTGCGCGCGCCTCAAAGAAGCCCGCGCCGAGCCTCTATCTCCCACCCCGCCTGCACGGGGACCGGGGGTGGGAGGCGGCGGCACGCTCTCGATGACGAGCAGCTTCCACGCGGCCGCCAAAGCGTCGACCTGCACGGCCGACGCGCTCCTGACGGTGGCGGGCCTGCAGCACCTCGTGGCGAACCACCAGCATATTCTGTCGGAGACAGTCTACCGCGCGTTCGAGGTACCCCTGCTGCACGAGCTGGACAAGTGGCGCGGCGCGGTCGAGGACGAGGAGGAGAGCTACGCGCGCGCCGTGGCGGCGCAGAGCAAGGAGATTCGCAGGCTCGAGAAGGAGGGACTAAAATTGCACAGACAAAAACGGAGGGATGTGGCCAAGTTCCGGGGCCATCTGGTCGAGCTGACGACGAAGCTCGATGGGCTGACGGCGCTGCATGGGGATCATGCGCGCACGCTGCTGCGGGAGAGCCAGGACACGTCGGTGAGGATTGTCGAGGCGAGTTGTAGTCTTGTCCGGGCCGAGGTGGATATCTTTGAGAGTCTGGCGCGGAAGGGGTGGACGGGCGGCGGGCTGGATGATGTCCTGGAAAAGGGTGTGGATCTGTTTGCGAGCGAAGAGCCCGTGGGGATCGGCAGGGGCGTGTCGTCGGCGGATGTGAATGGTGGGATTGGGGGAGGAGGTGGTGGTGGTGTAAGTGGTGCGGCAGCGGGCGGCGAGGCGAGTAAGCTTTTCAGTATCTTGCCGCCGAAGAGTATTCTGGCCGACAGCGGGTCGGTTGATTCTCTCGGCGGTAGTGGTGGTGGTGGCGCGCATAATAGGAGTGATAGTCTCCTTGCCGATACCGACCGGTACCAGAGCCTTGCCGGTGCTGTTTCGGAGCACCACCAAAACGCGGCGGCGGCGAGAGAGCAAAGGGATACGGATAGTGTCTTCTCCGAGTTTAACAGGCCGAGGCCGCTGAGGCCGTTCTCGCCACAGCCGCAGCCGTTGCGGCTCAACCCGGACGCGCTGCTGGGCGGTGTCGTGGATGTCATGAGTCCGACGGAAGAGGAGAACCCGGCGACGGCGACGGCGATATCAAGGAAACAGACGGGTGAAGTAGTAGAAGAAGAAGAAGACGAGGTGGTGGAGGGCTGTGCGATCGACGAGGAAGAGGACGACGAGGAGGCGCATCCGTGGCGGAATGAGGGGCTTATTAGACGGAGGGGGACCGAGACTACAGAGAAGGCGGGCGCAAGCCCCGGGATAGATGGGAGGGAAGAGGGAGATCAAGATAGAGACGGAGACGGGGAGGTGGACGGGGAGGTGGTGGTGAATGAGGTGCGGCAGGTCGGGGTGGAGGATGGGAGTTGGACTAGTATTCGGGGGTCACAATAACCTCTTTCACCTCAGGCTTGTCAAGGGAGGGGCGGTTCTTCTAATGGCCATGAGTGTATGACGGCGACGACGGCGGCGGAGGTGGCGGTGTTATTTAATAAGTGGGGTTATACTGTACCTTTACAGAGCAGTGTGGTGGTATATTACATCGGTTGGGGGGAGTTGGCTACGGATACACCTGTACCTACCTACCTAGGTATCCGCGTCGTGACCTCTGTATCATGCGTTTAGAGCAGCATAGCTTTGTTAGCATCATGGATATCAAGTATCTCTAACAAGTAGGTATCTATCTACAAAGTTTTATTAGGAATCCATCACATGGTCAATTCTGAGTGACAACACTGCCGTTCTCGAAAACACAGCCGAGTACTCACACCGTCACGAACTTAGATAAGAACCTGGAAGGTGTCAAGATTCAAGAATGAGCATCGTCATGTTTCATTTATCCTCAAGACTCAAGAATCGAAAGCAAGCCAGGAATGTCAGACAACGCAAAACGCAAAAACGCCCAGCTATGCGTCCATCCATCCTTCCTACAACCGTATCCGAATGGGATACACCGTACAAAGCCCAGTAGCAACGTAGCAACCATGGTAATTTCAAAACACATCCTCCCACTCATCTCCCTTCATCACTGAGCCCCGGCCCCGAAGAGACTCAAAATAAAAGAGAGCCATGAATCATTAATCTAGAATATCTCCTCGTCCCTCACTTTCATCATGCTGTATCTACACACACTACACCCACCCCCTCCCCTGTTGCCTAGCCCAGCCCAGAGAAACTACCTAGGTCTACTCATCCTTGTCAGCAGAGACAATCTCCTTGCGAAACAAGCCAAACCACAGATCCAACCAGAAAATCAGCTTCCAGTACAGACTGGCGCGGTACCAGTCAAACTCGCCGGTATCCGTCCGCGGCACCTCGTTCCCGATGATGGAACCCGAGAACCAGCCGAGGAAGGGCACCCTGGCCAGCAGGCGCTGCGTGGCCGACGGCGCGGGCAACAAGGCCTGCTCGACGGGGAGCACCTTGATTTTGCGCGCATTAGGAATAACCGTGCAAAAGTCGTTTTGTTGTTGCTGTTGCTGTTGCTGTTGCTGTTGTCTCTCAGGTGCAGCCCCCCCCTCGAAGCCCGTCGCGAGTGCTGCTTGGCCCGTTACCGTGCCCGTGGTAGCAGTCCCCGCCGTCGACGCGACCGTGCCCGTGTCGGCCGTCCGCGTCGAGGCCAGCGACCGCGGAGGAGAAAAGTCAGCGGCGTCCGGGTTGAGCATGTCCCGCATGAACGCGGCCGTCTGGAGATTTCTTGTCTGTCGCGGTGGCGGGGGCGTGAATTCGAAGCTGTCCGGGTTCAGCATGGCGCTCGTAAAGCCTGTGGTATCGACCGTTGTTGTTCCTTTCCGTCGTCGCCGGGGCGCTTCCTCCTGCACATCCAGCGGGACAACATCGGGAATCGCCTCGTCGCGGGTCGGCGGCCCGCCGCGGTAGAGCTCTGCGTAGACCAAATGGCCGAGCACGGACTGGGGCGAGGCATAGATCGCATTGTCGGCGGCCTCGGCCGACTCGAACGTCACCTTGACCCAGTGCTGGCCGGCGGCGATGCGGTTGACCTTCTCGCGCTCCTCGGGCGTCAGCGGCCGGCGCTTTGTGTAGGCCGGGTCGCGCAGCTCCGACTTGTACCGCCTGCGCTCGAAGGGGGGCTCGCGCGGGTAGTCCTCGCAGATGCGGCCGGCGATCTGCTCAAAGTGGTTGAGGGCCGCGTACTGATGTTCCGGCGAGCGGTAGCCGCGCAGGACCACCTCGGTTGGCTCTTTCCGCGTCGCGGCGGCCGGTGCCGCTGTCGTGGTGTCGTCTAATCGCTGCGCTGCCGTGTTTGTCGTCGCTGGGGCGGCCGTGTTTGGTGCAAGGGTGTTGGCCCAGCTGGAAAAGATCTTGTCGGCGGCCGCGATGGTCGGGTCTTCTCTCCTCGCCGGCGTCCCCGTCTTGGATCTTGAGCGGCGAGTGGACTTGCCGAAGGACCCCTTCTCGCTGACGGCCCGCCTGGCACGGCCGGGACCTTCCTGTCTGTAAAATTTGGGTTAGAATTTATTATTCTGTGGCTGGTTGAAAAAGACGGAGGGAAACAAACTCTGGAAAGACCATGGCAAATGGTCGCTGGATGCCGTCGTCGCCCACGTAGAGCTCGTCGTCGGGTACGTTGTGCAGAATGAGCGGACGGGCCATTTGTTTGGGCCTTGCAGACGACAGGCACAGCCGGAGGAATGTGGCAGGGGATTAGCGTGTGTTGGAAGGCGGCGCCGTGCGAATGGGAGTGGGAGGACGGTTCCAGCAGGGACGAAGCTTGTGAAAATGTGAGGGCTTCTAAAACTGGCGCGCGGATTCGAGGCAACGGCGCGCTCCAACAGACGACCTCTCTGCCCCAGCAACAGCTGGACAGCTCCAACTTTTAAGTGGGGCCTCTGACTATCAGTAAGGAAATAACGCCCCGGTATAGCGATGGCTATCCCGTGTGCTGGTTGCGCTTAAGAGGGGTGCGTCTATTCGCTTAAGAGGGCCTTGTCCGGGGAGCAGGCTCACCTTGCGCCGAACAAACAGCCCACCACTCCCTCGACGCAGTCCCACGCTGCAGAGGCGCACAAAAACAACATGGCTTCCGCAAAGGAGAGGGAGAAAAACATGGACGACGACGTCAACTACGTCGTCTACGTCCGGCTGCCCTTCAACCGCGGCGACTTCGTTGATCCCCCGCCGGTGAGTTCGCACTGTGCTCGTTACCGACTGTCCACGGAATAGGCAGACACTGACGCTGACGGGAGTAGGTCAAATGGGACGAGGAAAAGTCAGAGAAGCTGTGGTCCATCCTGTCGGATACATCGAGTGAAATCAACTGCAAGTCTTTTTGTTCATTCTAATTGCTTGAAGCAAGCAGAGATACTAATATATGCCCCAGGGAACGACCTGTAAGCGGACAGCCAGCCAAGCGGCGGCACCGTGGGAGCTAACACTGTGCCGCAGCGCCGCCCAGTTCGAGGTCACGGTCGAGTTCCTGCTACAAATGGCCGCCTACCTGACGGAGCGACACACGTCGGCCCTGAAAGCCCAGATGCGCAAGGCCGCGACCGCCCGCGGCGGCGGCGGCGCCGGGTCGAATGCGCCCTCGCCCGTGCCCGGAGCCGAGCCGGCCGAGTTTCCGGCCCTGCCGCTTCCCCTCGCCGCCGAGGCCCTGCGTCGCACCGGTTCCGCCGCCGGCCGCGCCCCTTCGTCTCTGTCCGTCCGCAAGGACTCGCCTCTGCCGCGCAACAATAACAACAACGACCCGACATCCGCCGGTCCCGTCCCCGCCGCCAAGACGACGCTGCCGATGCGCCCGCAGGTGTCCCGGAACTCGTCCGCCGGAACCGCCGTCCCCACGCACGCCCAACTCGCCAACAAGCCAGCAGCAGCGGCGACCCCTCCTCCGCGCCGCCGTCTCCCGTCCCTGGGTATTTCTACTCAGGCGGCAGCAGCCTATGCCGCCGCCGACGAGAGCGAGCCGCAGACGGCCAGCCCGCCGGCGTCGTCCATCTCATCCGACTCATCATCGTCGTCGTCATCCGAAAGCCCAATTCAAAGCCGCATCATCCGGCGCCCGCCGCGTTTCCATTCCAAAGCCGGAGCGGGCGGTGGGAACGGCGATGACGACGACGACGACGACGAGATGGAGCCCGCGTTCCTCCCGCTCCGCGGTTCGCAGCGCGAGTCCACACTGACCTCGGGAGGGAGCAGCGGGCAGGGGCAGGATCTCGGCGCGACGGTGCGCGGGGTGGGGGACGTACGCGGCGGCGGGCTTGCTGCGAGACGGCCGGCCCGGGATGCTGCGAAGGAACAAAAGTCGGTGGTTCTGTCGCAGACGTCGGACTCGTCCACCAGCTCGGCGGCTATGGTTCCGCGGAACAGGGGCGAGCGCGAGCGCGGTGCGCCGCCTGGGCCGTTGTCGCCGAGGCGTACGGCCGAGTTGGCGGGGAGGAGTCCGAGGGGGAAGGGGAAGGGCGTGTCGAGGGAGGGGAGCGATGGGACGCCGAGTATGGGGAGCAGCTTTAGTGATCTTGACGGTATGTTTTGTGTCTATCTGCTGGCTTGTTTGGGCTGGGGGTTGGGACGGGTTGGCACTAACTTTGTTTGTCTAGATGCTTCGGTGACCCAGTCTGCGCTGGAGGAGCACCTTGCTAGCAGGATGCAGGAGGGCACGATTGGGAGTCGGATGAGCACTATCGGCCAGTATGTTTTTCTCTCTAGAACTAATGACAGACGGGAAACGTCGCTGACTGGTGACATCTAGGGCGTTCCGTAGTCGCTATCTTCCCAACAAGGCGAATACACCGCGCGAGACATGACGGTCGAAGAGTCGGAAGCATTGCTAGGCGTTTGGTGGCGGTTTGCATTTCTGGTATGGATGTATTTTGTGATGGTATGGGTTCTGGGACGGACCCTTCGAGGAACTTGGGGGCTAATGCGGGTACTACATAGAAGAAACGGCGCAGATCCGTGGTTTCTTGACTTCTTTGTTTTACTACTATTATTATTTTTCAAGTAGCGATCACCAGATGCTAGCGAGATGACTAAGTTGCCCCTTGGGTAGCTGACCTGATGCTGTGTAATACCTCAACTGTTTATGTACGTGGTTGTTCTAAAATGGCGATGTATCCTTGGTATCTGTGCTGCCGTTAAGGTGTGCCAGAGATCGGAAGGGCACAAGGCACAATGTCCAACCCGGAGTTTGTGGGGGGGCGCTTGGGGATGGGGCAAGCAGGTGGCTAGGTGGGTGGGCAACGTTCCAGGTCGCGGTGGACAGATCTGGTGATTTGTGTGTACAAGACAACAACACACCGCATGTGGGCTCTTGAGAGATACTGGTACGACACATGTACGCAACGATCTTGGACGGTACTACTACCTGGGCTTTTTGGACGGTCGGTGACATAGTCTTAAAGATTGCTGGTGTCGAACATTGGTCTTTGCCATCGATCGGGTATGGTTTTCTATACCGAGTGTCGATGCCGCTCGAAACTACTACCGTCGACTCAGCACCGCCTGACTGAACTTCCAGCAAAGAATTTCTACTTCGCAACTTTTCATGTCTGAGACTGTAGAACTGGACTCTACATGATGACTTTGGTGATATTGGTCAGAAGATACAAAACTGGAGTCAGGATCATAATGTCTGTCCTTTCGAAACTCTCTGTTTTCTCGTATTCTATACTTTCAACTTAACACGACCTCAAGCCCAAGCTTTGTATCATCATGCAAATAATGTATTTGGCCAGAGCCACACATAAAAACAGCTGTCGAGTCACCATACATCAAACGGCTCTTATCCGACGTGAACACAAGCTGCTATGCGGAAAATGGCGAGTAACATCCAGCGTCTCACTTAACAAGGTATTATTCATATCGGCCCAGATCTATCCCCGAGCAAACATCTGCAGCTACCCTGTCCAATCCTCCCTGTCGGATCCGTCCACGCTCGTTATCGTCGGCGGGGTAATCGAATCATGTCTTGTAGTAAGGCGTCGGGGCGATGTACGGCTCCTCTTCTATTCTCTCGTTAGCCTGGATGTCGTTGGGGGTCGAAAGCTCGGGGAAATGCCGAGCCAATCATTCTTTCAGAAGTGCCCCCCTTTTCTCTAGCCATCGGGTACTTGCAGCAATGAAACTACCTTGTCCCTGGCAACGTCGCATCATGAAGTATACTAGAACAGAAACAATTCACTTACCCTCTGGAACACGCAGAGCCCTGGGCGGCTTCTTGGGGTTGTTGCACTCGTCCCGCCAGTGGATGTAGTGCCACAGACTGAGTTTCTCGACCTTGCCCGCCTCAAGGTCGCGTGAGCTCAGCCGGGCGGCCCGGGGAACCAGGTTGACCTCGCTCCCGCCAGATGTAGATCCAGCAATGTCGCTCTCGGCGTGAGGCTCGCTCTTTAATTCAATCACTTCCACCTGCGGTCGTCCTTCCAACAGCTCGGCCCGCATCCGTTCCTTATTCTTCATGTCCAGGTCCCGACGCATCTGCAGGTTCCGGCAGTAAAAGATGAGGAACACTGTAAGAGCAAAGAGAATGACGATGATGACGATGGCCGCGATCTCCGGGGGATTCAGAGGAGAAGAGTGGCCGTCGCTGAGCCAGGATCCGGCCTGTGTCGACGTCTGGTTCCACTCATTGTCGCCTCCATTTGCATATCCAGCCATCTTACAACTCTGCTTCTGTTTGCCTCTCGCCTGGCCAGTAGCATGGTCAGTAAGAACTGCAGGTGGAAGAAGAGCTGCAACATTCCGGCCTGCAGGGGAATGAGCTGACGCTTACCTTCGGATAGACAATGGTCCCGGATGCACGATAGGCCAGTCGAATCACTTCCAGGTCCGCTACTCCCAGTGGAGGGCGAGACAGCCGATTGCTCGAGCAGGCCGGTGCCTTAGCCGTGATCCGACCCAAGACTCTGAGGAGCAAGGTGCGCCGGAAGGAAACCGGCGTGGAGAGAGGAGGGGGGAGAACGCCGCAAGGTTCGACTACATGGTGATTGGGGCGGGCTAGAAAATATATTGAAAAAGGAGAGAGAGGGGAAACAACCCCCAAAGGTTTCACCGGTGCGGAACTGTACGATCCAAGATCTGGTCCGAACCTCCTGATCCAGTCAAAAAAGAAAGGTCACGCTGTGTCCACTCCTACAGAGAGCTCCAGGACTTTGTCTGATCTGGGAGGGAAAGAACGACAGTGCCATTTTGGACAGGGAAAGCGTGCCCATCGATGCAATTCTGGACCAATGCCATTGGTTTCCAGAGGTTCGATGAGCCCACATCCCAAAATTTCTGTCCATGTCGTGCTGCCTTCTCTGTCCAAGCAGCTCCCACGGCGTCACGTCGCACACGCAGCTTCAGACACTCCGTCCTCGAGAATCGACACCATCGGATGCCGCACACTGGCGACTAGGACCAGGGCGCCTCAAGCTGTCAGAGGCGCACAAGGGTGTCGGCAAGATGCAGGATTTGGGCCATGGTGGAGGGCGAGGTATGGCTCTCGGTCTGCCACTTCATCCCTGAGAAGCCACCTCTTACTCATCTAAACCTCATATAATGCCGAGTGGCGTCAAGCAGCAGCAGCATATAGAAAAAATAAAGCATTCTCGATTCCGCATACCACCTGACATGGTAAAGGGCTGACAGGAAAGCAATATTCCTGACCAAGGCCATGACGAGTCGCAACAAGACACACAAGTACAAGTACCCCACTCGTTGCTCCCACAAGACCCAGTCGTCTTCGCCTTCACCCTCTCTTGTCTTACCGTCCGCTTAGTCGTGCCACCCCAAGTGAGGCTAGGCCCAAGTGTCATCGGCCGTTGCGTTAACACCGACCCGCCACTGCGGACCCGAACAGATACTAGATCGACCCAAGTCGCAGTCGTCCCGCACAGCAGCAGTATGTCATTCATTTTTTCATGTTCATCGCTTCCGAGACAGCTGCTCCGTCCCGTGTTGGCGGATGACAGGCCAGGGGCTAAGGCGCCTACAGACGCCCCATCATGACTCTGAAAGCGACCACACCGCGCGGCCGGTCTTCCCCTGATTCTCGCTATGCGCAGAGGGTGAGAAACCGGGCCGAGAGCCTGGCAGAATTCCACAGCACCCGCGGCGCTTCGGTTCCTGAGTTCTCGTACCTGCTCAGCATGGTTGATAACGAGCTGGGCCGCCAAGACAGGGGGGTGCAGTCCATCAGCCACGTGCTGGAGCACCTCGAAAAGATGTACGCCGAGTTTTCCGGGGAGCTAACGGAGCTCTGCCGCAGCTTACCCAACCCGGACGAGCTGAGCCGGCAGATCTTTTGTCTGGAACGCAAGATGAGCGTGGTCTTTGCCGTTTCCGCTGGGCTCAGGGGCCGAGAGGCAGCAGCGGAAATGACCTGAGGGCGGGCGACGATGTTCGATCGGGGGCCGTGTAATGTCACGCAGTCTGTCGTGTCTTAACATACTTGTTTGTGCTGTTATACCTGTCCGAGTGTCACTGCATGCTCATTACCAAGGTTGCCAACAGCCAACTGTCATCAAAATACGGGTATATTTATCTGGGTAAAGTTACATTTATTGACATTCATACGCCAACGCTGACCAAACATCCACGGGCAAAAGAGAAGGTGAGGCTAGCCTTTTGTAGCGGATCGCCGTCGTCGCGGGCTTCGATGGTGCGGAACTTGGTGAAAAACTTGTACACCGTGTACGACATTTGCGTCAGGGCAAACTGCTGTCCGATACAGATGCGTGGCCCGCCGGAAAAGGGGGTATACTGCCATTCGACGCGGAGTGTTTCCCACCGCTCGGGCCTGAACTCTTCGGCGTCGGGTCCGTAGATGTCCTTTCGGCGGTGCATGCAGTATGACGAGTATCGGATGGGCGTTCCTTTGGGAACCAGGATGGGCAGATTGCCATCTGGGCCGCCGCCTCGAGGAAGAATAGTCTCCTTGTTTGATGTCCGTCCATTTGTAGCCACGGGTGGAAAGAGACGGAGGGCTGGATTTATCAGTAAGCCTCTCGTGGTAAAAGGAAAACAGTCCGAAAACCCGAGACGAAAGAAGAAAAGAAACGAGAAAAGGAGGTCGACACAGATATTCCCGCACCCGGGAGACAACTTTGTTCGTAGCCCCTTTTATTGGTGTGGGGATGACAGTAGCACAACAGAAAAAAGAACCTACCTTCCCTAACGACATTGTTGAGATACTTCATCTGCCGCAGCTGTTCCCACGATGGATCTTCCACGCCTTGGGCCTCAATCTCAGCCCTCAGCTTGCGGACCGCCTCCGGGTCCCGCGCAAGCAGGTAAAACACGGCCGCCAGCGACGCCGCGAGCGTATCGCGGCCGGCCACGACAATGGTGAGCACGTGATCGACGACGTGATCCTCGGGCAGGCCCATCCTGAGCAGCTCATCGAGGAAGACATACTTTTTCTCGTCCGGCTCCCTCCCCTCGGCTTTGTCCCTCGCTCGCTCGGCCACCACCTTTTGGATGTAGAAGCGGATGTACGCGCGCACCCTGGCCGTAGCCTGCCGCAGCTTGGAGTGGGGAAGATAGAAGAGCAACGGGCCGAGACGGGAGAGTTTTGCGGATTCGTTGCTGGCGTAGTCGAAATCGGCCAGGAAGCGGAGGGCTGAGGGGTCGGCGCTGAGCTGGCTGTCGGTCGAGTGGCCCAACAAAAAATCGGTGGACGAGTCCATGGTCATCTTTTGGAAGAGCAGCTGCAGATCCACGACCGGTTTGGTCCTGTCGGTGCTGACCGGCACTGCTGCGAGGAGGTTGCGCACGTGCCGGTCGAAGCACCGCAGCCCGTCGGCGACGACCTGGTCGCGCATGAACGAGGGGCGGAGCACGGCGCGAGCCGCGCGCCACGTGTGTCCGTTGGACGCGAAGATGCTTAGCGGGCCGAGGACCGGAAGGGCAGCCCAGAGGCGCGGGCCGGCGATGGGCCAGTCGTCGAATTTGGTCGCGAGGATGGCTTGGATGTTGGCCGGCTCGTCGGTCATGAGCACGGAAGTGCCTAGGGCGGGCGTGTAGAAGGTGTGGCCGTGCTTCTGGAAGAGGGACTGGTAGAAGGGCATGAGGCGGGAGGCGCGGTGGGCCGAGAGCGTGGCGGCGAAGGTGTCGAGGCCTAGGATGGGATCGCGGTGGGGGAGGGTCGGGATCTCGCCGCAGCCGAGGGAGGCGGCGCGGCGGGTGTAGAGGATGTTTTGGATTAGGGAGGTGAGGAGGCGGGCGGTTAGGAGGGTGAGGACGAGGGCGGCGAGGCGGAGGGGGAGGGTTGAGGAGGGGGAGAGGAGGAGGCGGTATGAGGTTAGGATGAGGGCGAGGGTTATGGGCGCCGCGAGGGCGAGGTGGAGGAGGGCTTTCATTTTTCTTCTTCTTCTGTCACTTTGGCCTCCTATTCTCAAAACCGATTTTCTTCCCCTGGGAGGGGGTCTGTAGTGTTTTGTGTGCTCTGCTCCACGGGTGTTAGTGAATGGATTGGATGCGATGGCTGGGCGGGGTAAGGTAGTTGTGTCTCGTGAACTCACTGCGACGCTGTCTGTCTACGAATGGAGCCTTTGATTCCGGTTACGGGTTTTAGAATATCGTGTGCAAACGATTCATCTTCAATGTTTTCAACGTAAAGAGAGGAAAGGTGGGAACGATGTCATCTCAAGATACCTAGGTACCTATATATCCTCGGGAAGAAGAAGCCGTGTGTCGATCAGCAGCCCCCGTTTACTCCGAATTGTCACATGAAAGACAGGTAGCCATTGTTAGACAAAAACCGGAATTATATACTCGAAACGGACAACCACCCAAATAAGCCCGACACAAGCGGAAATATTCCGGGGCTGTCATCGATTCCTCCCTCGTATGCATCGCCGTTGCAAGTGAACCGTTCCAAACACAGTAGGAAGGTGAGAATAACTAGTGCCAAGGCGCCGAGTACCGGGCTTGGTACCTTACGCCAAAGAGATCTGACGTTGGTAAGCGGCTGACAGGAAAAGGTGAGTGAATGGAATGACAGACAGACGGATGGACGGCACCGAATGGAGGAGATATTCTATCTGTGAGTGGTTCGTCCTGCTGACCCCCCTCTGGGCGTAAGAAAAGGGAAAGGTGATGATGATTCGTCGGATGTTGATAACTAGCCGGACCAGCTCTCTGTATACTAGGAAATGGAATAGGTAGGGATCTCAACTGCCTTGGAATAAATCCTCGGTCCTGATTCGGTACCTCCTTAACAATGTCAACGAAAAGGCGAAAAGGGGAATCCTTTGCGACAACCGATGAAATAACAGTAACAGCTCGGTGAGTGGAATTAACCTCTACAAATAAAGTTCTGACACACCCCCCTACTCTCTCTCCCCTCCCTATCTGGACAAGCCCGTTGCTGACTAGTGAGGTATAAAGCGCCGTGCCGCTTATGTATGCCAGCCAGTTGGATCATGCACCTCCTCATTCGCTGCCCTACGGACCGGGACCGCTACGGGCTGATTTATTAAGGATAGTCAGTGTGCAACGGCTTGATCGGTCATCCCGATTCAACGGTTTGTATTGGCTTTCCCTTTTTGAACTTTGGTCGCCATTGCGGTGCTCTGCTCTCCTTTATCGGCTTCGTGATATGTCATTTCCCCGAGACCATTTCACGAGACACACTTCAACATTGAGGCTCGCGGGCCGTTTTCCCATTGAGATGGTATTGCCCAGGCGGCATGGTTCCGCTCTATGTGTTCTTGGATTCCGCCGCGGGATCGAACGAAGCATTTACACCATTGCCGTCTGTCCCAGCCCGAGGTGAACTGGGAATAGAGTTTGATACTGAACATGGATCGGCCTGAAAGATAGCCAACTGTGCATCCTTTGGTAAACTCAATAGACAGAACTGGGGACAACGTCGCCCCGCCTCTATACACATCAACGGCAACCCTAACCACCATTTTCGCGCCATACCCATCCCAACTCATCGAGGGCAAACGCAGCCTCGAAAGCACCACGGCCACAACCACTAACTCCCAGCAACCCAATGGCCCTCAATAAAGAGGTATGCCAACACCAGCAAAGCCCAGCCATCACTTTGTCCAGTACGCCTCCAAGTTATATACCTCCAACTCATATGCCTCCTAGACATCTCGTTTCGTACCTTCCCATCGGACAGTCTTCTCCCGGTTCTGCTGCATCGCCATCTTCCGCAGCACCACTGCCGAACCATCTCCTTTCTTGCTGGACGCCGGAGACGACTTGCCATTCGAATTAACCGACCAGTACGAGTCCATGTCCGATGGTGTACTCCTTTCTCGGGTGGACGCTCGATCGCCCAATGATACGTTCTCGCACGTCTCAACCGCCGGCCCAACATTCTTCTCAGCCTCAGCCCCTGGTATCGAATCCGTCTGCTCCTTAACCCGAAGACCCTTGATCCACTCCCACCAGCTCTTGTCTGCCCCCTCCTCCACCAACACAAATCCGCATCCGGCTATGAGCCCGAGCAGCACTAGAGTCGTCAAGATGGCTGCCCCAGCCTTGCCTGCCACTGTCACCGGCTCGTCCCCGTAGATAATCGCAAACGGATCCGTCTTGCCCACATCCTGCCCTCCAGCACTAGGATTCCCCACGCTCACACCTTGAGCATGTGTGACAGGGTCCGGGGACTCGTCGATCAAGCCCGACAAGGCCATCTGCATCACCGCCATCTGCTGGCCAACACCCGTCGTTCCGTCCCACTTTCCGGGCTCTGTCCACTTGAGTCCACACATCTTGCCATTGGAACCACCAGTGCAAGTCGACACTGCAGCCTCGGCCGAGGCTTTCAGCAGCGGCTTGACGCGGCCCGAGATCCATGGGGCAAACTTGATCGAGGAGGCCATCCAACGACCAAGATAAGCCTTGAAGCTCTGTTGATCCAAGTTGCACATGTTGACGCCTTCGCATGGCACCTCGAACATGATGTCCTTGTTCGGTCCCTCAAAAAAGAGGGAAGATCCGTTAAGCAGGCCGTCCACCCGTTCGCGCCATGTTTCATGCGCCGGAGTACCAACCGTGTAATTGTACATGGCCGCGGCGCCGAGCAGAAAGGCGCCGACATTATAACTCCACTGGTAGGGCGTCTGAGCGGAGCAATTCATTATGTGGATACCGTCGTAGATGAAGTATGAATCCGAGCGCATCAGCTGCGTGTCCGTCATCCAGTTCCATGTCTTGTCCGCCCACTCGGCATACGAGGCGTTGCCGGTGTAGCGCGCAAGGCGGGCGGCGATATTGAAGAAGCAGGCCTGTGTGATGGAGTTCTTGTAGTCGTAGCCGTTATTCCATGTGAATATCTGCCACCGAAGCCCCCCTCCGCAGTCCTGCGTGTCCCAGCGCGGAGCCTGGGTGTTGAAGACGGCTTGAGCAAGAGCCAGCCACTGCGGCTTGTCTTCAGGCGGGTTCGGGTACTTATATTCGGCGGCCGACATGACTGCCATTCCCCAGAAGCCTTGGTCATCGTTGCCCTCGGTTACAGTCTGGTTGGGCGGCATATAGTCGTTGTTGGGCCCGACCTGGAAGAGGAGGCCCTCGGTCGCCAACGAGTTCCATTTTGTGTCTCCCGTGTAATACCAGTAATCGACCAGCGCACCCATCAGCGCGCCAGCCTCCCACCAGTAGTACGGCTTAGGAAGGAGACCGGGTGTTTGGCCGGCCTCGTGGCCATGATAGAATGACATCATATCGTCAGCTATCGAGCTGGCGACAGACTTGATGGAATCTGCGGGACCACGTCAACCTCAGCCATTATGGACATGGACACAGCGCCGGGCTCACCAGACGAGCCCATGTCGAACTTGTAGGTGGCAGCTACGCCGGAAGCCAAAGCGAGATGCGAGACAAGACGTGCGTTCGGCCGCATGCTGCTGCAGGTATCCGTCGCCTCGTCTTGGGACACGAGGTTGCAGGCTGCAAGACATGTCGGAGCTGGCACGGCCAGAGGTGAGTTCCATCACGATGTCAATGTGACGACCTCCATCACGACGTCAATGTGACGACGCATCTCTTCATTGCCAGCCATGGCCAGAAGGAGCAGACACTCGACGTGTCAGCTCTCTTCGATAGCTTCCCACAAAGCACAGCTGTTCCTTGGTCCCACCGAGATGTAAAACGCACAAAGGAGGACTGGCAATAAAGAAGGCAGGTGGAAAGAGCTGGGCTGGAGGGAGGCTGCAGATGCCGAAATCGCCGCCAGATGCGCCAAGCAGCCCTACTGCGGGAATCTGGGGAAGTTTGCGCCAAGCGGGCGGCGGGGCAGGGATGAAGCAGAGGCGGGCTTGTTAGCGTCGCATTCCGATTCGGGTGATAAGAACAGCTCGTGGCCCGCAGCGTCTTGGCAGTTCGCTGACTTTCAACCTCACTTCTCCTCAACTTCTGTGCTGTGCCTCTTTGTTAGCTGTTCTTTGGCCAATTCTCCCAATTCTCCCCAAACTTCCAACCTAAGAATCACAGCGCCTGCCGATATCTGTACCAACACCACAACATCACACCGGCTATCGAACATCCCAGCCTTCCGAGTTGCCGGGCACCGACCTTTACTCAGCCCACGCGCCGAGATGGCCGCCCAGGCCGTCGACCCCACGAAAGCGGGCAAATATCCCATCATTCTCAGCGACGCACTCCTAGGGAAAGCCTCCAAGGAGTCCTTCACCGGGATACGCTGTAAGCACACACGCTGCCGACCGGCAGACCGGGCCGAGCTGACATGTTGTGTGTCTCTGCAGATAACCACCGACCCACGCTCTCGTCAGAAACAGCGCCCGCCAGCGCCCGCCTCAAGCGCTCGGCCAGAGAAGGCACCTTCAACCTTGGTTTCGACGACAAGGGCGACAAATACCAGTACAATGGCGTCCGCACCACAGACGACGGCAACTACATCCTCGTCTTCGACCCCACTCGCCAGGCCTTTGTGCTACATCGGCTCGACTCCATGTTCCACATGAACATTACCAAAACGCCAGATAGCAACGCCGAGGCTTTGCGCAAGAAGTTTCCCCAGCTCGAGATCAAGTCAGGCGAGAGCAGCAAGCAGGCCGAGACCGCCAAGCAGAAAACCACGGAAAAGGCTACCCCGTCGAAACCCGCAGCACCCGCGAAGGGCAAGGGGAAGACAGCCCCCCTCCGAGAGACGACGGCCAAGGGGAAGAAGGCTGCAGGCAAAGCCGCACAGAAGCCTGCGGTTACCGAGCTTACGCTACCCACACCCGCCCCGCCACAACCAAAGAAACAAAAAGAGGCTCCACCACCCCCGGAACCCGAGAAGCCGAAGTGCCGGAACCGGTCGCCTGTCGAGTCTGAAGACGACGCAGATGGAGACGACGACATTTTGCTGATAGAGGATCCCGACGCAAAGCCCAGTGGCTTCCGGCCTGGCGGCGGCTTCCCGCCGCTGCCCGCGAACAATTTCAACTCAGCGTTCCCGATGCGCCGCTTTTCTGAATTCGTACGGGGCGACAGGGATGAAGACGAGGACCAGCTAGCCGATGGGGAAGCCGAGTATATCGGCGGCGGCGAGGAGGAGGAGGAGGAGGACGAGTTTGAGGATGTGCTGCAGCCGAACGCGTCACAGCAGGCGTACCGACCACCGAGCCCGCCCCGGCCGGGCGAGATCGAGCCACCGGCCCGGTTCGAGTTTGAGTCGGGCGATGCCGACGGCGATGGCGATATGGATATGAATGACGATGATGCCCTTGCCGCTGAGCTGGAGAAGGAATTCTTGAAGCAGGCCGAGGAGGAGGCTGGGGCACAGGATAGTGATGTGAGCGAGGAGGAGTGAAGAGGATGACCTTTTCTGGTTATTGATATTTGGGGGGGTTGCATTTTTTGGGTCTCGCATGGTTCTGGAGAGACATTCTACGAAGCGATGAAAGTGGTACTTGATTTTTTGAGGTGGTGATGGCAGACTGATGATGAAAGCGACTTGTGGTTGTGGAGAGAATGTATGACCAAGGCGCGGGTGTTATTCCCGGCTTGCATGTGTTGATTCGGAGTCCATTACATGGAGGATTACAGCAAAGAGCCTCCAGTTGAGGTCGAGCAGCGGTATCATTATGTCTGTCTTCAAAACTGTAACGGGCACAGGGGTTGTTGATGTTCATCATATCCCGAGATCTGATTCTTGTATATACTTTTTTTTGGAAAATTTGCTATTGGGTGTTTTGAATAGATACCCGGGTTTATCATCATCCCATCCACTGGAGAACGGAGTCTCGCATACCACCCGCACACGCACCGCACCCTCCTGCCGCACCCTGGAACCAAGAGGATCTGATTAATGCCTCTGCAGTGGCTAGCCATGATTAACCAACCACCACCCACTGCACTCTGTGAATCCAGCCTTCAATATTGAAAAAAATACAGATAATACAGATAGCCAACAAGAAACCTTGTCAACTTTGTCCAAGGAGGAAACGACCACGTCTCAACGTGAGGAGGGTAGGTAGACCTAGCCACTGCACCAAAGCTTGGTCAAGTTGATCAAACCATAATTCACACACCACAACACAACCATTTCAAACTTTCAGTATCATCCATCCCATTTTGTAAACTGTATATAACTAATAAAAACACAAACACCCGTGGTATAGGCAATAATAGGGCAACAGGTACAATAGTCAATGTCAATGCCAAACAATGTACCCAAACCAAAACCCCTCTTCTCACTCTATCCCTCTCTGCCGCATACCCTCCCACCTTCCCCCCCTCCTTCCTTCCTTCTTTCCGTCCTTCCCCCCTTCCCAACCTGCACACCTACCATGCCATCCCTGACCTGATAAAAAAAAAAAGAGAAAAACCCGCTTGGTATGATGCCGAGACAATACTTGTAAGAAAAAGGTATATACAATATGACGACGGGACAGAAAACAGACAAGGGGGGAGGGGAGGTGGGAGGGGAGGGTATGTATGTGTATGTGTGAAAGAGACGAGGAGGAGGAGGAGGAGAAGGAGGAGGGGAGGGAGGGAGAACTTGAACCGACCAGAGAGACAGACAGAAAAAACAGGCGCGGCAAGGGACATTAATGTACAATGATGTGTGTAGTCAAGTCCCAGCTTACAAAAACACAAGTCAAGTTCAACAACCCCCCACCCCCATTTTTGTTCTCTCCAAAAACGAAAAAAGACCAAACACGCCCCCCCAGTGCTCCCTTTCTTTATATGTGTGTGTGTGTGTCCTTTCTTTTCATCAACATGAACATGACAACAACCATCTTGCCCGAAACAATAAAACATCATGGGTCCACGCTCTTCTTGGAAAACGCGGATAACCCTCGTTTCCGGACCGTGTTCAGATTGAACCTCCTCTGGCCGGACGCCGAGGCTCCGCCAACGCCGTGCGTCGAGTGAGACGACTCGATCCGGCTGAGGCGCGCCGCCGAGGTGAAGTCGTTACTGGCCTCGAAGCTGGGCCGGATGCGGTCCATCGACATGCGGATCCTGTCGTACGAGGGGCGGGCGCGGTCTATAGACGGACGCACGGGCGCGTCCTGCGTCAGCTCGTCTTCCCGCCGCATGTCGGTCGACATGCGGTCGCGGTCATGCATGGTGTAGTTCGTACCGTCGCTCCCATTCTGCGTCCGCGTGTTATGCGTCGCCACCGAGGGAGGGTAGATGGGTCGCCTATCCTCGTCCACGCTCGCGTACTGCGCATGCTTCGCCTTCCGGCCGCCCGATGTCTTGGACGACCGCGATGAGCCGGAAGATGCCTCCGGCAGACCCTCCGACACCTTGTCCGTCTGCCCGACCGGTGGCCCAATGTCCTTGTACATGCCCCGGCTGACCTGCTCCCGGATGATGTCCACATCATACGGGAACCGCTGCTTCTGGATGCACTTGATGACGATGCGCGGTAGCAAGCAGATGGTCGGCGTGACAATAAAGGCCATCCAGAACGTCAGCTCCCCGTAGATCTCGGGGGCCACCTTATAGAACGGCCCGGCGTAGGTGAAGGATGTGAAGATGCCTGTCCAAAAGAAGATGAAGAGATCGCTGATGGCAACCACCAACAAAATAAGCCAGTCCCATCGGTATGTATTGATCAGGATGTACATGTTGATGGTAAGGACGGCGGGGTGGGCAATGTAGGCGCCCAGACGCGTGCGTTCGGCCACGTCCAGTCCGTTTTCTGAGGCGGCCGTCGTGAGGATAACAAAGATGTATGGGATGAAGAAAGACATGATGGACTGGTAGATACCATCGACCATGTACGCCCTGGTACGGTTAGCCAATAATAACCAAGTGCTAGCACATCCGACGGCAGATCTTACCAGAACTTTGTTTGCGTCCACTCCAGCCGTTCAATGCCGCGCCTATACAGCTGGGGAACCGCCAGGGAGACCGAGTCGCTCACATCCTGATCCAAAACACCCATCAGGATGACTGGAACCGAAGTGAAGAACAGGTTGAACATGAGAATGTACGTGTAGTCGAAAATGTACGAGATATCAAAGTTGCAGAAGGCCTGGTACCAGAACACGGACCACGTCCAGACCATGTTCTTGTAGAAGAAATTGCTGATCGACTCGGCCAAGCGGCGGTATGACCATCGCCCGTGGACGAGCACGAGTCTTTGCAAAAACCTGAACTGCGCAATGGCGTAGTCGGATGACATGACGGCTTGTCGTCCCTCCTCACCAGCTATACCCACACCAACATCCGCCTCCTGGATCATGGCCACGTCGTTGGCGCCGTCTCCGATCGAGAGCGTCATGACATCGAGACCGTTCTTGACCATGGAGACGACAGCGGCCTTCTGGGCAGGGCTGACACGGCAGCAGAGCACCGACCTGCACTGCTTGCAGAGCAGCAGGAACTTTTGCTTGAGCGCATCGCTGAGAACCCACCGAAGCGTGTACCCGTCGATCACGATGCCGTGTGTCGGCGCTGGTGGCTCGTGGTCTTTCTTCGCCTTCTTGAGCTCCTCGTCGCTGCCAGTCATGTTGAAAACTTTGAGGCACCTATCCAGTTCCTCCTCGGCAAGTTTCAGGTACTCGTCTTCGGATGATTCGCCGCTTTCGTCCTCGTTGACCTGGAGCCGGAGAAGATCCATGTCGTTGTTGAGCAGATTGCATGAGAATCCAATGTTGATGGCCGTCTCGACCTTGTCGCCCGTCAGAACCCAGAGCTTGATGCCGGCGTCTCCGAGGAGGGCGATCGTGTCGGGAACACCGTCCTGAAGACGGTCCTCGATGGCTGTGCCACCAAGCAGAGTGAGATCTTGCTCGATCTTATCGGCAACCTCTTCGAGCCTCTCTTCCCGGTTCTCCATGGACCTGGCCGCAACGTCGTGTTCTTTCCGCCACTCTAGATATTCCTGCTCGGATAGCTCCCGCTCCGCGATACAGAGCGTGCGAAGACCCTCGACAGCAAACATCTCGAGATGCTTGGCCGTCTCTAATCGCAGCTCTTTTTGCTCGCCCTTCTTAAGCCGCGAGTAAATCACGCTATCGGCGCCCTTGCAGAACAGAATGATTCTGCCGTCGGGCATGCGGACGATCGAGCTCATCCTCTTTCTGCTCGAGTTGAACTCGATCGTATTGAGCACTGGATAGTTCCTCTCCTCGCCCATTACGTTCAGGTGGATGCTGTCGTTATGCATGCCAAGCACGGTGAAGCCCATGTCACGGGCCGTCGCGACGAGCGCAGCCTCGTCAGGCGATTGGGCCTTGAAGATGATCTTGGGCTTGTCCCCGAGCTCCTTTTCCGTGATGACGGTATGGCAGAGGGCGAGAGCCAGCATGAAGTGCTCGTTCGCCCGTTGCTGCTCGACTCCATGCTTGCCGGCGAGATCGTCGACAAAGTCAGGGGCGACAAAGGTTAAGTCCTCGTCATGGAGGTACGGGTTGTCGTGGAGCTGCCGGAGCCCCTTGAGAGCTCGTTCCTTGGCCCTGGCGATTTCGGCCCTGACCTCAGCAGCTTCTGCCGCCACATCAATACCCAATCGTTTGTTCATGCCTGCCTGGGCCTCGGTGTAAGCTTCTCCGTATGGCTGGCCGTTGATGGTGGCCTTCTTGAACTCCATGACATTTTGCGTCAAAGTGCCTGTCTTGTCGGAAAAGATGTACTCAATCTGACCAACGTCGTCGGAAATATTCCATGACTTGGGTATGCAAGGCTGGTCTAGCTTTTCGTAGTACATCCCGAGATCGCTGTAGATGAAATATGCCTGCAGGGTCCTCACGATTTCGAGCGAGATGTAGAGTGAGATGGGCACCAAGTTCTGGAACTGAATGACCGCAGCCCAGAAGTTGACAAAGCCTGTCAGCCCCGGCGTGCCTCCAGGGGGGCCGTACTCGAACCAAGCGAGAGAGGCATCGTGTTGCGCCCACGCAATACCGTTGGCGATGGCAGCGATGAGACACATGACCAAGAGCACGCCAAAGTTGCAGATGACGTTGAAATTCAGCTCGCGGGCAATGCGCGCCCGCTTGCTCGGCGTAATACCAGCGTTCATCATGATCTTGGTATCGTGGCCGGTGTAGACGACAACGCCGAGCGCCCACTCGGTGTTGCGGAGATGGCAGCCACGCAGGACCATGTTGTCTATGGTGATGGCTTCCGACATCTCTTGTGGCTCACCATCCAAGTCCCATGGCACCTTTTGCCTCCACTTGATCGCACCATTGAACTTGTACAGATTGGGCTGCGGCGCTTCGGCCTCAACCATGAACTCGGCACGCTCGCAGTCGCGGGCATGCTTGATAGTACGGCCGCATCGGAGCGCAGATCGAATTTTTAGGTTCGTCTCGCCATCCAAGTTCTTGGTCTCCACATAACACGCTCCGTCGGGATCCGAGGTCGAGAGGATAATGATATCGGCCGGAATTTCGTCATCGTTATAAATACGGACAAAGTCTCCGACAACGAGACTTTTCCAGTGGTCCTTGTGGAACCTGGCCTGCCCCGAGACAGGTCTTTCGTGGTTTACCAAATCACCCTTGACATCCTGCATCGCCATGGCGTTCGCCCTGTCGGCTGGGGAAGCGGTAGCCGCATCGATGTTCGGAGGCAGCTCCATCTTGTTCGATCGTGGCAGCGGCGACGGTACGGGCGTCATTTGGATCTCTTCTCTCGCCGACACGAACGAGTCTCTGGTCGCCGGCGTGCCCATATCCTCCCATGGCGTATGCGTCGTCTGTATGGAGATGCGCGGATCTCTATGAGCGCCGCCTTTCTTCTGCGCCGCCTCCTCCGCCTCCGGCTTCTTCCACAACCCTTCGATCGCATGCCAAACCGTGCCAAAGATGCGGGTGTTGGCCTTTTTGAACCTCCGCCACAACGAGACATTATCCTGCTCGACATTGACATTATCCCATCCAACGAGTCGGTGTACGGGCGCGTTGTTCAGCTGAATGTCCAGAATCGTTCTTCGGTAGTCCTCGATGGCGTCTTTTATCGCGGTGACGACGATAATAAATATTAGGGGAACTGCGTTTAGCCCGGGGTTGACGCCGCCGAATATAGGGAATATCTGTCACAGGTCAGGCCCGTCGGGCAACAACGAGGTGGACGCCTCGCAGGGCAGAAGGTAAGCAACTTACAACTAAAATGACAAGAAACAAGAAAAAGATGTTGGCGACATTGTGGAACTGGAACCACAGGTTCTTAGGGACGAAAGAGAGCGGCGTATATTTGGCGGTTCTGATCTTGTTCCGCGGATACTGCGTGTTTGGCCGACCATCATCGTCCTTGAGCTCCGGAGGTAACGGAATGTTGAAGAAGACCTGCCTCGGGGCGCCGCTGTGCTCGTCGCTAGTCCCGCCGGCGCCGTCGGTCTGCGTGCCGTCGGCCTGGCTTTGCCTGAGCGACTCGGAGCCGCCCGATGCCCTCTTCTTCTCGGTCGAGCCCTTGCGGTCGTGTATCCTCCCGATAAGGGAAAGACGCTTCATGGTGCTGCTCTTGACCGTCAACTTGCGCGTCGCCCATCGTGACCGCTGCATCGAGAGTTCCTGGCCGGAAGCGTCCCCATCTTCCACCTTATTGGGATCCATGGGGGGTGAGTCGCGGGCAGAGCCCGATCAACCCGTGCTTTCCGCCAGACTGGCCGGAAAAGGCCCCGTCAACTTTCGGACGCCACTGCAATTGAGAGGGCGCGACCGCCGGCTCGGGGCGAGCGACTCGGGGAATTGGATCGCAGAATGGCTGATTACCGTCGCTGTCGACCGATCAGGGCCGATCCGATGCCAGATTGCCCGGTTGTGTGAAGACGGTGGCCGGAGTCGTGGGGGGGAGAGAGAGCGGGAGTCGGGAATCGGGAGTCGAGGATGGATGGTGCTTGGATTTCCTGGCAGCTGGCACCCACTCTCGTACACGTAGAGGAATTGAGGGAGATTTTGCAGCGTCGAGTTGGATTGGTCCAGCTTGGGACTCCGCTAACCCCGGCGTTATGGGAGTCCGGGTCAGCCGGCTGGGGGTAACCAGCCCAAAAAAAAGTTGACAGAGGGGCCGCCTCTTGGGGGGGCAAGGGCGAACCTGGAACAGTTCAAAGAGCCAACGGGGCGATTGCATGAACGCAACAAGATGAGCAGAACAAAAGGGAACCAGAAAGCCTTCTTCTCTCCAGCCCTACCACTCGTCAACATTAACAACTGTCGCGGGCCAAGAGGGAAAAATCCAGTCGGCCAGGAGCTGCCCCGCCCACAAAGGCCACTCTGCAATTAACGGGGGCTCTTGGGATCCGGACCCTGAATTGGTAATCAGCCTGCCTTTGTGTCCCTCCCCCTCGCCTCGTTTCTCGCCGCGACCAATTTCACGGCGTCGCGGCATGAGCGGCCGGGGCCCATTCGCGCTGCCACTCAGGACCACGGTCGGCATCACCGACCTCGCGGATACGCTACACTGTTCTACGCCGATTAAGGCGGGTACTACAGTCAGATCTGGGTCTACGGTTTACAACCAAGTTCTACGAGTACAAATGTCGTCGTGGTGTGCGCTCTCGAGCGAGGCGGGGGAGGCGCGGAGGAGACGAGACGGCAACCCTGTGTGAAGTGGTTGGGTGTTGGACATCAATTTGCGGCTTACACACGGGTGTGGGTGCGGACTCATGGCCGCTGCATAGCCGCAGCAGTCATTGGGTGTCCTCGTCGCCGAGGAGGCCAAGAAGTGCAGGACCGGATGGATCTCTTCTCCATCGTATCCTTGTGAAAGCTGTCTCCTTCGGATTCCAGTAAGAACCCGGTGCCCGACAGGCAGGTCAGGGTCTCGCAGCCCCGCCGAAGAACGCGACGATTCCAAAACATCTTGTGAAGCTGTCGTCATAACGCTGCGGCATTCACTCTCGGATCCAGCCACGTGATGATGGAATGGGATTATACACGTATGATGGGACGAAGGACTCCAGACGGAGTCGATGCGCGAGAGTACCTTGAAGCTCGTACCGGCGTTTTGTGCCCCCATCCTGCAGTGGTGTAAGCTCCTAGGCTTCTATGCGTTCAGCCTAGCGCCGCAGCAAAGGTATAATGCAGAGAAAAATGGGTAGGGTTTCTGGAGAAGACGAGAGGCCATTCCGACGATTCCCCACCATGCTCGCTTTCGCGAAAGCAAGATGCCAAGATCAGAAGACACTACGGCTTACACCTGGGCGAATTCTGTCATCACTGGCTGCATATCAACTTACTTTACTGTTGCGTTTGAGACGGCAGCGTGACCCCTCAGCTCAGATTTTCCGAGAGCGCGGAGTGGCTGGGTTTGTTCACCTCATCCTATCTCTCGGCCATCGCGACTCGGCAATAGCGTCGGCGTCTGTGGCCTATACCCGAGTACTCAATCTGTACGAGCAGTCAGGTCGTGGGGGGGCGTTTAGCGGTTGGATATGTTTCATCGAGACCCAGGAACCCGCGGTTCAGTGAAACAAGTGTGTCCGTGCCTTGTGCACCTCCGACTCTGGAAATTGACCGGTAAAAGGAAGTTTAACCCCTTCTCCTGTCCCAGCGTGCTGGACGCGTATAGCCTCTTGTGGCCAGCTATGATCTGCCTAGGCGATCTTGATATGGGATTGACGGCACGATCCGAGTGTGGTAGAGCACATATAGGCGGTTCACTTTTGAAACCTGCCGGGTTTTCTTCCGTCAGAACCCAGATGTGTTTCCGGCGATTTCGATAACCAGAATAGAGTGAGAATACTGTCTACTTGCGTGTGCACAGACTGGCTGGACTAGCAGAGGCACGGGAGCAAACATGCATCCTCTTCTGCAAGCCACTCAATTCATGGCGTCGACACCACTGACCTGCGTCTACAGATCTGATTTCTGCGGGGCGGATGTCCACTTGGCCGGGCGCAGATATCACAGTGATGAAAAGGATAGCCCTGTAAATGTGCCGCATCTTCTTCCGAAGCGTAAGGCTGGTTCCATGTGCCGCCTAGGGAACGACGAGAAGAGAGTGTCCAGATGTTTGACTCGATGGTCAAGATGGTGAAGATGGTGTTTGAAACCGACTCCCCTGACCCCTGCTCCTTTCCCAGCCGTGCCTCGATTGATCGTAGTTCTATGCGACAAAGCGGAGTATTCTCCTAAGACGAGATGCATTCGGAGAGTTCCGACAGAAACGACGTCGGTGCTTTAATTGTTCAATTTGACGCGGTCTCAGCTGGCAGCAAACGCGTCAAGCCGGCAAAGAGACGCGACGGGCAGGCAACACGGCAGTCTGGCCCACCGCCTCAGCCACGAAATTCAAAAGAATGAAGCCAACAACTTCACAACGCTGAGACGGAGGTGCGCCTACCAAAATGAAGAAGAACGCCTCGATCACGGCGTTCTTCAAGCCGGTCCCTAAATCTTCACAACCGAGTTCGCAGCCCTCCCAAGCCTTGCCCTTAAGCCCAGCACAACCACAACGAGTCTTCCAACGTCCTGATGCACTTGCACCGTCATCATTTGATCTTGGCGCAACCCCCCCAAAGCGGGCGCCTTCAAGGTCGCCAACTCCCCAGCTTCTGCTCGACTCATCACCACCGGCACCCCCGTCCTTACCTCGGGACAGGAACGCAATCATCCAGGATTCGGATGAGGACTATGATCAAGATTCTTCCGACGATGACCTCCCGGACCTCTTCGCCGCACCGGCACGGAAGGTCATACCTGCGCCGCCGGCACGAACGGGGCCGCCGTGCGCCACCCCGCGGGCAAAACGCACCGCCCTCGGCATGCACTCCTCGCCGCTGACCATCATGCCGAAGCACAGGTTCGACATCAAGGCTCTGATGAGACATGCCGAGGCCGACCAAGCTGTCGAGGAAAGCGCGCAGCGCATGGAGTCCGCCCTGGCGCCCAAGAGTGTGGCCGCCGGCGGTGCCCCTTCGACGACACACGCCGGCGGCCCGTTTGCTTCCGGGGCCAAGCCCCTGACTACTCTGCACGAGACCATGATGAACGCCTTCTCGGAGCCCGAGGACAGCCAGGAGGAGGGCGCCCGCGACAAGCTGCTCCGCGCCGTGCAGCGGACCGAAGCCACGGTCGACCGTCCAGCCTTTCACTTTTTTGATCCGGAGGATCCCGGGCAAAAGGACGACGGCGGCGGTCTTAGTATCGAAGCGAAACCGCTGTTCCCCAGCAAGGCGGCAACCGGTATCTGGGCCTTCCTGGCGCAGCCCAAGCACCATCTCGAATTCTTCGAGGATGGCGTCGTGTATCATGTCCAGGAGTCCATGGGTGGCCTGCCTGACGAGATCTTCCTATGGGTCCTCCGGCAGGTTTCAGCGGAGCAGTCCAAGAAGCTACGTGACGAGTACCTTAGGCTGCTGTCACTATGTCCGGACCAGGCCGGCCGCATGGTGGACCAGGAAATCATTACTCTCCTTTTCAGGGAGACAGGCGCATCCGAACGGGTGCTGAACCCGTCCTCGCGCTCCGGAAGCGGGTCGACGGCCGGGAAGGCCGAAGCACAGTCGTCACAGCGAGACTCGTCACGCCTCCGGTGGGTGATCCAGGCTCTGATGCAGATCTCGCAGGGTCTCGGCCTCCCTGCCCTGATATACTCGGTAGACATCCTCCTCTGTCTAGCCATGGACAACATCATGTATGAGGATCAGGGCGTCGCGGCAGACTACCGGGATGCGCTATACTGGCTTATACACGCCGTACCCGAAGAATCATGGGACGAGTTTGTAAGCCTTTCCTCCCCGAAACCCCCTTGATCATCTTGCCTAACTAACAAACCATCGCCAGTGCGGAGAAGTATGCACCTCACTCCACGCCCGCGTCGAGGAGCCAGTCCTCCGCTGCGCGGCCACCATCTCCATCCCGCTCCTCTCCACCCGCCTCGTCGAACTCCGCCGCCGCCTCGCCCTCGTAAGCATCTTCGACGACGCCCGGCTCGCCGCCACGCCGCCCTCGACCAACGTCAGCATCCGCGCCGTGATCGACCGCCTCGAATCCGACGAATACCTCGTCGACCGCCACAGCACCAAATTCGTCGAGCTCGCCGCGCTGGCCGAGATGCTCGGCATCGCCGTCGGCGACGGGAACCCGTCCCTCGGCTCTGGTGCGGCTGTCAAGAACTTCGACGCCGAGGTCGACGAGCTCGCCCGCAGAGTGAAGGTCATGTACTCGGCCATCCCGGGGCAGGGCGCCGCGTTCGCGAGCCAGCTCGAGGCCAAGGTCACGCTGCAGGACCTGGAGCGCAAGCTGCAGCATGCGACGCGCACGAGGCCGCCGCCGAGGGTGAGTATCTTTGGCATTGAGAATAACGAGGACGAGGTCGACCGGCCGAGGCAGCAGCGGTTTATGCAGAGGTTTCTTCAGGGGAAGATGAAGGAGCCTGAGTTGCCTTGATATATCGTTTTTGACAGTGATTTATATAAGGCGTATGAATCTTCATGGTTTAGTTTGATACCATTGGACGGGTGGTGTTCGGGGTTTCCCAGGAGGCGTACGGGGTAGACGGCCACGTAATGTGAAACAGGTCGAGAATTTTAGATGTCTAGATACATAGGACACCATCGAGACGACATGAAAAAGGCGTCTGGGGTAGGGGTAGGGATGGCATTTACGAGTGTTTATTAGCATGGTTAGGGAGTCCGTCAGCTAGACCCGGTTTATCATACAACTCGAGAGCACGCCTCCCTGGCTGCATGACTCTATCATCCTGCCTATCTGGGCTCGTTATTCCCCCCTTTCATGACGACAACAAATGCGGTATCCGACAATGGCTCCTTTGCAATGAAAAGCCCCCCTGCCCGTGGTACACGATGGATGATGAAAAACCTGTCTTTACCCAACTCTCTCAATCAAAGAACTTGCGGTTCGGATTCTGTCCAAACAACGCCTCACGCATGGCAGGAAGGGCACTCTGCCTCAGTAGCCCCAACCTGGCCTCAAGCGTGTTATCAATGTCAATCTTGCCACCAGTTCCAACAATAACGACGCCGCCGGCGCTGTACAGAACAAGTCAGTGTGTACATTCTTGCCAGTCCGTTTTTTTTCTGGGATATCAACTCACCTCCCCTCGGCGACGGGGTTCTCCTCGTCAATCGTAGCCGAAATGTCCTTGCCCGTATTCTCCGTGTACTCCTTGGTCGCCGCCTCGATCGCCCTCCCGACTATTTCCTTGTCGGCCTTGCGCGCGCGCACCTGCAGCTCGGGCTCGGCGAGCGCGTAGAAGCCTTCCAGAATAAGCCCCTTGAGGATGCCCTCGTAGCGTTTTTGGTCCTTGGCGGCGTCCGGGAGGCGCTGCTGCGCCGTCTCGAAGATCTCGTCCAGCAGCTCCTGGCGGGCGCCGAGGACGCGCAGGCGCGTCTTGTTGGCCACCGTCGACCGGGCGATCTGCTGCGACATGGTGGCCTGCTTGAACTTCTTCGCGTAGGCCGAGTCGATGGCGTCCGTCTCCTGGCGGACCAGCTTCGACTTCTCGATGGCGAACTCCTCGTCGGCCTTGATACTAATCTCGTGCGCCTTCTCGTTGGCTTCTTGCTTGATGAAGGCCGTCATCTTGCGGAGCTCTTGGCCGACCTGTAGTATGCACACTTTTTAGTTGGCCATGTCGGTGGGCGGGGTGGTGGTGGTAGTGGTGGTGGTGAGGGGATATCGGGACCGAAGGAGCTTGTTGTAAATGGTTCATGAGAAGAAGCCTTACCTGGTCGTCGGACAAGGCGTGGATGTGTGACATGTTTGCGGTTGGTGGTGGTGTTGTGAGGGAATTGGCGAGTTGTTAGATAGCGCCAGGTCCAGTCTGGCGAGGAGGCAGTTGGAGATAATGGCCTCGGACACCAGCTCTCAGAGCTTCGATGGTGCAAAAAGGGGGTAGATATGGCAGACGGGTGGCCGAGGATGTGGTATCGTAGGGAAGCAAATCGGGGCGGCGGCGCAATGGTGCTGCTCGGCAAAACAACCTGTATCGGCTTGGCTGGCTGGTGAGGTTCGGAGTTTGACGATGCTCACGGGTTGACGCCTTTGACGCAAGCTCCCCCGATGGAGTCGGCCTGCCGCTCGTCAGCTCCACCGACCGCTGCGAACCAGCTCCAGCCACACAAACCCCACCTCCGTAAGTGTGTAACGAACTGCTCTGTGGCTGGTGCAGTGGATAATTAATTGAAACAGGCTGAGAAGATGCCGGCTCGCCAGCCGCGCTGAGCTGGCGTCAGGCGTCGCACTGCATGCAGACAGGGCGATTGGCGGGCCAGGGGGGTTCCAAAAGCGTTGAGCTGCTGCTGTTGCTCCAGTTGATGACCAGGTCCGGTGTTTCGTCCATACCACCGCAAACCGCAACCCTATAAGCCTCCCTACGAATCGTGCACTCCATTCCAATCCACCGCGACCGGCCTTTCGACACACAAGCAGCCTGTTTCCAAGACACGGCGCATTTTGCTGGCCGCTGCGCGCATCTGCCCCATGATCGCCGCCGGCGCTGTTGTCGAGGGGACTGGACCCTCGATGCACAACTGCCGAGCGCAGCGTCATTGACCTGGCCTAAACAAAACTACCTAGGACTTCCCAACCCTCCTCGTCCGAGAATACGAGCGCGCTCTGTTTCTCCTGACATCCGACCTCGATTATTGCGCTCCGAACGTCGGGGTGAATACTAGCGCACAAAGAACTGGACGGTGAAGAACGGTTGGGGCCTGGCCGCATCGACCGCTATCCTTTACCTCGACCATTCTCTATGCAAACACGAGACGAAATCGAATATTCCCCGAGGCTGCGTAGATGACCCCGTGCCTTCGGCGCAATGGGGCTCATTGACGGCCTGTCTCCCGGCGGGAGCATTGCTGTGAGTGGTTGCGCATATCGCTTTCAAAGGCGCCAACCCGCTAATTCAACAAAAACAGCTCGGTATCGTTGTCGGTCTCATGTCGACGAGCGTCCAGAGCTTAGGTCTCACACTCCAACGAAAATCGCACATACTCGAAGACGAAAAGGGGCCCTACGATGCGCGGCGACCGCCCTACAGGAGGAGAAGGTGGCAGATCGGCATGGGCATGTTCATCATATCAAACGTGGTCGGGAGTTCGATCCAAATATCCATGCTGCCGCTGCCGGTGCTCTCGACATTACAGGCCTCGGGGCTGGTCTTCAACTCGATATGCGCCACCCTCATCCTCGGGGAGCCGTTCACGAGATGGTCACTGTGGGGAACGTTGCTGGTCTGCAGCGGTGCTGTGCTCATTGCCATCTTCGGCGCAATCCCCTCGCCGGCGCACAAGCTTAGCGAACTGCTGGAACTACTGGGACGGCGGCCTTTTGTGATATGGATGTCGTTTCAGGCCGTCATTGTGGTTGGCATCGCCGTTGCAACCGAGGTCGTTGGCCAGACCACGACGCTAAAGCAGGATCCCAGATTCCGGCTCGCCAGAGGATTTGCATATGGGTGTATCAGCGGCATTCTGTCGGCACACTCACTGCTCGTTGCCAAGTCAGCCGTGGAGCTGATCGTCAGGACGATCGCCGACGGCGACAACCAGTTTGTGCATTGGCAGTCGTGGATGTTGGTCATCTGGCTGGTCACGCTCGCGCTCTGCCAGCTTTACTATCTTCACCGTGGCCTGAAGTTGGTCTCAACCTCGGTCCTTTACCCCCTCATATTCTGCGTTTACAACATCATCGCCATCCTAGACGGGCTCATCTACTTCCGCCAGACCGACCTCATAAACCCGCTGCGGGCCTGCCTCATTGCCCTCGGCACCGTTATCCTTCTCTCAGGCGTCCTCGCTCTGTCGTGGCGGCTCAGCGACGAACAACACACCCCGGGTGTTGGCCAGTCGAGCCTCGCACCCGGCCTCGGGATGGTCGAGGACACGGACGGCGAAGAAGACGAGGAAGACTTGCTGCTCGCCTCTGACCTCGGTGACGAAGAGGAGAATGCCCAGTCCACTCAATACATGTCCTACCAGACCTTCCGACCCGGTCGCACCAAGTCCACTTCTGGCGAACCCTCGCCCCTTCCCCCACGAAAGCGGCCAACCGCGCCGTCGATGCGGTCATCCGTTTCCCGTTGGACCGAACAGGCCGAGATCTGGGACGAGCTCGAAGACCGCGAGACTCCCAGCTCCCCATCTCCCATGCTTAATCGCCGCCGCTCCACAACTCTTCCGGGTCCTTCCGAGTCGGCATCTCTTTTGTTTCCGCGGAGGTCCACCACCGACTTTCCCTCTCTTGCCCAGAGCGGCGACGGCACCGGCGGTGCTTCAGCAGCGGTCGAATCCCCAAGACGGAATTTCCGTCGCAGGCGGAAATCTACCGGGTTTCCGGGCTTCACGGCCAGAAGGCCGACAGCCAACCGCAAGGGTTCCAGCGGCGGGCTGCAGGAGGCAGTGGGCGGCCTGTGGAGGCTGCGCTGGTGGGGTAGGGGGGACAAGCAAAAGGGGAGAGCTGCAAGCCCTAGGATCGTGAGCTCGCCGGCTGCGAGTCCCGTGGGCTGGACTGACAGGGTTGTCACCGGCGGCGGCGGCGAGGTATCACCGACTCGTCGGGGGAGTGGAGAAGATGTCACCCGCCCGTTGTTGATATCACGGCGCGTGGCACAACAGCAGCAGCCGTCGGTGGCGTCGTCATCCGCGCAGGCTGGCGGGAGTAACAATAACAATAACAAGCCTGCAGGGAGGAGGGGTACTGGTACTGGGGGGAGTAGTAGTAGCACTAATAGGGAGCCGCCGCCACCTGGTGATGATCCGGGGGCGATGGTATAACCAGTCAGTACCAAGCAGTCAGGTCAGCAGAATAACCAATATGGGCGCGAAAATGCAACAAGGTTTTTGAAAAGAGAAGAAACCATGGGGTTGTATATACCTACGCATCATGTGTGTGTTGTTCCGTTGCCTGTATGGGTGGGTTTTATTTGTTCATTTTGCATGGTGGGTCGGTTTCACAAAGGGGAAAGGCGAACAAGCAAAGAAAGACTTTGGGGGGGGTATACCTACGGATAGCATCGTGATACCTCTATGTAGCGAATAGGTGTTTTATTTATTATGTCGGTTGGTGTTCTGGCGGGTTTGATATGCGATATACCTTAATCTCAGTCTTAAAAGAGTCAGAGTCGAGACTTCATCCAGGGAACATTGCTGCAGCTGCAGTGCAGGTGCAGGGTACCTACGCGTAGATGGTGGTGCGCTACGGGGTTTTCGTTCTCCACATGTATTCCGTATATATCTGGGGTTATTCTAGAGGGAGGCCTCTTATTCTAAGGGAGGATCTATCTCTCTATCTGTACGGAGGATCCGTGCCTGGTGAGGCCGAGGGTAGGGACCTGGGAGGGAGGGATGCAGATGTATTGTACTTATACCGGGTACCTAGGTAGCTCTTTGTTCCGTTTACAGGTTGGGTTTGTGTATCTTTCTAGTTTCCACTTTCTATTGCAGAATACACGACTATACTATATAGGTACTTGGATTCAGTTCCATGTCCATAGAAATCTTGGCTGAGGGAGGAAGGAAGAAAGGGGATGTTGTTTCACTTGGAAATTTTTTCTTTTCTCTTCCATATAAAAAAGTGCTGTGGGTTGGGATTATTCGAAGTGAGTGCTGGCCGGGAATACCTTATTCCCTCCCCCAGGTACCCCGAGTCTAAAAGACTAGGTAAGGATGCTTGATTTAGTGGAAGAGAGGATGAGCCCTGAGGGCTGGCTAAATACAGTGCCCGTGGGTCCTTGCGCGCCTTCCATCTTGACTGGGTGCTCCTGCCTGGCCTAACAAGTCCCTCCGCTCCTGTGGCGGGAAGGAAATGCCATGGGTTTTTATGAACTTGGAAACACGTTTAGGGCTTCGTCCCAGTGTATGAATGGCAGTTGTTGCTGGATGCAATTTCCGTTGTGTTGTCTAATGAGCCTCGCAGGCATCCGTCGACACTGGCTCATCGTTGAGAGACTGTATGTATCACTCAAGTATCCATCTGGATGTTACATATTTCTTATCGTAGCACTTATTCTATTTTCCTATGTTCAGATCGGAATGAAGTAGATATATATACTGGGTTGTCTACAATGGGCTGGGTGGGTCTCGAGCAAAGCAGGACAAGTAAGGTTGTGTATGTGAAGATGAAGGACATGGAAGAAAAATATGACACCAAAAAAGAGGATAGATCGAAGCTGGAGATGGCAAGTGTATACGGTAGGGCTTCCTGCTTCCTTCTCGTTGCCCCATTATCCGTCTCCAACAGGATTAACATCGGCCGTCCTGCCTTATCTCAACCTGGGCCAAGGCTTTTACCGAAAGCCGCCCGATATTGGACATAGCACCACCAGGAGGAGTGTGGGCGACTTTACCAGCCCCGGGATCTCTTCGCAGTTCTAGTTCGAAGAGAGGAGCCAGCATGAGGCAAGGATAAACGGCCCAAGCGGCTCATCCACCAGTCCTCAGGCCCCCCCTAAAAGGAGTCCCTGACACCGCTCTTCTCGTCGATATGACGGAATCGCTCCCGTTCCTTGCGCTCCTTCAGCAAGCAAGCCGTGGCCATGATGAAAACCGCATCGACGCCGACCATTCCAAAGACCGCGGTGAAGATGTCGTCGAGGAAGATGTTGGCGAACGAAGTAATCGGCGTCGCACACCCGCGCATCAGGGCCGCCGCGGCGGGACTCGGGCACGTCGGGTTCGTCACGAAGGCAGGCGATGAGCTGTTGAAATAGCCACAGCATTGGAACTATGAGACAAATTAGTCTGGGCTCACAAAGAAGACATCGAAAACAACATACCGAGCTCTGCATCAGGTCCTGGACAGCAGCGGGCTGGGCCATCCACAAGGGGAAAAAGTCGCCCTTGGTCTTAAGGGTCAAGATCCACAGATACAGACCGACGACCATGCTGAAGACGGCGCAGATGGTCGCCATGATACCGCCCAGCTTGAGCCAGGTCCGAGAGTTGGTGACGATGCCGGGAAGCGTCATGGCGAATGTGATAAAGACCAGGATAGCGTTTGCAATACCAGCTGAAATCATAATTAGCCCCCAGTTGCGCTCTCAACTCCCTTCTCATGTTGCTCACCTGTCAGGGGAAACCGCTGGTACAAAAGATTCCTCGCCGCCTGCTTTCCGTCCAATGCTGTCTCCATCTGGATATTCTGGACAATGACGGCAAAGGCGAGCATGAAGGCGCCCATCAGAAGGAAAAGGAAGTCGGAGACCATATAGGCCAGAGCTACTTTGTTCGCCATGTTTGCTGTCGGGCGTCGGTTGATGGCGAGCAGTAAGTAGCTTAGACTCGAGAATAACACCGACAGCCCCTCTAGAGTTCCCTCCTAGTCTTCCCTTACAGATCCCCCTCTTGAGTGCAAATTGACGACCGGCGTCTCGTTAGTCGATTGGATTGTTTTCGACAATGAGTGAATATGGGCGAAATCGACCTGCAATTCCCTGCGCCGAGCGTAAAAAAGGAGTGTTCCGACCAAGCGTTACGAAGCCAAAGAGAAAAGAAAACGGTTTGGGCGACAACACTGGATCACGACATTGGCGATGATGATAATTCTTGTCGATGAACTGCCGGTAACCACCGAACCTAGCGGAGAAGGGAGTGGACAGGAGGAAAAGAAGACAGGAAGAAACACGGAGAGGGAGCTCCAGAAACAAAGCGACGTCAAGCGCTAGCTGACGGGATGGCGCATCGCAGAGTCGACGCTGCACGTTTGGGGGGTGATGGGGACTGGGCCAGAAAAGGGAGACAGGCAAAGGGGGAGACCGCTGGGCCGGGCCAGACCAGAGCCTACCAGAACGCTTGAAAGAGGTTGCGGCGCCAGCGCGGCGATTCAATTGCTTCGATTCTGCTGCAAGACTTGGGAGACTTGTCGTTGGAGATGTGCAGTCCCTGACAGAAGCCGTTTCAGATGGCGTCGGGAGACAGGGGCACAGGTGGGGCTCAGGGTCAAGCTCGCGGCTGTGGTTTTTTGCATTGGCTGTGGTAGACAGCACGGGCCAGCTGGAGCACCGTGCTGCACCCAACATCCACTTGGATCTTGAGAATCGGACCACTTCGATCCAGGTCAAACCCGTCTCTGCTTCATCAGGAATGCCAAGAGTTTCCCTTTCACGTGTCCTGTGAGTAGGAATAAATAAAGTCGCCGCATCCCAACGAGCAAGAATTCGTATGTCCTTTCCGTCATGATTGACTTTTTGACTGTCGAGAATCAACCACTTTACCGTAAGAATACGGACAGTCAATCAACAAGAGTGCAGCTACGCAGTCAGTCCCGGGACATCCAGTATACAGAAGTAAGCCGAGCAAATTTGCTGAGCCAGTAACTCAATTCGGTGCGGAATATGTCACGGCCGGGTAGTAGTAATCTTGGTCAAGAATCACTTCACCTCCCGCGGTGAATCCGCTCTTGGTAAGCTCCGGCGGACCGCGCTCACAGAAGCTCGTCACCGGAAATGCTGTCTTGCATGCAGCACGCAAGCGGAACCGCCCGGCTGTGCAGCTTTGCGCCGAACGTTGGGACTCGTGCCGGAAGCGGTCAGCAACCCTCCACCTTTCCCGGGCCCCAGACCCAGTACCGGAGTCCGAGAAATGCTTGGGTCGGGTCCGGGAGATATGCGGCCGAAGCCCAGCCGCGCTTCTACTTCGGAGGGCGTCGGAGAGCCGCTTGTCGGGAACAAACCGCACCAAGCATCGCTCAACCTATCCACACCCCCAAATCTTGGGTGAGCCCGCTTTTTATTAGACGCGGCGCGCCATTATGTCGGCATCCCGAGTCAGCAGCCTGATGACTGGTTGCCTCGTTCCCGTGTGTCAGCTTGATGCCTCCGGAAGACGAATTCACAGGCTGGAGCGTGTGAGGCATCGGGACCGCTTAGTCAGAGCTTTCGCGGGTCACTTCTCAGGTGGAGAGGTGGGGTGTGGTGGGGAGTGTGGTGCTCGACAGGGCTTCTGAACTTTTCCGGTCATCCGACGAATCAGAGCGAGGTTTGAGTCCGTAAGAAGAAGTTCCCTTTCCAGCGACGACTCCACACACTCTTTTCCCATCACCATTCACCAATCCCTCTCACCCTCTTTGCTTCCATAATAAGCCGGGTAGAACCGCTGAACAAAAGGCATTGGCTTGAGATAAGTCCTGCCGTATATCCATTGGGCAGCGGACGGCCCTGTAATGCGATAGCGACCGATCCCAGCGCGGGACCTGCACCCTGTTGACGACAGTGTACACTAAATGCACAGACCATTTCAAAGTCACTCGAGTTGGAAACCCCCACAGTTCGCTTGTGACGCCTTTCCTATCGAGGAAAAGGTCGTCCGCACTGTGCGGTGTCCGCCTTCGCTGCTGAGGAATCAGCCGAACGAGCTTGACTTCAGCCATGAGCCCGTGGCTTGTAGAATGACTACATCTTCATCACCAGCTCCGGTATAAGAGAACAATGCAACGTCGGGCGGCTTCTGTTGGGCGACCAGAAAACACTCAAAACCTCCAACGCCTGATCTCTTCGTCGTTTCGTGTCTTGTAACTCCAAATGTCTCCTTTTTTAGTCTGCAAATCCTCCTCACGCAATCACACGCTATCGCCCACCCCCGCTTTCAAACCCTGCTGGATGCACACCTTCGCGACCTCAGTTTCTCAACCTCAAGGCGAGCCTTCCGCTTCACCCCTGCCCTTTTCAGGCAGGGGGCAAAGACGGCACAATCGCAAATCGAGCTCCACCAAATAGGCGGCCCATTAAACGTCGTGATCCATCGAAGAACTTGCCGCCGAACCAGCGAACTGGATGGGGGGCGAAATGCTACCAGATGGCGAACGCAAACACCACGGCTGTTGGAGGCTCTTCCACTCTCCAGAGTGGCACAACCACAGCTGCCCAGTCATTGGAAGGCCAGCTGCACAGTGCGCCGCCTTCTCCCGCCCTTGGCTGTCAAGCTGTCGTCCGCTGAAGATCCATCAGCCATTATTCATTTCACGATCCGAGGGACTGGAATACACCCCCAGCCGCCCTTCACCAGCTTGGGCTTAACAGATTCTAATTTCAGACTGCTCGAGCGTCGCTCTGCCGTCAACCCCGGACAATAGCAGCATGATATTGCAGGTCAAAATTGACGTCCCCGCCATTACTGCGCTGTCAAACAGAGAGTTGTTGATGATCCCCAGCGCAGCGGCACATTCGACATTCGATAGCGTCCAGACGAGTCTCACCATTTGCACCTGCATCGTCTCATGGGGAGCTGCGTCAAAGATAACTTTAGCGCGGCCTCGCGACCCATTGAATACGGGCCTCCCAGTGGTTCGCAGCCGGCCCCTGGTCCTGCTGCCTGCGCCCGCCGTGTCGAGAACGCGTGAAAAGCGGAGGGTCAACGACAGGCGGGCTCGCTAGTAATCTCTTCCGTACCAGTTGCTGCGAGTTGCAGCAGTAATTGCAGCAATTCAGCGGCGAGGTAGAGGGTTGGAGACCCCGCACTCGCATCCTCGGCCGACAAGCCACCCGTGTGCGGACGTCTCGCAGCCACTGACAGCCGCCATGGGCAAATGCAAGTGCGCTGCCGGAAGCCTTACGCGCAGGATAAAAAATCCTCTTCGCTCGCTTCTCCGTCGGCTGGGAGCTAGATAGCGGGCAGGTGAGTGACTGTTGAGTCGAGGCGCGGGAAAGACGGCCGTGGTGTCGTTCGGAGAACGAAGATATCCCGGTTGAACCGTGCCACAGTCTCCTCCATCCGGGCTCGTCCAACCAGCTTCCCAGGTCTGGAAAAAGGAAAAAAAAACTGGGAGGTGGTCGCGAACTGCAAGGCATTTGCTTCCCCACCACACATCGATTCCCTCAGCATTTGGCTCCACGCCGGAAGCGCATCACGATTTGAACGGCAGCGGCGCACGTTCTGGCTTTTTCTCGTGCTTCTCCCCAGCCCCACTCCCAATCCGGGAACTGTCAATATTACTCGTTGTTCTGCTTTGGATGGACTCGAGGCGCGTCCCGTAGGGAGCCGACTATCACAGTGTGTAATCTCTCTTCTGCATCGACCCCAACCGCCTACCCGCTCAGTCTTTCTCCGGGATGCCGCACTGTGTACATCAGCAGCGAGAAGGCGCCCCTTGCTGACGGAACCCTGACACCAAAGTTGCGGAGCTGGGAAGCTGCGCCTACTGCGCGCCGCAGGAGCGACCACACCAGAACAGGTATCGCGCGTCACCTGACAAAGGTATATGGGACAACTCAAAGCCCACGCAAGACGCGCGCACAGCTATTTCTCCACCAAGGGAGAACGGGTAGAAACGTCGCCGTTTGACTTGACGTCCGCCGCCGCGGATTGACACCTGCGCCAGTCCATGCCGCTTTGAACCGGCTGTTGCACTGCTGCAAAGTACCTTGCCTGTGCGCCCCGAAGACGACGGGGCCGACGTGACTGCAGCCACCATCTCTGAGAAGTGTCAATTTTACCCAGTGTCGCGTTTCCTGTGCATCCGTGGTGGTGTTGGAGTCCTGGACTCGCAGCTTCGTGCAGGTGATGGCCGCGGCAGCTGCTTGCTCCCCCGTCTCGCCAGGGCTCCCCTCCCTTGCCCCCGCCAGCATCGAAGGCACCAACCCCCCTCGGCGCATCCTCGCACTGTGCACCTGCCCTCGACGACCGCCACCCCCCGCCTTCGGTTTTCGACTGCCCAGCAAGTTTGGCTCTGGCCCGCAGTGTGCCACCACCTCGCCGCTATTCTCTTTTCAATCATTCCGCTGTCACGAAGCCTTTTCAGTCCAGGTGCACCCGGTAGCGGCCTGACATTCGGGCATCCTATTTCTCGACAGGGGAAGCACAAGTCCAAAAAGGTATTTGACACTGGTCAGATTCAGCCAGCCGTCGCCTCGGTTTCCCTGAAAACGACTCTGAGAAACCGCGAAGCTGCGAATCAAGCAGTGCACCACCCTCGCCCGGTTCCTGACCTCGAATCGCCTCGGGGCGAGAACTGTGTGTTTTGCACTGTCGGCCGCTGGCACTCAGCACTGCTCGCTCAGCAACCGACCAGCCCGTAGGGCTCTCTGCATACCACGGACGAAAATACCTACTAGGCACTGGAGCGCCGCGCCAGCGCCAGTACCCATACAAAGGCCGAATAAAAATTAAACGTGATTCCTCGCTTCCTTCCGCCGGCACACCAGACTCAATACAGTGCAGCGCCCAACCAGGTTTCTGCGACAAAAAGCGACCTCTCCGCTCAACGCCAGATCAAGTCTAGGCCATCGGCACAACGCTCAAAAGAGCATCTCCACCATTTTGCCTTTTTGGTATTTCTCGTGATACCTCGACCACTCGATCGCCTCGATTCCCAAAATGGCCGACATCGCGGATCCCCACGACCAGACGTCGCCGACCGAGCTCGACGAGTCTCACGTTGGCAATGGCAATCCCGTCGTGGAAAGCCGCGGCATCAAACGCGCCCGCGCCAGCGCGCCCGACGACGACGATGATGACGACGAGAAGGGTGGCCGCGAGCGTCGCAAGATTGAGATAAAGTTTATCAGCGATAAATCGCGTCGCCACATAACCTTCTCCAAGCGCAAAGCCGGCATCATGAAGAAGGTGCGTCTTTCTCTCTTCAATGCAACGCGGTCGCCACATCCGTCGCGACGGACCGGCGCTTGCTCTCATCCTCCAGAGTGTCCCCATTGCTAACATGTTGCGTGCTAGGCTTACGAACTGTCCGTCTTGACGGGTACTCAGGTGTTGCTGCTGGTTGTGTCGGAGACTGGTTTGGTCTACACGTTCACCACGCCCAAGTTGCAACCGCTGGTGACGAAAGCCGAGGGCAAGAACCTTATCCAGGTAATAATTGCCAACCTCCGTGAGCTTAGTGTCTGCAAACATGGCTAACCCGATCGCCCAGGCCTGCCTCAACGCGCCCGAGCCAGCTACCGGTGGCGAGAACGGCGTCGATGACCCGAACGCGGTGGACTCGCCGGAAGAGCCCACGAGCGCCCATCTCCCACCCCAACAACCGCGCGGCGGCATGCCACCACAGAGCCACCTACCGCCGAACTATATGCCCAACGTTGGCATGGATCCTCAATCCGCACTCGCCTATTCGAGCTACGTACAGCAGAGGGGTGGACAATACATGCCGCCATCGAGTTTGCAATCGCACGCCGGGCATCAGTCATAATTGTCCCTCTTCTGTTTGGAATTGTGCGCCAACCCAATACCCAGCATTAATGCATTCGCGAAATATTTCTTTCGACATTTTCGGATGGACCTGATCGTCCTCGACCTTCTTTCCGGTCCGGCGTTTGATTGGGATGTTTGATGCTCATTCGATCTTTTTACATTTCGGCCGTGTTTTTCCGCTTCGTTTCTTACCCACGCTTCTCTCGTCCACGTCCGTACACCCAGCTTTGAAAGGTATGGGGTAACCGAACGAACTCCCGAGCCATCCATGCGGCAGCCCATTCGAGGAAAGACGGTGCGCGCCTGGGGGGAATTGACGCGTAAATCCGGCACATGAATCTCTGGTTGGACTGGCGAATGCTTCTGCACATATCGGCGCCGGGCATCTCACAAGATACCACGATCCAGGTACAGCCTGTTTATGCGACAAATGGTGGTTGACGGTCGTTATAATGCCCAACTTTGTTTCCCTGCGAGAAGGCGATGTCGGTCTGGACATTTCCGGCGTGCTGCGTCTCTTTTCTGGTCGTGGCCTCGTGTGTCATGCTCAACGGTCTGTCTCTCCCGGAAGCGGCTCTCTGCTCCTGTTCATTTTCTTTTCAAAGGGGCCGGCGGCGGCTTTCTGTGCTCCTGCATAGAGGTGGCGGGGGTGATGGCATGAATGGGGGAGAGGGCAAATCTCGGAGTGGTATCTGCTCTTCTTTCTGGTAATCTTGGGTTGGTTCGGATGGCGAATGGAGTGGTCGGGGTGCCTCGGGGAAAGGAGCGTGTTTGGACGGCTTGCCCAGGAAGAGAATATCGAAGAAACTCGGACCTAGCACCTAACCTACCTTTGTATGATAGCGCAAACTTTCCGAACCTGACAATATGACAGCGGTAATTACCCGACGTGTTGGTGACGTGAGTGACGTGGGTGACATGTGGGTGTGCAGTGTGGTCGCAGGAGGTGTTGAAGCGAAGAAAAGTGCAACCGTGCTTGCTTGGGTCATATCGAAATATATATATATATATACATGTGTGTATATCCAAGGTGTGTGGATAAGCAGTCGAACCTAAAGGGAAGTCCGGTTGAGACGGTCGTTGCCCAAAACCGCCTAGGCTGGGGGAGGGGGGGGCGGCGAGTCTGGAGTTGCCCGAAGGGGGGAGCCGGTTGCCGGATCGGCCTTGGTGGGGGTGGTTTATGGTGCCGGGACTTGCCGCGACTTCTTTTTACTTTGAGATTCATGGGGACATGTATAAGACATATGACATGAGACGTGTTGTCTCTTGGTGGGATGCTGATTTGGTGGTTTGTTTGTTGGAATCTGTAATCGCGGTGGGTTTTTGTTTTTTTGCGTGTCTTGGCTCTTGGCGTGTGGTTGACGGTACGTAGCTGGGGGGCAGGGTACCGTGTCCGTGTTTTTTGTGTTTTTGTGTTTTTCTTGATTTCGGTGGGAAGGGGAAAGAGGGGGATGTATCTGACGATGTGGGATAGGTAGGGTAGGGGAGGGTAGGGGAGGTATAAAGGAAGTTTTGTCTACCTAGGTATGTTTGGGATGCGGAGGAGGAAGGATGTTGGGTGTGTGGCTGATGAGAGATGCACCAGCAGAACTGACTGACACTGGAGATAGGGATGGTTTAAAGGTCTCTAAATACTTGGCCAAGTGTGATATGTCAACAACAGGCTGGCTGGTCGATGTTGTCTTGGTGCCTTCCTTGGTGCCTTGGTGGACGCACGATATATATATATATATATATGTCTTTGTCGTTTTGTATCGACAAATCATGCGTAGGCGTTGAGGGATAGGTAGTAAGTAGTTCACTGGCCCCCCTGAGGCTGTCCATCTATTAGACTAGGTACCTAGGTATGTTAAGGTTATGTGCCTTGGCCGAGTAGGTAGGTACTTCCCACATCATCCCGGGTCACTGGTGGCTTTGTGTCCATCCGAGGTTTGAGAATAATGCTTTAAATGTGTGCCTCGGTAGCTACCTAGGTAGGTAGCTTTCTTGCGATAAAGGTGCCGTGGAAGCGATGATGGCGCGGGTGTCTTGGGTGGTGGTATTTAGCCTATCTAGAGCTTGAAGCTTGGGGGGCAGATATCTCCAAGGCATCATATCATTACTGTGGAGCTTATCAGTGACGGTTCTTGGTGGCTAGACCTTTCTCGATGGACTGCTACGGTACTAGAAGGCCTGAGAAAATGCGGTTACGGATATCGGATCTTGTCGTTGGTATGTGTCGTTCATTCAGGGACGGTGGGTTCTGTTCCTCGTGCGGGTATGGCCCCATTCTGTATAATACATACATGCCGCCATTACCGGTTCGATGTCCGCAGGAAACTCCGAGAGGTGTTAGTGGTCATGGTTCCTCGTAACCGGGAAGTTGGTATGCCTGGCTACTATGCTCGTATATCATCAACCCGGAACTCTCAGAATCTACAAGCTTGGCTACAGTGGTGCTGTAGTGTGGTCTCTTGCCGGGTATCTTGTTATCGAGGATAGAGGGATCACTCGAACATTAAAGTATATCTTTAAAAAAAAACATGTAGTTCTCAGGCTGACTCTAGCAAGTCGTCATTAAGTCTCCTACACGGTATACAGAAAATGTTATTCCAGAAAGCGATGGCTATGTAGATTTGCCAGGCGTTCCAGAGGTGTCGAATATCTCCATCCATATAATACCGCAATGAATTTACCGAAGAGATGCCATCATCCGGAGACCCCAGGCCTCAGACAAGCAACACAATGGTGGTCTAGATCAGTCCATACCATAAACTCCAACACCACCACGCTGCGACTCATCATCTGCACGCCAATCTCCCAAGACAGTCCATCTCAGCCCTACCTATACTCCCCACACAGTCAAACTGATACAGTAACCAGATAGCCGGGTGCATCTCCAGTCCCAACCATTTGCACACCCCGAGATATAAAAGCCCACATCCCCGGGTCCTGCAATCTGAGCCTCACATCGGATCGCAATCGTCAAAAAATGCCGGGAAATGCCAGATCCCGACCCGCGCATGATTGGCCCGTTCACCATCTGCCAGCCACTCGCCACCGTCTGTGGGGAACCCTTGGCTTTAAAGCTGTTCTCGGGTCCTGACAGGCCCATAAAGAGCGGGGCGCGGCGTGAACGGCGGGTGGTTGCGCGAGTTTGAGCATGTTTCTGCACGTCGGCCACTAGTGCGCTTTTGGAACCGCAAGTCGCTTCAAAGCACCGCGGTTCAATCATGGGAATAATGGCGACGTCGAGAAAGAGGAAAGAGGGAGAGAAAAGAAGAGAGAGAGCAAATGTGGTGATAGTACCGCTGCTGTCTAGTAGAGCCTATCCCCAAGGAACTGAAAGTCCCAATGACAGTACTAGCAGTAGACCCGTAATAACGCCTGCGCTGAACCAAAGCCATGCCCCCCTTGCCATTGCCAAATCCAAACACCACAACGCCATACTGAACATGCGCTAGATAGAAAGTAAAAAAAAACTAGTGCTCCGCCGAGGTGATGAACCGGCCGACCAGGAGACTGCCGATAAAAGTTCCAGCGAGGATCGAGAGGAAATATCCAACGTTCATCGACATGACGGCCAACATGCTGCAGCGTCCGTTAGCTCTCGTCTCCCAACATGATACACACACAAATAAAACTCACAGCAAGTATCCAACGCCCGCAATAACCGTATCAATCGCCGCCCGAACGGGATCAACACTGAGCCGCCACGGCCGCGCCCCAAACGTCCTCTTCTTCACCACCACAACATTCTCCTCGATCCCGTTCTCGCTCAGCACCATGTTGGCGTGCTTCGCGAGCGAGTCGCGGCTCAGATTCTCGGCCAGCGGCGCCTTGCCGTTGACCACCACGAAGCGCCGGTTGAGCTCGCGGTCGAGCCACCGGTTCTCCTGCCACCACTTGGCCGCCAGCAGGCCGCGGAAGATGACAGCCAGCACAATCAGAAAGATGCACGTGCCCGCGTAGCTGCCCGTGCTGGTCGGCGTCCACGCCTGCGAGTAGAGCGGCGTCGCCATCGACGTCTGGAAGACCGACATCATGGTCATGCCTCCTCCGCCGTTGCCGGACATACCGGACATGGAGTCGGACATGGTCGAGTCGGCGGCGTGAGCGTCGGCGCCGTGGCGGGCGTGTATCCCGTGGTGGTATTCCATTGCTTTTTTTTTTTCCGCGCGCAAAAACTGTGGTGCGTTGAAAGAGTTTTGGAGATTTTGTTCGAGGAAAGAATCCAACAAAAAGGTGATCGACAACTGCCGTTTAGCCGCGCTGCGGGGAGGAGTCCAGATCCTTTTTTATTTCGGTACAAGTGAAGAGTCGTCGGTGTATCGCGGTGGCCGCCCTTCTCTTATAAAACTCTCTCGAGCGCTTCTGTTGTTGGCTAGCAGAAGCGCGTGTGGCTGCTGCCCTGAAGAGCAAGTTTCTGTTTGGTTACGGTCTGAAACGGATTCCAGGGAAAAAAGAAATCGGGGTCTGGAGATGTAGGTCGCATGAAGGAAGGGGATGCGCCAAGTGAAAATGGAAGCTCAGTCGCCCGGAAAGAGCCAAGACGGACGCGGTCCTTTTACTGAGGTAAGAAACATGCTCACAAAGTGGGGGGCCAGGGTGTGCATGTGGCCGCCGAGATGCCAGGCTGGGGGCAACGTCCGACCCGCCGATCGTTGGACAGGGGGAGGCCACGGCCCGGATGGGTTAGGGACACTTCTCGGCAAGGGACGCATGTATAGACATCTTTGACATTGATCTTGGTGTATTCATTGGTTGTTGGAAAGATTTGGCCAGATTTAGCCAGATCTACAACTGTCAAAGGGCAAGTTCTTGCCCGCTAAGAATCCACCCGGGCCGGGGCGCAGTATCCACTGGGGTTTGCACGGGCCGGAGCCAGCCCGGAGGCGTGGTCTTGGCTGACACGATACCAGACAATCGAGAAGGGGCCCATCGTCTCAAGCCGACGACGAGCAGAACGCCAAGCGGTTTTGCTAGGGAAAGAGCGAGTGAGAAGCTGTCGAGCTTAATGTCTGGACGATTGTCCATGACGAGGCTCGCTAAGCATAGAATGTAGGCTGAAGCGCGCGCTTCATATCCTACCCGGTTGGCTGGGTCGTGGTCTAGACCTGCCTGTGTTGACTCCGTCAATGCAAAGATAGATGTCGTCTCGATTGGACTTGTAGAGACAGATATCACGGAAGGTATTGGCGAGGCGACTGGGATGAGCCCTGAGGGCGGAGCTGATTTCGGGAACCGAGGTCTCAGAACCAGTTCTAAATATCAACCACTGGCGTCAGCGAAGTTGCGAATGTCAAGAGATGCGTAAGATCAAATACTAATGAACTGCCATGTCCGCTTAGCATTTCTATACACTAAACAGACAGTCCAGTGCCTCTGAATTTTTTGGGTGGAACAGGTACCCCGACCTCAAGCCCTCGTTGTTACCTGCCCGATACGGAAACTGACGGTGGTCACGCCCTCCCTGTTGGTCTGGACAAACGTGCTCTCCGGTGCCGGCACCTGTCTTTTTTTGTGATTGAACTCTTTCGCCCAAGACTTCCCCATAGCTACGTACTCGGATGCCCAGTTGTCCACCTCAAGCCGATGGCGCTGTCATGCAGCCGTCCACCGGGCTCACGGGACCATGACGAGTTCGGGTGAAACGCATGGTTGCACATGGCGACGAGCCAACGACGCCGGATAGCGACCTTGGCTTGCAGATTTCGGCTCCGAGCCCAATCCTGCCCTTTTCACCGTCAATCGAGGGCTCGCAGCCGCACCGGGCGCGGTAGGACAAGCCTGGCTTCGAAGCGCAGCTGCATACCCGCCGATCCGGACCAAGGCTGCCAGGAAGCCGCGCCGTCGAGCCTATTTCGACGTCCACCCGAGCCCAAACGCCATCGACACCCACTACATGGCCCGAGACGAGCCACAAGAATTCTGTTCGACGTGTCAGCGATGCACTTCTTGGTAGCACGGCCGATTTCCAACAGACCTTGACACCAGGCAGTGTCCGACGTCGACGTTGGCACTGTCAAGGCTTCCCTTGACCGCCTCGTCTTGGGCTTGCTTCCGACGGAAAACAAAACCGCGTCGCTCTGGCTAGGGGAGCCGCGCTGCCGGGTGCCGTGACACGTCGTGACACCCATCGAGCGGCCAATGTCACACCATGGAATCGGGCTGCAATCGGGGTGCCGGATGTGGTGGAACCGTTTCACCGGTCGGCGCCCGCTGACACTGGGCGTACAAAGTGCTCCAGACAGCCTCCGCGAACGCCGCCGAGGCACTAGCCCTGGGACGGGTGACACGTTATGGAAAGCAATACGGCCCGGAGGCGTCTTCATCACAGACAGTGAGGCCATGGAGACGATCCCTGAATGGTAGATGTGATCGAATTCGGCATCCGGTCCCGGCTTGGCACGGAACCCGGAAGCGGATGTCGGCCTTGGCCCGAGCATTCGGCATTGGTTGCTCCGCAGACACGGCGCGGAGCCTTCTCTCCGCCCTGGAAGCCCGTCTTTCGACCCGGTAGCTGGTGCCCGGTACCCGGTACCGGCATAGGCCAGAGAAAGCCCGGTCTGGCGTACAGGTGCAGCGGAACCTCATGATCTAGAATATCGTGGTCAACGGCATCCGATATCGAGTACGCCTAATTCGGGAATTCTGGTCGACATTCGCCTCCCCAATCAGCATCGAACACTCGTGTGTGTCCGGAGGGCTCTAACTCGTCCTCTGCTGGATATCTCCAGGTGGGTAGCAGTTGTCGTGCCGGCTTATTGCAGCGAACAGCTCAGCTCGGGTTCTCTGAGGGGCTCGCTTTCGTTCCACCATCTCATCGCCGTCAAACAAATGTTTCCGACTGCGGAGTACTACCCTCCTCCCGCCCGAAGCTAGCGGCAGAGACAGATGTCGGCCAATGACATGCTCGTCTCCGACATTCGACACTGCTGCAGAGTATCGATCGGTCTGGTATGACCAAGTTTTGATAGCTAGGAATGGAACCCTCACTACCACGCAGGTCGGAGTCCGAGGATCCTTCCCATCATGTTATCAACGCAAAGAACGCTTCATCCAGGAGTCACTCCCATGCCCAGCGGCCGACGCGGTACAGGTCTGGTAAATCGCCATCTCTCGCCTGCATAAAATCGATGTTTCCTTTTCGTCGCAATTTCCTTGATCTTTTCTGGGATACTCGTCACCAAAAACGTTGCCTCCCTGCACGTCCTGATTTGGACGGGCTGAAAACGCCACGACAGCCGCCCGTGAACTGCGTTGGAACCCTGCAGCTGCCCCCGTTCAGCCATTTCTTCACCCACCACGGCTCCCACCTCCAATCACAATTGCCGCCGGCACACAGCTTCCCCGGCCGTCGGCGGAGGCCCATGCGGGACTGGGCCGAGCGCTCTTCCTCTGTTGACAGCGGCACGACGAAGATCCAAACGAGGCGTTCAAGTCAGATCGGTAGTGGCTTGCAATGGCGCACGCTTTTCATTTCTTCTGACGCCAGCCCATCAGCATCACGACACCGCTTGCTGGGCTCGGTGGGCTGATGTACGGGGATGAGAACCGTCAGCCGCACATGGCAGCCGTGTAGCTTCGGGTCTTTTGCAACAGAAAGGATCCCGTGTCGGCAACCCGAGAAGCTTGGCATTGGGAAGCTCCTGTCTTGTCTTGTCTTGCTTTTTGCGCGGAGCCCCCTCCTCCTGCCTGCCTTCCTGCCGCTTGTGGCCCCTGAGCTGTGCAAACAGCAAACAAGGGACAAGAGAAGAAAAAAAGAAAAAGCGACAGAGGGGTGTGTGGAAAGTAAAAAGGTGACGAGCCTTGCTTTAGCGTCGGGTTTGACACCATCTCCAATAAGAGACGAGACGAAAAAGAGTGGGCAGATATCCAACTTGTCGACCGAGTGCTGCAGGGAAGCGGTACATGGACGGTCCATGTCGAAGGGTGTGTAATGCAGGCAGTCATGCTGGGACGAGGCATGGGTGTGGGGAGAGTCAGAGCTCCCGTCTGCTCGGTCAGAGGTAAACTGTATCGCGACTTTCTTCTGGCACGGTGGCCGGACCGCAAGGATCGGGAAGGGCCTCGTGGTGACGGCAGTTGTGCGAATTCAGGTTTTGAGCTCATGATGCTAACCGGTTGCACTAGAGTCGAGTGGAGTTGGATCAGTTGCTGGTGTTGGTGACACACTCGGGCGGCCTGGTTGGCTCGTCTTGAAGCCAAAGCCTACAAACGCGCTACAGCAACCTCTGAGCCGGGGAAGAGCGTATGATGCTTGCTCCTATCTTCTGATCGGGATCAGAAGGCTGGCCGCTAGTTGATGGCACGCTGGCCATTACCAGCCGATTCCACTTGGAGGGGGCGCACATCAGTAGCCTCAACACTGAGAGCCTTGGTCCTTATCAAGAGAAACACGTGCATTCCGCACTGGCGGAGTTTCTCCCGGTCATCTGTTTAAAGTTGAGATTGGAGAAGAAGTGGCGTTGAACGTGGCCGGAAAGGGGAAGGGGGGCTGAAGGGCCGTTTAGGGGGCGAGTTGCTGGCTGGGAGGCTGGGTCGAGTGACGACTTTGGAGACCTGGGGATGGGAGAAGGTACAGCCTGATGTTGAGGCATTCGGGTTTCGACCGTTCGCTTCTTTTGGACAGGCACTGCTTCGCCCTGGGTTTACTCCGGAGTGCTCCCTATGCCAGAGCCATTTAGTCTTTATGAATCCGAAGTCTGGGTCGAGGAGCCTGACGTCCATCTTGGTCTTTGAAGTCGAAATGCAAGCAAGCCAAGTGGCGTCGTGTCTAACAGAGCACGCAGCAGCTACAATACTGCAAGCGCTATAGACAAGCTTGATGATCAAAGCTGCCAGCTAGCTTCCGGGACCCCAAGATCAACGAAAACTGACCCACCCTTAGCAGGTCGAGATGACTTATTCTCTTGGAATGGTTGAACTTGGTACGGAGTACACCGATCGTGCATCCGTAGAGTTGGAGAGTTGGAAGAAGCACGGCTTTTAGGGTGTTTACCTTGGTTTTGACCTGCCACACGTTGAGAGATAGGAACCGCAAGTTGATCACGTTTGAGTAACTCTCTTCCAAAACGCATGTTTACATTAGTCTAGAGATATTCTCAGTGTGGGGATGGGATTATGAAGAGACGTGGAGAGAAACTTCGAGGACGGATACCTAGGCTGGCTGGGAGGGAGGCTGAGAGTATTCAATGTTCCCGCGCAACCCCCGGCTCTGTCCCGAAAATGGGGGGATTACCAGGGACGATATTGTTGGAAGGCTGACTGACCAAGCTTCATTTCGATGTCAGGTTCGGGATCCGTGAGGCTGAAGATAGGTAGGTAAATAGGTAGGTAGGGAGGAAAGAGACGGGCCTGGGGACAGGCAAACAGACGGATATCCCCCTACCTTAGCACGGGAGACTGTACAAGTCTGCAATGATATTAAACTTTTCCACATATATCCACATATATTCTTCATAAATTTGTTTGGGGGGAGGGGGGCGGCTTCTTGAGTGCAGCAGCGGTCGAACACCGGGCTGTCTGTCATGCCAGATCGTGGCCGGGGAAGAAGCCAGGGCACGAGTTTTGGGATAAGTGAGGTTAACCAGCTCGACTTCCAAGAGGACAGGCATCCAGACTACGCAGGTTTACAGGTATATTCCGTCGAGGGGCAGCTGGGAGGACGGTAGTTAGGTAGGTAGGTAGGTACGCCTCGCCTCAGCTTCTGTCCGCAACATCAGCCCATCAGCCCATCACCTTCGCTGGAGCCGGCATCGATACTAGGCTGAAAAGTATCCTCCCCCCTCCTTCTAGCAGCGCGATACCTGACCAGGCCCGCCCGGGAACAGCGTTTCATCATGACACCTGTAGTACATACAGTCTTCAGCTAATAAGGTGCTTGGTTTTGCAATACACACTTTCTCGAGCCAGGTCTTGAATAACGAACAGTTGGTATTGCAAATGAGATCCATGCTCCATGCCTACCTACCTTGGGTAGTCAAACTGGTACTGGTACTCTCTCTCTCTCGCTCTCTCGCCTCTCCCGCCACTCCGCCCGAGGGATCTCTTCTCTTCCAGGCCATCAAACACACACAAGACATACAGTGATACAGTGGTCAAAGGAGGAGGAGCGGGCCAGTTCACCCAGGGTCATTCATATATGTGAAGTATGGAGTGTAAGGGTTTTGTCCGGTGGAGGAGCTAAGATCGTCTACCGGCGTGGCCCGAGTACAGACAGGTAGTGGTTTGTTTGCTTCTTTCCCTACCTATCCATCCTCCTCAAGTGGTGCTCCTGTGTGGTATAACCTATTTCTATTTCCCATCACAGAGAAAAAGCGGGGGAGGGATGGCTCAAGAATGTGTTTCATGACCTCCCGGTAATAAGTGATATTCTGTCGACCCTACGAGAAGATTGTACAAGTACATGCCCACGGTCTGCCGAGCAGTCGGCCTCTCCACGTTCCCACCGGGTTGGGCTTGTGATCTTTCATCTTCTGGATGTTGGAAATGTGCGGTTTTTGTAACAAAGCCTCTTCTTGGAATTGGTCTCTAGAAAAGTCTTCGTGTACCTGTTGTAAGCTGATCATGTCGCCGTCTCTGATCCTACCTGTTACCAAACTATCTACGGATCTGACTACCCCCTGAAGACCGGCCTCCTACCGATCGGTGGGGACGATCTCCCCGCACAAAGGGGTTGAGAAAACACAAATACACATATCCAAACCACAAAACACCCACAATCAGATCGCCAGATGAAAATTACTGTATAGCCCAGCGGCCCAGAATAACCGCCATATACACAAGACGGCCGATGACCATAACAACGCCGCCTCCATAGGTAATATTGTATACAAAAAAATCCCGACCCCCAAAAAGTCCCAAGCCATCCGATCCAGCCCAATGTTCCCATAACACCATCCTGTCCCAAATAACAAACGCCATTATCCATCCCTCCAAAGCCTCGGGATGAAATGCCCCCCATTATTCTTTTTGAAACCAAAAGTCCCTTCCTCTTACAGGCGGTGTTTTCCCAAGATGGAATGATCCGTAACCCGTTATATACCCTCGTTCCCTTCCCTCTTTCCCGTGTCATAACTAGACCCGCTTTTCCCGCTGCGTCGCAAAATTAAGAAACAAAAAAAAGTGATGGGGTATCGTGCATGGTACAGATGTGTGAAAGTGGGAGAAGTGTGATGTGCCCGGGAGGAGAGACACCCTCGACTTGTTCCCCTTCCTCGAAACGCCAAAGGACAGTGAGCGGCCGTCTTTCCTCTGCCCTCCCACCTCGTTAAAAGGATGTGCGAGGCGATAGGAGAGAAAAACAGACACGACCTCAGTCCATCCTCGCAGAAAGCATATCCAAAAGACAGAATCCATCTAATCCCGAAAAGAAAAGACCTGTTCCCGCCGGCTTCTGCAACGCCGGTACCCCAGAGTCAACGCCTATCCCGTCGGGATCCGAAATGCAAAACCTCACGTCAACACCCATCGAGTCGCTAAAGGGAAAGCTGCCTAGTGCTCCACCTTGAAGGAAACGACGTGCATCGCAGGGGGACCGTTTGGTACACCGTTGGGGGTCGGGGGCATGGCCGCGGAGCGCTTTGAAGTCCCGTTCGGACGGAGATTCAGAGTCGGATCTACGGTCCCGTTCGACGAGCCATTCGTTTCGGCACCCGGCGACGCGTCCGTGTCGGCGTCCCGGGCGTGCTCAGTCGCCGAGGCTGGGGCGTCACCGGGGGTGCTATCCCCCCCTGAGCTGGCCGAGCCCTCTCTCTTGTCGCCGCAGAGCTTGACGATCTTGTGACGCTTCAGACAAAGTCAGCAAAAAAGGACGCCTCCATGGCCAGCCGGCCAAGTCACAACACGCACCTTGAGAGCGTCTTTCCGCGAGAATCTCTTCTCGCAAGAGCTGCACGGGAACGGCTTGATGGCCAGATGGATCCTCTTATGTCTCTTGAGGTCGTGATTCCGGTTGAAAGCCTGCGTGCAGCTGTCGCACTTGAAAGGTCGGTCCTGGTGATGCGACACGGCCGCCGAGGGGTGGCCATGCCCGTGTTGGATGAAGCTTGGGTGGTGCTGCATCCCCCCCGGATGATGGGGGTAGTGAGGACTATGAGGCATACCCTGGACGTGCCCGCCGCTGAGCACCATTTGGCTGCCCGGCTGGTGCATATTGCTCATGACCAGCATAGGGCCCGGCCCGGGCAGTGGCAGTTGACCGTGTGGGTAGCTCATGGGCGGAATTGGTGACGGCATGCCCTGGGGGCGGGAAAGGGGATATGGCGTAGGTGGCATCGACGTTCTCGGCGAAGCGGTGGTGTAATAGTTGTTGTTTCCCGACATCGACGTCGTTGATGGCGCCATGTTGTAGTTGGTCCCCGGCATCGACGTCGTTGGGGAGGCGGTGTAATAGTTTGATCCCGACATGGAGGACGTAGATGGTGCCGTATAATAGTTGCTCCCAGGGACCGCGTTCGTAGATGATGCCGGATAGTATCTGGCCCCAGGCATGGGCCCCGAAGACGAGGCCTGGTTATAGTTGGGAGGCATCGAGGATGTTGTTGGAGGCATCGAGGGCGTCGATGCCGTGTTGTAACTCGTCCCAGAAGTGGATGGCGCCGCCGACGTGGTTTCCCAGTAGTTGGTTCGCGACATCCGGTGGGCTTCCAGAGACACTGAGCCGCCAGAAAAGACCTCTTCTTTCATTCAGCTGGCGAGGACGAGTGACCGAGAAAGGGTTCTTGAAGTTAGTTATGTTGAAGCTTTCGTCCCAGAAAGCTTGCCCGGTGGTGGTGGTCGTCGTCGTTGCCTTCTCTGCGGGAGGGAGTGGCTGAAAAGGTCTCTTAGAGTTCGGTAGTTCCTGGAGCTCTTCTGCACGGGGGCCGGATGGTGGTGGTTACTGCTCCTTAGGGCGTCATGGACCTAGAGGACAAAAGGCTCGATCCGGTTCAAGCTCCCACGTCGTTTCGAAGCCAGAACACTCTATTAGCCGTTCAACGCAAAAGAAGGTGGAGAGAGATGGTCTAAGTATTCCCCACCCTGGGAGTCCATGGCTTTCAAGCCTCGCAAGGGGCCGAGCTGGGCCCAGGACGCAAAGACACTGCAGAACGTGCTGACAGCCGGAGGCGCTTTGGGCTGAGAGCCTGAGAGGGATGCCATCTCCCCTCCGCCCGCGGCTGGGAGAGGTACCCCCCGGTCAAGTCCCAACCCAGTCCTGGTCACCGGTGTTTCCCTGTCCTTGCTTGGCGACCCTCCCGACGACATGTCTCTGCTCGATTTGGTTTAGACTCTTCCATGCTCGTGGGAGTCTTTGCTCTTTTTCTGGGCCGCACCCCCTCCCCTGCCGCGCTGCCGCGATGGTGACTGGCCTAGGCCCTCGGAGCCCGCCTGGCCTTCCCAAACCGCTTGCACGCTCATTGCTCATTGCTTTTGGAGTTTGCTCTCTTGTTGTTAACAGACTTTGCCCGCTACAAGCGCGTGGTTCGAGCGAGACATATGACAGATGTGTGTCTCGAGTTTTTCCCGGCTCCTTCTCTCTATTCTAGGCCCAGCTATGCGTATGTCTCGCCGTCATCAGGGCCAGAATTTACGCAGCTATCCCCCATAGCAGGCGTTAACCAATGCGGTGCCAATTTAGTCAGGCTGTAGCTTGCTGTCAGAATATAGTGACGGCCTGTCATTCAAAAACAACTCGAGGAATTGAGCTCCTCGTCCTGTACACGTAGCCTTGCCGTCCGTCCGTGGTGGGAAAGCTTCAATATGTCGCATTCTTTTCCTCTGCCGTCATCGATTTTGTTGGTCGTTGGACGTCGCGGCAAATCCTTGTTGCTCGCCGGGCAAACCCATGCTCGAGGTCGGAGGTCAAGCTCTCCGGACATTGGTTTGGCGAAACCCAGCAGAGTGACAGCACAAATTAAAATCGACCCTCTCAACCGTGGTAGCAGAGCAGCATCGGCAAGGCCAAAGGGCATCCCCGGTCCGCTACAGCTGGGCCTGGCCACTCCCGTGCCAATACCGCGTTCCTCCTTCTGTAGACGTGCATCGCAAGTTTTCAGCTGAATGCCAAGGTTTGTGATTGCAGGGAACGTCTTCGCACTGGGGGGGAATTGGATGACAGGTCGGTGCCGGCGGGTGTCGACGCATTAACCAGTCGTGACAACGGATTGATCCGGGGCCACCCCCGCCCAGGAGCTGTATCTCACCAGCAAGCATCATCTTGCTCGAGTTGAACTGCTGTGGTAGCCGCGCTGGTGGTGTACCTCGTCTCATCGGGGACACTGAGTGCCACTAGCTCGTCTGCAAGCTGCATGGGATGGATCAGAATGGCTGACCCGGGGAGGGGGGCGTGTGTGTGGGCATCGTGGTGTGCCGTTCGCACGCCAGACCAGAATCACACTGTCGAGCCCGCCGCCGCCGCCTTGTCTGCCTGCCTGCACTGACGCGCCAACGAGTGACCCGAAGGACAGGTGCAGACGAGAGAATTCGGAAGGCGCACGCTGATTTCACTTGGCCTTGCCGGAGCCTTTCTCTTTGCTTTTTTTTTTTTTTTTCGTCTTTTCGTCGCCCCTCCCGTGCTTCGGGATGCAGCAGGTGCCTTCCTTGGTGATCCCGCGCAAAAAGGGGGGAGTGCTGCTCCTGAGCTGTCCTAGTTATTACTTCGTAGCGCGTCTGTCTCAGGCCATGTTCAAAAGGCCCAAGAATCTTCCCCACTAGTCTCCGAGGAATCTAAAAGAGTGACATAGCATACTGTTTTTTAATATCCAGCATTTTCGGGATCCAAGAGGCCCTCCATCCTCATCGGGGCATATACACTTGTAAATTGGGTGGATATTGACAGCCCAGTCTTGTGCTGACTATGCTGCCGCTATGCAGGGGTTTACAGACCTTTGGGACGGGTAAGTTGTCCATGTCACTCGAGTAAATTGTCCCCGCACCCTCATGGGGGCCACCAATCGACCCGACAGTTGTTGTCCGAAATCTTGCGTGTCCTTGTGAGAACTCCTGATGATGGTTTGGGTGCTGTCCTTGCAGCCCCCCCTGGGTAACTCTTGTAAACCGAGTCTTTCCTCTATTCGGGAATTTTTGACGAGGCTGGAGCTGTTCTCAGCGAATCAGAGGCGGCTCCTGTGAGTATGTGTAGTGTGCCAGAGTGCGAATCGAGTAGAGCGTTTGCGGATCTTCCTCCGAGCTTTCTACTCGAGTAGCTAAGCAGTGCTAGCCTCTAGGAACGTTAGTTAACCTTCAAGCACTGTGGAGTATTTTCCTCCATCGATCGGCGCTGAAACGGCCAAGCTCTGTGGTGGCGTCCTTGAAGCCTAGGGCGAACTGCCGAAGATGCATGGTGCCAAAACACAGATTTCCTCAGGGGACGCCGGCCCTGGCCTGCTGACTCCTGTTGTGGTTTTCACAAGCACTGGGGGATCGACGAGTATACGCTAGTGATGCTCCCGATCCTAGGAATAAAACGAGCTCGGACTGCTTGGGACGGCTTGCATTCAGTCACCAACCGAGAAGATTGCCAAGCTGCTGATGTGCCCCCACTTCATGCAGGCCTACTGTGAGGACTTCTCCGCTGACCCTTTTCTGGATGTCATGAATTAGCTTCGGTTGGGTTTATCGACGGCTTGATGGTGCCATTGTTTCTTGCGCTGAGCGAGCGGGCACTCTGGCTTGGCGCTGCATTGGATCTGAACGGTTCTCGGGACCGGCTCCGTTGGCGAGAGGTCAAGCTCTCGTGGCCGTCGGACGAGCAAGGGTGAGCCCCCTGGGCTGACGCCCAAACGGCAGGGGATTTGCGCCATCCGCAGCCCGCCGCCGCCGCAAAGATCATAGCGGCATCGATGGTGGCGCGGGCAATCCACGACCGTGGGAGCCCTGTTGATCTGTTGTCCGCGCACGCACCATCGCGTTCCTCATGATCTTGTTCTTTCGCGATGCTTGTACACTAGAGGAGAGGTGGGCCGCCGGGTGCCAATTGCGCTCGTATCTGCCTCTCCTCTACACTATCAGCTTCCGAGACGGCACCCGACCGTCGATTGCGTCCACGCGGGCTCCTGTTTGCGACGATGGCGCCAAGTTCTGGCTGGGGGTGAGGAATGCGCTGAAAGGGGTACAGAGGGGTGCGACCCGTCGCAGGCGGGCGGGCGCTGCCAGGCGGCTGCAAGCCACAGAACGCCATGAAAACGCCAAAGGTAACCGGCAGGCTCCCTGGCCAGGCGCCATTGGGCACACAGTTCCCGGGGACCAGCAATTTCCAGATACGATAGGCTGGGAAATACCGAGATTCCCACACCCGAAAATGGAATAGGAGGGGCCAATATTGTGCTGCGAGTTTTCGGGGAATGCAGAGGTCATCTTCGGCTGCGACCAGGGCCGGGATGTGAGCGTTTTCTGGGAAGCTCTGGCCCAAGGCATGTTCCGTGCTGGGACCAAAAGGGAACCGGGACTGGACGCGGTCGAAGGCGCGTCGTGGCCAAATCAAGACGGGGGGAAAAGGGGGTCAATTGAAGCGTGCCGGCGGCGGCGATGCATGGTTGGAGGGTGCGGAGCAGGTGTCGTTCCGACCGACACTGCTGGCTTGCGGGGAATCGAGATCAGGGCTTGCGGAAACCTGGGAGTTGGGAGTGTTTTCAGAAGCCATTTTCTGCCACATCTGGCTCGGCAATGCATCGGAGCACCACTCGGGAGCCCATCCCCACTCCCCCCGCGACAGCCATTCGACCGCACCTTCCTCATTCGGCTGGGTCTGGCACGCTGGGCAAGGCGTGTGGCCGCGTTTCGATCGATGATCGACCGTCGACAAATCCGTGGCTGCATCTCCAAAACCTTAATCTGAAATGGCGTTTTGCGGAACCAGATCACTGAGCATTGCGAGGTTGCAGCACGTCCGCTCCGGTCGGCGTGCCGAACTCTTGGATGCCTCAGGCAGGAATACGTATGCATCTCCGCCAACAACAGACGACGATCACCACGCTCCCAGAGTGTCCCGGGTCCGGTGCCTGACCCAGGTTAAATATCCTCCGGTGACGGGAGACGGGCACTCGGGAGCAACTGGCGGCCACTCCCAAAAGTACGCAGGTAGCTATTCCTGGAACACGACTGCAATATACGTTCAATCTCAGCATCACGACGGCCCACTCGCCTGTCGATCTCAAGATAACCTTAAAAGGCGGAAAAGGTGGCACGGCCTAGAACACTGCACGCCCCACAGCTTCGGCTTTTAGCCAGCTTCTTCCCGCCCACTCCATCTACACCAGTCTTTTATCCACTGGCCAGCGTCTTGTTTTATGTGAAACCCGACGTCGGACACCGTCAGGATCCCATGAAAGAGGAAATTATCTGCGGGATTTGGAGAATCTACGGCTCAAATGGAGCATACGTTTCCAATCTACAATCGAGCGCTCGACCAGCATGGTGTCGGCGGAGACAGTGCGTATTCCAACACTACACCTATGGCCCGCTCCTAGCTCCGACTTCCTGGGCTTGTTTCGCGAGACAGATATGGTGGGATCCAGTACAGCTCACAGGGGCATCTCTGTCCTGTGTCGACAGCAGAGAAACATCTTCCGATGAAGACCGCGCGGGTAGCATCATCGTCTCTGTCTGCTGCTGGAATTCGTGACGGCGGTGCCATTCCGCCGTTGTCAGAAGGCTGCTCCTTTGATACTCTCTTGCCAGTTATCATTGTTATCATCCCAACTCGGACCGTACGTGAAACCCGCCGTATCATCAGGGTCGCCTATGGTTTTTCTTGGTGCTCTTTGTTTCAGTGGCCAGGTGTTTAGCGCATCGTCAGCCTATCCGTCCGATCAAGTCTCCGCCCACGGCATGGGTGTCGGTCTGCCTCAAGGGAGGAAGGTACGGTCTGACTACTCTGGCAAGCATTCGAGCCGGCTGCACCATCTGGGGCAAACAATGGGACTGCCCTGACACGCATCTCCCGGGATACCGGGCAGGAAGGCAAATATCAACATGACTGGCGAGAGCGAGACCTGCCAGGTCGGTGTGGCAGCAAGTAAATTGGACATAACGACAATGTATGAACAAAGGTTATGTCTCATCCTGGCTCCGGAGGATTCTGGAGTACAACAGCCAGAGGAGATTCGAAGACGAGTAGTCACCTCGAGCGAAGATATACCACGTCAGCCTCCTACACGGTCCATCATCTATTGTAGCATTCACGGGAAACATCCCCCTCCCTATGTGACACCTGCATAGCATAACTGATTCTCTAGAAAGTAAGGTGGCAGATGGTCTGTGATCTTCACAGATGTGATTCGAAAGACGGTACAAAGTCCAAGTAGAAGTCTAGCCCAGGTAGACAGGTAAGGAGGCGGTGAAACCTAGGAGCGTCTGGTGACCTCGAGGAACCCACTCCTTAACCTGAAAATTCAGGCCCTCGACTTGGTTTCCGTCTGGTCTATGGTTTCTGAAGGGAAGGAACGTTCGAACTCCGGTCGAGGAAAGAGCAAAGGTTGGAATTGCAGGCAAGCAAACCCATCTAGCACCAAGTCGCCAGTTTAAAAAAAAAACTGCTTGCGCCTTAACTCTAGAACTTGGTGGGCTTTTCCAGACTTTCTTATGCCTCACAGTCGGTGACGCTGCCTGCTGGTGTCTCTCAAGATCCTGGGCCGGTTCGCACTTTCTCTCCCCGTCAACTTTGGGACGAGAAGCCATACCGATTAGGTGTGTCCCAGGTGCACCTCCCTCAACACCAGCCCACAAACCACTAAGCAACCAACACTTCCTTGTCGTCTTCTCCGAAGAAATGCTCCACAGAGGTCAGGATACTAGCGGCACCGCTCACGCCGCCGCTGTTGGAGTCCAGAGACCAGCAGTAGCCCAAGGTACGTCCAATTTTTATATCCTGCAGGATCCCTATGGCTGCTTCCCCTTCCCCTGAAATAGGTTGTCGACATGGCACCTGGTGGCTTCCCCACCACCTCGGAGGCCCCGAGGGTGCGGGTCGTTCATGAACGGCTTGGTCCTTTCCCTCAGCCACCTCTCTCACGAGAGCCCAATGAAGCGTCAACGCCAATGGATACAGAATTCCCACCCTCTGACTGTTCTACAGTGCCCTCTACAGCGGCCGAAAAAAGCAGGCAGCCCACATACACCACGGTCGGCTCCATCTACAACCCTAATGCGTCAGCGCCGCTACAGCCTCCTACCCGACGTCCAAGAGCACGTCGATATCAACCGGTGTTGCAATTGCCTCCCCAAGAGCACCACTTGCTTTCCGGCCAGCTAGTGCCCGTCTTCCCAATGAGAGACAAACTAAGCCCCGAACCATTGACTGCGAGCCCGGGAGTCCCTGAATACTCCCCTCTTCAGCAGAATTACGACAGAGCTATCAGTCCACTTGCGGAACAGGAAAAGGCAGCCTGGGAGAGGAGAGTAGCCATGGCAGCTCCCAGTATGAGGTCGGGTAACATGCCGGCGCCGCCTGGGTTGAGTCGTTCAATACAGTCTCCAGGCTCGGGCTATCTATCGCCGCCTCCGGCCTTGGACTATTCATCGCCGTCTCCTGGTATAGGCGGCCCTGTTGGGGATGGCGGAAACCGCTCAAGGATGCCTGTTGGAGACGGCGACAGCGTCGCTTCTGAGGATACATTGGCATCCAAGATCACCGTGAAGGGCCTGACCAATCTCGCATCGTACCCCAATCCCATGCAAAGAGCTGCTCAGAACGCGCTGGCTAAGGCACGCGCTGCCAATCACGCCGCCAGCCGAGCCGCCACGCCGTCGCTGTCTCTGGGCGCGGATTCCGGAAGAGACCGTATGACAGGTCCCGGCTCGACAGCGATGGGTATACCGCAGCCTCTTACCGCGGGTCCTCCGGGTCAGCGCCATTTTCGGCCTACTACGTCGGACGCGACCCTTCGGGCCGTCAATACCAACAACGAGAACGCACCGCCTCACGCTTTCCAGAGAATGGACGATGTCCCTCCGAGTCCCTTCTCGAGGGAACCATTTGCGTATCCTAGCAGCCACTCTCAGCGTCCCTTCCCCGGCGTCGAGCCTAGTGGACAGGCGAATATCATGGACCGCTTCGGACAAGGTCGACAGACACCTCAAATGGCGGAGGCATTTAATTTCTCCCACTCGTCGACTTTCCAGATGGCACGTGAAAGCCCGGGCTGGTCAACTACCGATGCAGCAACCCCCAACGGAAAAGTTGAGGAGAAGGGCAAAGGTGCTCTACCCGGACCCACGAATGAGGCAAGACAAGGTTCTACAAACGTGGCTCTGCAAAGTTTGACCACGAGCCGGGATGTTGTCGTCACGGGTTCCAGTGACATGGCTGCCAAGAGCCAGCCAACACCTGCTCAGGCGGCCGAAGAAGCACTGACGGACCGAGCAGCGTGGTTGGATCAGTGGTTTTACGGAGGCACACATCGGTTGGACAAGGACGTCGGAACTGTTGTCCGAGAGCACGAGAACCGTTGTCTCAAAAACAAGTTTGGCGTGATCGGAGACGGCCGGGACCTGCCTAGACAAGATGTCGATACTGGAACTAAAGACAACGCCAAGCGCCAGCCGCGTGTGCCGAGTATGGAAGAGACCAAGGCAACTCCAGATCATGTTCACGCCGAACCGCTGGTTGTCATGCTTCTGGAGACACTTCTACGGCACAAGGAAAACAGCATTGGAGTATCCCAGCCGGGGTTCCCCAGACGTTATGTTCCAGCTGATCCCGCGTGGATTGATAACTCGCCTGGAGGCAACAACTCGTTTTTCGACCAACCCGCAGACGAGCAGTCCAAAAAGAAGAAGTTGCCGAAGAAGGCACGCCGCGGATACTAACGAGAGTCGAGAAAGTGCTTTCCAGCACGACGATCGACGATTCAGATCTTAGTGCACTCACAAATACCAGCGACTGTTTCTGTGTCATGAATATGGTCAGGACGCCAAGGGGATAGGCGGAATTGGCAACGGTTTTCTTGGAGCTTCGGTGGTGTTGATTCTGGAGATGGCGAGCCCTGTGCTGGGGGGCTTGATTTTGGGTTGAGGGTCTGGGAGATTTGGCCACGAATTGGCGTTTTGGAGGCTAATCGTTTGCGTTCTATCACTGGGGACCATGGAGAGCGAGCCGAATTATGATACGTTATCCAATGCGTGGATCGCAAGCTGTCGACATGGTACTGCTGGCATACTGGGTCGACGGCGGCAAGCGAGGTAAAGGGAATATGAAAAGGGTTTTGACGTTGGCTAGCGCAGCTTTCCACAACTCAGGATGGGGATGCATGCGTCTTGTCACGAGCACAGCACGCCGTCTGCGGTGCTGCAGAGCCAGCTGCTATTGTTTTGCTTGACGGTGCTTAATCCGTACAACCGTAGACAATAAACATATGTAGTCACGAGTAATTTGCCCTGTCCTGTGCCAGAGGAGCACCGCAGTCTCATGTCGTGCAATGACAGCAGTGGTAACGTTGCAAGGTTGTAACCCTATCCCATCACATTTGCTATAGTAGTAGACCTCCCATGAAATCCTCACGGTGTCCTTATTCCCTTTTCCACAATTACCACACTATGTCTCTGGGGAGGGATAAAAATCTCTCTCCCGTGCTTTACCCCCCTTTTCCATGTGTTACGAGATTAGAAAGAGAAAACCCATGGCCCCCCGCCCAGGCCCGAGGCTTGGTGATCATTTCCCTAGACGAGACGAGAGAAGAAGTAGAAAAAGGGGAAGGGTTGAGACAGCGTAGTGTGTGTGGTAGCTGTCAACCGTGGGTAACAACAGTTCTATGTACATGAGGGAATCTCGCCACTATCTCTCCTGGTGTGGAGGAAAAGGACGCGCGGTGTGTGTGAGTGTGTGTGACAGAGAGAGAGAATAAGTACAGTGTGCTTGAGCGGCCGGGGTCACGACCACTTTTCGTTGGGAGAGGGCGGATTATAAAGGTATATGGTATCTCGACGAAGATCAGGTCATCAACTCGTCGTCGGGAGGACAGGAAAGAAGAAACAGGGAAACCATCCATGACCGAGGGTGCGAGGAGGGGGGGTATATTCTCCGTCTGGAAAAGAAAGGGATTATCTCGATTCTGCATTTCGATGGATGTTCGACAAAAAATCGATCGACCAAACACAGATCCGTCGCAAAAATGCATGTAAGCTCGTGTGGCCGGTCGTTTGCTTTGTTCCGGCCTGGATATGCGATGCTGTCGTGACTTGGAAAAAAGCTGTAGAACGAAGGTTGCGGCAATAGGCGAGGAAAGGAAGAATCGAAGTCTATTTACTGCGCAGAAACTGTCGCCGTTGGGAACCAGATTCTCACCGGGGTCCGACGTTGCTGTTGTTCCGAGGCCGGCGAGATGGAAGCTCAAAGTCGGGGTTCGTACTTAGTATATCAGTCGGCTGATTAACGGGCCGTCGAGGGATCATGGGTGGTGGAGGAGGCGGGGGATTCCACCGTGGATTCACTCCTCTCTGAGATATTGACGTGAAGTTGGACCTGTCAGATTCTGCCGGGCTGCGGGGCTCTCGGGGGATATCCAGAGTGTCCTCGTAGGTGTTAGTGGTTTGAATAGGGGGAGGCGTCGGCTTATTAATCACACCTGGTTCGGCCGCAAAGCGCGGGTCGACGTCCTCGTAGTACTCGCCGGTCGCCGGAGCGGCTTGCTGCGGAGCGGGGCTTCCACGACTTGGTGGCAGTTCGGCGGCTCGTGTATTGAGTGGTGAAGGTACACTGGGCGAGTTTCTTCCAGGTCCTTGGTTCCAAGCTTGCCGCGGTGGAACATAGGGGGTATTGCTGCAGCATCTGTTAGCGGCATACTACGAGTCAGGAGGACCGATAATAGCTTACTCATCCTGGCTATACGTGCTGGCTGACGTCCTCGCTTGCTGCATAGCCAACATGCCGGCGACATCAGAATCACTCTCCCGAATGCCATACTGCGTGTAGCCTCCCGCTTGATGGGGCAAGTTCCCAGAGTTAGCATCCATCTCTACGACTTGCCGAGAAGGAACTCCATCGTCGATGCCAGGCAGTGGCGGAGGGGATTCAGCCCGGGGGAGCTCAGCCTGCGGGTTATACGCATCATAAGCCCCTGCTGCAGCACTTCCATATCCTGGAGCGGACGGTGGGCCGGGCGACTGTCGGGCGGCGCCGTACGGAGTAGGACCATACCCTCCCGCTGGCGAAGGCCTTCTGTCATAGCCATTGTCATATCGCCCGTCACTTTGGTAAGGCGGTGGCGTCCGCCCGCCTCGGACCCCGTACCCACGAGGTGGAGGTCCATATCCCCCTCTGTTAATTGGCGCTCCATACCCCCCTCGGGGCGGTGTACCGTACGTTCCCCGTCCGGCTGGGGGAGGGGTTCCGTACCCGTTGTAGCCACCTCGTCCCTGCCCAGCGTATCCTCCACGGCCACGAAGGTTGTTCGGCGGCATCCCACCTCTTCCTCTCGTATTCATCCGTTCCATTGAAGGACCTCTCCTCACACCATAGGCATCCTGAGGCGGCAAAGGGTTCCCATATTGGTCACGGGACCCGGGAGTGTTGGTCATGGACCGCATCGTGCCATCCACTGGGCTTGTCGATTGGTCATTGATGGCCGTGGTACCCGTCAGAGCATTGTCCGACTGACTTCTGGCCGTAAGCGGGATTCTCTCGTCGCTACTCCGATCATCCTTTTTCTCAAATGTGGTGAAAGTTGGCAGGCCGTCCGCATTTCCGTTGGCACCACTGATCATTGGGACGGTGGGCTGCATCGTGGTGCTAGTGTTGAGAGCAGCCTGCTGGGCTTGTCGGTTATAAAAGTTTTCGCCGCTCATCTCGGCATTCGCGGCGATGCGCTTCTTTCTGGCCTTCCTGCTCACGACCGTTCTTCGCATGGCGCATGAAATCAGACCGCTGAGCGCAACCAGGATCGTAGCAGCGAGGACGAGATACGAGCCCCATGCCATATGAGGCACAAAAAGCAAAACGTCGACAAGGAAGCACAGAAGGCATATTAGAAAATCGACCAGGCTGATGATGAACAACAGCAAAAGGTACCTGGCGGAATGGGACGGAGAGTGAAAGTGAGCGACGCCGGCCAGAACAAGCATGATCAAGGTGATGACCGCTGCGACTGGATGGACGATCAAAATAGCAGACAGAGTAGCTCGGGTTGCTGTCGGGAGGTTGAACTGCGACGAGTCGCTTGTTGCGAAGCCTGTCGTCACGGGGCGGTCAGATGGCGATTCGATAAAGACTCTCAATAATGGCACTTACGAGCATCGTATCCAACCTCTATCGGACTGCAAACGCCATCTCTGCAGAAGCCAAAAACGCCAAAGGTGGCGCCGTCAAAGCTGCCAAGCGGGATGGCCTCGATAATCGGCGTTGATAGAACGGCTAACAGAAGCAGAGCGAATGCCGCGGCAAGCAGCACCGCCAGAGGTGTCGCGGGCCGCAACATGGTGATGACCCGCTGTTCTCGGGTTCCAAGCCGCCCAAACGAATGATTGCAAGAATGCCAGCGCCGTCAAGACGCGGCCGGTCAAGAGGGACGCCGATGCTCTACGGTGATCGGAGAGCCCTCAAGCGTCGTGGGAGAATCGAAGACAATTGCGAAGATTGAGCGCGGGGGTCGTTCGCTGTCGGAAACATGGGAAACGGCGACGGTGGAAACGAGTGTCAACGGAGGCAGGATGCGGTGTCGTCGACTATGGCTGCGAAGCTCCTCTCGGGATCAGTGTCCGCTCCGCTGGCGACTGGTCAGGGGAGACCTCGCGGCTGTCGCTTTATGGTGTGGCCGTCGATATGGAGAGCCAATTCGAAGCCAGCTCAGTCAATGGCGGTCCCTATTGCGGGCGTGAGGGCGGGGGATGACGCTCTTTCCACGCGATGCGATTGCGATTGCAATGGCAAGGCAAGGCAAGGCGCTCGAACAGAGAAGCACGGAGCGGTTGAGCACGGGCAGGGTTTGATTTGGGGGGAGGGCGCAGCGGATCTCGTCCAGGTGGCGTGTGGAGCCCGCCGCCCGGCCGCCCGCTGCCCCAGTTAGCGTGCCTCGATCTTATCTTGGCAGCCATCGCTTGGTTTCCCTGGCCCCGAAATGGAAGGCATTCTCTTCCACCCAACAACGCTTGCGAGAGCCTTTTCGCCGCTTAGAACACAAATAACCCCAATATCACGTCACCGGCAACTCAAATATCTCTATTCTTGGGCATGTGACTCTCGGAGGCGCTGTCGTAGATGCACAGGCGTCAAGATCAGTCGGATCGCAAGTGCTGTGTCACCCAGGCACGCTCTGACTGGCAGTCGCTGGTCGAACAGCAGCAGTGGTATCGCACAAACCCGCCAGTTTGGTGATATGAAGCCGCATCCAATCACGGGTCGCGGGGCCTGGCGAGATTTGCTCGTCGGGCATGGGAAGTTGGAGAGAGAGGAGAAGACCTGCGGAGGCTCGCAACTGCTTGATCGAGACTGGCTTCCTGCGGACGACGCGGATGCAACCGACTTCCCACCAATCCGTCGGCGGGCCTTGCCATACTTCCGGTTTTTAGCACGAACCAACGTCTTCAGCCGGATCAGTCGCCCTGCAGCCGGCTGCGCTGCCCGGCCGAGATGCGGGTGCGCCCAGCATCCTGTTCTGGCCCCAGGTTTTCCGGGAACGAGGACAGAATATCCAGCTTGGGACGCATAGTTGGCGCCTTCGATCGACAGAATGCGGCCAAAAGTCGATCTGCCAGAACTCTAGCCAGTGCTATTACTGGACGAAACCGTTGTCGGTGACGCGGCGCTGTGTCTCGGACTGCTGTGGCCCACAACTTGGCCGTCTGTATCAGCGTCTGGAGAAGCGATCAGGGACGACACACAAGCCACGATTCAACGGCAAGCGTTGGGTTGAACCGGCGGCACCCCGGTGTGTTCGCGTGCTTCGATGGTTATATTAACCGCTGCATTCGCGTCAATCTCCCGAGACGTCGAGACGGCTAGCTGCCTTTTGGGGGTTGCTTTCGCCAATATCGGGCAGCATGCGTCTGACGGCAAACACTCGGTCTTCATTTGGCTTCCCCTCGACATAAATTTCAAGGTTGAATGCCTTCCCGGATATTAGTCCATATCGAGCTGCATGCCCGCCCAACACCGCTGAAGCGAGCCCGAGTCGTGGGGAATCTCTCTCTTGCCACGTTGGATTGATAGTGGCTATGACGCGAGACGACCATCCTTCCTCTGGTGTGTTCAGTAAGGCCTGGTCAATTCATGCGGAACCATGGCAGCCCGGTGTTGCAAGCTGGTCCGACAAGGGCCGGGGCGATTCGGGTCCCGCTACTGCGGCCGGTCCCCGCCCGCATAAAATATGCGGCGGGAGACTTGCTACACTAGCAGAGAGTTTCAGATGGCGGCATCTTCAGGGACGAAATCCACTGGATCCAGGCGTGGAGACCAAGGATCTGGGCTTGCGATTTCTGGAAATGGGGCCGCAATGGTCCTCTATTTTCCGATCTTGGCTGCTCTTATAAGCTTTGTTATCAATGACTGAATGAGATCGATTTACTCTCAGACCTCGGCGGCCACTGATTGGTCCGTACATTACTACAGATCAAGTTGATCAACATTAGAGCAATGCGGGTGCTGGTGTTGTCGAGTCCTCTCAACACTTGCGCTAGGTCTAACATCTAAGACGCGCGGAATGAAGTTTGCATTTTCTGGCCAGCCGGAGACTTGAGGGCGGGCTCCTGTCACCTAGTTAGTGTATGGCTGTCTCAGGAACTGATACAGCAGGGATGACATTCCAGATTCTCAAAACATTCGACGACAGCCCTGCCGTTCTACACACAGCCCGTGCCGGGTTCGGCAGGGCCAAGCCCCAAACAGGTGTTAGACACCAGACGGACTCTTCGATGCTCGGAACAGATCAACCACATTGACCAACTACCGAACCCCCAGGAACAAGCTAGCCGGTGTTCATTCCGCCTCCCTTACCGTGTAAACACCGGTCGAAACAGCATGATAGCCCTTCCTGCCCACCAGGAATGTCAAATCGCTCCGCCATTCCTCTCCCCTCTCGATCTTTTCGACAGCCTTTTCGAAGGTATATTCTGGCGACCAACTCAACTCCCTGACAGCCTTGCTCGAATCATAAATCCTGTCTATCCTAGCCAAAAACTTCCATCCCCTGTCTTCAAACACCCGACGTGCCTGCGGCACCGCTCTAGCAATAACCTCGCCAGCATCCGCGTCCAGCCCCTTTAGCGTCTCATCGGTCCTCCGCACCGGAGGCGGCGCGCTGATGATGTACTTCCCAAAACGAATGTCGGCCGCCCTAGCCATGGCGCAGACGCAGGCGCTGACCACATCGGCGATGTCCACCCGCCGGTAGGCCAGCTCGCACACCTTGAGGTTGTCGTCATCCATGGCGGCGCGGCGGTCCTCGTCGTCGTCGGGCTCGGGGAAGAAGCGGCTCGTGCGCAGGACGAGCGTCGGCAGGCCCGTCTCGCGGTGGACGAGACGACACAGATCCTCGGCGGCGACCTTGGTGGTGCCGTAGATGTTTTTGGGGATGGGGACTACCGCCTCGTCGATCCAGGCGGCCGGCTGGCCTGGTGGCGGGCTCAGGGCGGAGCCGAAGGCTGAGGTGGTGGAGATGAAGATGAACGAGGCTGGTTGCCGTGGGACCTGCGCCGCGGCGGCTTCGAGGAGGTTTAGTGTTCCTGTTAGGTTCACGTCGAGGAAGGCGGATTTGGGGTGCGAGGCTACGTGCGGCTTGTGGAGTGTTGCGGCGTGGATGATGTGGGTGAAGCGGTAGATGGCGAATAGGCTGGCCACCTGGGGTTTGGAGGTGATATCGACGATGTGGGTGGTCGTTGGGGAGGTGAGGATGTCGATACCCACGGGTGTGAAACCCTGCGCGGGTAGTGAGAGCATCAGGGCGGTGCCGAGATGGCCTGCGCATCCGCTGACGAGAACGAGGGGGCGGTCCATGTTGTGACTGACGGTGTTGGGTAGGATCAGTCAAGCTACGTTCATACGTTTGGGTGGTGCGAGGTAGGCTGTAATGTAGTGGTGTCTGAGAAGCAATTGTGAGTCACGACGGGTTCGCCGATGAGCTGCAGTTAAGCCAAGGACGACAAACGGGGGATCCAATGCGCAAACTGTTGGGTCGTTTTCAGGTTTTACATTGTGGGCTGGAGGGGAACTATTCCCACTGCTGCTTCTCCAACAAATGACATCTCACAGATAGGCTCTAGGCGGCAATGGTGATGCCGACACACTCACTCCGGGGTGGTGCCGCTGTGGTAGCCGGATTGTCATGGTCAGACACTGCACGGAGAAGTCCTAATCCGGGCGATTAGCTCTGTGAATCGGCAGAAGATGTATTCCCAAAAAAGTGTACACTGTAAATAAACAAAGTTGATTGAGCCCGGAGTTATCAAGCTCCCGACCGAGACCGGCCATGGTTGCACGGACGGAGCACGATGGAAGAAGAAAAGCCAGGCCGTCCGGACCTTTCGGAGGGCGGGGGGTCTAAACGCCGACTCCGAGCCCGCTCGGTATTTTTTTCTGTCAGCCAAAATGACGACGACCCGTCAACCAAACCGCCCCTTCCTTCCGATCCATCCCGTCGACTCCTTCGCCAGCAGATCGCCAGCCGTCACTCGTCTCAGAACTTTTCCGAGTCTTTTTTTTTTTCGTCTTCTTCATCTACTCTCATTTCCTTTACCTTGTTCTGCCAATTCGGTTGACCAGGCACCTGTGACCGGATGATCAGCACAAGCAGGTAGTGAGCAGGTTTCGGACTCTTCCGCGTCCCTATCGGTGGACGGCCTGCATTTTCGAGGTTACTCGCCGCCATGTTCGGCCAGCTGCTCGTCGGCGCGGCCCGACGAGCACAGATGCAAATCCGCCCGGGAGCAGCGCCATCGCGTCTGCTCCGCCAGCGCCTACCACGACGCCACCAAACAACATACACAACCGGCCGTTTCGAGCCGCTCGTCCCACCACCACCCTCCTCTCTAGGCGGCCCCGTCCCCGCGCGCGCTTTTCCACGCACGCGGAAATGGACCCGCCGCCTACTCTTACTCTCGGCCATTGGCGGCGCAGCCTACCTCGCCGACCGCCAAGTCTACGCCTCCGGCATCGCGCGGTCCCTCCGCACCTTCGGCGTCGGTCTGCTCGTAGCACTCGACTACAAGCTCAACTTCCGCCCGGACCCGCTCCCGTTCCTGTCCTCGGGCGGTGGCATCGAAGATCTGCACCGCCGCAACGCCGAGCGGCTCTCCGAGCTGCTGCGGTCCAACGGTGGGCTGTACCTCAAGATCGGCCAGGCGATTGCTATGCAGTCTGCCGTGTTGCCGCCCGAGTTTGCACGCATGTTTGCGCGTATGTTTGACGACGCGCCGCAGGACGGGTGGGCGGCGGTTGAGAAGGTGATTCGGGACGACTTTGGCGGGCGGTCGGTCGAGGAGGTCTTCGGGGTGAGTTTCTCGGGCGAGGAGGGCAAGGGCGTGATGGAGCGGACGGCCAGGGCGAGTGCGAGCGTTGCGCAGGTGCACTGGGCACGGCTGGCGGATGGGCGCGAGGTGGCGGTCAAGATTCAGAAGCCTGAGATCAAGAAGCAGATTGGCTGGGATTTGTGGGCGTTTAAGTGAGTTTTTCGTCTCATTCTCTTTTGCGTCGCTTTGCTAACCGATGAAAAGAACCGTCTCGTGGGTATATTCCTGGTGGTTCGATCTCCCGCTGTATAGTCTCGTCCCCTTTGTCGCCGAGCGGCTGATGCTCGAGACGGACTTTGAGAACGAGGCGCGCAACTCGGAGCGCATGCGCGAGCTGGTCAACGCCGAGCCGAGCCTGCGTGGGCGCGTTTATGTACCTCCCGTCTACGCCGAGCTCAGCTCGGACCGGGTGCTGACGACGGAGTGGATCGAGGGCGTGCGGCTGTGGGACAAGGAAGCCCTCACGAGACCGTGGATCGGCGGGCACGCCGCAGGTTCCGCCGGCGTGCATGGCCAGCTCCTCGACCCGCCCGACATGGCCGCGCTCCGCCATCAGCTCCGCAGCAACTCTCAACTCGACACCCCGCTCAAGCCGGAGCGCACCGACTGGCGCGGGCCTCGGGGCCGCGGCGGGCTCGGCCTCTCGACGCGCGACGTCATGACCACCATGGTCGACCTCTTCTCGGCGCAAATATTCAAATGGGGCGTCGTCCACTGCGACCCGCATCCGGGCAACATTTTTATCCGGCGCCTGCCGGGCGGGAAACCGGAGCTTGTGCTGATCGATCACGGCCTTTATGTTTACATGTCGGAAAAATTCCGCCGCGAGTACGGCGCGTTCTGGACGGCGCTCATGACGTTTGACAATCGCCGGATTGCCGAGATCACGGCCGAGTGGGGCATCAAGGCGGCCGACCTATTCGCGTCGGCGACGCTGATGCGGCCCTACGAAGGTGGGGATGGGGAGTTTAGAAAGGGCATGTTGCGGGACCTCGATGGGGAGAAGACGCCCTCGCAGCGCCATTATGAGATGCAGCAGCGCATGAAGCAGGGGATCCGCGATGTTTTGGCAGACGAAGAAAAGTGGCCGAAGGAACTCTTATTCATTGGGAGGAACATGAGGATCGTGCAAGGGAATAACCAGCACCTTGGGTCCCCCGTCAATAGGGTCAAGATGATGGGGAAGTGGGCGAGTCGCAGTCTCTGGGAGGATCCGAACGTGCCCTGGCGCGAGCGGATGGTGCTTGTTTGGCGCCATTTGGTGTTTAACAGCGTGCTTGCGTTGACGGATGTTGCGTTTTACTTTTTCAAGCTGAGGCAGTGGTTGAGGTTGGGAGGGGGGATGGAGGACGAAGTGGAGGCGCGGATGCGGACTGTGGCGAAGGAGTTTGGGATTGAGTTGCAGCATGATGTTTTTGAGGGATGATTTCTCTTCTGTCTCTTCTTTTTTTGTCACTGTGGGTGTATGAGTATGCTGTTATCGTTTTGTGGTGGATTGGTGAGGATGTACGAGTAGCTCTGCGTGGAACAGATACCCCCTCCTATTTTTGTTTTTGTTAGTAGACGGGGATGGGGGCGTTGCGGTGTTTATACACAAGGAGGCTGGGGTGAGTATGGGTACCACACTCCCCTTATTGTACAGTACGGGATAGAATGGTGGTACCTAGGTTTAGATGGCACGGAGCATATGCATATATACACATGGGTTTCTATATGGAATCTATCTGGAAGGATACATGGACGGCCTATCCTGGGTAGGTATCTATGAATACGGTGAATACCTAGGTTCGCGTGACCCCCGGTGGGAAATTTCCGATGGAAAAGAATGTCGAGTGCTCACTACGTAAGTTTGCTGCAACCCTGTTCGGCATCGAGATTCAAGGAGTTTTGTGGAACTGGGTTGATGACCTCGAGATTCCCGGCGGCGAGTCGCTTCAGATCAAGCGCCAGGACAGCTCGCAGTTCCCGGAGGTCTTGCGCCAGATTGGCAACTCGACGTTTCCTAGCCCGCCGAAGCAGACGAAGCCGTCGCCCAGCAGCGCCCAGCAAGAGCGCAAGGAGTCTCGCCCCATCGTTCTGGCTGGCCTGATCAACCTAGACCAGTTCCGCGACAGTGAAGATGATGACTTCTTTGGCGACCCTATCGCCACCATCAAGGACCACACCCAATTGAGCCAGCTTTCAAAAGGATTGCCAGAATTCTAAGGTCGGCACCTTGGAATCCCAACCGTGGCTATATGCCAGCACGATCTGGGCCAGGGCCCCAGGATCGCGACTAGTCGAGCCAGACCCGGTTGCCAGGATACGTAAGGTATATCGGAAAACCATTCCGGAAATAAACTGTCTTGGGGGAACAGAATGTCCGTAGAAAGCCAAGAATAGCTGGACGGGAAAAGATCGACAACACTACGGTACCGTTTCCCGATACTTGGGAGGTAACGTAAACTAGTTCTAGATCTCTGATACCGAGATCTAGACCGAGGTGCTGTACCCCAAGCTTAACTCCGGGACATATATGTTACACGACGTCATACAACAGACAGCATGCTTGTAGTAGTCGCATAGTCGGTGCTGAACGTCTATCCGTTCTCGGCGTCATGAGGCATGCATAGAGAGGGGTATTCAACAGAAGCTGAAGATATCTGTCAGGCCAGGAAGGAGCACCCGGGCAAGATGGAAGGCGCGAAAGGACCCAAGGCACTGTACTCAGCCAGCCACAGGCTCGCTTGTCCTCTTCCACAAAACAAGCATCCTTACCTCAAGTCTTTCAGATCTCAAGTTAAAGGGGCTGTCGAGGCGAGGTTGATATTATTTAGCAGCAGTAGGGATAAGAAAGCCAGGTGGCGGGCGCGCCAAGGTCTATGCCGGCTATGTCCAGTACTCAGGATCGGTGTGTCGGTGTGGATCGCCCAGGCTTCCTTCCAAGAGGTCTGAATTGTGGGGATTGCATCGGAGCCGGAGATGAGAGCCGGTCGGCGTGACGCCTCCGTCGCAACCATCCACACCGAAGGCTTATTCCTTATTTCTTCGCGATTGAAAGGTTGCACAGGACTTGATAGGGCCGCCCCGACGCTGACACACCAATTAATCCCGCTTTCCGATCGAGTGTGTCAGCGACCTAGGAGTTCAAGAGATTTCATCGAGACATTGTCTGCCACTGCCGTGTCATCTGTCTAGCCTTCTATGATTCATCCATCATCCACTGGCGGACCGGACCGGTCGCTCCGCTGTGGCACTAAGGAAAGGCCCCATGGGCTTCGCATCCACGGGGGGGAGGGGGCGACTGGACGGTAAAAGGCTGAACTTGCGTTTGTGAGCTGGCCCAGTTGATTTCTTTGATTTTTTTATGAAAACATGCCGCCATCCTAGCGTCTGACACACGGGGAAAAATCAGATGTATTAAATCCAAAGCACGATCCGGCCCTTTTTATTAATGTCGAAATATTTTAAGCCCCTTTTTCCGTATGTGGGGGTTGTTGCGTCACAGAGAGCTCCAACTGCAGAGCCGTCCGTGCCCCATGTCCTATCTATCTTGTTATCTATTTGTTACGGAGTCCCTCTCGGACCAATACGGGTTGTCCGTAGTCAAAGAAGGGGACGAACTGCTCAAACACCTAACTGCCCAAATCCAAGCCTTCAGGTTGCGTTTCCAGAGGCGAGCCGAAAACGCAACTGCGGACTTTTACGGTGTACCACAATGGAAAGAGCGGCCTAGTTGCCAGTGGAGAACGGTGAACTAAAATCCGAGAAACGATGGCCACCCAACAAAACAGTCCGCACAGATTCCTGATTTTTTTGTCCTTTCCTCATCGCAAAGTCGGCTGCCGCCATCGACAGAGGCGCGTCCGACTCCGATCAATTCTTCGTCCATCGGCCAGAACAGACCACCCGCCCTCTCCACCGAGTGTCTTTGATATCAACCCATTGCATAACCCATGGCTTCCGATGTTAGGGGAGGCTCTGGTATTCATCTGGAGACGTCACCGGTGGCGATACCCCGATGAGACAGCCCACGCCACGCACCATTCCCGTGCCGCTGGTCAGGATGCCTCCGCCATGGACTCCATGGACTCCATGGATGGGCGCTGCTGCTGCTGCTCTTGACAGGTAATCTTGAATCAAAGGACACCCGCAGCTGGCCTGGTGCAGCAACTCGTTCTTCAGGTGGAACACTTCCTCCCGCAGCTGGCTCGCTTGTGCGAGCAATGTCTGGCGCTTTCCTGCCACGATCCGCTCCTCTTCCTCGGCCCTCGCTATGCTCTCCTGCGTCTTCTGGCGGTACCGCGATGCCGCCATCTTGTTTCGATCGCGGATCCGAGCGAGGTCTGTAGCTTCGTCCTTCGAGGCCCGCCGACGAGGGTGACTGCCGGATGCAGTGCCGATGGATGGATGATCCCGACCAGGGTCGAGCGGGTACGGCGCCTTGGATGGTGGTGATTGGGCTCTGGCGGCTGCCGCCAGTGCTGCCGTCGACGACTTGAGGACTTTGGTTGGTGGCCCACGTTCCCTCCGTGTACCGTCCTCGTCGTACAGCCGCGGGCGCCCCCTCTTTCTCGGCCCCTTGTCCTTGCCGGCCCGGACCGCCTGTGCAGAAGCTAGATCTGCCGTCGACGACAGCGATTGGGTGTCGGTGTTGGTGGGCGGAGTGATCGGCCACATGAGGCTTTGTGCTTGTTGGGAGCTATCAGCAACGACAAGCCCTCCATCGCTCGAGTAAGACCCCCTGGAGAGACTGCTTGAATGCGTCTGACTCGATATGGAGTCTACATAGGAGCCATAGCACGGCGTCTGGCCATCATAAGCTCGCGGAGGAAGCCCAAACGCGTACGTTGTTGTCGCCGAAGGGGTACCCACCCACGAACCGTCCACGCCGAGCCTCGGGTAGTCTTCATCCTTGAGGGACAGATCGGGATGCCCCAAGTCCAAAGCTTCAGCAGGATACGCGCTCCCATATTCTTCTCCAGATGGCACCGGTATTGAATGCCATGTCTCATCCATTGTCGTCGGTATTGACGACCATGTCCCATATGTTCCGGCCGGCATCCAGAACGAATGCCCGGTGTCCTCCGCAAAGAGCTCCCCATCGCAACCATCGCGGGCGACATCGACCATCCCTGGCCAGACGGGGAGAAAAGATAATGGTTAGAAGTTGAAGACTTGCTGACGGCGCCCCTTTTCGTCCACCGTCGATGAAAAGAGTGGGGGGCTGTGGTTCACGGTGCCTACACGACAAGCAAAGCACATTAGCAGGCCAGCCCCTGGAAGGCATGAGCATAACTGCACACATGGACGGATGACTTGCTGTTGGATGAATCCACCTCCTCTGGGTGTTCAGATTTCTCAGTGGATGCGTGCTTGAGGTCGAGGGAGTGTCAAGGCCACTTTTCTACCCTTCGCTTCCCTGTTGCAGCCCGCCCTACGAGCCCTACGAGACACAGCCCTAGGGAAATATGTGGCGAAGTTCCTCTACGGATGCTTTGGCCCTAGGAGTCTTCCATCACGATGTCCCTGGGTATGGAACGGACGTTGATTCGGGCCCGAGTTATGGATATGAAGGATTGGCAGAGCCAGCCTGCATGAGAACCGGAATCCCTTTCGGCATCTTCTAGAGCGGAACCAACCTTGAGAGCCTTCTGCGGGTCCAGCACTGCCGCCAGTCGATATCAAATCTACGCGGCTACACGCGCGGCGGGCGGAGGGGCCCTCCGAGAGCGCGCCTCGGTCTTCCACCCCAAGAAGAGCAGGCACACAATCGTCGAACAATCAACCAATACTGTACAAGTTTGATTCCATCTAGGAAGGGATCCGATTCGCCAACCCCGTGGACTCGATAAATTGCACCCTTTGTCTCGCGGGCCAGACCAGAACAACAAGTGTTTGTCGCCTCTGCTACCGATGAAGCTTCTCTGGCTCTCAACATTCCCAATGGTGTGGTGGACATGTTTTGGCTAGCTTGAGCGGGGGTCGTGTCTCGAATGCAGGGTCCTACGAATTTCTACGTCATCCCGCGTGAGTCTAGTACTCTCTTCGATTCTAGAGTACACCGACCTCGCCGCCCAGGGTCGCTCTCCCGCTGGCGTTTGCTTGGCAAGGGTCAAACCCCGTCCCCCCCTTCCAAAGTCGAGACACTTGGACCGTGTTTTCTTTCCCGCCATTGCACGACAGAATATACAAAAAGCCCGTTTTCTTTCCCGCCTTGCACGACAGAATCTACAAAAAGCCGCCTTCCCACCATTAATCAATCGAGGTCGTCTCTTCACCGTCCAAGGGCTGTCGTAGACCTGCCGAAAGTCGGGATCTTCCAGCCTTCTGATCGACACGCCCTTGTCAAGCTTACAATTCGACTCAACCGGCTTTGTTGAGGTGGATCCTACTGTGAGCGGACGGGATCAGATTGACAGATCACGGAATTCCCGCTTGAAACGCTTCTCGTACCCTTGTCATCGCATTAGAAGCACAGGAAAGCAACAAATGGGCAGCCATTCTTAACCAATCGGTTCGGCATGCTGAGGATGGGTGATGGTCGCTTCTCCGCGACCGTTGCTGACAATTCCGATTTCAACTTACACGAGGTACCAGTCCGAATTTTTGCTTTTGATAGAGATTATGGTTCCCCGGGTCCGGACCCGCGACACGACGAGCTAATCGACTCGTCTCGCTCTGATTGGGGGATGTGGCTGTCTGGATGTCCGATCCGTGTCGCCTGCGTCGTCTACTCCCCGGCCGGGACATGATTACGCGCGAGATTACAGATTGCACATGCTGGAAACCCTCAGGCGTCTCGTATCGACTCCGGTTGATGACCTGTCGAGCTGCACATGGTTATTCATTTTGCTAGATAAGTGGGCCGAAGGATACCTATTCACCCGGCCTGCCCGGGGGAACCGCCTGGACCAGGTACCTACTTGTCGCGAGAAGTCCGGCACGCTGCGGAGGCCGTTCGCGGCCGGCGCCGGCGCTAGGGAAACCATAAGTGGTATCCGAGGATGAGATAAACAAGCCACGGCAGTCTCGCTGTCGGACATCCCACCAGGCGCAGAGGGTTGGACTTCTATCATATTGTGACGAGAAACGGCCGACGAGTATGGTTCTGAGAATGGGCTTTCTGCTCTCGCAAAGGATTTTCGGTACCAAGTTGATATCGATCCTCACGGGGAAGTGAGGTGGCGGGTACGGGCAGGCAAGGCACCGACTGGCCGTGGTGGCCTTCGGTTGAATTTCTGGTCGAAGGCACTTTTGCAGACACCCAGATGCATCCAGGATACCTCGGCGGCTCATAGGGCCCGCTGCTGCTGCGGGCACGGGGCAGACATCCGAGGACGCTATCCTACCTACAGAGCTGCACGCTGCATGCGGCCGGCACATCTGAATGGACCACTGGCGGAGGAGCCTCGAGCAAAGGGAGTCTTTCTATCTGAATGCTGCCCACGGCTATGCTCGAGGGATGGGTCAACAGTCTTGATGTCATCATGTGGACATGATGCAACTCTCTCCTCACGGATAGCCGTTATCTCCTGAGACGAGATTGACGGCGGAAGACTATCGGTGATGAGGAGGCTCGGTAGGACTACAGATGGGGCTGGTGCTGTTTCGTTGCAGCCGGTGCCTCCGGCAAGCCGCCGCTTCTTCTATGGTCCGGGTTTGAGATGGGCTGTGGCAAACGATATCTGATGGCCTACAGAGCTAGACGATATCTCCACCATGAGAGAAGAGGGGTACTGCAATGTCACAAGGCATGCAGCCTTTTACAACAGCCCTATCTGCAATATCCTTATCAGGCATGACTTGGGCGCGTTCTCGGTCGGCATCAACCCCTGTCTCGATGAAGCCCGGTCAAGTTCTTCCCGGCGCCATCTGGAAATGAGTCTATATGGGCTGCCTGTACCCGGTATTCAGCCATGGGGGATAGACCGTGAATGACACCAGTTGTCCGTGGTGTGCGCAAGATCTCGATTATCCAAGAGAAATGACAAATATAGGAGGACAAAACAGATGAGGTCGTGAATTTGGGCGACGCCGCTGTTGCATGTGATAATCCTCCGGTCCCAGGTAAATTTAGAACGTGTCAACAGGCAACATCCATGGTCTCCAACGGCCCAAATCTGGGGTAAGTACGGAGCCGAACCGGAGGTCACGGCTTTGTGGGGCCGGAAGGACAGAGTTGTCCCACACCGGGCTCCTCCGCTCACGTGCCCCAGACAGACGCGTTGGTGGTCGCGTCTTTCTTTCCCCTGGAAAGCACTGTGTGGAACCAGACAGCTTCTGGGGATGTCTTGGTCTGAAACACGCGCTAACTGCCCCCACCCTGTTCGGGCCCCCCAGTGGTCCCCAGGGGTCTGATCCTTCCTCTGGAAGTGAACGGGTGGGTGGGCTCCCTCAGCTTTCTCATGCAGCAACAGCAGCAAGCCTCGAAGAGCAGGTTTTCTATGAGTAAAACCCCAAAGAAGGCAATGCCGTGGAATCGAATCGCTGCAAGATTCTAGTTCCCTACTTAATGCAACGCAACGGCGATCTAAATCTGTGCTTTTTGTTGGGCTGCTGCTCTGTGCTGTTGCAGATCAGGGGAGAGAGAATCTTCCCCTACACTAGTTATGTACTAACTACCCTCTGAGCTTTTCTGGAAGATCGGAGAGAAGGCAGGCTGCATTCCTCCTCTCTCCGAGCTCAGAGTCGATCGATAACCTTAATCATCACCAGCACGTGGCGGCGAACTGTCTTGCAAAACTGGAGATTACGTGGATATCTACAATCTGGTTCTTTCTCTTTCCCCCCTCTCTCTCTTTAGAGGACTGTGGATGGATTATCCCTCGTTAAAACAGTCTCTCTGAACTTTTCATCAGGCGTCTCGCTGGCTTGCACCCGCCGGACGGACGACTTTCATCTCCAGTGGAAGCTTGCATCACGGGATCGGCCAGTTTTAACGGACACGCAAAGCCATTGGTGGTCGGCTCGTCTGGTTTTGTCGCACGACCTGGACACACGACGTCGGGAGCCGCTAAGGGGGGAGTCGCGGATTGGAGGGTTGATGAAGCCAGGCCAGCTAGGTCAGCGCGCCGTGACGTCGAACAAGAAAAAACTTCCCCGTCAAAATATGGGCGCCCATTTGGAAACCCGACTGGTGTTCACAGCAGAAGACCACGACTGTGGCTGGGCGATTCGATTTGATCCTGTTGGGCATGTGTCGTGGGTTGAAAGCCAAGCAGGGGGGTTGTGAGGGCCCTCCCGCTGCAACTTCAAGGGGGTTCCTTCTTTCGCTCGCGGTCCACATCGAACATCAGAGATAACTACATACCTACTCTAGAAAACCACCACGACATACTCCTATCCTGTGTGCATGTGTCGAGGAGTTTCCAAAGGTTTATAGCAACGGTTCATCTCGCAGCAGAGACAAGGCAGTGTATCATCCAAAATTTCGCGTGGTCCTTTGCTTGGCGTTTGCTTCATGGTGCAGCACCGCTCTCTCCCCTGCAATAAGGGCAGGTACCTGGGGCGGCGCGCTATCCCCGGACCCTCTAATCAACCTCTAGCTCTGGCCAATCCGGCCATCCATCTCGACCGTTTGGGTGATTGACCACTTTTTTTTTTTAATCCTCCTTTCTCACTGGCGTCGCCGTCGCGTGTTCTTGTCCCCCTTTTTGCGCCGCCTTTTTGCTGCCCCCCCTCTTCACTATCCTTCCCGCTGTTACCCAGAGATTCACCAGACCATCCTGGTGGCAGCCGGTACAGTTTATACCCCGGACGGCAGACATCGTCACCTTTGCTGTCGTCTTTTTTTGGCCACAGCCTGGATCTTTTTTCTGCCTTTTCTGGTATTCTGCGGTTGGCCCAGACCTTCTTTCAATTCCCTCCCACGAGCCAGTCTCCACAACCGCGTCGCCCGTCCGAGCAACGACATCACCGTTTGCCTTCTGGTCGCCACTGGAGCTTGTCACAAGCGACTTTGCTAGGTAAGCTCATCTCATTTTACATTGACGCCAGCCTGGCTGCTTGCGAATCGTCCGCCTGGGGCCATATGCTCGGCCAGCGTAAGCCCACGAACAGGTGCAGAGACGAGCTGCCATAGCTATAGACTTCATCCGGAAATCGTGCTCCAACCGGGAAACTGGCAGCGCCAATCGTAGAGCCATCTTGCCGTCAATCCGATTGCCCGGTCTGCTCCCGAAAAACATTGAATTCGCTGACGCGGTAATTCCCAGACTTCTTGGTATCCCAGCTGGATTACGACTCCCCATCCATTGCATCTCTGTGTCGTAACGACAAGATCCAATTCCACGTCTCTCATCCGCGCGCGCCTGCGAGAAAGCCGACGCCGCGATCGACATCCGAGCACATCGTCCGGTGCATCGCAGTACAGCCGATACGACGGACAACTAGACATACGAAGAACGGACGGTGAAACTGTGTTTCACACGTCGTCCCAGCTCACATCGAAAGGTAGCAAACCGAGCTGTCGCTTCCAACCCAGCTGTCGCTTCCAACCGAGCCGTCGCTTCCACCGTTCCCCGAGACCACCAGGGCTGATTGATCCGACAGGCGCGTGCGAGCTGCACGTCTAGTCGTTCACCGGGCGCTCTAGCTGTGCATCGAGTTCAGCCCGTCAATCCATCTCGGCTTCTGCTGAAACACGCCGGGAGTTGATGCTGCACAAGTCGCAGCTAATTCTTCTAAATCCACTCCTTTTGAACAAATGACCCCGCCTCGTCGCTCAAGCCTCGGAATGTTGCTGCGTCGAAGCAAAAGCGGCGACCTGAAGAAGCAGGCTGCCAGAGAGCAGGAGCTGCAGCGCCAGCGCGATGCGTCCGTCTCCAAATCACCTCCCCGCCTCCCCGTCCTCTACAACGGAGCGCCTGCACCTCAGCTAGGCATCGGCGGCGGCGACGGACGCGCGGATTCCATCTCGATCACCTCTGGCAAGATCGATTACGGCTCGAATGCCACGCCTCGTCCGTCAATGGAACCATCACGATCGGTCGTCAATGTCCCCCCACCTCTTCCCCATGGTGGTTTCGACCCCTACGCCCACACTGGCAGCATGGCGCATCGTGGTAGGTACAGCTATGCGAGCAGCGCTGTCAGCACCATCAACAGCCCCAGGCGTGTCCGGAGAAGAAAGGATCCCACTCCGTTCAAGTAAGTGGTTTGTCATGGTAGGGAAATAGCGCGCTGACCTATGACAGTATCCTGATTGTCGGCACGACCAATTCTGGAAAGACGTCGTTCCTCGAGTTCCTGAAAAGCGCCCTAGCACTCCCCGCAAAGAAGCGGTCCAAGAGCACCATCGATCACGAAGATTTCCTGCCCAAGGCACCGGTCGGCAACTTCATCCCCCACTACCTCGAGACCGAGATCGACAGCGAGCGGATTGGCCTGACCCTCTGGGATTCGGAGGGGCTGGAGAAGAACGTGGTGGATCTGCAACTCCGGGAGATGGCCAGCTTTCTGGAGAGCAAATTTGAGGAGACATTTGCCGAGGAAATGAAGGTGGTGAGATCGCCTGGCGTACAGGATACCCACATCCATGCCGTCTTCCTGGTCCTGGATCCTGCGCGGCTCGATCGGAATATCGCAACCGCCAAGGCGGCCGCTGCAGCTAATGGTCAGAACGGGTCAAAGTACCCGCATGCCCGGATTCTCGGAGGCCTGGATGAGGATCTTGATCTCCAAGTCATGCGCACGTTGAAGGGCAAGACAACCGTGATTCCCGTCATCTCCAAGGCCGACACCATCACGACCAAGCACATGACGGTTCTGAAGAAGACGGTCTGGGACAGCGTAAAGAAGGCAGGGCTCGACCCCCTGGAGACTCTCGGTCTTGACGATGAGGACGATGCGACTCCGGACTCGAGCAAGATCGTCGAGGAGGATGAAGAGGACGAGGAGGATTTCGAGCACAGCGATAGTGCCGGCGAACCGGATCTTCCAATTCAGGGGCGGGAATCCTCACCCAAAACCAAGAGGCTGTCGAGCGGCTCGGTCCGCCGATACGGTGCCTCGGAGGAAGACTCAAAGGAAGACGATATCCCCTTCATCCCCATGTCCATCATCAGCCCGGACATCTACGAGCCGGGTGTCGTAGGGCGTCAGTTCCCGTGGGGCTTTGCAGACCCGTATAACGAGGAGCATTGCGATTTCCTGCAGCTGAAGAACACCGTCTTTAGCGAGTGGCGCGGTGATCTTCGCGAGGCCAGCCGGGAGCAGTGGTATGAGGGGTGGCGGACGAGCAGGCTCAAGAACCGAGACGGATCCAAGGTCCGTCGATAGCTTGAGGTCGGCCGCTGTGGACCATGAGCGGAGTTGCGGATATTTGTCGTGCGGGACCGACTCGTACGAGTTTCTGTCTCGTACAACCGACTGCGACGAGACGGATTATGGAGCTATCTGCGAACCACGGCGCGTTGTGCACTCGGCTGCGCGATTTCCTTTTTCTAGGCGTCCCACTGCCACCACCTTACGTCAGCATACCTCCTGAGGAGCTATCGCAAGCATCATACCCCCGTCATTCTTTTTATTTTGTTTCTTGTTGTTTGTCACGAGCCTGGCACACACAGTCCTCCGATTGGGTCTCTTACGATGCAAAAAAACTCTTTGATACCATAACGACGCACCACTTTTTTTTTCTCGTTCCGGCTGATGAAAAGCTGCCGACAGTGGTGGAAGGGAGGAGTGGTTTTATTACAATACACATGAAGCAGCAACGTAAATACGGCACTTTTGATCCGGCTTGGCTCTCCCTCCCTCGTCTGTACGAACGAAAACGAAGAAAATATAACCAGAGAGGCAAGGGAAGGGAAGAAGGAAGCGGGGTGGTGGAGGATAGAAGAGATGGCGCTGGAAAAGGGCGGGAGCCGGGCTGGATGGGGCAAGTTGCTAGCTGCTGGCTGTCGAGTGTTGAGAAACCATTACCTTGCTTCTTTTAGACCGAGGCAGTTTAACTTTTTTTTTCTATGTTGTCTTTTTTTATTTTGTCGAGTGTTGTCTAGTAGTTGGTGTGGTTTCGGTTGTTTAACCTTCTGATGTACTATGTTTTTTTTCTAAGAAAAACTCTTGATATGCTGAGATGGGCGTGAATACCACCTAGCTAGCTGGCTCTTGATGTTTGACCTGGTTTGCCGTGTGAGTGAGTAAGTGCGTCTATGCGAGCGTGTTCTTGTGGGACGGTTGAGGACTTAGGATCCGGGGGGGGAGGGGATGGTGAGACTCGTACCAGAGAATAAGAATGCGACATCGGTTTCTCTTATTGACGTGATATATATCTCTTGGTCTCTTGGCTGATTATTGCGGTGGGTGGTGACTGATGATGGATACGAGAGCAAAGACTACTAGGTCTACACCCGAGCATCGTCCTTATTAAGAAGAAAGATGAGGATTAATACGGGATACTTGGGAGACGTAATACGACAACAACCCGGTAGGTAGCTCTGTTAATCAGTGGGTGGGTGACAAGCGTGTCTAGGAAATGCCTGACTTGGAACTAATGACTTTTCTCACTCTCGGTCTGGTCTGGATTCTTGTCCTCTCCCTGCCTCTGCTCCTCTGCTCATGCCTGATTTCTTTCTGTTTGTCTCTCCCTCTCTCCGTTTTCTCTCCATCACTCACTTCTGTTTCTTGCGTTGATAGAACTATCAGCCCTCCCCCCCTCCCGCCCCCCGTGGACCTCAGACCCGACTGCAGTTGATTTGTTCTTATATGTATTCTTCTTGTTTTGAAAACGACGCTCGAAACCTGTAGGCTCCTGCCGGGCAGATGCAGAATTGTGATCTCGGCGGCTGGCTAGGTGTATATATTTGACTTCAGAGGGTTAGACAGCAGCGTAAACTCGCTGACTTCTTGCCATGATCGGCGGCACGTCCGGGCCCCCAAGGCCTTGTGAACCGGATAGAGAAATCGTCAGATACTCTTCTTTACTTTTAATACCAAAAAAAAACTGTTTTCTGACGCCAATCCTGTGTCGAGGGGAAACAGAAAAACACCAACGTCAGCTACCAAATCTCCGTTTCACCACTAAAAAACCGGTCTTGTCAAGTCCCTCAAGTGTAATCATACAGCAGCAGCAGCAGCAGCAGCAGCAGCACATGGCTTTTTGGCCCGGCGCCTGCCATTCCATAATGTACATACTTCTTCACGGCATACTCGCAACCCGCCCACCGTCGTCCTCCTCTCATAGCCCACCACCTACGTCTTCATCTCCATCTTAACATGGCTCCTCTCCTCCCACTCCTTCACAGCCTCACGGAAACCCACCACATGCGCCGAGATATCCCTCGCGCGGTACCGCCTGCTGCTCCTCCCATCCCCATCGGCAGCAGCGGCGGCATCCTCCTGCAAATACTCGAGCTGATCGCTGTCCGACACCGTCAGCCCCAGCTTGGCGCGGCCGGGCAGGTGAACCTCCTCGCGATGGCGCTGGAAGTTCGTGGCCGCGCACGCCAACGAACACCATAGGCTCGGCAGCCTGTGGCTGTCAAGACACTCGCGACAGAACTGCAGCGAGTCGGGAAAGTCGGGACCACCACCAACTAAGTTCTCCGGGATCGAGACACATTCGTCCCCTGACGCGCAGGAATGTGGTGGTTCGTGAGGAAGCTGTGCCGCCGCCACGTGGTTAGCAGGAGCAATACGTTAGCGACAAATATCTCACCGGTAGCTGGTTATGCTCGGCGCAGTACACAACCGGCTTCTCCTGCGCCTTGGACCCGACAAGGATAATACAAAGCGGACAGGACCGAAAGTGGCGCGTCTCGGGCACCTTTCCGCACACGGCGCAGGGCGGGAGTTCGTCATACAGCTCATCAGGCACCGAGAGCACCGCTTTCTTCTGCTCCTTCTTCTTCTGCAGCCCGGCCCGGCCGCGGTTCAGCTCGATCAGCCGGGCCTTGAGCTTGTCGGCCTGTCCCCTCGACGCCGTCGCAGCCTGTCTATCCTCGAGGATGCGGTCCACGACCTGCTCGATGCTCGACCCACCACTCTGCCGCAGCATCTCGAGATAGCGCCTCTCGCTCTCTGACGCACCAAAAAAGGCCTCGCTCAGGATGTCCGTCCTGGCCTCGGGACTTGTCGCGGCGAGCAGCCTCTCGCCGACGTCACCGTTTTCGGGCGGTCCAACAGAAGAAGAAAAAACAGGGCTGGCGCCCAGGATGGCCGACACCTCGCGCAGGAGCGACACCGGATCGGCGGGCGGGTCCATGATCTTATCGGACGCCGCCCGGCGGCCGTCCAGGTCCTCGACCATCAGGCGGATGAGCACGGTGCGCACCGTGTCGGCGTACCAGCGCGCGCGCTCGTCGCGGATGCGCGCGTCGACCGCGGCGGGGTCGATGCGGCGCGCCTCGAGGTCGGATAGTAGGTTATCCAGCTCGGCGACGAACGCGGGCCGCTGGGTGAACCACTCGTGGGCTTGCGGTTGGTGCTGCGCGTCGAAATAGCGGCTCCGCAGGGCTGACATGATTTTTGGGAGACATTCTGGACACTCGGACACGTGTCTGGCCTTGTCGGCGTGGGTCTGCGCGCACTGCTCGCGGACGGCTGTGGCGAGGTTGGCTAGCTGGGCGTCGTTGGAGAGCGACGTTGCCCACTGCATGAGAAGTTCCGGCATGGCTTGTGGTTTTTGTATGTTATTCACTGTGTATGCGTGAGTTTATCTGACCGAGGGGGAGACCTGGGGGGGTGGTTTGCCTACGGTATACAATGCCTTGTCGTGGACGTTGAGGCTATCGAGGCTGTTGCAAGAGGGTGTGAAGAATCGGTTCAAATAGAGACTAAACCCTCTCAACCAGGGACTATTATTTTTTATGAAGTCTCTTGTAAAACCATCAAAACGGACCTGCCATACCCGACTGATGACATGCGCTAGTATAACGTTGCGCCTTCTCGGTGTGAGTTGTGAATGTGTGAGGTGAAGAAAGGGGCGGAAACTCCCGAGCGTCGTTGCGCTACGCTAAACCGACAGTGGCCACTCACCTCGGTGTACCAAGCACTTAGCCACTCTCTGTATCCGCGAAGAAACTCAGCACAACAACCACCACCGCCACCACCACTACACTACACCCCCAAACCGCCGTACATACAAAATCCACCCAAAAATGGTAAGCATAACCAAAATCATCACCACCATCCCCACTGAAATAAACCAAAAAAATCTAACCCCCAAAAAAAAAAGGCAGACAAACTCCGCACCCAACAAGAACTCGAGCGCCTCCAAGCCAAATACATAGGCACAGGCCACCCCGACACGACCAGCTGGGAGTGGAAGACCAACATCCACCGCGACACGTACTCGAGCATAGTCGGCCACCCGTCTTTGCTGTCATACATGGCGCTGGCGCAGAACGAGCCGGCCGTGAAGCTGCGCGCCGAGTTGATTCGGGTTCGTTTTTTTTCTCTGCTCCTCCCCCACTTCTTTCCCCCTTCTTCTTTCCCCCCAACAACAAGGAATTTTGCTGACGACGAACTCCCCCAAAGAAAATGCTACAGCCTATCGGACCGCCTCCTTCCAAGGAGGATGATGAGATTGCGGTTGTGTGAATCAGACGAAGAAATATTTATCTACTCTGTATACTGGATGGGAAAAATAGGCAAAGAGAGGGGAACGTAGGGACGTCGCTTGGGGGGAGGGGAGGTCCATGTACGTCGTCCGGAGTGATGCTGTCGAAAAAGCCCGTCGGTCTTCTTCAAAGGAAAGGGGCATATGGACAGCGGGATTCTAACGGCGTACTACGTTCGAGGCTCATCTCGATGACGAGGACACTTGACCGGACCAGGTTCCGGGGATGGGTCTACAATAACCGTCACTTCGGGCCCGTGGCGGCACGGTGGAGGCTACCACCAGGAGCTGAAGACCATTCATTGTAGGCGGCTACGGCACCCAGTGCCCAGTAGCCTACCATTGGTTCGACTTACGTCGGCTTGCTCTAGCAACAGCGTAGCCCGTCATATCGGCCACCTTAATACAATACCGCTTTCACACGCCGAAGTCTGAACCTTCCTCTCCAAGTCTCTCTGCCCAATATGGCCCATGCCACTCCTGACACCCTTGGCATCATTCCGGAAGCATCACATTATCTTCATTACTCGTCATCCTCATCCTCGTCCTCGTCCTGGGCAACAGCCCTGCTCCTCCGCCTCGAGCTAGGCCCAGGACCCCCGTTCGCCGCCTGTTCGTCCGGCTCCTCAGGCACACCCTGCGGCGCCGGTTTCCTCTCCCTGACGCCCAAGCTCGTCGACAGCTTCTTCTCGAGCTCGTCGTTTGATCCTCCGTAGACAGTCCGCACAAAGCCTGCAATCGACTCGGCGTCGACCTCCATCTTGCCTCGGGGTCCGACGTGCCACGTGGTTCCTTCCTCTTCGTCTCCCTGCGGACCCGAGTCCGTCTTCTTGACAATATACCCCTGCTTGATCATTCGCTGTAGTACGAGTTCTGTCTTCTCGCTGGGGTGGTTTGGGTCGCTGGGGTTCGCGCTCGGCATGTTTTCTGCCGCGTTGAGCCGCGCGAGATGTCGCCGTAGCCGGGGATCGCTCAGTTCCCCGCCGCTCAGTGTGATGATCGAGATGATCATCGTGTATAGGGCCATGTAGGCCGCCTCGCCGTCGGCCGAGTGTGCCTTCGAAGGAGTCATGATGTGTGGGTTTTTGAATTTGCTGGGGAGTATGGACACCAGCATGTAGGCGTTTGACGTAGCCTCCTTTTGGCTCTGTGATTTCGCCGCTGGCAATGGTTAGCACCTGATTCCAGAGTCAACACCAAGCAAACAAACCTTTTCTCTTTTGTTCCGTGGTCATCAGGTTGCGGTCCCTCGTTGGAAGCTCGACCATCTCCATCCCGCACACCTCGCGCAGCTGCGTCTGGGCGCCCTCGAACACTTTCCGAAACTCCCTTCCGTGCTGACCCAGTACTTTCTCCTTGATGCCGTCTCTGCGGATCGGTGTCCGCGAGAACTCGCACGCCATGGCGTACCTCACCAGCTTCTTGACGAGCTGGCTGGTCTCACCGCCGCCCACACCGCCCATTTGCTGGTCGCCGTCGCCATCGTCGTTATATGGGCTCTGTGGTTGCGACAGGCCACTGTTATCGACATCGTCGTCTATAAACTGTTGGTTATCTTGTTAGTCTGGCCAAAGGTGGGGAGCGAGGTTCGATTCGGTTACCTGGGTGTTCCGTGGGCGAGGCATGATGAGAGCAAGACGACAGGATGCTGCAACCAAGATGCTAATGGGTAAAAGCACGAATTCGTATTTTGACCTTGGCAGAAATTTGAAGCCCGCCGGTTCTGAGCATCAATTGTATTTGCAGGCGAGGTGGGGGGAGGACTGCCGTCCAGTTACCGGTGACCAGACGCGACGCGTTGAGTGCCGGAGTGGAAGTTGCCTGCCGGGAACTTCTCCAGCGAAAGCTTAGCGGTGACAGGGGCATAGACCCACCTAAAATCTTCATCGCAAGCCAAAGCTAATTCAGACATCGTCTGGAGCCATGCCGTCACCGCCTTTTGCTGATGTCAAGCCAGTTTGACGATTCTCTTTATGCTTAGACGAAGGGTCCCGGGCAGCTTTGTTTGCCTGAGATGCAGAACCCAGCTGGGCCAGCCCGCTGTGCGGCTGCCCTTTGCTCTCCGACGAGCCGGGAGCCATTCGGCCGCCAATGCTCAAGACAAGAAGACCGATGACCCCGATGACAGCGCATCCCGTCAAGAAGCACCTCCAAGCCAGCCCACGCAGTCGAAAACCCCGGTCGCTCCTGCCCCGACCTCTGAGCCGACACCGTCCCTCATTGAAGCCCTCGAGGCTTTCGACGAGGCTGCTAAGCGCGACCATGTGGCCCAAGAGAGCAGAGACATCAACGACTTGCCCCTAAGCCGGCAAGCTGTCAGCCAAGAGCAAAAGGAGGGCGGAGATGGCAACCAGGCTCTGAATATCAAGTACAAGACCCGGGGAACCGGCGACGATCCAGTCTTCCAGTCGCGAGGCAAGGTTCTCAAGGCCAAGAACGAGAGACTCCCTATTCGCATTCTGGGTGCCTCCGGAGAAGCCATTGTGCTGCGGTCCAAGGGCAGGGTCCCCAAGGATCGCACACCTCCGGCCCAGTCTCAGGAGGGCGACGAATCCGGAATTCCCCTGACAGGTCGACTGGATGACGAGACAGCTGGCTCCAAACTCAGCGAGACGTTCAAGAACATAGACGAGCTGCGGCCGACAGACTCCTCGGTCCTGAGCAGTCAAGATTTTGCGGGCCTGGGAAAACGACTGGTGGATGGATTCACTTCCAGGCAGCTGCGGTCGTATCTTCGCAAATTCCAGCCCGTTGCGGATCATCCTACGCCCCCAAAAGAACCATCTCCAGATGCCACGCCGCCGTGGGTGTTGGAACGGCGAGCTTGGACACGTGTCGGCACGGAGAAAATGATGGAGGAAAAAACAGACGGTGCCACTACGAAGCTCCCCGTGTTGAAGGAGAAGCTGGCAGCTCGTATAATGCGGGATTGTTGGCAGTTGGTAGATCAGGGTGCTCCACGGGTTCCTGGGCGGCTTCAAGCAAAATTGCGGGAAACAGAGTTTGGTCTCGTGCTTCGTGAGTTACTAGTTCCGTGTCTCTTTTGCTATCTACTAACTTTGTCCACCAGTTGGTGCCCAGACGTGGCTGCGAGATATCACGCAGGATCTCTTGGAAGCTGGCGGTCGCCTTGAGCTCTTGTGCGAGCACAACACCGTATCCATCTTCGCACCACAAGAGAACGCGGAGAAGGTTTTCTCAAGTCTCGTTGGTGTGCTGTCGGAAACAAAAACTGCTAGTCTCGACACTGGCTCAATATCATCCTCCATATCCATCTCCTCTACGGCGCTGGAGGACGTCGGACGGATGACAAACACCCTTGTTCGCGCCAGTAATTCTCGGAAACGAATCCACGTTTCGTGGATCGACTCACCACCCACCGCCGACGGACGCGAGTCTCGGAGTGATGTCGTCTACCGCTTCTTGCTCTGTGCCTTTCACCCTCGACCGCGCGTTGCATCAGGCTTCAAGGTGCTTGGACAAGGCGAGCGATATGTGATGAAGCACAACTGCGGACCACAGCTGCCCTGGCAAGAACGTCGCAGGCGATGGGCCCGATGGAGCACCCCGATAGGCGTCGAGAAACCAGCCATGAACAAACCTGTAATCCCATGCGATGTTCTGCCTTACTCGATCGAACCCAAGCCGGAGCAGCCTATCATGGAGCCAACCCCAGAGGCCCAAGACGAAGCAGTTACCGAGCATCTTTCCCCAGACACCACAGATGGCTGGTCTCGAGAGGTGCAAACCGATACGTCTGCTCTCTTTGGCCACGTTGTTCACTCCGACAAATCGCTAGGCAGCCTCCTACGCCGGACCGAAGTCGATCCCAGTCTCCCACGGACCTTTGTTCCCGTGGCACCTCCATTCGTCGCCCTCGGGTTCCCCAAAGTCTACGGACAACCAAATGGCATGAGCATCCTTCTCCGCTTCATCCCCGATCCAAGACAGGATTCTGCTTCTGCTCGTTCCGCCCCTCCCCTCGAATTACGGCTCGAAATAGCCGACGACGGGACCCAGCAGGTCGTCTGCCTCCGCGCCATCGCGAGCTCGTTCACATCCGACGTGCTCTTGCCGTCAGCCCCGGTAGACGTCCGCCTGCTGCAGGACCGCTACTTTGACCTCGCCGGCGAAAATCTCGAGTCCCACGCCCCCGCCGTGGCCGAGTTCCTCCGCCTCGCCGATCTGCATCCGCTCACCGGTCAGATATCCACGCCACCGGGGATCAAGGGCCTCCAGCTCCCATCGCGCATACTCTCCGTCGACACCCCCAACACAGATTCCACGCAGGAGGAAAGCGTGGGAGTCGACTACCTCTTCGCCGCGGCAGAGATCCACCACGCCGTCGTGACGGCTTACAATGCCTTCAAGCTGTCGTACAAAACCATCGAGGCCGGCCAGCGCGGCGGCAAGTCGGCACAGATTACACTCGAGCCCACGATCATGGAACCAGTCGATGATGTAGGCACGCACGACGGTGAGGCGTTCATGAAGACAATCACCAAGCTTTCGTTTGCTGTGGTGAATAAGAAATCTACCTTTGGTTGGGAAGTTCGCAGGGAATAATAAAGAGGAATTCCACACGGCCGTCGTCGATCGAGGCGGGCCTGTAGATTTTGGGTACTGTCCCTGTCGTTGAAGATCTAGCACCACACCTTACCGCAAATCTTCAACAAGGACAGACACCGGAACCCTACAGGCACGTCTCGGAATGCCTGGCGCGTGGAAGTGTGGAAAGCATTGTACGATGTAGATGTGTGTAGATGTGTAGATATATGAAAGCTGTAACAATACGTTAGATTCGATTACTATACTTGTATATACATGTATATATATATTCCAGTTTTGCACCATTGATTATTGGTTGGTGATGATCTACGTTTATGAGCAAGTTCCACGGCAGGCTTGATGACTTCCCTCCACACCACTGTTGTTGTATTCATACACCAAGCTAGATCGGGACTGATGTACGGAATATCCACTACCTGATCTGATTCGACATAATCGGTGATGGATAGACAAATCCATAAATTCAAATGGTTAGTTACTCGTTATCTATCTCTATCGACCAAGTTCCCAGGCATGCCTCTCTGATGACTTTTTCCAAAACTGTGGAATACTTACAGACCTACCTACCTATGGCTCTGAAATCCAAATCATCTAAATATAACTGTCGTGATGGCCTCGTTTCTCAGTCTCGAGGACAACACAAGTCTTCTTGTCGTGCCTCTGTTGTCCGGCACTGGGCTGACCTTATTGACCCATAGCAAGCCTTTCCCACACCAGTATCCGCAGGCCCTATACCATTGTCACCGACATCCACGAGTTCTACAAGGTCTACGTTTTACGTTTACGGGGGAGCTGATGGACAGCTCAAGAGCTGATGACATCCAAACTCCGGAGCGCATCACATTAGAACATGAACTTGTATCACAGGTCACATCAAACGCAAGACAGAACTGTTCAATCATCAGAACAAAGGAAATCCTTATTTCGGTGACCACTCTAGAGGAATCTATTTTGCACTAAAGCACACAGTGAGAAGTTTTGATTCCGCAGAAAACCCAGACCATCCCTCTCCTATGTGCCCCAAACAAAACAGCCAAGTGCTCATGCAAATAAGGGAATTTTTGATGGACCAAATGCGAATCCATCGATGAGCAAGTCCTGACGGTGCCCATCCGTTAAAGACCAAGAGGGGTATCTATTTCTTGGCAGCCTTGGCAGCAGACTTGGTGACCTGAAGAGAGAGTTAGCAAGATCATCACAAACAGAAGACAATAAACATACCTTGCCGGAGCTGGCAGCGGCCTTCTCAACAGCCTTGATGACACCGACAGCGACGGTCTGACGCATGTCACGGACGGCGAAGCGACCAAGGGGAGGATAGTCGGTGAAAGCCTCAACGCACATGGGCTTCGAGGGAATCATCTTGACGATGGCAGCATCACCAGACTTGATGAACTTGGGAGTAGCCTCAACCGACTTGCCGGTACGGCGGTCGATCTTCTCAAGGAGCTCAGCAAACTTGCAGGCGATGTGAGCAGTGTGGCAATCGAGGACAGGGGCGTAGCCGGCGCCGACCTGGCCGGGGTGGTTGAGGACGATGACCTGGGCGGTGAAAGAAGCGGCACCCATGGGAGGGTCGTTCTTGGAGTCACCGGCAACGTTACCACGACGAATTTCCTTGACGGAGACGTTCTTCACGTTGAAGCCGACGTTGTCGCCAGGGACACCCTGAGCAAGCTGCTCGTGGTGCATCTCGACGGACTTGACTTCAGTGGTGACGTTGGAAGGAGCGAAAGTGACGACCATGCCGGGCTTCAGGATACCAGTCTCGATACGGCCGACCGGGACAGTTCCGATACCACCGATCTTGTACACATCCTGGAGGGGAAGACGGAGAGGCTTGTCGGTGGGACGCTTGGGGGTCTCAATGGCGTCGATGGCCTCGAGGAGGGTCTTGCCAGTAACCTTGCCACCCTTAACCTCCTTCTCCCAGCCCTTGTACCAGGGGCACTTGTCGGAAGCCTCAAGCATGTTGTCGCCGTTGAAGCCAGAGATGGGGACGAAAGCGACCGTCTTGGGGTTGTAGCCGACCTTCTTGATGAAGTTGGACGTCTCCTTGATGATTTCCTGGTAACGGGACTCAGACCAGTTGGTGGTGTCCATCTTGTTGATAGCAACGATGAGCTGCTTGACACCGAGGGTGTAAGCGAGCAGAGCGTGCTCACGAGTCTGGCCATCCTTGGAGATACCAGCCTCGAACTCACCAGTACCAGCGGCAATGATGAGAATGGCGCAATCAGCCTGCGAGGTACCAGTGATCATGTTCTTGATGAAATCGCGATGGCCGGGGGCATCTGCAAGTAATGCATGCATTAGCATGGGTCCCGGACGGGGGTACAAGGGGGTGCAGTGGGAACATACCGATGACAGTGACGTAGTACTTGGGCGTTTCGAACTTCCAGAGGGCGATATCGATGGTGATACCACGCTCACGCTCGGCCTTGAGCTTGTCAAGAACCCAGGCATACTTGAAGGAGCCCTTGCCGAGCTCAGCGGCTTCCTGTTTGCTGTGTTAGCTGATCCGATGCGCTAAAGTGCTGCAAACGCGTCGCGAAATGGGGAGCCGTTGATCGCGGGGCAGTGGGTCCGTGCTCAAAAATTTTCGCTATCTGCATTTTGTGTGCCCCTCCCCCACCATGATAAGGGAGGGGTAGCACAAAGGCAAGAACGGCGGGGAAAATGATGACAGGCAGGCAGAAATGGTTATTTTGATCAGGATTTGCTGGGGAGGATGGATATCGATGTGGGAGATGGGTGGAAATGATGGAAACTAACCTTCTCGAACTTCTCAATGGTACGCTTGTCGATACCACCGCACTTGTAGATCAAGTGGCCGGTCTGTCATGGATGTTAGCTTGTTACTCCGTAGATAGACAGCTCGATGAGAGTCATCAAGCAGCTGGGGAAGTGTGCTTACCGTCGTGGACTTGCCGGAGTCGACGTGTCTGGTTGCTGTATGTTAGTTTCACGAGCGAGGCAGGCGGGAAGGCAGGCAGAGGAGAGACGAACCCGATGACGACGACGTTGATGTGGGCCTTCTCTTCCTTACTGTGAGATAGTAAGCGGTGCGTCCTGCGAAGGCTGGGATGGCGCGCGATCGAGAGATCGGGTGCGCGAGGCTGCGATGGATGAACTTACCCCATTTTGATGGTTGGTTGCGGTGAAGCTTTGAAAAGTTCTTGACTGGCGACTTGCGCGTGAAGAAAGCTGAGGAGATGTTAGAGAGGAGATGCTTGATGGTGTTAGTTGGAGAGAGGGATGGACGAACGTAAAAGTGGCAGGTGATTGCTCGAATCAGGTATGCCGACGAAGAAGAAAGAGGGAGAGCAAGAGAGTTGAGGAGGAGGGGTTGAAGTTTTTATGCCTATCTGTGGAGGGGCGATGAGCAGCGGGTGGGGCACAGCGAATGGCAGGCGGGGCTGCACAAAAAAATCCAATCCAAAAGTGGGGCAAGCCCTTGAAATTTCTTGCCGCGCCTTGCCGCCCCGCGACGGCGGCGCCCTGGACGACTGTACCACCCTAATGCGATGCAAGTCCCTGTGGAAAGATGGGCGTGAATCGCCACTCGAGTTCATGTCATCTCATCGGCAGATGGTTTTAATATTGAAATTTGATAGTCTATCTGAATCGTATTCCAAGTTATTTGCCAAAGCCGAGCATGGGAGCTACCCTTTGCGCTGTCCTGCGATAGACTCTGACATGGAGCGGGCGGTTACTTGCCCCTCCATGGGATTGTTTGCAGCCCCTCACTCACGATCCTCGAACCTGAGACAAACATTTTACCCCTCTAATGCGACGCTAGGGCGAAAGATACACGACCAAGATAGGCAGATACCTGCGGCGGCGGAGCGGTGCAGGTTTGGGCTCTGTTTGGTGCATTCGGTTTCCAGCCCAACGAAGCTCGAACGAGGGACGGATCTGGGGGCTGGAGCTTCCTCTGCTGGGAGCGGACGGCGTGACTCACGGCTTTGGAGGTCATTCGCCATTCACCTTGCGTCCTCGCCGAGAGCTAACGGTGTAAGTTTGGAAACAGCATATCTATTTGCTTGTAGTGCACTGCAACTTCCATGGATCCTGACCTTGCTGGCGTCATCGAGAAGGCCTGGGAATCAGATAGCAAAAGCTAGAGCCATATCCATCTGTCGAAATGTAGCTGGGCAGAAATAACGGCAACGGGTTTTTGAGCTACTGCAAAGCCACTTCTTAATGACGACCCAATAGAATCACGATCGCGCGCATGGCGTTTCATCGAGGACCACATGGGACCTACCAAGCTGCCGCATGCGTTTTCCTACTGCGTTAATCATTGCTGGGGGTTTCTAGAGCTCCGGGCCTGGCACCAGAGCGAGTTCGTCCGATGGGGAGCTCCAGCTTGCTATCCGGCACCAAAGGACAGCTCTCTGATGCCAAGCTTTTCGCCGATGCCGTCAAGCTTAGCTGTAGAAGCTCTGGCCTAGGTTCGAGTCGACCTCGGGTGGCGAGATTCTGTTGGAGCACGAGCCAAACATGTGGATCTGATCCTTTTATTTAGTCTGTGAAGTAAGTGAAGTAACTTTCAATGCCGGAGGATTCTTTGTGTAGGGCTGATCAGGGGCATTGTTTGGCATGTGCTTATCTACGAAGCGCGGTCGACGAGGCACCTAGGCACCTCCCCCGGTGTTCCAGTCTATACCCAGGGACCAACGACGCTGCCATCACGGAACCGATACCGTCGAGATATGAACGATAGGCCACTTCGTCTCGGTGGCCATTCCGTCCAAAATTCCAGATACGGCGAATTGCGAAAAGACAAGCGGTCGAAACCCACGAGCGAGCCTGGCATCCCTTGTCCATGATCAACGGTATCATGTGGAGGCCATTGCTTGTCATGCTTCTAGAAGTATTCCATGTGATAATAGCTCCGCAACGGCGGAGTGCTCTCGTCGACCCAGGCTGCATCCTGGTATCGCAACACAAAAGATTTTAGTCGACGAGGTGACGGGCTTGAAGCACTGCTTGGCAAGTCTTGAACATTCAAATACATTATGTGCAACACGATACGGTCAAGAAGGATTGATTGATGGTCAAAAATACCAGGGAAACGGGTCATGGCTAATCTGGTAATGGAGAGAGGTGAGTGCCACATGCAGCAGCAGGAAATGTCCAACAGATAACTAGGATGATCATGTATTCAGTGCCTTTGAGATATCGATCCACGAACCCGCAACTCCTATCCCTCCACAGCCACCTTGTTACTTCGCGCATATCCCATCTGCCTCGTTACCGCAACTTACGCAACGAGCTGCTGAATCTCCTCTTCGGTGAAGCCAAAGAGATGGAGCAAGTCCAACAAACTTTCCCCGTTCAGCCTTGCCCCGGCCTCCATTTGTACCCTGGGCTTCGCGTTCCAAGCAACACCCAAACCTGCTGCCTCCATCATAAGCAAGTCATTCGCCCCGTCGCCCACAGCAACCACTTGCTGCAGGTCGATACCCTCCTTCTCCGCAATTTCGAGCAGGAGCTCCTTCTTCCGTTCCTTCCCGACAATTCTCCCCTTCACTTCACCAGTCAGCCGACCGGTCGCTTCGTCGATGACCACTTCGTTCGCATGTGCGTAGTCGATACCCAGCTCGCCTGCCAGCCAGCTGGTAAGCGGGAGGAAGCCGCCAGATAGCACTGCCGTCTTGACACCTAGCTTCTTGAGGGCGCGAAGGAGCGGCCGCACACCATTTGTGACCTCCAATACCTGTCGAAGCTGGGTAAAGATTTCTCCAGAGAGACCTGTAAGCAGCTTTACGCGCTCTCGGAAGGCCGAATCGAACTCGAGTTCGCCGAGCATTGCACGGTGCGTAATGTCGGCAACACGCGCCGCAAGGTCAGGCGGGTCCGTGATCGTGGCCGCCAGAAGATCGATGACTTCTTGTGTGATGAGGGTGCTATCCATGTCAAAGACTACCAGTCGTGGGTACCGTCGCCACAGCGTGTCGGCTCGCAGAGCCACATCGACGTTCCACTCTTGCTCGAAGCGGTAGATTAGCTCGTGCTTCCGCAAGTCGGCGAGGGAGAGGTAGTCTGCCGACGGGGCGGGGGAAAGCGTCAGCTCCACCACTTCGGGGTGGTTCTCGTGTGCTGCGCTAAGCTTCAGGCACCGATGCGCTGATGTCGGACTGGGAGAATTCGGAGGCAGCGGAAAGGTCGACATGAGGTGAAGGAACGAAGTTATACACATGGGCGAGATGTGCGACCCGTAGAGGTGGTCGAGAGGCTCTGGCTCGGAGGAGGGCGGCTCGAGAGGGAACGTCTCTAGGCTGCTGCTTGGAGCCATGGTAGGGGGAATATCGGCATCGAGGGCAGAGATCTTGGGTGAGTGCGGCGCCCGCGGCGGTGAGGGAACCCTCTGCGGCGATGGGATCGCGTTCGAGATCCGAGGTGCCGACGAACGGTAGAATAAAGTGGCTACCAGTCTATCGGTGCGCGAGCCAGGCGCAGGAGTGCAGTTGGGATGCGAAAACTCGTGCGTTACACCGCTCTCGACGATCTTGGGCGGGTTTTCGGACGAAGGAATGCCATTGAAGGGAGAGATCTGCCGCGGCGAGGATATCTGTGATGCTTGGATATCCTCAACCACGGTGTCGATGCCGTAGTGGTTCTCAGGCTTGTTGGGCGGACGGTACTGCTGGTGGTCCTGGAGGAACGAACTGCTCCTCATCGAGCCCATCGAGGGCCGAACCGGCTTGGTCGAGGTACCTTCGTCGGCCATGGTTTCGAATGCGCGCTTGTTGCGGTGTCACGTCAACCTGTCTCTGATCAATAGTCTGTAGAGACACTAGATATGCTCACGATACGTCAGGCTATATAGAATGAGACAGCTTGAGGTCTTTTCAAAGGACGATGGAAACCCCACCAAGGTGTTTGGGCGCAGCGGTGTCTGCCCCACCATGCCAACCCCTCTTTGTGTTCCCAGAGCGTAACGTCACTGAGGAAACCCAGTCTTGGGAGGGCGAAGGCTGGCCCAAAACTTGGAATTGCTGAAACCGGCCAGCGGATAATAAATAAAGCGGCATCGCTGATTGATTGCTTCCAACGGCAATCTCACGGCGAATATGGCGTGTATGGGTTTCTCTTGCTCTTGGCCCCGCGACATTAGCCATTTTCAAGTTTGCCCCCGCTGTGCGCGATCGTCAGGGACAGATCCTAATGTGTGTAGTTACCTGGTGGCTGCAGGTAACAGCAAAGGCAACCGGTCTAGGTAAGTCGAATTGATACACGGGATGGAAACGCGTAACAGTGTCGTTTTCTTCCGTGGAGGAATCTATCGGCCGTTCTCTGTCCCGAGCAGCCTGCAGCAGAGGTGTGGGCGGGCAAGAGACACTCGGCACCCGTTTGCCCAGACTGCAGACACAGCTGACTCCCTCCGTAGTCGGCTCCACGGAGTGCAGATGCGTGGGCGATGGGGATACGTTAAACAAAGGCGCGCGCCGGCTTCTCATCGGACATGTCAAACCGGTGGCCCGCGACACCGGCGAAAGACATCCGGGGCAGTTTCAGTGACATCATTGCTGTTTGGTCGGTTCAGGGGTTCGACAGATGACTAAGCCGGGAGTCTCCGAGCTAACAAGCAGCCTTGTGTCTCGAAGGTTTCTCGAAGCATTGTCAGAACAGAAAAGTCTACGGTATATTTGACCGCGATCTGATCGATAGGGCGCCGCGCCGACGGCCGATGATTCCAGTGCCGCATCATCGCAGCCGCATCTTCGCCACAAAAGGTAGGGAAGGTGTGCTGAGACAATCGAAGACCCCCACAGATTTGGCCAAGATTGGCCAATCAGAGGGCCGCCAGATGTCGTGATCAGCCTCCGTGAAAACACCACCACTTCGAGCCAAAGTTTTCCGAACCCCCTCCATCTAAAGTGCTTCGCTTTGTGAGGGTCTGGCTACGCTCAGCTCGCGGATGCCCCGTTCTAGCCAACGGGCACCCGGAAGAGAGCCAATGAGTTACCGACCCATCAGTGCCTTGTAATTGCTTGTCCTCCGAGCAGACCGGGAAACCCAAAAGGCGTACATGGCTCCATGACTAATGCTGCTGCTGCTTTATAACTCACCCTCCCCCCAGATTTGCTCGTTGCCGTGCAATAACGGGAAACCATCGTGCTTCTGGAGCCTTGACCCGGTTGGATTTCTAACCACTACCCACCCCTCCCCCCCGAGTCCTTTATTAGCAACCCCTAGACCCCCCTCCTCCAACGTTCCAGCCCCTCTTCCGTCTTCGACTTTCGAACTTCACTTGACTCCATCAGCCGTCTGCCTCCAGTCTCTTGAGCATCCCAAGCCAGTCCCTTGTTCCCAGGCTCTCATCACACCGCCACAGCCATCATGGACTCGGGTTCCCAGACAGAATCGTCTTCGCGGACATCTTCTCCTCGCCGGCGATCTGAGGTCGACGCCAAAATTGACGACAATGCTTCGGTCGACTCGGGATTTGCTTCGGGTAACTCGTCGACCAGCAGCCTGCCTCTGGTGTCGTTCACCCCGGCTCATCTCCGCTTCCTCAACGAGCAACTAGAAGCCATGCACCCCGTGGACATTCTCCGCTTCTGCAGGCTTCTGTTTCCCAGTCTTTACCAGACCACCGCGTTCGGGTTGACCGGTCTTGTCACCATCGACATGTTGGACAAGCTCCAGAAAGAGTCCCCATCGTTCCAGCCCGTCGACCTCATTTTCCTAGACACTCTTTATCACTTCCAAGAAACATACGACCTGGTCGAACGCGTGAAGGAACGGTACAACGTTAACGTTCATGTGTTCAAGCCGGCTTCGGTCGACACGGTCACCGAGTTCGAGGAGCTGTATGGCGAGAAATTGTACGAGATGTCGGGTGAACTGTACGACTGGATCGCCAAGGTGGAGCCGCAACAACGCGCCTACTCCGAACTCAAGGTCGCCGCTGTCCTCACTGGTCGTCGACGGTCTCAGGGCGGCCAACGAGGAAGTATCCCAGTCATCGAGATCGATGAGGAGCGCGGTATCGTCAAGATCAACCCGTTGGTCAACTGGACCTTCCGCCAGGTCAAGGACTACATCGACACGCACAACGTGCCGTACAATGCCCTTCTTGACCGTGGCTACAAGTCTATCGGCGACTGGCACTCGACCAGCCCAGTGGGCGAGGGCGAGGATGAGCGCGCCGGCCGCTGGAAGGGCCAGAACAAGACTGAGTGCGGCATCCACAACAAAAAGAGCCGCTACAACCAGTTCTTGAAGATGGAGGCGCAGAAGGTTTCTGCCGCATGAGTGTCAACGACCGGGGTCAGACATATTGCGGCTTCGGAATGAGGGATGAACACTGCTGGCGTTAACTTGGTGTTCAATCGTCGAAAAGGGCCGATGAAGTTACTTGTGCTTAGCGGGAGGAGATTTTCCTGAGGCGTTTAGGGCATTATTACATTGGCGGGCGTTGGCGGTTTTTTTTGATAAGCATCCGACAGAGAGACAGGTCGGTAACCATTCTGGCATGGCATTTGCCGTAGCACTTCGGTAGCATCCAAGAGAAGATGTTCAACTATATCATGGCGTCGGAGTAGATGAGGTTAAGAGTGCGAATGTGTCATCAGTAAATCCGATGAAGTGGGGAGGGGAGAAGGTCGGATTCTTCCGTTGGAGTTGGTCGATCTTGGTTGACCTCAAGCAGTGTGATTGGCGACAAGACCCGTGCGACCCATAGACTCCCCGCATCATCCCTTTCCTGGAAAGTGATGCCAAGTCATCGCTGTATATTGCGGGCGTGGTGTGAAAGCCCGCTGGTGATTTTGTGAACCCCGGATTTTCCGCTGCGGCGAAATAATGTTAGTGAGAGAAAATCCCGTGACGTTGTTTCCCGATTAACGGCCTCGCTTCCTTCCATCATCAGCCTTCGGAAAATTGTAGATTTTGCAGACCAGAAGTGCCGTGTTCTCGAAACTCAATGTCCAGCAGAGAACATGCTGGGGAAGCCGACCGCTCGGGTGCTGCAGGGTCATGATCTCCCGATGCCTGACGCTTCGAGCTTCAAGTTGTCGCTGGGCCATCATGCACGAACACCATTCGTTCCGCCTTGTCGGCAATCAGCCTGAAGGCTTCCCTGATCGTCTTGGCAGCTAGTCCCTGCCAAGAAGTCTCCATGTTTTCATTTCGACGCTGGCTGGATGTTTCACCCGCTCGAGACACGACGGTTTGCTCACAAGCAGCACCCATGAGACTGGTCGATCCCCCGATAACCTTATGTTGTGGCGGACGCTAGGCTCTCAAGGGGCAGCCCTACCCCTTATTTGCCTCGTCTTCTGTACTTAGCCGCACCTGTCTCATTGGATCTCGGGACGACATCCACGGCTGTCGCCGTTTCCGTCTACCGGACGCCTTCAAGCCCATCGTGACATCTGGAACGGTCATGCCCGCATTGGCAGACTCCAGACAAGCTCGTGCCGGCGCTCCGGGTGGAATGTGTATCATGGCTCCTCTTATATCAGACGGGGTGCCATCGTCGACACCACCGGAGGTCGTTCTTTCGATTTCCCCGTTCCCCGAGTAGCAATTCAGAAATCCAGCCCAAGATGCATCTTTTTCGCCTTTTACCACTGGGCCTCGCTGCCTATGTTACGGCACAGGCTCTCACCGATGTTCTGACGCAAAACAGCAATACCTTGAGCACTCTCACCAGTAGGTCTCCCCGTGCCGGGCCCGGGAGACGAGACTCAGGCTGACGGATGGCATCATCTAGGTCTATTACAAACGGTTCCGGATATCGTCCAGACACTCAGCACTGCCCAGAATGTCACCATCCTTGCGCCCTCTAACGATGCATTCGCGCGGCTCATGGCAAGGAATCCACGGTCGACCGAGTTGACACGAAACCCACGTTTGCTGGCGGGTGTTCTGCAGTACCATGTCCTGCAGGGAAAGATTGCGGCAAACGAAATCACCGCTGTACCAAAATTCCCTGCTACTCTGCTGATGAGCCCTTTCGCCAATGTCACGGGCGGCCAGCGTGTTGAAGTAGCGTTGGTTAACAACACAGCGCTGGTATTTTCGGGGTACAAACAACCTGCCATGGTTGTCACGGCAGTATGTTCAGCCGCGATCATGACTAGTGGACAATCACTGATGTACTACTCCAGGACGTTGCATTTAGCGGGGGTGTCGTACATATCATCAGCGAGGTCCTGACTGTGCCAGCGAGCCCGGCGCAGACGGCGATCAATACTGGACTAACTTCGCTGGCAGGCGCTCTGACAATGGCCGGACTAGCCGACGGAATCAACGGCCTAAGTGATGTGACGATATTCGCCCCGTCGAATGATGCTTTCAAGGCGATCGGGTCGGCTACAGGTAGTCTGTCGACGCAGGCACTCGCTGGTATTCTTGCCTACCACGTTCTCGGCAACCAGGTTCGGTTCAGCACCGATTTGATCGCTGCGGGAAGCCCGGTATCGTTGGCTACCGCGCAGGGGACGAACTTGACGTTGCGGAGAGAAAACGGGCAGCTCTTTGTAAACTCGGCGAGGGTGTTGATCCCAGATATCCCGACCACCAATGGTGTGGTCCACGTCATCGACAAGTAAGTGTCGAGCAGTTCACCCAGGGGAAAGAAGACGGCGAGAAGTGCTAACAAGCAGCAGCGTGCTCAACCCGGCCAACGCATCGGCTCAGCCCAATCCCACGGCCAGCGTCCAGGCTCCGGCTTTCTCTGGCGTCACTGCTGTTGCCGATGCACCATTTACTTCTGGGATCGCACCAACGGCTACGTTTGTCCCTGCCAGTGTTCCTCTAAACGCGGGAATCTCGAATACTGCGCCTAGAGCAGGGTTCTTGTTGGTGGCTGTAGGCATGATGGTAGCTATGCTATGATGCGATGATGGCTTTTGTGTTGCTTGGCCCATCGCTGGGTGTAATGTTCCGAGTCCCCTAATGCTTTTAATAAGTGTTTATACCGTAGAAGATTAAACCAATTCTGTTAGTCTGCTGAGAAAGAGATGAACTTCCAAAAGAAGGCATACAAGGCATACCTAATGCAGTCAGTCTGGGGACAGTAGTTGAAGGGACGAAATCACAACGACAATGTCGCGTCGACAGTACTTTGACGCGTCTCTGTTGTCCCTGAAGACGCGGTCGCCATCACCCAGGTGACTTCTGGGATACAGAGGGGCCAAATGAAGCTCGAACCAGGGGAGAGGCAAGTTCCAAGGTCAAGCTTCTAAATTTCTTCGTTCATCGCTCTGCCCACGAAACCATCCAACATCTGCTCCGACCAAGCAAACCATTCCAGCAAAGGCTTGAATATTGACCGCTTGTGCAAGTACAATATCGACTCAAACAAGGTTCAAGCAAGCGAGGAGCCGACCAGAATGGACGACGTGGACGATACGCAGGACCCTGCTCCCTTCAGGACAACAGTTTTGGCAGGCTGTATCGCTACGTTTCTCTTGTTCTCCCTGCTCTTGACGTTTTTGGTGGCTTTCTAGTCAATCATGCACACCGAGCATCAAGAGATTCTTGAACGACGAGAACGCAGAAACAAAGCCAAGTTCAGAGCAGTTGTCGGCAATCGGCACTTTGTTCGGTTAGGTAAGCCGAAAAAATTCATCCGATTGCCAGTGGCGAACGGTCCGGCAGGGCTCTGAGGGCAGGCGGTGGAGCAGCCACTCCCACAATTCTTAGCTAATCCTGTCGAAATCTAGCCACCCACCTCCGTATTCTCAAGAGGTCTGACCAGCCGCGCCCGCACGACGACATCGAATTCTGTCCCGTACCCATCAACCAGAACAATCTACAAGTCGTCGCTCCGGCAAGAAGATAATCCAACATGGGCAAGGTTCACGGAAGGTAAGAATTCAACAAGCCCACGATGTTTCTGAAGCGCATACTGATAGTTTCTTCCTCGCAGTTTGGCTCGTGCCGGTATGTCCGCAGTTCTCGTCGCACCCTCGTTTCCCACCTGATCAACGACAACGACCACCACGTCGATCGCGACGACACATGCCAAGATGAACTCTCTCTCTGACAAGCTCTCTTACAGGAAAGGTCAAGTCGCAGACCCCCAAGGTTGAGAAGCAGGAGAAGAAGAAGACCCCGTAGGTTTTTGCCCTCGCCACCCCGCAACGAAATGCTCGCGAGATGGCCGAGATGTTTCGTTGTTCTACAGACAACAGATAGCTGACACGCCGAATATAGTAAGGGCCGCGCAAAGAAGAGGCTCACTTACACTCGCCGGTTTGTCAACGTCACGTTGACTGGTGGCAAGCGCAAGGTGAGTGGTCATGAATTTACCTCGCCAGACTTGTAATGGTGGTGGCTGACCCCAATGTTCACAAATAGATGAACCCCAACCCGACCACGTAAACATCCCATATCACACACCTTTCACCACGCGATGAACCACACCTTCTTTCTCTCTCGGCAGACGGCTCGTCCAACGGCGTTTATTTAACTGGTTTCCCCCCTCTGCGCCTGCGATAACCTAAACTTGTCTCGCTATGCCGGGAATGGTTTTATCTCTCAACTGTCACCCTGTCTTCATTTAGGGAATGGGATAGGGGAATGGGGCGCTGGCATGGAGTTTCTCACAACATGAAGGCGGCGGCGGAGGGAGAGAAGGAAAGGGGGATTTGGGTGCATCATGCTAGATAAAGGGAGGGGGGGTTATTGTCAAGAAAGGGACGGGGCGGAAAGGTTTTCTTCATGACATTTTGATGACATGGGGACCGTCTCGTTTGTCTTTCTTGATGCTCCCTTTTCTTGTTCTTTCCGGCCGTTTGATTGGGACAAGCAAAAAATGAGATTTGGTCTGCATTGGGAGTCTTGTGTGCGCGCGTTGTCTGTACGTTTTGAATGAGGCGGCCCGTTGGCGCATATGATGAGAATGAATGTTTCTGCTAGATCGTTCGATCTCCAGTAACAATGTGATACATACACTGTTGGACTCGGCCTTGTGTGGTGCCGTCTGTCTTTCCGGTCCAGCTGTTCGAACATGGATGTATACATCGGTTCACCACATTCTGGACTCCAACCCGTCTCATTAACCTTACTTATTAGAGGCGTCACCATGATAATCCCCCATTTTGAGCCTCCTCTCGACCATCATAGTCATAACCATCGGGCTTCCCCTCCATTTATCTCCTCATATGACCGTACTCAATGCGACCATAACCGTAAAAAATGATAACAAGCCTCTCCCATCAGTATGTTGTCCGGTCCCAGTTTTATCTAACCATGCATGCTGGAGTACTCCGTCTATCCGTCTATAAATATAATCCCCCCGCCCCCCCATCTATCCCACTGATTTGTTCACATGTCCCACCGTCAGAGTACGAGACATTTTTTTTTTTCTTTTTCAGTAGTATAGACCCTGGCCGGATCTCGGAGTTCCTTGAGAGAAGTCGGGCTGTGTGCACGAGGCCAAGAGGTATTCGGTGTAAGGGTAGGGGATGCTGTCGGGTACACATTCGGGCGGCCAGGTTTCGAAGCTGAGCACTGCGTCAGTTTTTTTTTTTCTGTTGTTTCCTCTTCTCTCTCATGTATGTGTGTGTATGTAGACGAGGATCTATGTGTTTGTGCCCCTCCGAAGAGAGGTGGGTGTAGGGAGGGTAGACGTACACTCCAAGTTTGTCAAATAGCAGGATGGTCGTGACCTTGAGCTTGGGGCTCGGGGGCTTGTGTTTGAGTAGCTTCATGTGTCTTGTTGTTATCTGTAGCACCGTCAGTAAACACGGGGAAGCTAAGCCAGTGGTAGAGGAGTGAACTGACCTCCCATGAATCCTTGGCTGGCTTCGCTCCCTGCAGAGCCAGCCAGAGAAGCAGCTTAAGGTCCCCCCAGTCCAGCGGACCCCAGAGCAGACGCTCAGGAATCTGGACTCCGGGGTTCATTTCCATCGACGCCCCTGGCGTGACGGGTCTCCCCACGAACCTGTCACGTTCTACCATTTCACCTGACCAGAGTTCTGGATTCTCTGACCTGATTCAGCGTAAGCACACACACACAGAACCTCGCGGAGTAGGAAATTAGGGTTTACACAAAGTACATACAACTCATCAAACACGTCTTGCACCGCTTGGCCAAGAACTTCCCATTGGAGGTCAAAAAACACTCTGGGATCGGCAGGGTCCATCCGCAAGTGCTCGCTGGTTATCGTGTAGGTGGTCTTCCCAGGGAAACCCTCGGCCCGGGGACCGACGATGTCATACACGCGTCCTTCCCCATGGCGACGGATCCAGAGACGCTGGGCATCGAGTATCTTCTCGACCGTTATCCACTTGCAGTCCAGCACTGCGCTCTACATAACCACACACACACACAACTTAGCCTCCTGGAATTAGATCCTACATCAGAGCTGGGGGAAGGAAGTCACACCTGAAACTTGGGATCACCTCCGAACCTCTCGCTATCCACACGCCAGCCGGCATACGAACGGACGTCGTTCTGCGCACAGCCGAGCCACAGGTCCCAGGTCGGCGCAAAGGCCGTGATGATCAGCTCCCTTAGTGTACCTGACGTCGAGAGGGCCAGGCCGAGGCGGAGGCTGCAGCGGGGGAGGTTCAAATTCTCGGAGAAGAAGAAGATGCGCTCGAGGATCTCGAGCGGCAGACGTTCGACCGGGGCGCCGCCTTTGGGTGCTTCTTTTCTGCGGCGCTTGTGCATCCTCTTCTCGGGGTGCAGCGCCGCCTCACGTTTTCGGATTTCGAGCTTCCTGGCCTGCGAGGGTGGCTGCCATTTCTTGCGCGGGCCTTTACCCTTGACTTTGATTGGGGTGAGGGCCATCGTATATGTCTAGGGCGTGGGTGGTGGATGGGGAGAAGTTGCAAGAAATGGACTCGTCAGGTATTTTTATTTGGGTTCTCCGGATGGGCTAGGACACTAGTTCTGCAGCGCAGTGTTAGCGGTCGGGACGCCGGGTACGAGACCCCATCGGATCGAATATCTGTGCATTTGTTCAGGAACATCGAAACTCGAAAAGAGGGTTTTCCAGGTCATCGATGTCACTGGTTGAGATGATGGAGATTTAGTAAGGACACCCCCTCTATCGTGGAAATCAAGCATTTCGTGATTGGTACGTTACCCCTGTATAGGGGCGTGCGCATAGAAAAGCTTTTGACGATAGCGATTACTGGGATTTCTCGAGCTTCCAACTTTTTGGATCCCGTCGACGCCCGCAAAAGAGGCAGAGATTTCCACGCTGCCGTCTACATCGCGGTCATGCCTCGGCCAATTCGACCGCCGCCCGCTCCGTCGCAGACGCTTCTACGGTTTCTACACGCGCAATCCGAGGGATTGACCTTCTGCAGCGGCGCTTCAGGGTGCGCTGCAGCCCGTCGCAACCGATCCAATGTCTCCCCTACTGCTGCGATCCCGCGTCGCAGCGTATCGACTGCTGCTCACGGATTCCCTCCAAGCCTGCTGCTGAGCAGATCGACCTCGAGACGCGATGCGACCCTCCACGCCGCGCTCTGGGACTTCGACTCGATCATCCCCAAGTCGTTCCGCAAGCAGCGAGCCTCGATCAGCGAGACCAAGAATAGGGGCGCCGCCCCGCTTGTTGGAACTACAAGGAACGCCTCGTCAGACCAGTCGCCGCGTGAATGTCAGCCCAAGTGGAAGGAGTGGCTGTTTGGCCCGGGTATGAAGGGGGGCTCGCGGAGCGACGACCAGGCACTCCGACTCAAACTAGAGGAGGAATCGGGCTCGATATTCCCGCGGCGATCGCTCACGGCGAAGGCGGCACTGGACCCGAGGCTACGCTGTACCGAGGTGGATGGAAATGGGGAGGTGATCATGGTAGACGGCGAGCTCAAGAAGAGCGAGCTGATCGCCAAGGTGGGTGCCCCACCGAAAATCGCGCTGAACATGGCTGACCAGAGAGCAGTATGGTCTCCTCCCTCGCGATCTACGAAAGATTGACTCGTCGAACCTCCCGCACGTCCTCGTACGGCCGTCGGCCATCCTGCTCAACCTGCTCCATCTCAAGGTCCTGATCAAACATGACCGGGTCTTGCTCTTCGATGCCTACGGGTCGACATCGTCTTATCCGCAGTCGGCCTTCATGTACGATCTACAGGGGAAGCTACAGCAGAAACAGGGCTCGGGGGCTAACAGTCTTCCGTATGAATTCCGCGCGCTCGAAGCCGTGCTCATGTCGGTCACATCGGAGCTCGAGGCGGACTTCGAGGCTGTCAGAGACCCAGTGCTCCGCGTGCTCAGCGACCTGGAGGACGACATTGACCGGGAGAAGCTTCGGCTTCTTCTCGTCCTATCCAAGCGAGTCAGCACGTTCGAGCTCAAGGCTAAGCTTGTGCGGGATGCGATCGAGGAGCTGCTCGAGGCCGACGACGATCTGTCGTCCATGTACCTGACAGAGAAGACGCACGACCTGTACAGAGGGGAGGACGACCACACGGAAGTTGAGCTACTACTCGAGTCGTACAACAAGATCTGCGACGAAGTGGTTCAGGAGGCTAGCAACTTGGTATCGAGCATCAGGAATACCGAGGAAATGTGAGTATGTGTGTCCTGGTGGTGGATGTCGCTGACAGTGGTAGTATTCGGGCGATTCTTGATGCCAACCGCAACGCCCTCATGTTGCTCGACCTCAAATTCAGCGTGGGAACACTGGGGCTCGCCATGGGCACTTTCCTTGCCGGCCTGTACGGCATGAATCTGGAGAATTTTATCGAAGATACCAACTGGGGATTCGGCGCTGTGACGGGCGTGTCGACCGTCTTCTCGCTGCTGGTGTGCTGGTACGGACTGGTCAAACTCCGCAAGGTGCAGCGAGTGAGGATGGGCGGCGGCGGCGGTCTGGGAGGGGCGGGAAGGGCGCGGTGGTTCCACGACGACAATGCGGAGGCACTGCTCGACCCGAACAATCTCGAGCGGTTAAGACGGATCAACATGATGAAGAACAACGCGAAGCAGCGGAAGAAGTGGTTCTGATTTGGAAAGTGTCAAGCAGCAAGGGAGCGAGCGAGCAAGTTGGCGTTTGGGACAGGCGGGACTACCCTCTTCACTTTGGCCTCGGCATCATTGCATAGACGGGCGTTTGGGATTTTCTTGGTGTGCCAGTGTATTAGGTAGAGGGCACTCTGAGGGCAATCTCATTGTAACACGGCATTTCTCTTCTCTCCTTGGGGATGAGTGTAGGATGAAGACATATTTGGGGGGGGGCTGTGTTTTATTTCGGGAGGCGTACCAACCGATATTATACTCTGTCCTAATTAAGAGAGCTTGTCTCTGGATCGAAGACTGCTGCTGTCCGGGGGCTGAGATGGGTCGATCAATCGATGGAAGCTACAAGGCTTTGACGATGGTGCCTACTCATTTTTCAGGGGTATCCAGACCAAGCGAAACACGTGAGGACTGTTCAGCTGTTCAGCTGGGTGTTTCCTTCCCTTGATCCGCTGCGTCTCCTGAGGGGTGGGGAGGACCGAGGAAAGTGTGATGGATGGAGATCATGCCCCGCATCACACAGCACCCCGCCACTACCACTCCCTAAATCTGGGGAGAACAAAAGTGACGCAGTTTCGCATTGTAACGGACCTTGACTACCTCCCTACCTAGGTGTATCGTGGTAACGACAAGCATTTGAGAGAGGTAAGCTGCAGTCATCATTTTTCATGTCGGCGATTGGTCCTGTTGCGAAACATACCTACCTATTCTTGTTCTTCTGACATCCCTCGGCGGGTTCTTTTGAGTTCCTTACTTACTGGGTCACACAGTACAGGCGAAGGCTGAGCTTTTTGCTTCAGGGGATATCGACGCATTATACCTACAAACAACCTATAGGTATGTCTCCTTTTGTTGGCCTGGGTTTGGTTTGGTGTCGCAGTTCTCATAGGCCTGGGATGTTTGCCTCGGATATAATTGGATTTGTGAGGTCGAATTTGGCGGACCCGGCTCGGGATTCGCAAGGCGATTCCAGTTGTCAATGTTCCTGCCGGCGCACCCGACGACCGATGAGCCAGGGGATATATAAAGCGTCTTGACTACAAGAACTCCTCGATTTTTACCTGCCAACGTTAAAACTCGAAGCCCGCACAAGATCCGGCTAACATGGCTCCGCAGACCACATCCAATCACTCTCTTCCCTCATCCAGGGGCTACCACTTACAACCAGAGCCCGCTCATTCATCTCTGACGCTCACCTTCAACCTTGGCGCCCCAGACGAAGAGAGCTACAGGATCTCGAGTTCGAGTGATTCATCATCAGACTACGCGGGTTCAGACTCAGAGAGAAGCTCGACGCCCTCGTCCCGGACGAGCAACAACACCGCCAGAATGATGGACAGCATCCCCACCGAGGTGCCCCCGGCCAACCTCCACGACATGGCCGAGGACCACTATTTTAATGCTAACGCGCCGCCGAAGCACCTCGATGAGCATGTCCGGCTCGCCCGCGAGTTTATCGACTATCATGCCGCTGCGGGACGGCGGTTGGTGCTTGTGACCTCAGGGGGAACCACGGTGCCGCTTGGTAGGATGCCCCTTTCCCTGGATGTGGTTTTGGAGGGTTTCTGATGTTTGGCAGAGAAGCAGACGGTCCGGTTCATCGACAACTTTTCGGCTGGTACACGCGGTGCTGTAAGCTCTCTTCCCTGGAAGGGTCAAGTCAATAATACTGACAGACTCAGACGAGTGCCGAGTACTTTCTCGAAGCCGGATATGCAGTCTTGTTCCTGTAAGCTCTCACGCTTTCATATGAAGCATCCTCTGATCTGTTTTAGTCACCGGCAGTTTTCTCTGCTGCCTTTTTCGCGCCACTACAGCCACGCGACTGACTGCTTCCTCGACTTCCTGCGAGAAGGCCCTGACGGCAGCGTCGTAGCCCGTGATGAGGACGCGGCCAAGATGCTGCACGTCCTTCGAAAGTACCGCGACGCCCGCGACCGCCACATGCTTTTGGTTCTCCCGTTCGTCAGCATTTCAGACTACCTCCATGAGCTGCGCAGCATCTCACGTCTCATGGCCCCTCTTGGCCCCCAGGGCTTGTTGTATCTTGCCGCGGCCGTGAGCGACTTTTTTGTACCGGTATGTCTTTTTTTCCGTGGAGTAAAGGGTGTTGTTGACAAAGAACAGCCGGACCGCATGTCGGAACACAAGATCCAGAGCACTGATGCCGCCGACTCGGTCACTAAGAACAAAAAGGACGGCAATGGCAACACGACAGAGGACGAGGAGACGTTTGACAACTTTGACTCGTCGCCACGTGTGCCGCGGAGCAAACGACTCGTCGTCGACCTCGACCCGGTGCCCAAGTTTCTGAAGAATTTGGTGGAAGGCTGGTCGCCGCAGGGCATGATTGTGTCATTCAAGCTCGAGACGGACCCGAATATTCTGGTACACAAAGCGCGGTACTCGCTCGATCGGTACCAGCACCATTTGGTCATTGGTAACCTACTGTATGTTTTTCCTTCTGCTCTCCATGTGAGATGATGCTAACAAGGGGGAACAGGTCAACAAGAAAATGGGAAGTAGTCTTCGTCGCCCCCGGCATGCCGGATCGATGGATTCGTATCCCTACCCCTACTTCAGAGCAAGAGACCCCTGCGACATTACTGGTTAAGGAAGAGACGGAGAAGGATGAGCCGCTCGATCCCAAGAGCTTGCCCGAGGGCGAGCCTGATGTTGAGATTGAGGGGCTGATAATACCGGCTGTCAAGGAGCTTCATAGCAAGTATATTGAGGACTTTGGGAAGCGGGAGAAGAAGTGAGTGTTGTCGGGGTGTAGTCTATACCTAGGGAGTATTGCTTCTACTATATATTATTGACTCTATTCCGTGGAAATTTTGTTTGGTGCCGTGTTCTGGGTTGTGAGTGTGCAAAGGTGGAAGTGGTTCTTGGTTGCTGCCCTCTCGATTTCATGTCGTTCTAGAGGGTATTTGTCTCTTCCCATGGTGATTAGCTTCAGCTGGAATGTGGATGTGCCGCGTGTTTTATATGTTTTCTTGTGCATTTCTTTTTCTCTCCCCATCATTGGTTGAGAGGGTTAACTTGAGGAACGGTCGAGATTCACTTTGTAAGGTATTAGACGATGTCGCAGCGTCACGTCACGTCAGTAAAGAGTTTCCTTATTTTCGGGCCACTCTATCAACAACCCCGATTGAATGAATCAATGAATCGACCATAACGCCCCGCTCCCCCCGTGTCCTGCCGAGTATAGTATAGTAAGTAGTATAGTATAGACTAACCCATCCGTTTCGTTCCTTCCTATCCAGAATATGTATCCAAATATGAGTGAGCCATGCCAAACACCAAATATCATCATGTGTTGTTGTCAATACATCCCTCCCAACCTTCCTCGTCTTATCACCCTTCATCCTCCATCACCCTCCATCCTCCATCATGTCTATCCCTTTCTCCTTTCCTCTCTCGCTCTCCCTCCCCACGAAAACCACCAACAGATATGTGACGACTAGGTCGCAGGACAACACCCAATTGACCAGCCTGCCAAAAGGATTGCCAGAATTCCAAGGTCAGCACCCTTAGATCCCCAACCGTGGTTAGAATATATACCAGCACGGCCCCCCCAGCCAGGGCCGTGACTAGATATATATATGTCGCTCGGACAACAAAAAAACATCAAGGCTCCCCCGAAAACCCCCTCGTAGCCCTAACCGCCGGTCCCAAAGCCGCACTCTGCGGCGTAAGCGGCATAGGCCCCGGGACGGCCTCAGTCCACCCTTTCTCCGTCCCTCCCCCCCCTCCTCCTCTCACCAAACTCCCACTCCTACTTCCCCCCCCTCCCATCCCATTCCCCATCCCCATCCGTCCCCTCGCACTCCCCCCGCTCCCCCCATTCCCACTCCCAATAGCCATCCACCTCCGAGCAGCAACCATAAGATTCATACTCTCCTTCGCACTCCTCGACACTTTCTTCAAACCCTCAACCATATCCTCCCCGGGCAGGGGCATGACCCTCTCCACGAGCGCGAGCCGGATGGTATCGCCCAGCTCGAACCACGCAGAAAACAAATCGCGGCACAGATCCCAGAAGGGCGAGTGCCGCGTGAGATTGGGATCGCGCAGGCGGAGGGTCGAGAGGCGGGTTGATACTAGGGCGTTGGCGCGGAGGACGGCTTCGCCTTTTTGGAGGAGGAGGGCCCATTTGCTTTCTAGCATTGACGGAGATGAGGATTGGGTTGGAGAGGAAGAGGAAGTGAGTCGGGCTCGGCGCAGGCCGGCGGAAAAAAAGGCGTTTAGTGGGGGGACTAGGCGGGATATTAATTCCGACGAAGTTTTTACGCTCAGGTAGAATCGTTCAAAGTGGGTTTCGCTTTCTGTATTGTTGGCATTTGTGTTTGTGCTGCTGGTGAGAGACTTTGTCGGCAGCGGCGGGTTGCGCGGGGGTGGTGGCGAGGCCGACGATGTTGGGTCTGGCGGGAGAGAAGATGGAAGGGGTTGGCGGCTGCGGCGGCGGCCGCTTTCGCTGGATACCGAGGAGACTGCTGAAGTAAAGGAGTCGGCTGATGAGGAGGAGGATGGACGGACCGGACCCGTCACGGCGATGGCGGTTGCTGCGCGGTTGGCCTCGCCTGGCGGGTAGGGCAGGTCCGTCCGGACTTGCATCTGGGCCTTGGGCGTGATGCGCGGTTTTCTTGGTGTGCTATCGGAGGCTGGCTGAGATACAGCTGCGGGTGGTGGTGGTGGTACATCAACTTGCTGGGGTCTGGCCGTGAGCCAGCCGTGGATGGCGACGCGCAGCTCCATGATGCTGTGGTACACGAGCATGATAAAGGTGCGCATGTAGCGCTGGTCGCCGTTGTCCACCAGCAAGTCAACACTACTAATCAGGCGCGAGCAGATGTGCACGTAGGCGTGGATCAGCGTCGTATAGGCCCGCTGCATGCCCTCGTGCTCGCGCGCGACGCCGCGCGCACCCGAGGCCAGGTCGTAATCCTGGATGGCCTGCTCGAGCTCTTCAAAGTAGACGTTCGTGTTGTAAAAGACCATCTCGAGACTCGACCGTCGCGCGCTCCCGTCGTTGGTCAGGCTCATCAGCGTCTGCACGCCCAGGTGGATCTGGAAGATGGAATAGAGGATCCCCCTGGCTACCTCGAGCACGGGATCGACGGCGCGCGACTCGTACTTGCGCACCGGCAGCGCCGCCAGCTCGCGCACATACAGCGGCCGCTGTAGTGACGGATCCTCGGGGCTAAAAGGGTTCGTGAGCGTCAGGCCGCCGCTGTAACTAAAACCGCGGAGATGGCTACTGAAGCGGTTCATGCGCGGCTCGTTGGCCACGGCGAGCGAGGCCTGCAACCACGGAGCCGGCGGGCCTTCGGTTCCGGCGAGCGACCCGGCGCGGCGAGAAGTGCGGCTCTCGGGCCTCTGCTCGTCCCCGCTGCGCGCGTCCGAGTTGCTCCGCAGACTCTCGGTCGACTTGCCCATGGTCAGCGGGATGATGCCGGGCTTCCGACTGCCGGCGCTGCTGAACTGCGACAGGCCCCTGAAGTGGGACCGCCCGGGAATCGGCGGCCTCGAGAGCGACGGCGACCTCGACACGGGCGGGGACGGCACGGCGGCCGGATCCGCCCCCTTGACGCGGATGGGAAAGCGGCCGGTGGCGCGGCGCGTCGATATACGGGGGGTATCGACGCCCTCGCTCGACTCGTCGTCGCCCGTCTCGGACTCGGACGCCGTCTCGACGACCGGGGGGGCGCGCTGGCCGGCGAGGAATTTCTTGATCTGGTCCGTGACCATCAGCTCGACGACCTCGCTCTCGGATAGCATCTCGTTGGCCGGCACGTCGCGCGGCTGCACCTGCAGCACGTCCCGGGGCGGGAACCGGATGGGGTTGCCAGCCAGGCGGAGGCGCTGCAGGGCCGTCATGTCGGCCAGGCCGAGCGGCAGCCTTTCGATCTGGTTGTCCTGGAGCGCGAAGGCTTTGAGGGAGGTCAGCTTGGCGATCTCGGGCGGGAGTTCCTTGAGGCGGTTCCGGCCCAGGTCGAGGAACTCGAGCGACGCGAGGTCACATAGCTTTATCGGAGTCAGTCAGAGTCGAGATTGTCTGCGGATTCTACTTACTGGCAGGGGGAACGTCTCAAAGGCATTGTTCCTGGCGGCCAGATAGCGCAGCGACGTGCAGTGCGAGAAGCGGACGGGCAGGGTGGTGAGTGAGTTGTGAGAGAGGGCCAACCTCTCGACGCCGTTCCGCAGGATGTCCACGACCTCGTCGGGCAGGGCAGGGATGTTCTTGCCGATGAGGTCGAGGGTGATGCCGGGCTTGAGCCCGTCGAGATCGGTAGCAGCAGCCCTAGTCTCCTCGTCGGCGAGCGCCTTCTTCCTGGCCTCGCGCACCAGCGCCACCACCTGGCCCGGCGACAGCGGTCCCGATGCCGTCACCGCCGGCGCCGCACCTGGCACCGCTCCGGCCGCCGGCCGCGGTAGTACCAGGCGGCGGGTGGGCATTCCATTCTTTGGCAGAGGCAGAGGTGCCGGGGCCTTGCGCTCCATCCTGGTTTCTAGTGACGACGACGACACACAGTTCGTCTGCAATTCCAGACCACACCACCCCAACTACCCAAACGATCAAATGAATAAAGATGATTAAAAATAAAAATAAAATCGGTTCCCCCGATGGATCCCCTGTAGGTAACCGGTACTACATCGAATGAAGACAAGTCGAGAGATGTCAACTGCTTGTCGAGTGTGCACAGACCATGAACGTTGCGCTCGATCGCTCGCTTCGATCTGATGTCGCTCCCTCCCACTCACACACTCACCGGCCGGCCGGCCGCTCGACCAAAATTCTGAAACTGAAACCCTCGAATCCTCTAACTACAACACAACCAGCCGCGAGTCTGCCGATAACAACTGAGCCAATAAGACGTGGGACGGCTTGTGTTTATCCCGCGCCTCATATAGCCAAAGCTTCTTGTCTTCCATGCGGCATCAGGCTTTGCCGAGGGGACGGTGCATCATTTTTCGTCACTCTCACTTTTCCTCACTTCTCACTCATGCTCTCCTCTCACTCATTCATCCAGAATCAACGACTGATAGCCGCCAGGATCAAGGATTTTTTGAGAGAGAGAGAAACAGAACGCGCGTCGGTCTCATTCCCATTCACAACCCTGATAAAACCCCCCCCAGACCGGATCATGACAGGCGAACGGAGTTTGAATGTGATGAATTTAGAGCTAGGCAGTCAGGCAGGCAGCATTCTGCAATCTGAATGAGAGAAGAAGGAAAAAATTTGAGAAATAGAATATAAAATATGACGGGTGTAAGACGACGAACGCGACATCCATTCGCCCTGTCATTTGCGGACTGGGAGCGTCGAGACCACACTCAGATCAGATCAGACCAGTCAGCCAGCGAACGAGCCAGTGAACGAGCCACCGACCAGGAGTGAGCTAGAGAGAGATCTCCCAAGCTCGAGGATCACAGGACGAGACGAGAATTTAGCTCATGTCATCTGAATTCGTGCCCTGGGTGAACGAGTATTATATAAGTGTCATCTTATAACCCGATCGACGCGCTGATTATGGGACGAAGGAAGGTGTGGATATGGCCATCACCATCACCAACGTGTCAACTCGATCAGTAAAGCACCGACTGAACTGTCCAATATTGTCTCCCAAAAAAAAAAAAAAAAAAACCCCCCCCAAAAAAAACCCCCCCCAAAAAAAACCCGTGATACCAGTACCTAGTAGTCGTGCCAGTAGTGTTTGGTATACCTAGTATTCCACATGTTTTCACGAGGCCATCGATGGCGAGTGGAACGCGGAAGAAGAGGATGCCAAAATATAACAAACACCAAAAGACACTCTGGGTTCAGAGAAGAAGAGCCCCCTCATCACACACCGCAGCAACGCCATCACGACTACTACTAGACTACCCCATCCAACAGACCACACAGTCATGATACAGAATAGAGAGATAAACACTCTCTCCTCCTCCGAAAGCCCCCTCCAGGCACCTACCTACCTTGCTAACCCCCTGCGTATCTCAAGCTGACTCGACTCGGCGCCAACCGGAATTAGGTATCCTCGCGGTCACTACCCACAAAACCTGTCTATAAAACACAAAGCCCGAGAGAGTGAACCGATGTGAATTTATACTACCATCCTCCAGCCAAGCACTCACACGTCTGCTTGATGCTATTCTAGACATTAGACGCCGCCGTCCGTCCGGCCGGATCCACCGGAACGCCGAGGCGAATAGCATCATCCTCGCTCTTACATACGCCGTCGCCGTCGCCATCACCGTTACTACCACCTTGGAAAGAGGCCGTCGAATTATCACAGGTCTCGACTCATATGCGGGACACACGCACACACACACTTCCACCTACCTGCCTGCCTACCTAACCCAGCCGCGTCCTCACCACCCCTGAGCGACTAACTACCATCTAACAAAACAAAAACCAACCAACTCCATTACCAACCTAGAGGCAAGCTAACAAAAACGGTGGAGGAGACACAAAAAAAGGGGGGAAGGGAGTTGGTGGATGGGTGGGTGGACACCAAACCGTATCGGCTCGGTGATGACTCACTCGGTCGGCCGAAGGGGTACCTACCTACCTACCTACCTGCCTCACACAACTCCCGACCCATCCAGACGATATCGATCATCTAGAACAGGGGACCCAAGGATTCACATGCATAGCAAACGCCCAAAGGGAAATAAAAAAGATTCGTGGAAAACTTACCCGCCGGGGAAGGGGGGGGGGGGTTTACTTACCTGCTGAATCACCATGATTTCATCCCTATTCAGTCCGGAAGAAGAACCAGGCCGAGACCGCGAAGACCATAACGAGAAGATGCCGGATCTGATGTGATCCAGTTTAGCCCCCCAAGAGTGAGTTAGTTCGAATCCAACCACTAAGCAAACTTGAGATTGCCCATCGACCAGTCGACCACTCGTGCCCCGCCACGACCTCGACACGACCACGACGACCACTGCCAACTTGCCTCCTCTTCCTCCTCCTCCTCCACCATAGACAAAACAAAAACCAAGACCCCGTGACCACGCGCTACCTAGTCTAGCAGACGAGAGATATGACACAAAGAACTTACTTGGCAGCCAGCTTGTAGCAGGAAGGCAGGCAGGCGGCAATCAAGAGACAAGATACACACAAAGGATTACCTAAAATGCCGACGAGTAAGCAAAGCCGGAGAGAAGAATCACACGGGGAACCGGACCACAAAGAAACACGGGGGGGCAAATTCCGAAGGAGGGAAGAGGGGGAGGCAAACACCAGCAGGCAGAGAGAGAGAGAGAGGTGCAAAAAATAGTTACCACGCCATCCAACGCGTGGTGGCGCTATCACAGTCCGTCCGTTCGTTCGTCCACGTCCGGGAAGCCCGGCCAGCCGGCCTATCTCGTCTGGTCCCATCCAGCCGGCACCCGCCATCAGGCAGGTCATGAACTCGCCTCGGTAGGGTAGACTTGGCAGACATCGATTCACCGGGTTCGCCAGAAAGCCAGCACAACACGGTAGGTACCACGCGAAACGGTTTGGTTTGCTTTGTGACTGCTTTTTGCTTTCGACTCTCTCTGTCTCGACTCTCTTAGATACTGTAACGTAGCTGCTTCGGCGGCTAGCTCTGTCTCCAGAACTGTTGAGGTCTCTGGCTAATAGCAACTGTGTGTGCCTGTGTCTGTGTGTATCTGCTAAAAGTCGTCTCGTTGGATCCCAAAAAGAAACCAATCCAGACAGATCCAGGTGCTCGACTCGAGTCCATCCAGGGTAGCGAGCGGCCCGAAAAAAAACGGGGTCGGCCTCCCGAAGAGCGATTCTCGTCTTGATCTGTCTCCCTCGTCTGGACTGGCGTCCCAAGGAACCCCAAAACTCCACCTGATACGAATAAGTCTCAGCCAGAGCGCGCAACGAGAGAACTGGGCAAACCGTCTGGCGTCGTCAGTCCACGTCGTGGACTGCGTCAGCCGCTGTCCAGTTTCCCTGCTGCCTGATTCCACCCATTATGCTCCCCCTTTGGTAATATTCCGTATGCCTCGACGCCCTCAACGTCCCAAAAGACGCCTGAGAAACACCTCTCCAATGTTCGAACAAGTAAACAATAAAAGCAAAGACTCTTCATCGTACACATTTGACCACCGCCTTCGCCAGACCAAAATTGGAACCAGACCGCCCACCCCCTAATGCCATTTCCCGCCCAGGACAATGCCATGCAAAAAATAATAGCGTGCTGATCACCGTTTTCCCCAGCCATACCGTCTAAGCCCGTCTAGCTAGACAGTCGCCATACCCGATTGCTGTTGATATCGAGGCTCTTTCAAATTTCGCCTCTACCCTGAACAGGGCCAACAAAGGAAATCAATACTGTCACAAGGAGGTTTGTGTCGTGTGGCTTTTTCTGTCGATATGTGCAACATGGCTAGAAGCCCATTAATGTGTGATTGTTTTTTAGTGCGGTAAACCGAAACGACTCTACTGCAGAATCCCCGACCACATGCCCACACCACCAGGGCCGCCCACAGCAGGATGCAGCGAACTGATGATGTAGGGTTGGATCGCTTCCGTCGAGCAGCAAAGACGCTTGTTGCTTCCGACCAGGTCGGCGCGGATGGGCATCTGCATGACATTCGCCCGAAGCAAAGCATCCGACCACATCGAATCGTCGCCGCGGGTTTGACCCGAGAGGAGCTCGCGGACGTTGTCCTGCAGCGAGTTATCAATCGACGCAGTCCGGCGCCTCTTAGAACCGGCTAGAATCTGGACCGGCGCAGGCTTGCTGACACCATGCGTCTGCAATTCCTGGAGAGCCCTGGCAGCCTCCCTCATCTCTTCGCGGTAACCACGCGCGTACGATTCACCCACCGGTCCGGTATACGACTCGGGCGACGCAACCAAGCACTCCACCTGATGATCTTCGGGAACCGGAGCAAAGGTCGACCTCAGGCTCGACCTCTCACCACACAGCTTCGCGGAACGGTAGCGCGCCAGTGCATCCAATCTGGTTGACGGCGCGCCGACCGAGGAAGCCGACGAGATGGAGGAGGAGCGAGAATAGCGGGACGAATCCGAAACCATTGACTCCGGGGAAGAAGCGGTAGAGACCGAGGTCGCCAGAGACGAACGACGGGTGAAGTGGGTCTGGGGAGACGGCAAGGCCGAGGGCGGCCATCGGTCCAGAGACTGGGCGGCGGCGGCAGACGAAGCGTGCGCCATAGCGAACCCCATCGAGCCCCGCGAGAGCAGGTGGGAGGCGGCACTCACTGCAGGAGTGCTGTACCCGCTCGACTGGGGGGTGAGCTTCGGCGTAGGGAGGAGGCCCAGCGCCGGAGCAGGAAGCCGGCCAAGGGTATATACAGGGGTCGGCAACGGCTCCATAACGGCCGGGACGCCGCCGTAAGGAAGCTTGGTCGGCGTGATTTCGCGGTCGTACGAGAAAGCGCAGGTGCGCTCGGTACGAGGCGTGTAGAGAGCATCTCGGGAGAAGATGTCCCGAGGGATCATTTGAGGTGGCGTGACAAGCGAAAGCTTGTCGAGAACCTCCAGGTTGTCCAATTCCGGGTTCAACGTCGAGATGATGTCGCGGAATTCCTCGCACTGACGCTCGTACGCGGCTTGCTCGTACATGCCGAGCGCGCTCGGAGAGGGCGGCTGGGGAGGGCGGAACTTGGTCACGCACTCGCACCAGCGGTTATAGATTTCTTCCGTGATGTGCAGCTTCCAGTTGACAGCCAGGAGAAAAGCCATCTCGTTCTGGTTGATCTCGTGGGTCAGCAGCCCCGAGATCTTGCTCCAGGCGCGGGCCGAATAGTTTCGGTCCTGCAGGTACTTGGAGGCTAGGATCAGCGCCGCCAGGAACATGCGGCGGCCGCATTGGATGGCCTGCGTGGCGGGAAAGTCGTTGGGCTGCTCCATGGTGAAGTCATGACCGGGCACATGAGGCTTGATCAGTATCAGATAGTAGAGGGCTACCTGCAGTGTAGAGTAGCTGGTGCGAGAGCGGCGCAGTGTCTCTTGGATAAAGGTCCGCAGCGGCAATACTTCATTGTCTTCATCGCAAGCTGCAGGCGATGACAACGGCCAGATGGCCTCAACGATGTGCGCCGCGGAATCTGAAGAGGGTTTAAGCACATATTCGGTCCGAGAGGTCTTCGGTTTTCCTTACCAACGAGGTTGTCGACGAAGCTGTGCTTCCGTTCGGCTTGCCGGACGAGCGTCGGAGGGCGTCCGGTTCGCGTATTAACCGAGAAGCTGCGGCGCGGGTTCTGACGTAGCTCCCGAGGGAGCTCGCCTCGGCATGCGTCGAGGCATTGCTTCGTCTGTGATTCCACTAGGCACTCGTCCTGGGGGGGAATGGGTCCGCAAGCACTCTCGACCGAGCTTACGGAAGACTGGGAGGAAGGCTGAGAGAAGCAGTACGAGTCGCATGAGTCGGATGCGGAGGAGGTACTCGAGCTGCTGTCGTCCGAGTGCTGGGAGCTGCTGTCGGACCACACCGAGGCTGTCGAGGACGACGCCTCGGTGGCTAGTGTGAGGTTGTAAGGTGCATTACGGAGATGGAAGCGCGATTGATAGCCATCGCGCTTCATCTTGAGTGGTTAGAGGGGGTGGTTGAGCTTCCAATCACCTCCAGTCGCCGTCTGGTGTGTGTCGACCGATGTAAACCGAGGTACTGAGCAGATCGTGAAAACCTATCGAGATGCGAGTTTCACAACAAGTCGCATTGGACTGCTGTGAGACTTTGTATGTCGAAGAGGGCGAAGACAGCTAAAGCAGCTTGTGCGAAGCTGCCTTCTTTTCACGAAGAGACAGACCGGTAGACAGAGCGGAGACGGCGACTGGAGTAATCGTTCTAAGCGCAAGAGGCATCGTGGGGTGTGTCCTTCGCAGACTGGAAGGGTGTCTGGGGGACGAGGTTATATGGCAGCTAGCGCGCTACCATAGGAAGGGGGTCGTCGATCCTGGAGGGGAGAGTGGTGATGTTCGAGGACGATCGGAGGCGCGTTCGGCGACGATGCAGGCTATGCAGGTACGATCACTAGATGTGGCTGAAGCCGGCACTCTTTAGTATGCGAACGATGAGCCGTTAACGGCCTGAGGTGAACAGCATGGTGACTCCCTCTGGGCGCGTGTCCCGGAGAGAGGCGATGTGGTCGGGTCACTCTTGGCTGGGCCCCGGTCCAGCGCGGATGACTCCTCTGGGGGTGGGCACGCCGAGGGTGGCGAGGGCCCAACCGACTCTTGCCGCCGGGGGTAAAACAGGTGGCTCCAACTGTCATTGCGTACCTTTGTGGTGTGACTGGGACCTTCTCAGCAGACTGAAGCCTGAAAATCCGTCTCTTTCAGCGCTGTGGCGACTGCTAAGGGTGACAAGAAAGGAATGAGAGGAGATGTTGCGCTGCTGGCCGTATAATCCTTCCGCTGCCTGTTCTTCTTTGACGGTCGACACGTCCTTGTCTGGGCCCGGGTCGGATTGCGCAGGCGTGGGCAGTGAGAGAAGAAACCGCGTTCAGAAAAAGGGGGTGCGGTCGAGGCGTGAGTCGTCTGTCGGAGCAGTTTTCCTTTGTCGCAGGGAGCAAGTGAATGCCGCGCGAGCAGGGAAAACGAAAGCTAGACAAGCGGGAAGGGACGCATTGGAATGGACTGGAGGGACAGAAAAAAAGTAACAATTCTGATTAGAAGGGGATAATGAGGCAAGAGAGAGAGAATTAGACCCAGATCTCAGCAAGCTGACTGCTAAAGAGCCGCTTCTTTCCTAGATCTTGAAGTTGAGCATGGCTGCGATGCTCGATGGGGGGAGAGGAGAAGGGGGAGGTTTCGGCATGGGTCGCGGGTGCCGAGCAGTTTTGAATGGATAGCCCACTGAGATGCTCACCAGCAGGGGGTCTTGCCAACTGCCAGCAAAACAGCACAGATTTCGCCTTCACTGACAGCAATCCTTCGCACTGCAGCGATTATACTATTCTTTACAGAATCGCATTTGCAAGTGTATCGCTCGAGATGCAGCAACTCATAATGTCCAGCTCATCTCAGTCCATGTTTGCCGTAGTCTCATCTCCTCGTCGTCGCCCGCGCCTTGGCCCACAGTCGTGAGCATGAACTTATCGCCAGCATCGCGAGCCATGAGCTGCTCGGGACGCCGAGGGCGCACGACAAGTCTTGTCCGTCCGTCGCGAGACGCTCGCCCAGTTGAACCAGTTTCAACTCATGGTGGGATGCTGCGAGAAGTCTGGCAAATCGGCCACGCATTGATTGGCCCTTCTGCTTCCTGCATGGCTGCGGGGGGGCAACCTCTCATGTTGCGCCTGCTGTGTGTGAGAAGGCAAGCGAATTTGTGGTGTGGCCAGTTCACACCACCCACCCCGAAGAGCACAAAGCCAAATTTACCCCTGTCTAGCGCCATTTCACCAACCATATCCGGCTAGTCTGGGAATGAAGGCGCAGATGCATCATCACCGACCTGCTGTTGATCCTGCCGCAGTCTCCATCCGGCCTGTCATTCAGTCGTCAATTCCCGTCGCTCCCCCCCTCTCGATGAGATGACGGACATCGCCAGCCTTCACCCTCATGGAGAGTCTGGTGGGAGTAAGTCTCTGTCAATGAAATCCAGGATGCGCATGAGATGAGGCAAGCTGGGTTTGTGATGCTGTGTGCGCTGTGAGGGCGCCTGAAAAAGGCCATGTCCATGTCACCCTCTTTTTTTCATCGCCGATGACCTGAGTTGAGTCACACACTCATCCTTGGGGCCAGCCCGTCTCTCATTAACAAGAGGGCGGCAGGCATTGAGCTGAGGTGTTATTGCAGACAGGGGTGTGAAGCGGAGGTCTTGGAAAGCTGGTGTGTGAATCGCCACCGCTTTCGTGAAATCAGCCAGGATGGCGACTTCCGTATTGCTTACCGTTTCCGTTGCCAGCTGGTGAGCGGCTCCTCTCACTCGCGCACTCACACTCACTCACTCACCCCACCCCGCTTCTTTTGGCATTTGCCCCTTCGCCAATTCATCCGCCAGATCGCCTTTCCAGTGCATCCGTAAGGGTACGGCAGCTGTTCATTGCGCAAGCAACTCCATCATTACACATGAGTTATCTGCACAAGGAGGAGAACCATGGCCGATGAGGGCGAGGATGAGAATGCTGACTGAGATCCGGACACGCCTGGGTGCCCGCCCGGCACAGCGCTTGGCATGGGCTTGCTTGAACGGCAGCCTGGGCTGCACCAATGACGCGAGCCCAAGCCACAGAGCAAGCCTCCCATGGCTCCTATCAAACCCCCCCTAACTAATCTCTCGACCTCCAAGTCACTCCGATCTCAGCGTTGGAGCGGGACAAAGGCTGGGTGGGTGCCTTTGCCCCAGTGACGCAGCACAGGCAAATGCATTTCGCACACTGTCACAGCCGCGCCCATCAGTCATCAACCTCACCAACAACTGCCATGAGCAAAGTTATTATTATCGCAAAACCGGCACAGCCTGGCGATCCGCGCGAAAGGTAGATCCGCTAGTAGCTCGAGTTGAGTGTTTGGTAAGGCTCCAGTTTGCCTAGTCTTACACTTTATACAGCAGTTAGGAGGTTCAACGCAGTCCAACGCGAAGGCAAGCGTAAAATGCAGTCACGCTGGGCTTCCACCCGGACGACAACTCGGGAAGTCTGGGTCTAGTCTACTGTCGTAGGCGTCCTCTCTCGGATAATCAGGTCATCAGCTCCGGTCCGCCGAGATACCATCGCCTCTTCCCCTATCTTTGCACACGGCAAAGCACATCCCTTTGCGTCTGCAAAGCACATCGCTATTGCGTGTTCTCTTGGCCTGGGTTTGATACGGCCGATCGCGTTGTCGAGAGACCAGGTTGCGCGACTACCTTCCCCACAGTGGGCTCTCCGACCCCAGACGAGAGAGCCCAAGATGGGCTGTGTGTCAAAGTGTATCAAAAGCCTCATCAATGCCTCTCACACAGCCGGCACTGGAACGCGGAGTACGCAACACCGTTTCTCGGCTCCAGGCTCTCGGTCTGCAGTGAACAAACCAGGAGACACATCGGTGCGGCCCCATGACGGACTCTGACAAGCCGGGTGCTGGAACGAGACTTCTGCGACCCCATCTCGTCCCGGGCACCGTCGTGGATCACCTTCTCCGGAGCCGTAACACTTGAACACCTGTCGCGCAGCCAACTCGCAGGGAGAAGGCGTGTCTCTCTGGCTGCCGTTACCGGCCCGGAACTGGCCTCTTATTCGCTGGGTCGGGAGAGTGGTCTCGTCCACACGGTCTTGATAGCCATGACCCCTCATCCTCTCATAGCGATCGAGCAGTTTCTGCGTATCGGTCGTTGCGGGCGGCCGTAGCCCGACCGACCCCCTCCTTTTGCTACGGTGGGCGGGTTGGCCGAAAGATGTTGCAGCTTGCATGCCAGAAATCCTGTGTCCAATCCGGCCCCCCACCATGAACAACAGGAACTGCTCGGCAGCCACCAGTTGGCCCATTTCTGCCCAGCAAACAGAGTGGGAATCGAATCGGATCTCTACAAGCTGCGTTTTCGCTGCAAGCCTTCTTTCGGGCTACGTCGTCATGGGGGGTTTTGGGGGTTTCCCCAGCCGCACGGAAATGCCATGTCCAGAGAGGTAAAAAAGGCTGACAGCGAGGGCTTCTTCTTCCCCGGGAGACCCGCATCCAGCTCATCAGCAAAGCAGAGCGGCATGCTGTGCTGCGTCTCGCCGGCTAAGTGAGGCCGGCCGAGATAGCCAGCAGTGCTGCAGAGCAACCCAACCTGGCAGCGAGTCGACCACATCTCGACAAATGAAGCTCGCCCGAAGCGATGCCGTGTATCTGATGTGCCGCGAGGCGGAAAATGCTGTCTGGCCGTCTATCAGTCTGTCTCCCCGCCTTCTGCTGCCCGGCTGCCTCGCCGGACGAGATCCCGACGACACTTCTGGTGTCGTGATGGAGCATGGCAGGGATAGGCCAGACCTCCATCTTTCGAAACCGCGAAGCCGGCCATTTGGATTTTAGCCATTCGTGCCTCGTTGCCGTGCGACCAATCAAACCGGAGTGGGCAGCCTGTCCCACGACGATGAGTCAACTCGAGGAATCTCTCCTGAGAAGACCAATTTGGCTTCTTTTCTCAAAGGCTGGCGATATCGGATCAAAGGCAGTGGTGCCTGGCAGCCTGGCGTCGACGTAGACGACGAGCGGCCTCCTTCAGCCGTGCCAGCGCAGCGGAGGACGGACTCCGATCATCTGAGCGGAAATAAACAAACACGCTCCAAGACTCAAAAGAATGGGGCCGACACCTCGTAATGGGCATGTCGTGGTACGACGAGTCGGTAGCCAAACGCTTCATGTCAGCCGGGGCCCTGCGGTGCAAAGGGAGGCCAGATTGTGGCCTGTCAAGCAGTCGATGATGGGCATGGAATTTACCGCGCGGCCGAGCGGCTCCTCCTCAGCGGCTGCGACAAACACAGAGGCGCAACCGCAAGCGAACAGCGGGCGGCGGCTGACCGAGAACCGGCCAGCTTTTCCCCCGCTGTTTGCAATCCCATGTTTGGCGGTGGTTTTCTGCTCCGCAACTGACAGCTTTTGGTGGGGTCAGATGGATGATTCGGAGCTGTGTTGCTCTGCCGGGGCGGGACGCGTTCATGTGCAAGCGGGATTCTAGCGTTCCTCTGGAGTCTTCCAGAAAACGCATTCCTGTGTGGTGCCGCCGTGGAGTCGCAGCTATTCCCGACGACACGATCCCACTCTGGAGTTGCCTATCAACCCAAGATTGGCATCGGCCAACTTTCCGGCTCCCTCTCACCACCGAACAGCAGACATCATTCCCCGATGCGATGACCCGGATCGGGTAGCTCGGTGTTTTTTGCACAGGTGATTTGTGGCGAGACCCGAGTTTGGACGCCACACGCAGCGCTCCGCGAAACATTTTGTTGGTAATCGGGCGACGCCGATTGCTTCGGGGGCTGGCTGAGGATGTTTTCAGCCAAAGCTGCGCTTCTCTTCCGCGTGATGTGAACTAGCGCTCGAGCTGCTAGTGTACAGTCGGGATCTCCTTCTCGGTCGATGTTTCCGGTCGCGGCTTGCTACGGAGGAAGTTGGTCGATGGGCGTCACGAGACTCGGAGGCCTGCCACTCAACAATGCCTCGCTCGGAGTCTCTGGTCAGCGCCGGGTTGGGTAAACCGTAAAACCTCTTTCTAAACTACTCGCCAAAACGGGCATATGAGAAAGGCCATCGCTGAGTCACGCCCCGAACAACGGAGATGTGTGTCTTTTGTTGACCTGGCCTGGCCTGGCCTCGAGGCTTTGTTTGTGGGGAATGGGATTTTCACGTTGGACTGCTTGCTGATGATGAGGAGCGGATGGCTTCGCCCCCAGGACCCAATCAATCTACATGCTAGCGACGCCGCAGGCTGGAGAGAACCTTGGCCCACATTTGTTGATTGACTCTCTCACTGGCGCCAGGTTTCACGCTGTGAAAGGCTTTCTCTGTCTCTCTCTCTGCTGGGTGATCCGCGAGGCTTATTCACACATTTACACACATAACTTTGTTCTCATCATGGGAGAAGGACATTTGCCTCATTCGTTGGTGGAAGGGGAGGGGCATCCTTTGGTTCGCTAGTTTCGGTTATCGCATGAAATGGCTGTTTTTTTTCTCTCATTCATGTGAGCAACAAGTGTGTGTGTATGAGAGAGGGTGTCGGGGTGTGAGTGTGAGTGTGAATATGAGCGAGAAGGAGCAAACCCCGCATTGTGGCACGCACGCCGGCGGATTCTCCGATTGTTGGAGACGACACAGGTTTGACAGGTTGACAGCCAGGTAGGCAGGTAGGCAGCAGTCTTGGGGACACACTACAGCCCAGATCCATCACCGATCTAGACAGGTTCCATTCCCCCCTCCCCCTTTTCTGCTTCTGGCATTTCATCATCATGCGGTTGGTTCAACCATGCAAGAATATTTTCTTGCATTATTATCACTCATAGGGTTTCAATTTTTGATGTTCTTTATGTACTCTATCCCCCTTTTCCGCGAGATCGGTATATGAGTTGGATTGGGATATTGCTTACTCTTCTTTCCTCCTTTTGTCTCGAGTCGTTCATTGGTTCTTCCCATGCTTCTCTGCCGCTCTCACCTTGGGAATTTTGTTAGGTGTAAGTAAGTCCGAGGCAAGGTACGGAACGGAATAAGTAAGCCCTTCGGTCAGAAGAGTCATGCCGTTTTTTACGTTCTTACACCTTTCCCGCCCGTGTACGTGTATTGAATGATGAAAGCCAAGCCGAATGTTCCATCGCCGTTACGGCGTAGCAAAATCCTTCCCTCTCTTTTTTTTATTCTATTCACCTTGAGTAATAATGATTGTGAGTGAGTGAGTGAGAGAGGGTTGAGAGAGGGGGGGTCTCATTGCGGCGGCGCAGCCCTCCTCCCTGAAGGTAAGGTACCTTACCTTGGCAGCCTGGGAGGGGATAAATCGGACCGGACACCGGACCAACTATTCACCACCTCCTTTTTACCTTGTGCATTTCGAGATGGGGAATGGAATGGAATGGGTAATGGGGAATAATACTACGGTTGTATAATTCCGGGTAGGAGGAGGAGGATCAGGATCATCAGGGATTCCTACCATTAGGCAAACTCCTCTTCCTGTGTACGGCACAGCCTCTTGCTCCTTTTTCTCTTTGCGTTGGCGTTGAGGGGGAGTTGGAAGTTGAGAGTTTCTCGTAAGCTCGGTCGGCAGACGGAATACGTCTCGGCGATGGCTCAGCGCCGAGTTCTGGTTGCCTCTTGTTGTTCGATTCTGATTCACCATCTGTCCGTCACAAGATCGGGGCAACATGGTCTTCTGTATGTGTTTTCGTGATGATTCACTCAAAGCTACCTACCTAGGCAGATAGTATGAGTGTAATATGAGTGAGGTAATCGTTCGGCTCATGTCGGTTCAAGACACCTTTTCGGTGTTTATGGATTTTATGGGTATGGGTATGGGTATGGGTATGGTAAGCTGGGAATCTGTTCCCCGTGACGACACCCCCATAGTTAATAAGTCATGCCTATAATAGTGTAAGCCAAGCAAAGGGGCGCAGGCAGACGAACCGAGGAACCGAGTCCGTTCAGCTCGGTCTCAGCTGGGATTTTTGATATGACGATCTGGCTTTTGCATCATGATACACGTGCCCGGCGGCGAGGGAAGGCTGACAGCAGTGTGACTCTCTTGGGCCGACTTCGGGGGGCGTTGGTGTCATATGGGTGGATGGAGCCAGGGACCATAGAACCGAGCAAGGCTGGTTACCTAGCTAGATAGCTGGGTCTGAGTCCGTTGGTGATCTCGCAGGATGCTAACTAACATGGTGCGGCGATAGCGAGTTCGAGTCATCAGGCTGTCTGAACAGGTGTCTTGTTCTCGACGTAAACACCACCGAGGCAGAGTTTTCTATTCACTTGCTAGGTTGGTACTCTCATGTCATCGAAACCTTCTTCCAAGGTAAACATGTCATGCCGGTGTTGGATGAAACGGACTAACATGACGCACGTTCTTTTGCTAGAACAGGCGTCCCGTCTTGTGATGGACTGCATCTCGTGCAAGCTATGACACGCCATGGGGCTTTAGTCGTGTTAGGATATCGGTACCTAGAATCCTGTGAAGCTCGGGCAAGGCTGGCGGAATGCAAGCATCGCGCCCAACAGGGAAAGAATGTCGAACAAGGCTGCGAGGCTGCAAGGCAGATTAAGGTCCGGGTAGGTACGCGGGACCTACATAATTTTAGCTGCGAGTTCGGGACCTTGGACACAATTACATACACGTGAATACAACCCTGAGCACGTGTCCCGATCCTGATCGAACGGGAAAACATGGCCCAGGTGAGAGAAACGTGACGGCAAGAGTCTGCACGTCATCCGGACATGCGACAAGATCGGGAATCTCGAAGGGGAGGACGGGAAAAATTGGAAGAGTGGCGAGCGGCGAATATGAGCCTAGAACTGTTGGATGAGGTAAGGAGGCAAGAGGCAAAGTTGGCTGGCGTTAGTGGCAGTGGTGGTGCGACGATCACTTCCCAGCCTTGCCAAAAGGTCCAAGATCCAGCTAGGTCTAGGTCCCGCGAGGCCAAAGGTCCCCCCCAAGTCGAGACCAATGCTCAAGATTTCCCAGAGAGTGACATCCAGCCCTGCCATCACTTACAACCTATCGCGTTTCTCCAAATCTCTTTTTTAGCTCAAGTGTAAACCGAATGGAAAAGGGGGCTGCACGATGCATACCTGTACAACTTGAAATCACGACAGGGCTCCGCGTGGATTTCCACCAAGGCACACAATGTGCATTTTGGGCAATTGGGCTGGATGAAGTTAGTTGATCTTCATGCCTGACCTAGGCAGACAGATAAGGGAGATAGACAGTCGAGGATGGTGAGGCTCGGGAGTTGTGTGGAAGGGTGTTTGCGCCTCTGCTAACACCACACACAACCTGCATGCTGTAGGGGTGAGAACAGTTGCCCTGATTTAATTGTCGTCTTGGTTTATATTTATTACCGTTGGTCAAAATATGGTGTTTGCGGATTCGATAGTTTTCGTGTGGTGTTTACAATGTATTGAAGCCAACCCCTATTTTTCCCACTGCGGGTGTTATCTCTCTCCATTAGTCTCTCCTCAAAACACAACATATTATTATGTCCTTTGGGAATCGCATAAAACCAAATATCTTCACGTATATCTAACGCCCTGGGGAAAAAATGCATGTATTTGACGACTGATCGTCGCAAGTCAATGGCAACAGGTTCCCCCTGGGTTGATGCCCTCCCTGCACAAGCACACTCCCTCAATAGACACACTTTACCCCAGCCGAGCCCAAGTTTCATCATTACTTCAGTAACCATGTCCCCGAGCAAAGCCTTACCAACTCCAGTGTGGGAACCATTCGAGTTTCAACATCCCTTTCACCCAACCGCCAATGATACCTAGGTACACAGCAGAGAACTACAAGACACATCCATCAAAAAAAAAACCCCCCATCACATCTCGGCTGTACACATGCACCCTAATCCGTAATAGTGATATGTACCTACTTATATACAAAGAGAACACAAACAGAGCAACTCTGACCAAACCGCGTCCAACTCGTTTATGTAGGATAGCATCTCATTCTTGTCTTGTCCACTACATAGATAGAGACACATATTCAAGTTCAGATATTACCACAACGGAAAGAAAAGCGAAGAGAAACCGCAGTTCAACTCCAAGTAAACATCCTCTCGTCTCCATACATTTCCAAAAGACAAGAACGAAACAAGCCCGAGTCCAAGTACTAACCCCCCCCCCTCCCCCTTCCTTCTCTATTCCCCCATACGTTTTCTTTCAAGGAGAGGAAAAAGGAAAACAAACCCTGCCGTGAAGTGAACCAAAAGCACCACCACCCCACCCGCTCGGCCACAAGTCCTATCGGTAGGTACACTGACCCAGCCCAGCTCGCCTACACCAGCCCAAGTACGTAACAATACCCAGCCAGTAGACCAACCCGCGACCCTGCCATCCCCATACTCCCCCACCCCAAAGCGAACCTGGAAACATCACATCCAACAGACCACACACACAACATCCACCCGGCCAGTAGGTATGCCGGCTTTATTCCGTAAACTCCCCAGCAATGGCTTATCTCTCTCTCTCTCTATAATCAACACGGTACACTCAACAGCCAACTACAAAGCAAAGGTCCAGATCCAATAAACAACCACACAGTAAAGGAAAAACGTCGTCCGTGTAAACACGAACAGTAACATCCCCATCCATTTACTCCCAAGAGGGAACCCAAGTATTTCGAAGAATCACCTACGCACATGCAAAACCTCTCATACCTACTACCATATGGAACTCTCCATGTTACCAGTGTTATTTATGTGTGTCCTCATGGATGTTCGACCACAGTCTCTCCATAACCAAAGATTTCCAGGACTGTTCAGTTCTGCCGAGCGGGAACATAGAACTACCCATGGACATACGGAATACCCAGAGCGGAGATTCGGTGGCGGCATCCAGCAGTATCCTTCGAACCACCAGCAGGATATTGACCACGGGGATATATCTCTTTCCCAAGAGGTACCTGACGAGACCACAGCGAGCAACCAAAGGTTTAGGAACGAGATAGCATCTCGCATTCTAAGCAACTCGCCGGACACGCATCAGCAGGACAGCTAGGAAACAACACATATTGTCCGTACGCTCTGCCTAATCATACATGGCTCTTGGCCAACTCAATTTACTGTATTCGCTTTTCCATTCGTCATGATATCGCACCCTCTGTACCAAGAAAAGCAGAAACAGCTCGAAGACGACCCCCACCACCGCCCAATCCAGAATTGCAACCCTTCTACATCTACGAAGCCATATACGTAGAAGCATCGATTCCCTCCTTGGGGAACTCACTGCAAACCAGTTAGCAAAGTTTACACTCCACGAATAAGGAACACATACGGGAGCGCCACTTCGAAACGCTTCTCGATCGACTGAAGAACCTCCCGGTCCTGGTCCGTCGTCACGAAGGAGATAGCAAGACCCTTGGTACCGAAACGACCGGCACGACCAACACGATGCAGATAAGAATCCGCGTCCGCAGGGAGATCGTAGTTGATGGCCAGATTGATGCGTTCAATGTCGATACCACGACCGAAAACGTCGGTGGCGACGCAAATTCTCTTGTTGAACTCTTTAAACTCCTTGTACCTCCGGATACTGTAAAGTCTTAGCATGTGCATTCAAACAGAATCAAACACACGTACCGCTCCTCCTGGCTAACACCGGAGTGCACTGCAATCGAGGGGAAGTTGCATTCGCGAAGCAACTTGTCAAGCTCGGTAGCACGAATCGTGCTCTTGACAAAGATGATGACCTGGTTGAACTGAAGCTCATCCAGCAACTCGTTAAGCTTGCGATTCTTCTCCCTCTCCTCAAGAGGAATGTAGTACTGCTGAAGACCGTGGAGGGTCAACTTGGTATCCTCGTCGACGTAATGCTCTGTCGGGTTCTGCATGAACTTGCGGCAGATGGGCTTGATGTCGTCAGACAGCGTAGCAGAGAACATCATGACCTGCTTCTGCTGAGGCGTGGCGCGGAAGATTTCCTGGACATCGCGACGCATGTCTTCTCGGGTCAGTATCATGTCGTATCCAGAGAAACGTGGCGAGCTTACCGATTTGGTCGAGCATCTTGTCGCATTCATCGAGGATGAACATGCGGACGCTGCCGAGCCGGAGATGCTTGTCGCGAACGAGGGCATTCAGACGGCCGGGGGTGCCGACAATGATGTGGGGATGCGTGTCCTTGTTCTTCAGAATTTCGGCATCCTTCTGAATCGGAGTACCGCCGTAGAAGACACCCGTTTTGATGTCGGGCATATACTTGCTGAATCGGTTGTACTCGTTGCGAATCTGAAAGGCAAGCTCGCGGGTGTGGCACATAACCAGGACCGAGCACTCGCCAGCGACAGGCTCAACCTGCTGAAGACTGGTCAAGACGAAGACGGCCGTCTTGCCGAGACCTGACTTGGCTTGACAGATGATATCACCGCCAAGCATGGCCTGGGGGATACAAGTTTGCTGGACTGTATTCGCGGACGGGATTAGAATCGATACAACAAGAACGGAGCGGGTGACGTGTGTTCGGAAGGGGAGGTCCGCCCATCGTCGTAGCAAAGAAAACAGCCGATCCATCAGCTCTCCTCTCGACCATATTTGTTGCGGAAACCGAGTGAGGAAGTGCAATGATGGATACCATCGTTTCCAGCGATGGCTCATCGATCCTCGCCGATCACGATCCCGCAGATCGTGGCACTATGAGACCGTAGCGTCGTCCCGAGACAAAAATCCCGTGAGGGCTCGAGCTATGTGGCTGTCACGGCCATCATTCGATCTCTCGTCGGCTTCCGGTGCGCTGGTTCAGCCAGGCGCGCTGGCGGTATTCATCGACGAGAGTGGCTTTCGCCAGAGCTCGCAATGTCGCAAGCGGCTGGAACTCCCAAGGCCGCGGGCCCAAACAAAATCTTGATCGAAAGGCGAATGCGCTTCGCCATGTGCATCGCTTCGTTCTCCCAACGGCGCTAGGCGCGACCGTGCCATCCTCGAGGGACGCGAAGTGTGTCGCCATTTGTTTTCTTTGCTTGCGAGATGGACGGACCGGTGGAAGAGGGAGGGGTAACGATAAGCTGTGGGGATGAAATTATCACGACTAACCCTCCGACGGATGCTCGAAACCGCAATCGGCAATAGCGCGCAGGAGTTCGGGCTTCAGCAGGAAATCGCGGAAACCGGTCGAGTGGATGCCGACGTAGGAACCCTTCTTGTCGACATTCTGGCCAGCTGTGGCGGCGTCGCCCTTCTTGCCGTTGGAGGCAGGAGCAGCGGTATCGTTGTTAAGCTCGTCGTCAGAGTAGTCGATGAGGTCCTCTTCGGCAGACATTTTGGCGAGCTTTGAAATGGATGACGCGTAGAGCGAACTGGTCGTGATAAAAACAAAAGACGAGAGCGCGAAGTCGGGTTGATGGATCGTTGATGGCAAGAAGCAGCGATGGTGGAGAAACGAGTCGCGGATTGATCGAGACCACGCGCGAAGAGAAGTGGGTGGTTGTGGATGGAAAGGTTGAAAATTCGGAGGGGAAGAAGGCAGCGACAGAGAAAATAAGGTTGACAGAGGTCAAAGAGGCGCAGCCTTCGCGGGCGCGCCCCACACATGGTGGGGCTTCTGCAACCAATGGGCGTGGGGCAAAGATTCAGACAGATCTGGGGATCTCGAGGCAGGTGCGTCACTGGAGGTCTCTTTTTTTTTCAACAAGTCCGTTCTTGACTTTTTTAAATGTGCGAACAATAGCTCCGAGATAAGCCAGGCAATCATGGCAAAAGTAAAGAACGGTGGCAGCGTGCAAAACAAGGCCATTTACACCCGCGCGTCGTTCCTTCACCAGGCGGCCGCCTTCCTCTCGTCTTCGGCTTCAAATCCAGATGCCAAGGACTCGTCTACTACTACTACTACGCCCGCCCTCCCAGGCATGGCGCGCCGGCTTGTCACAGATCTACGGTCGGTATCGCTCAAGACGCGGATTCGGCTCACCCCAGCTATGAAGCAGACGATTTGCAAGTATTGCGACTCCATTCTCATCGAAGGCCAGTCGTGCACATCGACCATCGAAAACCGGAGTAAGAATGGGAGGAAACCGTGGGCTGATGTGCTGGTTCGCAAATGTCACACATGTCAGCGCGAAAGGAGGTATCCTGTCGATGCGCCGAGGCAAAAGCGAAAGACGGAGCGGGATGATCAGTCGAAAGTTGAGAAGGCGGCCCAAGCAGGGTGAAGACCAGGGTTGAGGTTTTCAGTCAACAAAGAAGGCATCTCGATGGAGAAGCACCTGGCCTACGTCCTGCCATTCGCATTTCACATAATTATGCAGACCCGCCACGAGTAGATATCGCTGATGTCGTGGTTCGAGGAATGGGGATGAGGTGCTTCATGTAGTTACTACCATGGAGAGTCCGTATCAGATCTTCAAGTGGTTGATACTGTCGCGACGACACTAGACTTAGATGTATCGCCGTATCACCAATGAATAATCCAACCATCTAAACGTTTCCCAGGTATCTGTGCTACAACTCGGATGCATCGGCCGGCTTTTCTGGGTTATGTTGACCAGCACTAGCCCTGCGCGCGCCTGCTCCATGTGCCCAGCAGGCAGTCGGAAAGGATGTAGTGCCAAACCTCGCATACCCGCCCTGTTTCATCAAGGCATCTTCCCGTCGACAGTTATCGTCACTTGGGCGGCCCTTGCTGCTGCTGCTGCTGTACCGACTCCTCTCCCAGCACCTTGCTCGCAGCCATGAAGCTTCAGCACAGTTAGCCCAACTCCCCAGATACCGACACCAACAAAAGTAACCTACAGTCCGCCGTGCCAGCTCCCGAGGCCGCGCATGCATTCCGCCTGGACGCTGGTCATGCGCAGCAGGTTCTCCGTGTCGGCCAGGTTGGCTGAGAGCTGCGCGAGCTGCGAATGGAGCTGTGTCTGGAATTCTATCAGGAATCTATCCGTTGTCTGAGCGATAAAACACGTACCAGCTGTCTCGCCTTGACGGCGCTGCCCGACACGGCCATGGACTGACGCGACGCGCCGCCGCCGCTGCCACCGCTCTGCGTGTTGGTATTGATGTTGCGAGTCGCCATGATGGTCGCCGCTTGCCGTCTCGCCACGCGCGGCGGGAATATCTACATCCGACGTTTTGTATCTTTGCGGTGTGATCAGTCACTCGTTTGATGGGGGAGGGGTGGTGGAATGTGTGTTTGTGTTGTCGCAAACAACAAACCCGTCGTGGTGGGATGCTGCGGGGCAGCTATCTTATCGGGGGAAAAGGGGAAGAAGCACCACCATCATCAAAGGAAACGGCGGAAAACGGTGAAAAGGAGACTGGGGAAGATGTAGGGACAAACACTACAGGGTTTGAGCATTTTACATGCTCAATGATGGAATAATCCAGTTCTATATCATATGCATATGCAACTCGAGCTACTCGTGTTGCCCAGCTATTCACCATTCCATGAGCCAACCCAGATGGCATCCTGTCTACAACAACCTCCAAACAGCCCATATAACCGACTCCGAAGAGTCAAACAATCACATACGACCATACCTACCAGAGAACTCGGGATCCCGTCCGCTCTCCCATAGATAAGCTGGTAAGGGCCGGACTAGTAGTTGGGTGGGTGACCACCAGCGAATCCCCGGTGTTGTATGTTTTTTTCCCTGCTCTTTTTTCTGCTTCCTCCAACACGGTCCTCCGGTTCATAATGAACATTCCATCGAAGTCCAATCACAGACACAAGCAAAGCCTCTCTCATCGGTCGGATGGTGTAGTTGGTTATCACGTCAGTCTAACACACTGAAGGTCCCCAGATCGAGCCTGGGTTCGATCAAAGAAAGTGTGGCTTGCTTGCTGTCCGTCTTCATTTTTTATGTAGGAGTGTTCTTCCCACACTCTTTTTTGTTGCTATTTCCCGCCCGGTTCTGTCTCGCACACGGGGGCGTTTTTCTGGAATGCAAGTACGAAAGCATCCCGAAACTTTACTCAGACCAAGATTGTTCCCTGTAAACTAGCAAACATACCCAGCCAGAACTGCTTGATACCCTTGATCCAGGTAACTGTCTTGGCAGAGAAACCAACATGTCAATATCTACCGCCAGGCATGTTGTCACTCGGCAGCTAAACCATGACGTGCTTGTCCAAGGCAGCTTGTGTGTCGTGCGCCTCCTGGTTCAGAGTCTGGGTTACCTCTTAGACCTTGCGGTCGACCTTTCGGAATACCTTCCCCGACAGCGGCGAAACCGCGCCGATACCCTCCAGAGCCGTTTAGGTTTCCAGTAGCTTCCTATTCCTATCCTTCGTGGAGTACACCTTCCAGGTCTAGAATCGAAGCACAACAGTCTTGTTGTCCTCTTGTCCTCTTGTGTTGGCGTTTGTGGAAACTCGTGATACGAGAGCATCAATCAACAACGTAGCCCTCTACCCAAAATATTCAACACCCCCAAGTCGAAACTATACCTACTTGTCGTAAAATAGAAAAAAAGGAGGACTCAGCCATCCGCAGAAAACGAAACCAAGCAGCCAGCTCACTAACCCCCAACAGTCCCATATGCACATATCGATACCAACTTAACCAAAACAGACAGACAGACACACAAAGGGCCAAACCATATTCCATAGAAATTTCACATCTCCATTTTGTCCTTTCTGTCTAATCCCATCCCAACCAACCCAAAACCATCCACCTCCTCGACTCTCAATATCCTCCCCCAACCCTTCTTCGTCCCCTTCCACCCCTCCTCAAAAACCCCAGGCTCTCTCCCTTCCAAGACCACGCTAACGTAGACTCAATTACATGCTATAGTTATCCATCTTTTGTGGCCCCCTCCCCTAACTTCAACAGCTTTGACTCCCGCTAGGTGCCAGTTTGATGCAGGTATTCGCCCAAAGTCAACCGCAGCACTATTACCAAGAAGACCCCGCAAACCAATTAAAGCCGTTCTCTCTCTCCCCCGGGACAAGGAAAAAAACACAAAAGAGATGATCATCGTCGTTCCATACACAGAGACAAGAGGGAGAAAATATGCCTATGTACTGTATGTCGCTCCGCTCTCCCGTCACGGTCCCCTTCCTCGTCAGACCCGGATTCCTTCACTAGAGACCAAACATAAAAAAATAAATATTATGTGTACGTCTTGACGTGAACGTCGTTCGCTCTCTCTCTCTCTGGCTCGCCGAAAGTAATAACCCAAAGAACCGACCCTGGCCCCGTCTCTAAAAAGAAAAAACACCAGAGATGTGTTGTGTGTATCCGAATGTCATCACGTGCCGCCTCTCCATCAAAAAGTATAACAGCATCTTTCTAGACCAAACTCGGACCATTTCGGCGGTTCCGTTGCTGAGCGTCGTAAAAGGGTCGGGTATCGCTCGGTACGAGAAAGGAAACGCTCCCTCGCTATTGAATCGAAATTGAATCATTCCGACATGTTTGTTTCAATATCCTTCCTCCCCGCAGTCGATATGAGCGGTGCCCTCTCTTTGGGCGAGAGTCGTCGCAACGTTGGTTCTCGGCGCGGCGTTTAGCGCACCCCGATGGGAGGTCGCGGCCCTAAGCTGCTTTGACTGCTGTGGGCAGAGGGTTCAGAGTCGAGGTGCGTGGAATCACCACTGCCCGCGCTGGCGCTCGCACTACCCGTCAGACTTGGTACGTTCTTTCCTTTTGGTGGTTGGAGGGCGCTCACCCCAGCATGCTGTTCCACTTGCTGTGGTGCCACAGCATTGCCATGGCCGGGAGGGTATCGGGGGATGGGCTGTTGCATACCATTTGGAGGCGATGGTCGGCCATTTGCATGTCCGTTGAACCCGCCCATTCCATTCATGCCGTTCATCGGCCCGGGATACCCATTGGGTGGCGAAGGCCGTCCGGGAACCCCGCCCCGGATCGACGGGCTATAAGGATTTCCCGGAGACTGGCTTGTCCGCCGCGAACCGTTCATGCCCATGGGTGGGCCTTGATTGTACTGGAGCTCGTCGAGTCGGGCGGCGGTCAGCGAGTTCGCTCTCGATTCTGCGTGCATCTGCCCACGGTCAACAGTCCCGTATCGGTTCGAAGTCGAGCCGAGGAGCGGGTCGTCCATGATGTTTTCGTGTAGGCCCGGCACGCCCGTCATGATCTGGCTCGATCTGTTCCTCCCAAAGCTCGGTCGGAATCTGCTCGACCGTGATGGGCCAGTGTCCTGTTCCGGGTTTTTGCGGAATTGGGCAGGGGTTGCTGCCGACGCCTTCCGATTCTTCTTTGAGGTGACGCTCATCATGTCGAAGTTATCGGGGTCTATCATCGGCTGGACGGGACCAGATGCAGGATCGAAATAGTCGTCATCATCATCATCGTCGTCGTACATGGCACCACCACCGCCATTGTGTCGCATTGGTGGAGGCGGTCCCCTCCGCGGCCCCGGCCCCGGTCCTGGCCCACCACCGGCACGTCTTAACCTCATTTCCTGCTCTCTCAGCGCCAATTCGCGTTGCCTCAATTGCAGCTCCCTCTCCCTGAGCGCAAGGTCCTGCGCTTGGGGCGGATACCCGGCCTCGCCACCCTCTGGTATCTCGTCATACACAACCAGGTGACTGAATTCATCGAGATCACCGCCCTCCATCGAGCCTCGTCGTGATGGCTGTCTCCCGTTGGGTGGTGGCCGCCCGTAGCCATTCGGTCCCCCGTTCATCGGAGGCGGACGACGCATACCATTTGGCGGCATCTGTGGGGGTCCTCTCGGGCGGGGCCGTGGTGGCATGCCGTTGCCATTGGGCATCCCATTTGAAGAAATACGCGGAGGCAGCCCTTGCGTCGACATCCGCGGCAATGGTGAAGGAGTGCCGGATGGAGAACCTGGCTGAGGCGGGGGAGCGAGGACCTCGAGTTTCGGCTTGCTCCTATTGGTGATATTCAGGTTGTGAAGTATGGCGTACAGCGTCTCGATCCGCGGCGTTGCGACACCCATTTCTTGTGATAACCTGGCTGGAGATCCCAGATAAGTCTCGACTTCCATTGGCCTCTTCGCAACGAAGTCCTGCCACATAATATTGTCGTTGGTATTTCGCGAGAACTCATCAATGGTCCTCTGCTTGAACTCGGGCGGGAACTTGCAGCCCTGAGCCTCGGCGAGCGCCAGCAGTTCGTCGATAATATCCGACACCAGCTTTGCAACGCCAACCTTGTCGAGCAGCGCAGAGTAACTCGGCGTCTCGAAGAGGACGGTCAGGGGGTGGAACGCAATTGGTCTGCAGCAGGTCAGCTATCATGCTTGCCGCAAAAGAAGCTCCGGTGGGTCAATGCTTACCCGATCACTCGCTCATACTGCTGTTGCCGAATGTTACTCGAGACTTTGCAGTCGACCTGGCCAGTGCTGAGGGTCATAGCCAGAGCCTGGGCCATATCTTCTTGGATCGAGGCCGGAATGTTTGGATTCCCGTTGGCAGGCCCAACCCACACCTCGGTCGACCCCTTGTGTTCGAATTCGCTCCCTCCGAGTTGGGCGAGGTCTGCGCCGCAGACAAGCGAGAGGACCACATTAGTGGGAAATCGCTCTTCAATAGCTGACTCGAGCCCGAGCGAGTGCGTCGTGTTTAGGAGAATACAGGTATGCTGGGGAGTAACGACAGAATCGATCACCGAGGCAAGGTCGTAGACATCAGGAAGCGCTTTTATACAGAGAATGACGTAGTCGAAGGCGCCGTCTCTCCGAGCGGCGGCTTCTTCTGGTGCTCGGACAACTGCAACACGCCAATCTTCAGCATCCGCTCGGTCAAGGGCAGTGGAGGAGAGGTGGAAAGGGAGGCCAGAGAGTACATACCGTAGCGAGGCTTAAACCGCTCATTACCAAAGACGGGAGATCTGTTTCCCAAGCGTCAGCAGGGTGGCCGGGAGACCATGAGGTCTGCGCGGGTTCTGGACGACTTACTTGAAGGATATTCCGTACTGCGATACATGTTCGTAGCCCGTCTTCCACACGAGGGTGACGTCGCAGGCATTCGTCGCTTGCAGGCGCCATGACAAGAAGGCAGAGACCGGATTCCCGCCGACTACGGCCACACTCATTAGCTCATATTCGTCCGACATTGCTGAAAACGCTGGCGAGGACGCATGCGTCGCCAACCCCGAATCTCTGGAGGAGACACCAAAAACGAGTGTGATGGGGGTGGGTGATCGGGGGTAGGTAAGGGAAGTCGGACAACAAAAGCGGAGTGGTGAAGAGAAGCCCGGCCAGCCCCTAGGTTGGACTCGTCCCGGGAATCGAGTTGCACTAGGCTGAAGAAGGGTATACAGAAGGAAGCGGGAGGGGAGAATTCTAGCAAGCGCGCTGAGAACCGGGGACTTACCTGACAAGATCTTGAGTCGGGGCGTCATGGGTGCCATGGTGGAGGTCCCGATTTGGGATAGTGAGCTGAACAAGTCAAGTTTCGAAGCTGCAACAGCAGCGGCGCCTGTCTCTGGCGGTCGACAGCGCTCAGCCAGGAAGAGACCGCGAAAGTCGGCACCTGTGCGTAACCACTGGCGCGACCCAATTCCCCTTTTTGGCGCCTAGTAGCAGATGATTTTTCTATACTTGGTCCCCGGCCGATTGTATTTTCTTTTTTTCTCTCTCCTCTGCTGTAATTCTGCGGCGTCTCCTCACGCACGGCAAAGTAGGCGCGATGGGATGGGTTTGTTCGCAAGATAGGGCTCTGGCCGTCTGAAATTTGGTCCAACGGGGCTTGCAGATCGGAGACGTGGGTGAAGCGATTGACAGATCACAGACCCATTTGGGGGTTGTGGATATCGAAAGGACCGGACGAGCGTCTCGAGGACGGCTGCAGCAAGCTAGCGGAGTGAGAGGCACCCGGACGATCGCGGTGCGGAGCGAGTGGCGCTGAGGAGCAAAAAGCGACTTGGGTGCAGCCAGTTGAGGCAGCGCTGCAGAGGGCAGGAGTTGGCAGCGGTCGGCAAAAGCAGCGTGACGCTCGACAGGGCGACCTCCACACGACGTGGGACCGCTGGGATTCGACGCTGGAGCAGCTCGGCGTCCGGGTGGCTGGGCGACGCGGCGTCTGTCTGCGGTGACGAAGACGGCGATGATAGGCCGCGAGGAATCCAAAAGTCGACGCCCTGTTTCCGCGTTTGTTGGCACCGCCGTAGCGTCTCGATGTACTCTAGGCTCGCTAGTCTTGATCCGTCAGAAGCCACGGGGGAAATTGGTCGATGGCCGGCCTGCGCGGTGTGTTTCGGGATGCAGAATGCAGTGAGAGCGGCGAACGAGTTCTCGGTCCTCGCAGAAGCAGCAGCCACGGGGGGGAAAGAAGCCTGGGAAGTGCCTGCGTGCTTCAGCCAAATCTCCCCTTTCGAGACAACGGGGGGGCGGCGCCAAGCGGGTTCGGGGTGGGAGGGGGGTGCAGGTAGCAAGGCTGGCCAGCGCTGTTTCGACGTCGCTGTTCTGGAGCCCGTGACAGTGAAAGCGTCGGAGGATTAGGGATTACCGCAGGAGAGAAAACGAAGGAAAAGAAGGAGGGGGAAAAGAAAGCTGCGGACACAATGGACCCGATGGATGCAAAAGTGGATGCAGCAACCGTGGAAAATGCTGGCTTTTGCGTTGCAACGAGTTTGCGTGTTTCGCCTGCAGCGGGCGGGATTCTTCTCGTGTTTCTGCTGTGACTGCGACTCTGCTGCCCTGGCTGCTCTTCCCACGGGTGGTCACTGCTGGATGCCGCGCATGCTCGTGCCAGCCAGGCAGAGTGGGAAGGTGGGAAGCGGGCAGCGTGGCCCGTACACTACCCGTAGAGGAGTGCCCCGGACACGGCCTGTTGTTGGATGATTCGGGTGGATGAATCTCTCGGCGCGGCGTAACAGAGGGCATGCATGCATGTGTTCACACACAGTCAGCATCGAGGAGAAGATTCAGAATTCCACCACGAGATGGAGACGAGATGGAGACGAGATGGGCTTTGAGTCGCAACAGCCACCCGGAGATATGATTCTACGAATTCCGTCTGTTTTCCTTTTGATGCCCATGGTGGTGAATCCCCGCTCCCTGGCGGCGCAACGTTAGATATCCCAGGAAGCAAGGGGATTGGCGTCGGTTGAGGTCTAATTTTTTTTCCCACTGCCCTGCCAAGATTGTGGCCTGACCAAGAGCAATGAATGCTGCCGGGACTGAGCATTGAGAGGCCGCCGAGGTAAACAGTCGGGATCCCCATTCTCAGGCACGACAGCGGCTTTTAAGGGACTCATGGCAATGGATCTCGATGGAAAAAAATCACAGGCACGCCTCTTGATGGTGGATCAAGAACCTAGGGATAATCGTGGGCGCAGCACTCCCTCGAACGGACAGGGGAAGCTGGTGGACCTGTGACGCGGTGGGTGTGTGGCTTTTGGCTCGGCATCTGCTGCGCAACGGACCCACGACCCGTAACTAGCGGGAACCTGATGGATGGCATGTGTCTGTCGTTCACTGTGCTTTTCCAGATCAGGGATACAAGAAAGCTTTTTTACCCTAAAAAAGCCACGGCTTGCTGCTGGGCTGCTTCTCGAACCCGTCATGATGCGCGACTTGGACTAATAATAAGAGACGTCGTCGCCCGCGCCAGACTAAGGTAACCGTTAACTAGCCCCGGCGACAACGCAACCATCATCGATCGACGGTCGACGGCCCGGAGCCGGTGGTTGATGGCAGCACTGGCAGTAGCGCCAACGGGCAGTAACTAAACGGGCCCGGCACTCCTTTCACTCTTGCAGGTGCCCGTCAGTCGGACAAGAGCTGGTCGACAGCTGGATTGCCTAAAATCTCGAAATAGAGTGTCGTGAAGTGTGTTATCTTCCAGGAATTGATCCTACAGCTGTTCGGGAGCGCTTGTGATTTGCCATCCGCGCGCCCATCGAATTTGCACTTGGTGTCCGTACCAGGTACCCGCAGGAACAGCCACGGATGGCGGGGTTGCGAGGTCTCGAGTGACACTGACTCTCCCAGCGCGCCAGACGACATCGCGACAGGGCTTCTGGGGTCGATGCCCGGGACAAGGAACGCCTTGGAACAGCGTCACATTGCATTCCGCAGGTTGCGATAGGCTATTATGGAGGAACCAGGAAGACAACGACGTTGGGCGGGAAGTTCCACCCTGTTGGTCCTTCGCTAATACGGTACACTAAATTCTCATCTGTCGCGATGTTGTTGGGACTTCGTCGTGTTCATCTGTCTTATCGACGAGCAAGCCCCCGAGCCGATGCTGATGAATGTCTCGCTCCGGGGCAGCTGGCGCATGGGCGGTGTGATGCGGCGGACGGGGTTCGAGCATGCTGGCGAATAACTACCAAGAACTAGCGCAGCCCGAGCTGCTGCGAGCTGTGCTGCGGGTTGGATGTCCGACGATAAGCAAACCCTCGTGCAGAAGGAGCCTCCGGCTCGGCAGTGAGCGACTATCCAACCCTGCCGCCGCTGTACGAGTACGCGGTCTGAAGGGTTGAAAATCGGCTGTGCGACGTCAAATCAAGAATAGGGGTTCGGGTGGTTGGAAACCGGCTTGTCTCGTGCTCTGGCGTTCAGGAAGACGTGCTTGTATGGAACCCGAGCATTGGAATCTCCACACGGGCCGATTTAACGCTGCCATCTGTTTGCTGTGTCGAGGGAAACTCAATTGGAGGTCGCAGCAGTCAATCTATCTTGCATCCTCCAAATCTGTCAAAAACCGCGTGGCTCGCGTTGGTTGTCGAGCTATAATCGCGCGGCATCTGGATACGAGGCACGCTGTCTGCGTAAAAGGCGCCCAATGCCGAACAGCTGCAGCACAATGGCCTGACCGACTGGACGTTTTCAGCTGCTGCAGTTTGCTCCGCGCGGGCAGCCACCGGCATCAATTGATCTCCGCCGCTTCCGAAGACCCAGCCGATATCTGGACGAAAGCACGGAGAGTGTCCGTCTGTTGTGTGCCTGGCCTTCTTGGGCTTGTCAGGACCACTTTTTCGGGCTGGGTGGCTTGGATGCTGCGTGGGTCCGCAAAGGCCGGCCCTGTCACGGATCCTGCGCCCGTGTCGATTTTCAGATGATGACGCACTTGAAAACCTTGTTTTCTTTTTCAGCTTTCCCCAGTTCAGCCGCTTTGTCAGCACCAATCGATCTGTCCAATTTATCCCCATGTTCCATCGACGCGCGACCGCCGACTGCGCGCGTGTGAGCTTCGAATGGAAACCCGTCGGCAGCTGCAACACTCACAGGACCCCGCGTCTCGGGACAATCCGAGCACGGCTGCACTTCTGAACCATCGTTCTCTCTGCCCAAGAAGCCTCCTGTCGGAGATTGTTCCATTGATGTTCCGAAGATGGGAGTGGTTTCCTGGCAAGTGGTTTCCTGGTTATCTCCCAGGCAGCGGCACGGCTACAGCGCGGCTACCGGTAATAATCATCAGCGTCAGTGCTTTTGCAGTGGGCATTCCTGCCCGTCGGTGAATTGCAATCCCCCTTTCCAATCTCCTGCATCTTGGCTTGCTCTCGAGGTAAGTGGACAACAGTGATTCTCCAGCAGGCCGGGAGGCTAACGGATGGGTCGCTGGGGTAGAGTACACTAGAAGAACATTTTTAGAACGGCGACAACTACACTAGACACTAGATCGAGCAAACAGCTGCAAACAAGTTCCTTGGAAGATGTCGAGGGTCCACACCACTTGTCGGTTCTCGAGACTGCCGGCGCAGACTTGGCCAGGGGAAATGAAGGCACCCCGCTTCCCAGTCCATGTTATCGCGTCCGAAACCAGCAAGACCACGACAGATGGCGAACAAACTTGGAAGTGTTGGTGGGGGTTGCATTCCCAGGGGCCGGCCTGGTGTTGCTGGGACGCAACGGCCGGGCGGTGTCAGTCCCAGACGAGAGCTGTCAGCGGATGGCTAATCACGCAGCAAATCCTCCGCGCCAATGGTGTTGCAGCCATCAAGACGGGCAGATGTCCATGTCAGAACGCCATCCGCATCTCTCCCGCAGCCCCATTGTTGATCGCTGCACGAGTTGTCGGCGGCCTTGTCGAGACCAACTCCTCGGGGAACGGCTAGACCTATCAAGACACAGCGGCGTCAACTAGACCGAACTAGACACAATGGTCAACTAGATTCGTCGTGGTCGACCTCGCTTTCGGATTCTGCTGTCGACCCGACTTGGTGATGATACCCAGTCTGTCCGCTGTCTACCCCACGCCGATGGGACTCTCCTTCAATGCAGGAGGCGGTCCGTTCAGGAATGACGGGTAGTTCCAAGGCAGCCAGGTCCAACTTTCTTTTCATCTGCAAATGTCACTGGCAGACTCTGGCTGATGTCACGTTCGCCTGGCGGCTCGCGGCAGGATCCGTACACTAATAAACTACTGACCGGCGCGTGGGAAATGTCCCTACGTGGAAGATGCAGGAAAATCACAAGATCCACCGAGACCGACCGGTTGACAACTCACGGTTCCGCATGAACCAGAATAGGCACAACATCCGACCGCATTGGGAAGAGGATTGCCTGCTGCCATGCTCGGACGTCGAAAACCAAGACGTGCTGTTTCGCATTACGCCAGCCAGAGATAGCTTGCCACAATGTCAACGCAACCTCACTCGTGTTGTTAGCCACATCTGTGGCTATGAATATCAGTGGCACGTCACTCACTCATTGGCGGTTGATCCGGCCGGTCAACCGAAAGCCTTCCCAGGCGTGCCAGGCTCGCCAGGATCGCGGACGGTTATCGTTTTCAAGATACAGTCCGTGGGTTGAGCAGTGGCCAATCTATCTCCTACAAAGTCACCCGCATTCTCTCCCGCGCCGTCTCACTACCGTCGGGAAGCTGCGGCTGCGGTGCAACGTGGGCCGCCGACTACGCGAACGATATCTAGAGTAGTGTACGTCTCGCGCAACTTAAGGTTTGGTGGCTATGCCCTGCTCGCCATCAGTTGTAGCCCGTGCCGACTATAGCGATGGTAGTTGCTCGAATGAGCTTCGATAGTATTCTACAGCGAGGCGGCAAGCAGTAATTCGGCTAAAATGTCCAACGAAGGCAGACAACGGCATGGAAGGCCTCGGTGAGATTGGACATCCAATGATTGCTCGATCCAATATATCGAACCAAGGCCTTGTTGTCAGGACGGCTGGCCCAGCTTGCTCGGCGATTCGCTGCCGTCTTCTGCACCATTTCTTGTTACCGGCTTCCAATTCTTGATGCCAACGCAAAACTCGACGTTTATTATGCATCTGGGAGGCCATGCGGTCATCGACGACGATGCCTTGGAAGGATAGACAAGCTTCTCCGAGACTGAGAGGCAAACTTGGCTGTCGAATATGATATCTGGCATCTATACTTGGACCAGTTGCCGTCCGGCCGGGAGGAGATCCTCCAAGTCGGTGGCCATCTAGACAACGGCATTGGACAGTTGATCGATGGCTATGCTTCGATGATCTGCTGGATCTCCAAAGGCCTCGAATCTGGGGTTTGTTCACTCCAGTGGCTCCCGGCAATCCTACTGGCTGGTGACCAGCTCCGATCTGCGGTTGTGGCGTGTCCCCTTTTTCGTCAACCCCCCCGGAGCCCGGCAGCCGAGCGGCCGCTGGTTGGACGGCGATTTTCAGCCTCAGCCTTTGACCCCCATCTTCGTACGGGCCCGAGTTCCAATGCAGAGGGAAGGGGTCTTTGCTCCGAGACATCTCTGCTACCGTTCTCTGCGTCGCCAATCTGCGTCTGCTGGCCGACAAGCAATATCACCCAAGACACGGCCACATGGTCGGACCCCCCTCCTTCCGCATCCCCCTTCCCCTTTTTGTTTCTTTTTTGAGGAAGGGGGCTGGCGATGGAAAATCGTCCTTGTTTTCCATCAGAAATGAGCATCGGAATTTCTGTGTGAGAAATACACTACCGGACTGATACGCCACCGGCAAGTTATCTACTCTACACGTGGAGTTATTGTTCTCGGGAGCGGCTGAGAAGGAGGAGGCTAAGCCACCACATCAAAAGCTTGATTTTACTTTACCGCCACCACGGTCCTGTCTCTTGCCGGCCGGCGCACTTCGTGGCTTGGTACGGTTCGTCGACGGTTTTCGTGGGGCGTTGAAAGCTGTCTCATCGAACACGAGGCCGATGCGTGTTGGCGTTTCTGCAACAGGGTCGTGGTCGAAGGGATGGGCCGCATCCGTTGGTCGATGAAGGGGTGCCAGTTCATGTACGTGGCTGGCTTTGTGGGAAGTCTCACTTGGAAGTTGCCGAAGGGTGCTTGACTCCAGAGTCACGGGAGCTGGTGTGTCGCATGGCCGTGGCCATGGGCCGCCTGGTTTTGGACTGCGGTCTGTTGGCACGGTCGACACGAGCAACGCGGTGTTACTGGATGGCGAGTTCTGCAGGTCCAGGCCTTCCGCAACGTGCACCGGGGACCCGGAGACCGGACCGGCGTCAATACGTGGTTGTGGTCTGCCGGGTTTTGTGAGATCCGAGAGGGATTTGGCAGGTCCTCGCCAGTAGAAGGGCTCGTACAGCTGTCCATGATTCCGGAGGCTTGTCTGGATCCTGTTTTTGTTGTCAAACGTCGGCAGGACGACTACCTGCCTACCCTAGACGGACGTCGGCCTGGCCTCCGGTACGCAGCCGGAGCCCTTTTGTGGCAGCCTGGAGTGACTAGGCCGGAAGGCGAGGTATCTCCTCCGGGTTCGCGTCCTCGGTACGAGATGCGCAGGCTGGCAAATCCAGCCGATGCTCTCTGCATCCCGAGATTAAGCTGGCACAGGGAGACTGTTTCGAAGGGTGCATGATAGCCGTGCTGCTAAATTTGGTCGATACCACCGTATACCGGGGACGAGCGGCATGCTTTGCGCCTGGCGAGATTAGACCAGCAGAGATCGTGGAAAGTCTAGGGTTGGCTGCTTGATCAGTTGTGCTATGGTCTCCATGCCCCCCATGCTCGTCGGTTCGGATGCTTGAGGACGAACGTGACTCGAGGTGTTGATGACCACTGCGAGTTCTAGGGCCTCGGACAGATACCAATCTGTGACGAACAAGTAGCACGGTAGGTGGAAGAGGTATACCAGACATACAGAGAATATGGCGGCCCTCGAAGACCCTTCAGGACTGTCTTGCTATCGTGAAGTGTATCTGGTCGAACGAGCATCTCGGCGTCTCGCCTACGGTATTAGAGAGGCCAAGTTCGAGGACTCTGTCATACATGGTGCCCTTGACACTCGTGTCTCCAGTTAAGCACAACTACCGTCATGTCAAAAGTATTTGCAAAGATAGGCAACTCGAGTCAGGGGTTAGTTACTTGGCTGTGAGATATCGACTCGCTGAATTCTACCCTCTAGTTCGTGACATGGTGCTTGATGGTAATTCTATGTGAACATTGGTGTTGATACATGAGTGATAACAACAGACGTTCTTGTTCATGCATATCTGATAGGTGTTGACTAGAGAGACGAAGATGGTCATCAACGACATATTTTCCCGCGGTGACCAACCATGGAGAGTTGTTCAGGTGTTTTGACATGTAGCTCCTCTTCATATATAATGGGCATGTTTGCCCTTCCGCAGAGAGGATCCCTGGAGAGTTGCGGGCATGAATGTCCCTCCCTTTACTAGATTCTTACCTAAACTTGGGGAACGGGTGAAGGGGAATAACCACCTCACTCACAGTTGGAGTAGAGATTCGGTTGGCCTGTTGGACTGTATGGATATACACCCAGCAAGTGTTGGGGATAGGTTGTTATACTAGTTTGCGGTGGGGTTTATCCAGAGGGAGAGGGACAGATAGAATCCTTCTTCTTCCTTGACAACAGCGAGATGTTTGATCAACACCACGTCGTACGGGGGTTTAAACATCCAGCTCTTCTTCTTCTTTGTCCCAAAGTTGAAATTCTGAGATGAAAACCAAGTTCTCTTCAGATAGCTATTTAGATGAGACCTCATTCAGACCAGGGGATGGATATCTGGGTCTACCACGCCCCCGCTGAATGCCCCTTTTCTGCTAGTTCTTCATCACTTATTACTGGTACGGTGGAGAGAGATGGATGATGAATATATATATACATACACTACAATAGTATAAACTAATACCCACCAACCCTCGCAGCTCACCACCCAAGATGGTGACCTGCCACGAACCAACCGTACGGCTACAATACACACTCTCAAGAGCACCCAGAATCCCAGCGGAGGAACAAGCACAAATACCTCCGCTACCGATGATAAGAACAGGAATAACAAGTCTCTCTCTCTACCTAGACTCACCAGGCCAGAAAGCCAGACCCGAAAATGAAAATCAGATAAAACAACAACTCCAAAAACTTCCTTGTGCTGGATTCCAGATGGTTGTTGGCTCCTCCTCCGTCCTGAGGTACGCACAAACAACAACACATACCGAAGCCTCGACACAGATATAGAGAGAGAAGAGAGAGAGAGAGGGCCCAGGGTCCCAATATCCTTTCCTTCCATAGAATTGATTCAGCTGGTCATCATGTACTTCGTTTATCGTCATCTCTACACACATACACACCCTATAAACTTGGCTAACCCCCTCGACCATGCTTGCTTGCTACCACATTCCCAGGCCCACGTAAGGTACCGACTATATCTATCTTCATCTTCATCGTGACATGCCCCAAGCTGAGAGGATGACGTCCCGCTTAGCCTGTCATATATATATATATGCTCATGCCCCCCAGCTCCTCAAATATTGTGAGTCCACGTATATGGTGGCGCTCAACAGGCGTGAAGCCTACTACACCCGCGTTTTGGTGTATAATTATGACATCCCCATAGGACCCTCATGTCTTATTGTCCCCAATACCCTCCCCAACACGGCTATCTTTGCTCGTGCGGTAGCGATACCAATTCGAAGCGGTGGTATGTCCACCATCCGCCCCCATGTGCTTCTGCTTCTTTCTCAACCCCAGATCTCCCAAGGCTTCAAAAGACGGTCCACAGGTTCCACCCCACCACCGAGACCTTGGCCATCAGGAACGCAATCACGGACCCGATATAGAACACGCCCGTGAGGACAATCAGCCCCCAATAGTCCCCCCTATTCGACTCCACCACCTTGCCGGCGATGGGGATCCCGATAAGCACGGCCACCGACACCAGCGTGTAACACGTAGCATAATACCGCCCGTAATTCTGCGTCCTGCACAGCCGCCCGATGGCGACGGGTATCAGACTGATATTACACCCGCTCGTGAAGCCGAACAGCAGCGCAAACACGATGATCCCCGGCTTCGTGTGTCCAAACGGCAACCAGATCCCAAAACAGCCCACCACGGTAATCATGGCCGAGATCATATTGGTGTTGAAAGCCCCGATCCGGTCGGCCCAGTAGCCCGGGAGCACCCTCCCAAAGACGGACCCGGTGTTGAGTATCGTCAGGATATCAAACGAAAAACTCTGGCTGAACCCCTTACTCAGCGCGTAGCTCGAGATGTACGTCAGCGGGATGAACAGCGCAAACTCGAGCATGAAGACGGCGAGCGTCGTCAGCGCGAACGCCTTGCTCCGAAAAATGCGGATGTCCGGGTGCGGACTCGCGTCCCGCGCCGGCGGCAGCCGCGCGCGGATCAGAAAGTTGGCCACGACGGTGACGGCCAGACACACGAACGCAAGAATCCGAATCGCCCAGGCCCAGCCGACCGACGCGAACAGGCGCTGCAGCATGATGGGGAACAAAATCCCGCCCACCGAGCCGGCGGTGCTCGCCACGCCGGTAGCGAAACCGCGGCGCGCGCGGAAGAAGTGGCCGACGGCCGCGATGGCCGGCGTGAAGAGCAGCGAGCTCGCCAGGCCGCTGAGGATGCCGAAGGCAAGCAGAAAATGCCAGAACTCGTAGCTGACGCTGAGCAAGACTAAACTCACGGCGAGACATACCGTGCCGGCCAGGACGAGCCATCGCGGGCCGTACTTGTCGAACAGCGGCCCGATGTAGATGCCGAGGAAGAAGCTGACGAACGTGTACACGGAAAAGATCCAGCCGATGGTGCCCGTCGAGTAGTCCGCCAGCTGGTTGGCCGAGACGTATGCCTGGAAGGTCGCGAGGATGTTCATCAGCCCGAGCGCGGCGAAGAGAGCGAGCCAGCACCCGAAGACTACCAGCCACGCGCGTGCGCCGCCCTCCGGGTAGTCGTTGTTGTCGTCGTCGATGACAGAGAGCGGCGCGACGTCGGTTAGGGAGGAGCTGTCGTAGCGGGACGACGCCGTGTCCGACGACACGACCACGACCGGTGCGCCATCGATGCCGCCGGTTTTCTTTGGCGATTTTTCACTGTCTGATCTGTCCAGCGCCGCGGCATCGGCGGCGGCCAGCGTGACCGTGAGATCGGTTTTGGGCGAGTCGGGAATTGGTTTTTCGGGGACGGGGTCGGGGTCGGGTTGGTTGGCGGCGGCGGTGGGCTCCGGGGCGGCGGCATCTTCTGGGCGCGGGCGCGGGGCCGTCTTGGCATCGTCGTCGTCTCGTCGCGGACCCGATTGAGGTGGGGGTTTCTCGCTCATCGTCTTCTGCCATTTGACGGCGATCCTCTCGCGCAGCTGCTGCGCAACCTTAAAGGAACCCATATCTTCTCTTTCCCAATTCCCGCGACGACACGCCCGCTCATGCTGCTGCTGCGCTGCAACGATTACTCATTGGGGTTTTGCGGGGGAGGAAGAGATTGGGGGAGGGGGGAGAAGAGGGAAAGAGAGAGAGAGACAGAAGAGGGAGGGAAAATCAATCGGATGACAACAAGGGAGGAGAAGAAGAATGGTGCACGGGTTGAGTTGGTTGCCGCTTGCCGACATTTGCCCACATTATTTTGCAACGGAGCTGTTCAAAGGGAAGGGGTCTTTTTTTCAACACGACACACACGTGTTGGTCTCTTTCTCCCGCAAGCTTTCCCCTTAGGCTCTTCTCGTCTGCGGTCTAGACTAACTAGTAGACCTCCCCCCCCCCATCCCGCCCCGCCCTCCCTCCCACCACCTCCTCCTGCTCGGCCATGCCGCCCGGTTTTTCAATGCAGCCAGCGCCTTTTTAAAAGCTACGGTGCGCCTTACCCAAAGACGCCGCTGGGGTGGATGGCATCATATTTAGTGGCGTCGAGCAAGAAACGCCGTTCGTATTCTCTCTCTGTCCATTGACGGCCTCATCACGGCTAAAATGGCTCGAGCTTCAAAAATTCCCTTTGTTGGCCTCTATTTTGTTGGTTGTCCCATGAAACTGATGAATTCTCCGTACAACCGGGTGGCTGGCTGGCTGCACTGCACCCCAGAAAGCCCATTTGCAGGCTCCCTACCCATAGTGCTTTTCGGGATTGAGGTTGTGTTGTCCCCGTCCTTCGTGGTGGTTCTTGGATCACCACGCACCTTTCTCTACCTACCTACATGGATATAAGTTCCGCCAATAGTTCGCAACAGCAGCATCTAAGTCTAGGGAAATGCCAAGAATGATTCACAGCTACTCTACGCCGTCGAGTTGGGGGTGGGGGCTGGGCAAGGAAGTGCCTTGCTTCTGCCCATTTTTGACTGACGCGAAACAATGAAACCGCCCGAGACAACAGCTGCCAGATTCTGTGACATAGGGATGATACCACACACAGACCGTACTTTGACCGAAAACGCTGTCGTACCAAAACAACTAAACCTTCCGTGCGTAGGTTTGAAGTGTTTTAGGGAACTCAGGGCAACTCGTCAAAACCTGCCCCCCAAAGTCTCGCGATTTCTGGAAGGCCCTGATCGACGTTCGATCGATCTGGACCATCCGCCAGGGTCGTCGGGTGGTGCCGCCCCGGGAACGTGTCCCCTTTTTTTTGTCACTACAGTTCTTTGTGATTATTGTTTCTTCTCCTTCTCCCATGCTTCTCTCTGTTCTTCTTCCCCGAGGCTAGAAAAAGGGTTCTCACTTTTTCGAGAAACTTTGCAAGACTTTGGGGTGTGTGAAAAAGGAGTTAGCCCAGAAGCAGAGGAAGACAACCCTCTTCGAGATGCCGCCATTTCTGCAAGCAATGCCGAAAAGCAAACACCAGACCAAGACGGGTTACTCCCGCTCGTCTCCTGCACCGCTGCGGCGGGCTCGAAAAGAAAAAGCTTCGCTGGCCATTTTGATTTTCTCTCTTTCTCTCTCTCCCTCCCAAAAAAATAAATGAGAAATCACGCACCCCGCATCAGCAACGATATATCGACGGCTTGGCAAACATGTAGAAACTATATCGGCTGCCGTGTTAAGGGGTCTGGACTGGACTCCAGCGGGTTTAGTAGACCCCCATATAAGTTCCATCGCAGATCGTCGGCCGTGTAACCTTGCAAACACGGCACTGTCATGATGGTGTCTCGTTGGTCGGGATGGCTTCTCTTATCTTCATGAGCATCGGCCAAGAGTTTGAACCACGACAGGTTTGCATTTGAAAGGGTCGACAACTCGTCCTGCCAAGTACAATGCTTCTCCCGGTTTATGCCGACAAAATTCGCTCTGATAAAGGGCCTTCGCAAACACAGAATGATAGCAGATAAAGCCCAGAGGCGTGCTATTACTTTCTACTAACACCTAGTTTTACATGCGATATGTGGCAGCTGAAGAGGAAACCAATCGAACCTCATCACGAAGCAGGAGGAGCTCTTTCGCCCGGTCCATCGGGCCCCCAGATAAACCATGCGCTTTCCTCATCCTCTTCCAGAGGGGCCACAGCCAAAGCTTGGATCCGGGACAGTCGCGCGAGATACTCGCCATAGATGCGTTCCTGGTTGTAATGTTTCCACCTCCTAATCCTCTCATAATGTCTCAGCTCGGCATCCCTGGCCACCTTGTTGTATCCTTTCCTGGTCTCCACCTTCCACCAGTAGTGTAGATGTAGGGGCCAAATTGCCCCCTTTTCGGCGCGGTGTTGCTCCATGGCAGCTTGTTCTTTTTGAATTTTCCTGTGGAGAGCCTCTGCTGCGATTCTGGCCTCGTTGGCCGCTTGCTGGAGCCGCTCCAGTCGTTCATCGAGTCCGTCACGGAGTTCGGCGAGAAGAGCGGCCTCGTGGTTCAAGAACTCTTCGTGAACCAATTCCGCTTCCGCTTCCGCTTCCATGGTCGATATCATTCGATCATCTAGCCCATGTTCGAAAGGCGTCTTGTGAAGCAATAGTAACGCTTCATCGTTCTTGAGATCGGGCGTCGCGGCGATGAGGTTCTGCCGTCCCTTCGCCTCGCTCCGGCTAGACCTGTACCGGGAGAATGGAGAATCCATACTTGGCGATGCTGAGAATACGGTGATTAGATTTTGGATGTGTAGGCCGCAGGTTCTTATTCCAGTGGGCGACACGTCATGTGTATTTATTTATCGGCGGCGGTTCAAGCCCTAAGCCCTGCGCCCAACTAGGGCGAAGTTAGCTTTTAGTATCCTGCGAGAGATAAGTCTCGGTTCGAGCTTATATGCGGATCTAATGCTTACTTTGCAAGGCACATGATTGCACCGTACTCGACGGGTGAGCCAAATGATGCTTGGGCGCCATTCTTAGTACTCTTCACCCTCCACATCCTCCACTATGACTCTCCGTGCATTGTCGGGCTCTTCCTGGTGAGCCTCTGTCGTCTCTGTTGGACCGCCCGCCTGACCCGGTCGCTGAGTATCGAGATAACCCTCCTTTTCTAGTCGATCCGCCTCCTCCGGCTCCAGCAGCCCTCCCTGACCCTTCCCCTTTTCGATCTTCATTCGTACCGCGGCCGGCACAAACGCACTGACAGCTTCTTTTCTTAGATCGCGGATCACGGGCTTGGCCTCATATACAGTCTTTACTTCGACCGGCGGCGCTGACTCGGACTTCTGCCTCTGTCCCCGTCCCCCATCACCCCGGCCTTCCCCAAGCGGCTCCTGATTGGCGTTCACCGCCGCCCTCTTTGCCCTCCTCTTTGCATACCATTCGTCTAGTACCTCCTTTGGTATCGGGGGCGGCGTATCCCTAGGCATAGGTATCCTCCGAACATCCTCAGGCACGTCGCTGTCGCTGCTGGACGCGTCTTCATCTCGTCGGCGCTTCCCCAAGACTCCACCGCCGTCAGCCCCACCTCGATCCCGATCGTTTCCGTGATAGCTTTTGAATGTAGGTGCCTTGTCGCCGAGAGCCTCGCGCGCCTTCTTAACCGCCTTGAGGTCCTTCTGGAGAGCCTCTAGCGCTTGTTGTTCGTGTGTCGTAAGCTTGCCGCCGCTCGACTCGATGGCCTTGAGGTCGTCAATCTGTTTCTGAATGCGGTCCGGGTTGCGGGTTGCGAGCTTCTCGTTGCGGCGTGCCTGTAGATCAGCCTTGCCTGGGAAAGGTCAGATGGTTAGAGAAATGCTTGCTGAGCTGGTTTGATGGCACATACCCTTTTTGATGGCCTTGGCCTTGTCAGCTTTGCGCTGCGCTTGCACAGGGTTGTAATTCCGCTCTTTTGGCATTTTGTCGGGCAAGGTGTGTCGGAAAATGCGATCTAGTATGTTAGAGTTGAGAGGTTCAAGGTTCCCTAAAAGCTCTAGTCGCGACGAGTCGTCAAGGTTGCAAAAATTGGACCAATCAGAGAAGTGGGGATACCAGGCGGGCAAGTGCTGCAACAAGAGCTCTCATGGACCAGCACTGGGATATGTATTCTTTGTAACTGGAGTCGTACGACTTTCGCTGGAGTTGCTGCCTTTGCATACGATGGTAATCCTTGACTCCGATCACCACAAGCCTTGGTAGGGACAGAGTAACTAATCTAAGTTGACGAGCACATTCCCCCTGCGTCACTCACAAACAGGCTGGAACTGGGTGCTCAGGCACCTCTTTTAAAGAGATTTCTTCTTAAATATACACGCGTAGTCAAGAGCGCATTCAGCCGTTTCCAGTAGATTTTTCCAACGACTCGAAACTGAGTTTTTGTCTGCTGCGGTTCGAGTCCACCTTTCAGCTCCCTTTGCTCTTTACCCCGCGATTGTGATTCAGGTTGCTGCTCCAACTTTGTTGACGTTTGCCCCGCCTTGCCCCTCAGCCCAATCAACCGCAAGGGACCGACGTGAGTTGGGTTGAAATAATTTAAGCTCAGCTGCAATTCCATCAGACCACAGCGGTGGGCGATACTCCTCCCATTCTCCACCGTAGCCGTACCCATATCCAGCGAGATATCCAGGCATTGATTCTCTGCATTGTCTTTTGCATAAGATACCCCTTCCAGAAATCAACTGCAGCTGCACCCGACTCCTTCAGATTTATTTGCATTGGGTCTGCCAGCAGACAGCGCGGATTGACGCGACACATCGACTCTCGAATTCGAATTCGAATCGCGCCTCGGCTCTCTGATTCCCCTGCCCCGGTCTGGTAATCCACCTTCAGGCCAGATTCCAGATAGCGGCCCCGGTGACGTCAAAATGGCGAGCTTTATGTCAACCTTCTTCCCCGGCGGGAAACAGGAGCGCAGCGATGCGCGGCCGACGACGCCGACCAAGGGAGCGCGACCCAACGACTTCATCACGCCCATCAGCACTCCCCAAGGTAGCCCGAGCAAGAAGACTGTTCCGCCCGGCGCAAACGAGCTTCCCGTCGCCTTGGAGAGCATGAAGCTCTCTGCGCCCAGCGCTCTCGAGAGCCCCGTAAAGCTGACCCGGCCATTGGGCGCTTCAACTCCATTGTCGCCCGGGAAGAGCAATCTTCAGAACATTGACGAGACCTCGGTGTTGGTCGACAACAGCGTCATCCACAAGGGCACACCAACGGGCGGGTCGGCATTGAGGGGGCATGGGCAGGAGAATACACCTCCGGTTCAGGGTCGCGACACCCCAACCGAACCCGCGCCAACCTATCAGCCAAGCCACGCTGCTCTGTCGCGACAGGAACTCTATCATGCTCGGGAACGTCCATCGCCGACCGTGAAGCGGTTCAACACGCAACGAGGCTTGACCGCCGAGGAGCTGGAGATACTGCAGAAGCCCAACATCAAGCGCCTAGTCAATGTGACCCAACTTTGTAAGTTGATAACTTCTTGTTCTTTTGAAGAGGCTGGGCTAACTCTGGTGTTTTGTAGACTTCCTCGACTACTATTTCGACCTTCTCACATACGTGGGGTCCAGACAGAACCGCCTGACGGCCTTCAAGGAGGAGTATCCTGCACCGCCCGAGACCGACGAGGAGACATACAACCAGATGTGGTCCAAGTACACGGGACGAGAGCGGGCGGCTCTGCGGAAGAGGAGAGTGCGCCTCCGCCAGGGTGACTTTCAAATTCTGACGCAGGTCGGCCAGGGTGGTTACGGCCAGGTGTTCCTGGCGCAAAAGAAGGATACGAAGGAGGTGTGTGCGCTGAAGGTCATGAGCAAGAAGCTGCTTTTTAAGCTGGACGAGATTCGCCATGTTCTGACGGAGCGCGACATCCTCACCACGGCCAAGTCGGAATGGCTGGTTCGTCTGCTGTACTCGTTCCAGGATGACAAGAATATCTATCTTGCCATGGAGTATGTGCCAGGCGGCGACTTCAGAACCCTTCTCAACAACACGGGGGTGTTATCGAACCGCCACGCGCGTTTCTACATAGCCGAGATGTTCTGTTCGGTTGACGCGCTTCACCAGTTGGGTTATATCCATCGCGACCTTAAGCCCGAGAACTTCTTGGTCGACTCTACCGGTCACGTCAAGCTCACGGATTTTGGTCTGGCGGCAGGCTTCTTGGCGCCTGCCAAGATCGAGTCGATGCGCGTTCGACTAGAGAAGGCGTCTGAGACATCGGTGCCTTTTGGTAAACCGATGGAGCAGCGGACGGTGGCAGAGCGGCGAGAGGGGTATCGCTCTATGCGCGAAAAGGACGTCAACTACGCCAAGTCGATTGTCGGCTCACCCGACTACATGGCACCTGAGGTGCTGCGGGGCGAGGAGTACGACTTTACGGTCGACTACTGGAGCTTGGGGTGCATGTTGTTCGAGGCACTCACTGGATTCCCACCATTTGCCGGGTCTAACGCCGACGAGACATGGAGGAATCTGAAGCACTGGCGCGAGGTTCTTAAGCGCCCGGTGTGGGAAGATCCCAGCTACTTCTTGAGCAACCGCACGTGGAATTTTATCACGACGTAAGTTTTTGTGTTGGGGTGGCAGTTCGACGCTAACTATGGCAGATGTATCAACTCGCGCTCCAAGCGCTTCTCCAAGATCCAGGATATTTATGATCACCAGTATTTCGCTGAGGTGGACTGGCGGATCCTGCGTGAGACCAAGGCGCCGTTCGTGCCCGAGCTGGACTCGGAGACGGATGCGGGTTACTTTGACGACTTCAGCAACGAGGCGGACATGGCCAAGTACAAAGAGGTGCACGAGAAGCAGGCGGCCCTCGAGAACCTGGCCGAACGCGAAGAGGAGATGAGCAAGGCGCTGTTTGTGGGGTTTACCTTCCGCCACCGCAAGCCGGCGGGAGAGGATGGCAGCAGTCCGAGGAAGCCCATCCCCTTTCCGACCGAGGAGAATACTTTTGGAACCATGCTGTAGGGTGGCAGCGGGGAAGAGCACGAGCATGGTGAATTTGATGAGCATGACAGTGGGAAGAAGCGAGCGAGCGTGGCGTATGAACGGATTTATCAACGGGCGCTGTCGCAACGACGACCGCAATGGCGGCAGCATGCCCGGGTGCAACTGGAGGCTGAGATGCAGCAGAGGCTAAGTGTGCAGAGGGAGTTTGGGTTGGTATCGCCGTCGGAAAGGCATTGGTATTGACAGTGATGCGAAGGAGATGATAATACTTTTTAACAGTCATGGGATTTCCTTTTCGCGCCACAATGATGTTTGGAGTTTTACGTTTGTTGGGATGACAGAATGATGGATTGATTGAATCGGATCGGACAGGGACGTCGTTAGAGAAGGGCTCAGTAGCAAGGGAAGGCAGGCAGGCAGGCAGGCAAATTAGAGATTTTTGATTTTTTTTTGCTGTGTCGATCGGGCGGGCGTCCGTCACCTGTGATGCCAAGCCGGTGTTTCGAACGGACGACTTGTGTGGTGATTGGGGATGACATCAGCACCAACTTTGCGAGGGCGAGGGCAAATGAGAGAATTTCCCCGGACCAGGGCTGGCCTGAGTGAGTAGAGTCCAGAACGTCAGACTTGCGCAGAGCCAAGAGACGAAAACATGAAAACGTGTGGAAAGCGAGGGAGGAGTGGGAGGGAGGGACGCGTAATTTGAGAGACAGCGCATCGTTTTTGGAGACCTGGAAGTTGGTGTTCGGGTCCGTTTGAGTGGAGGAGTGGGCTGTGGGCTGTGATGTAGTTAAGTGCTGATCGGTCTCGTTCTCGGTCCGGACAACCGGGGAACAATTCGGGATCGGATCCGGGACTAACTACCGAGGAGGGATGGATGGATGGATGGATTTGGGGAATGTCCACACACATGGGCTGTGTCACTTTTTTTGTTTTGTTTTTGGGTTTGCTGTTATGGCCGCGCAATACTCGTACATCTCACCGCATGCGTTCAATACGTAGCTATGTAAGGGACCACCAACAGGGTGAGTGGATTGCTTGGGACTTGGGAGGTTTTGTCGGGATCCTTCGGATCTAAACCGTAATCCACCACCACCACCGCCTTCGGGTATCCGAGAGGGGGATTTGCAAGTTTATTATTGGGGAAGTTCTTTTACCTGGTTTTGGTTGGTTGTAGAGTGAGGTAGTTCCTCGATGTTTGCGTAATGGAGTTTTGCCAAGAAGAGAAGAATGTGATGGTTTCACTTCGAGAGGGATTACGCTGTTACTGAACTCGGGTAGTAGTTCTTTCCGAGGGTGTGTGTACTCTATACATGTAGATCCATGGATAAGTTACCAAAATTACATGTTCACATGGGACTGGATGGTTTGTGGTTTGCCCCATCCTCCTGGTGCTGCTGGCGTGGACGACAGGACGAAGCTGTGTACCTCTCTCAGAAAGCTGTACCTACCTACATTAGTTGTAGGCATGCAGGCCGGCAGGTACGAATATGGATTTAGATTTAGTTAGGTAAAAGCAAAATGTGTGAGCAGTCGCAAATGCGCCGGGTCCTGCAGTGTCTCTCTCTGGGGCGCGACGTGGACGTTGGACAGTCTGCTTGTGTCTTGTGATGAGTTGTGCCTGATACCTAGATACTTCCAGATGTGTGGTTCAGAGCAGAGAGCAGCAAGCCACTTGTCAAACGGCTCTGCTTTCTGCTGCTGCTTGCCGTGCCGTGGCTGATCGTCCGATGCAAGCAGCAACTACCGAATGGTTTTGGTGGCTGGGCTGGTTGGCTGGGCTTGACCGGTCGTCGTCATCGTCGCGACCCAGCCTTCGGGCGGTATCGGATATCGGTGATTTGGGATGCCGATGGGGTGGTGGTGGTGTTGGGTTTCCCGTCCCATGAATAAGAAACAAAAAACTTTGGTTGTGTGGGGAGTGGTTGGAGGATCGTCGGTGCCAAGTGTCGTATCATCGACGAGAAAATACTACATTACAAGCGAGCCTTTTTGTCTCGACGAAGTGAACGTTCGGATTTTCAGACAGAATGTAAAGAAAAAGGGTCTTGTTGATAAGAAAGATCTTATCTTTGATTAGATTGCCGAGCATCATTCGCCTTGTGGTAAGGAGTAAAATTGAGGAGGGCTGTGAACCCGGCCCCGTCAGCGTTCTGAAACGCGGCGAGGGACAACAAAATGGCGGGGTATTTTTGGAGGGGCTGCGAAGGCCAGCTCCGGTCTAGTGCAGCCTGCTCGGCTTGGCTGCGCGGCATCCTCCGCTGATCTGCTTCTCAGCCCTATTCAGAAGCCTCCGCACTTGACGGCGGCATTTTGTCGTCGTCCCCTTTATCCTCGACAATTTGGATGATGCCGCACGTCGATAAAAGGTTCGTCTATCGGAACAATTTCAGCCTCAATCTCGAGTGCCGTATGCGCATTCAGTCCCAGCCATCAGGCATTGATTTTCAGACTCGGGCGAGAAATGTGAGGTTCATGTCGGATTGGCGCGCCGGACATTCCCCAAGGGACTCGTCCATGGACCGCCACCCAAAAAGGGTCCTGGACCCAAGACGGCCGGCCGCTCCCTGCGCTGACCAATTGCGGCGGCCTTGGCAGCTGGGCTCCAAGCCCCCCAGCATGGACAAAGTTCATGACCGTTCGGTCCCGAGAGAAGGCTTCGACACAGCAACCCACGGCTGCCGTCTGCGGTCTTGCTGGCCTTGCAGTGACGCGGTTACATGGCCAGACTTTGACATGCGAGGACGCGCGTCAGCCCCATCCTCATGGGCGTCCCAGTTTCCCCATGGCGCCGCCGCATCGGCAGTGTGAGCGCCGACGATCTCGTCGATTGGCCTGGTGGTCCGGTCCCTGGGAAGAGCAGCGAGCCAGCCTCCAGGCCGCGTCTCCTCTGGCTGCGTTTCCGCCGTGTAGCGCTGCTTGGTAGCGCCAATATCGGGCTTTTGGCAAAAAGTCATAGTGACGGTAACTAACGACAGCGGCACCGGCGACAAGGAGCGGAGGCAGAGAGAATGGAAGCTCCCGAAGCTTGTCACAGCGAAGAGTAAGCTCCAGCTCGAACCAACCACAGCCTCATTGCGCCTCCGCCCGGCCCGTCCACACATTGAAACGGACAATCCCACCCTCCTCCCCTTGCTGGAGCCTGGCCGTCCGGTCCGACGTGTTGGCTGTGATTGGACTTTTTTTTTACTTTTCGGTGCTTGGGCTGAAGATCGCATCTCACTCCCAGACGCCGCCTCCGTGGCCGCACACAACCCCGTCGAGTTGCCGGGGCATCGGTCCATGTCAGCCTCGACCGCATGCGGCCTCGACCAACCTCAGCTTTCCTGTACAGTAGCAACTCATATATCAGGAGCCCCTCGCTCGGGTCCGTCCAGCTGTCTTTTCCTTCCCCACGCTTCTTTACCCAGCTGCCTCTCGCTTCTGCACACCCTTGTGAGCGGTTGATCGACCCGAAATTGCACCCTGCAAACCCAACAATAACCTTCCCGCTACACCATGAAGGCCTCTACCATTGCCGCCGTCCTGGCGCCCGCCGCCGTCAACGCCCAATGGTGGGGTGGTGCTCCTGACTGCGCTGTACGTTTTTCTGCTTTGACATCACACCAACCCAGTTGCTAATACTCGAAACAGCAAAGCTGCTTCTCGTCCCTCTGGAGCTCCCAGAGCACCTGGCCGGCGCCCACTAGCTACTGCCAGGCCACCCAGGCGCCCACGGTCGCGTCGTGCATTAGCTCGGCCTGCTCGGCTACCCCGACCGCCATCACGTCGTACAGCTCGCTCTCGTCGTCCCTCTGCGCCCAATGGTCGTCCTGCAGCAACGCCGGCTCCACCGGCGTCTACACCGTCTCTCTGCCCGCCTTCACCGGTAGCTGGGGTCCCGGCGGCCCGGGCGGTGGCCGATTCGGTCCTGGCGGTCCCGGCGGCGCGGGTGGTCCCCCGCCCGGCGCCGGCCCTTGGGGCGGTGACTGGGGCGCCACCAAGACGTGGACCGGCGGCGTCTACACTGTCACTGGATGCGAGTGGAACGGCTCCCCGTGGGCCGGCGGTCCGGGTGGCTGGACTGGCGGTCTCAACGGCTCGCCCTGGGGCAACTGGGGCCACGGCTGGACCTGGAGCACGGCCACCAAGACGGTCACGCAGATTGTCACTGTCACCAACGGCGGCTCCACCTCGCTGTCGACCTACATCGGCCTTGCCACGGTCGCCCAGGCTGTCAACGGCGACACCACGCAGACGTCCATCATCGGCCAGGCCTCGCCCACGGGGAGCGGCAGTGCTGCCGCGCCCAAGGACGGTGCGCACGGCGTCAAGGTCATGGGTGCGCTGCTTGGTGGTGTCGTCGCTGTTGCCGGCATGCTCTAAGCTTTTTCTCTCATCCGGTTCGGTTCGGTTCATGAAAAAGAAATGGCAATGAGTACAATGTCCACGCAGCACAGCAAATGGGATGATCATAATGGTTTCGGTGTCTGGGGTTGTTTTTGAAGGGATTATTGGATATGTCTATATACTCGGAAATTGCATATTTGGGTCATGTTTTTCTGTCTCTCATCCCCTTGATCGGAACAAAAACTTTCCTCCCAATCGACAATGTCTAAATTATTAAAGCCTAGTTCTTGCATAGCAATACGGTGGGAAGGGAAAGGGAAAGGGGATATGAAGGTTTTATACCTATGAGGACATGTATGAGGAGGGAAATAGATTGGCTATTGGATTGCTCCTCGACTCGACTCTTGGCTTGTTCGTAAATAGTGAACTTGATGTTTTGTCCTGTGATTGGAAGGTTTACTTTCACTTGGTCACTCCTGTCCTTGAATTTGTGTGACGACTTGCCCAGTAGGACCATACCCAGTTGACCAGCCTTCCAAAAGGGTTGCGAGAATTATAAGGTTAGCACCTTAGAATTCCAACTGTGGTTATATGACAGCACGATCTGAGCCAGGCCCTAGGATCATGACTATCTAGATCGAAAATGGCGACACTGAATGTAAATTCCCCGGTGAGTGGTATCGTCCGAAGTAGACGGCACGCCAGCGCGCCATCGCCCACCCTGTCTGTGTTGCGTTGAATCCCGTAACGACCTCCCTCTTGCTATATTCTCCTCCCCTCTCCCTTGATCAACACTCTGTACGAACTAACTAGTTAACCACAACGCTCCAATGTTGTATCATCCCATCCCATCCCATTGCAGCGGCATCACGAAACCAGCCCAGTAAACTAGTCTAGTCTAGTAAACTAAGCATTCCAGTCCCGAGGCTATCTTCCATTCATCCATCCTCAACCTTGTAACCATCGCTCGAGCATGTAAAAAAAAAAGGGAGAGAAAATAAGAGATATATAGACTAAAAGCTCCAGGTTCCCGCCCAACTACCTGAGACTGCTCAAACATCATCACCAGGAAGACCCGCGTTCTTCTTACCTGTAGTCTCGGCCCCGGCTTCGAAATCTAGATCTAACTCCAGCGTCAAACTTCACTTCCCATGTCCCCACTTCCATCATATCCACCGCTTGGGGACATGTCGGGTGGCAGTATCAAGCAGGCAACTCGGGCAATACACGGATGGCTCACTGTAATGGTTCACAATATGCTTACTTAGATTCGATCCTTGGGAAGAAGCTTGTGATTTGTTCTTCGACATAACATATATAGATCTAAGCAACAACTTTGATCATACGGTGTATTTCTAGCTAAGGATATATATATATATATATACCTTTTATATGAGACCTGTTCCACAAGACAGCAACACGCGGCGTAACAAAAAATATACTCTTGATCTTCAATTCCTCAGCTGCAGCGCTGTCGATCGCCACGGCCTCAAAGGGACCCTGAAAAAACTGCCTGTATGGCTTCTTAGGTTTAACGATATCTGTCAAGTTCATCGGATGGATTGGTTCTGAGGTTCTAAGTGTAGAAGTAGCTTGGAGCGAACACCAACTTGGAATTCTTCCTTCTGGTCTTGGAAATGCCATCTCTTCCGAGCAGCTACACCTCAGCATATCGCCTGTCTGCCACGGTTCATACCCTGACTTGGCTCTTGAACTGCATGTAAAAAAGAAACGCAAAGTTTACCTGGCTTGCTTACCTGGCTTGCCTGACAAAAAGCTCACCGCCCAACCCTTTCGGGGTGGGCGGCTACGAAAACCCCGCGGGTTTTACTTCGGTCGGTGGGGATCCCCTCGGTCGGTCGGTCGGTCGGGTTGTCGTCGGTTGGTGCTCCGGCTCTGAATCGAACGCAAGCGCTCGATCCCTAGCCGCCCGGAGATCACAGCAGCTGACCACTATACCATAGGTCAACTGAGTTGACCGTAGTGCCCTGTGATCTCCGGGCGGTGATAGTTGATGGATGGGTTTGATATATATAGCTCCTAGTGAGGGTCTTCCCTCCTCATACTGGGCCAGGTGGTCGCCCGCAGTATGGTCGGCCAGCTGGCCCCAAGGTTGTCGTGTCCTAGCCATGTCTTGCCAAAGCTCTGGTCTTCTCCTCGACGGTGATGGTGATTCCTGGTGTTGTTGGTCTGGTCTCGTTCGTGCTGGCAATGAGGGTCTTGGTGTTTCCATCCGAGCCGTGACCTCGTGCGGCTCATCCCAACCAACAATCTAGCAGACCAGCACCGCTAGCCCCCCAATCCTTGGTGTTGCACCACATCACCACCTTTCTTCTTGGTGTTCTTCCACGACCATCTGTTCCACCGCACCTATTCTCACAACACCCACATCGCCATTCCCGCCATCCATCCGCATCGTGATCGCAAACCACCAGCGACTACCACCACACCCATCCAAGCCCTTTGATAGAATTCGTCCATCACACGCATCAAGCTCATCACTCATTGAACTTCGTCGATTCTTTTCCATCTTTCCGTATTGTCCGTCTCGAGCTCGAAATACCGCTTGGTCAACATGTCTGCACCGCGACCACTGGATCCCCGATGAAGCGCACCGCATCCAACATTGAACAGTTGTGAGACTGTCAATGACAGCAACAACAGAGCCAGCATCCTCACCAGACGACACGATTTTTATAACTCATTCCGAGGCAAGCGTAACGCCCACTCCGACCCGCTTCAACAGGCAGAGTCATCGGCATCAACGGAGAGTGTACTACCTCGATCGAGCAATCGGCAGCGCCCATGGTAAGGCCATGATCACGAACAACGAGTCCCGACGCCGAGAAATCGAAGGCGAAACGGCACTGAATATGACAAGCCAAGGACGCCGAATGGGAACTCGACATTACGACGCAGCGAACAACTCTGTTCAGAATCGAAAACGTTCAGCCCCTGAAGCAGAAGACTAGGTCACATTATGAAGCACGGACGGCGACGACGACGGCAACTAGCCGGCAGGATCGAAGAACATGCACGTTTCAACTTGAAGTGCTGAACGGAAGGATGCGCGGTACGGTACGAAGAGAGACTTGAAGCAATCTTCTCACGACGGGATGGCAAAGGGACTAGGTTGGACGACAAACACAGAGGCAGGAGGAGGGGCCGCTTTCGCCTTCGACGATGAAGTCTGGGGCTGCTATGCGGGGACAAACAAGAACAGCAATATTTGGGATACTTCGGATGCATCAGGTTCAGCAACTTTGCTTTTCCCCTGGTCCTTGGAGTATGTGGTGTTTATCATAACCTCCGGCGTCCAAATCCCAACCACGATCGTGACGACGCGTCCATGGCTCGGCGGTCTCGAAGCGGCGATGGCACCCGTTCGGTTTATCGTCGAGCCCAATTATCGGTAGATCGAAGGCTGTTTGAGAGGGAGATCTTCGGTCGCAGCTCGTGGTCGGCATCGTTTGGATTCGTAGGGAAGAAGAGCTCGATCGAGTGAGTGACGTTGGTGGACACAGCAAAAATGTTGTTTTGCTACGGGGACGGAGTCGGATGTCGTCCAGTGTGGGCCAGTGGGGGATGTCCAAGCCACAGCTGCCAATCGGCTAGTTATCGCAATCGATTGGCCGACCGGCGATGATAAGACAGAGAGCTACCCCATCCTCACCTCCAGACCCCCCGAAGCTCCTCGCTTTCCTGTCAGAACAGCTACCCAGGCGGCAGCAGAATTCCAATTCAACCCAGAATGAAGCCCACTACCCTCCTCGCAAGCTGCGCCGCGGCCGCCACGACGGCCCTCGGTGCCTCGGTGCCGCAGTCTGCCGCAGCGGGGCATCGCATCCCGACGTCGTACGAATCGGCCATCATGGGCCGGCGCATCCTCGCAAAGACCCCGCTGGCCGTGGTCTCGACCATCTTCCCCGCCGACTCGGACTCGGACTCGGAAGCTTCTCCGGACGAAAACCGTCCGGCCGGAATGGGCGGACAACCGCACGGCTTGATGTGCGTACCTACTACCTCTCTTCTCTTGCTAGAATAGCATGTATACTTACCAACTTCCGTCTCTCAAGGGAATACATAGCCGACTGCGACCCCTCCTCCGCCACAGAAGGAGGAAACCCAACCATCCTCGCCATCTCGATCGAGACGAGCTTCAAGAACGTCGCGGCGGGGAGCAATGTGTCCCTAGCCGTGCAGTGGACACCTCCCCACCCGCCGGCCAAGCGCATTGCATCAGTATCCTCCTTCCTCTCCCGTTTCCTGGGAGGAGAAAAACAAGTAGCAGACCCATCAACCTACTCAGCCGCCAACCTCCCCCGCTTCTCCCTGCACGGCCACATCGAGCGCATCGACGGCGGCGACAGAGACAAAAACCTCGCCGCGTGTTTTGTTAAGACGCACCCCGACGCGCGCTACTGGCTGCCCGGCAACAGGATCCACGAGTCGCACTTTGTCAGGCTCGTCGTCGAGCAGGTGTACTGGGTCGGCGGGTTCGGGGATCGCGCGTATATCGGCTGGATCCCCGTCGGGGAGTGGCGCGGTGTGACGAGGGAGGAGTGGGAGGCTGTGAGGCTGCCGGGGGAGGAGAAGGGGTGGAAGGAGTGGAGTCTTCTTGGTGATGATCTCTGATTTTATTTTTTATTTTTATTTTTGTTTTCATCGTCTTAGTTGAGGCAGGCGGGGTGGGGTACCTACCTGATGGCTTAGAGGTAGGTAGGTATACATCAAGTGAAAGCTACCTACCTAGGCTTCAAGGCGTGCGTGCGTGGGTTTAAACGGTCATGGAGACGATGGGTTTGGGAGGAGGGAGAAGCAAGTATACAAGCATAGTCGCATCAGCGGCGTCAGGGACAGCAGTTTAACAGATACCTGGCTAGTTTGGAGCGAGAAGGGGATTTAATGGATACCATGAATATGTCCGAGATTATACAACGTGATATATCTATCTTGTTGTATCAGGCACAACCCCCCAAAGCGATGGATACCATCCGCATCCTTGGTACCTTGACACAATCCCCCTTATCTGGTGTGTGTCCAACAGTGCATCATCTTTCTATACGTCGTTTGTTTCGTGCTTCGAGCATGGGCTCAACAGGGACAAAGATCCGGATGACCACTTATAAACATTGCTTCAGAGCAAGCACGAGAAAAGGGGTTATTGTTGTTGTTAAACACAAGAATGTGCGCAAAGGCCGCCCAATTTGGCTATTTCGAAATCATTGGGTAATAATCTTAACGAAACAAAATCACATCATCACATCGTAATGTGTATTCGTATAAATAGGGTATCAAGGCAGTATAGCCATACACAATTACTTTGCCGCTTCAACTCTCGCCATTTTGATCCCCACGGATCCCCTCACGCCTGAATCCATACAGCCACATGTCAAACATCCCAACTCCACCAAACGGTATTCATAGCATATTCCTGTCGCAGGACCACATTGCTCCGTCCAGGCTCAATCCACCCGGATGATGACCTTCCACCCCAGGGCGCCGGCTTCCCGGATCGCACATGCTAGACAGCCCCTTCTGCGTCGACTGATCAGTGCGTTCCAGCCCTTCTCAGCACAAAACGCTCGGGCGAGTATCTCCATATCAGAACCAAACTGACGACGTCTGGTTTCAGAGTGCATCTTTTTCGACGCGCTCTCCATAGTGCTAGGCGTGTTGGCCTCTCCAATGTCCACCACAGGTCGGCTGATATTGACGCTGCTCATTGAAAAGCTTCGCGACACCTGGCTATCCGTCCGGCTAATCACCGGCGACAGCGGAATCTCATGCTCCTGTGGGAGAGGTTTGAACCCGGTGATGCAGTCGACGACAAGAACCTTGGCCGCATTGTTGGAGGCTGGAGTAAGACTTGGACGATGCGTAGACGAGTAATTTCCTAGCAGCGCCTCGAGCGGGAAGTCTCGTTTTTCCAGCAACTCAGACAGATGAAGAGCCGTGTAGGTGAAGTATTTGTGGAGTGGATGGCCTAGTTCGTCTTAGCATTTTTCCGACAAGATGGACACGTCACTTACCAACTATGCTGGCGGTCTTACCGCCAGCCACGCCATTGCCGGAAAGTTCCACATGCTGAATTGTCGGGCTCGAGGGCGACTTGAGGAATTTGACATGCTGTGATGGCACGCACGGATGTGCTGTCACGAAGTTGATATCCTTAACCAGACTGTACGTATATTCCTTCTCTTCTCCCGTATCGACCTGAGTAACAGCAAAAGTAGCCGTGGCCGTGTAGGTTTGGAGCACCGGAGGCCGGCTGACATCTGACAGAGGCGTGATTCCGTATTCCTCGGTCGGCGTTGTGCCAGCCGAGTCGACCGCAGCGAACAGACTCAGAGACTGAAGTTCAATGGCAAGGACGGGAGGCGCCTTATCGCGGTAGATATTCTCAAACGGGATGATAAAGTCGGCGGGAAGCACAGAAGAGGGATCTGCATCGCCCAGGACGCTTGATTCCCTCTCAACAGCGTGCTTAGCCCAGAGTCGGGCCTTTTTGTCGATATGGTGGGCATCCTCTGCATTTCGTTAGAAACCGTCGCCGTGGACAGATGACAAGAAAGTTCCATACCTGCAGTTTCCTCTACCTCAACGTTGATCCAGCCATCCCCAAGACCCTCGGGAGTGATGTCGCTTGAGATCCAACCCATACACTCGGCCGAACCTTTTCCAGCCGCGAGCACGCGACCGATGATGCACGACGTGCTCCAGAAGCTTTTTCCTGAATATACAAAACCCCCACATAAATTTGCCATAGGGCCAAGCTTGGTCATGGCGTCCTGGTCGTTCTCCAACAGAGTCGCCATCAAGAAGTGGCAAAGGCCCTCGCCCGGGAGCATCAGACCGGAGACGTAACTCTTAGAAAGCCAGCCGGACGGGTGCAGAGCTGCCGATATTTTCCTCCGTCGAGACACCGGCTTCAGATTCGTATCAGACCTGGACGGAGTGCCAAAATACGACGACCGATGGCTCCCTGCCCGGCTGGCAGGGCTCGCAAGTGGAGTGTTGATCGGCGCACCCTCCGTAACACTGCGGCAGTTATCGCGAATTTTGGTTGCATATTCGACGTCGGGCCACCGCAGCTGCTTTGCAAAGTGGGTAAGACCGTCAACCTGTCGCTGGACATATCGACCCTTGATGGCGTAAACAGGAGTGCGGCGATGATTGTGGTGCGAATCTCGAGACAAAGACATCCGCTTAGTTAGTGTCGCGAGCCAGCCGGACGGTTTCTCATCGTGACTTGGCTCGGTGGACTCCGTCTTGACAACCTCGATGTTTTCCAGCCACGCTCTGGCGAGATGGAGCGACCACTTCACAGAGCTGTTCGCATCCTTCTCGAACCTCAGAATTTCTGACGGCCTGATGCTCTCCAGACCCAGTTCTTCGCCTTCCGTAATTGCGTCCAGCCGAATGAGCAACTCACAAGCAAGAAGGATTTGGATTAGTAGCCAATATCTCTCCTCTTGGATGTCGGCCGCCGACTCGGTCGTCATAGTTGACCCCCCGTCTTCCACTTCATCCTCGGCAGACCAGAGGAGCTGGCCTAGTCGTATCCGCCACTCGACATGAGAGAAATCAATCCACACATTCGGCGTTGCCAGAACCTTGACCAAGGCAGAGATCTGAACCGAGAGGCTGTAAGGGTCTCTGTGGTCTAGCACCTTGGTCGGGGGGTGCAGGATCTGGAGGAACAACTCATTGTAAAGTTCACTCGAAACCCGGCGTTCCCGAAGGTGCTGCTCGCTATAGCGCCGACCGTTTTTGATCAATTGCTCCAGGATAAGCGTTTCGTCCATGTGACGTAGGCCGTCCTTGGACGTGAGCATCCTCTGCCGTTGGTCGATGATAGCCGGCGTCCGCATACCCAGCGTCTCGAAGCCCCATTGCGCTTCCTGGAGAGCGTCTGCCACACTCAACTCGAGCGCCGCTTGGTAGCCCACACTCCCCTTTTCCAACCCGCCCATGCTCAGCATATTGGGCCGCTCACGGCATCGCGGATAGAAGTGCGCGCGGCGCTTCTCCTCCGAGGCTTTCTTGGCCGCAGACCGATCGCCCTGGATGTCGCGCGTGATGTGAGGCCATGCCGTAACGCAGCTCCAGGCCTTGTCCTCGATCTGGGTATGGTCGGTAAGGTCTCGGATCTGGAGCTCCTCATCCCACGGGAATGCGACGGACGGGTGCGGCGCGCCGGTGTAGTGACCTTCGGAACGGGCAAAATATTGCGGGGCACCGGAGAAGAGCTTCTCGATCTCGGATTCGGTCAATGTCGCCATGATCCGGGCCAATTTCAGGACAGGCTTGGCCGAGGAGGAGGAGAGTCGGGTGAGCTCGCTGCCGGGAGGCGGCGGCGAGGGCAGCGGCTTATTAGGGTTGATGGGAGAACGCGGAGACAAGGGGGAAAGCGGCGAGAAGGCGCCCGAGACCTGCGTTGTGGTATCACCAGTTGTCAGCCCACTGCAGAAGCATTGGTTTATTGGTTTGCAGCCGTCTGCCAGAACATTGAGAGACAACGAGATCCCCACGAGATCTCATACGATTGGCGCAGCCAGGGGAGGAGACGCTGGTCCGCAGTCACGCGGGGCATCTCAGCAAGGAGAGGGGGGCCTGGTCAGCGAGATCGACCGGGAGAGGGGGTGACGACACATCCTGCAGCCCGCCAAATTGAACTGAGGCCGAGACCTGGAAGGGCAGGAACAACTTCCCGCCCTCGTCGTCGTCGCCCCAGCGAATATCAGCCAGCTGCAGCCGCCGCCTGTGCAGTCGCCCCCTAGACTACACGTAGACTCTGAGGCTCTTTTCAAAGGAAACAGTGGCGTACCGATGGCGATCCCAGCGAACGCTGGGTTTGTAGCCGTTGTGGCTGCGAGGGCGTTCTTCCCCGCAGAGGGGTCAACGGCGCAGGCTTCCCGACCAGTCGGCTCCGGATTTCGTAGAGGAATTCCCTCGTCGACACGCGGGGCTTCTTGTCCAAACTGCCGTCATTGCCGGTGTTGTCAAAGCTTCTCCGCACATGGGCCGCTGCCGGGCTCTTGGGACTCCCGCTGCGGCTCCCTTCATCCTCGGTCGTTTCCGCGCTCTTGGTGTTGTGCAACGCGTCGGATCTCTTGGGCGACCTTCGAAGCAGTGGGAACGACGGCATCGTTGATGTGCGCTACCGACAGCTTCGCCGCTGCGGTCTCATCGAAGTGCCGCGACGGTCGCCTGGGCCGCGTGACGTGGGGTGCGCGGCAGCGTGCAGATCTGGGGAGAAGGGCTAGTGCGAAGTGCCGACAGATCCTCGACGACACGACAGGGCCGACGACGTGGGCATCAGAGAGACGAGATGAAAGGCAAACCGGACGGATAAGATGTCTGGACAACGCAGGAAACAGTCGAGGGAAGTGTTGGGTATAGCATGGAGATATGACGAGGTAAGATAGCTCCAAGAGCATATACCAGGTCATCTGTCTCAGGCCTTCGTCACTTAAATCGCCAAACAGGCACTCCCGGCCCAGGGAAGCCAATGATGGCGAGTGGTTGGCATGCTATTCAACCGCGAACCTTAGCAGAGGATGCTTACGGCCAGACCGCAGCAAGATCCGGCGCCCTACCGAAGCCCAACACCCTCTTGTGCTGCATGAGAAATGATACCGGTTTTGTGAAGGTGGAGAGGAGCCTGGGGCCACTCAGGAACCAAGGAGTGGGATGCATTGTTTCGAGTTCGTGTGTACCTGCGAATGGCGCCGTAGTAGTGCAGATGCAACGGTCCTATGAGCTGCCCCGTCTTTATCTGACGGGGCGCCGTGGCCGGCTTCGAGGCCCTGCCACTTCCGCAGAATTCCTGTTTGAGCACCCATCCACACATCGTCGGACGCAGGTGCAGGCGAGCATCACCAGAAGCCGGGCCAGCCTTCGGAGCGTTCCCGCCAAGACCCCACACTGTGAGATCTCGCTTGAGATCCAGGGGGGTCTCACCTCTGGAGGTGGGCGTGGAATCGCTCCGAGCGCACCGTCCGGGATGGAGCATCATGGAGGGAGGGCCACGCTCCACGTGTCCGCTGCCCGAAAGGTGATAAGGAGCTTCTGGAGCTTCTGTCAACTGCAGACGGGGCCTGCATCTGGATTCTGGACCGTTGCTAGCGCCATCGGAGACACCGTCTTGTTCTTCCAGCTTTTGGTCTTGATTCTCGTCGTGATTTGCTTGGAAACGCAGGACCCCCGCCGTCGACGCAGCACTCGTCGACGGGCACTTCGAGGTCATTTCCACCGCGATAGGCTGAATGATGACAGGACAAAAATACAGACTGGCCTGGAGCATGACATCTCGATTCCCAGCCAAGTGGTTATACTCGGCCGGGAGCCTCAGCGGCGCATTCCGCATAGGTGCTAAAACTCGCGGATGCGTCCCGGAAGAACGGGTTGTCGGGTTTGATATTAAGCGGCGCTCAGCAATTCAGCTGCGACCCATCGCAGTCCAGAGGGCCTCTCTCACTTATCAGCCGTGTCTCGCGCAACTTGGCCACTTGCAATCTCGGGGTATCATTTCCTGTCAGTGCCAACACCAATTGACAGGCCCTTCCGCCGCCAGCCTTCTTCCGTCACTGTCCACACTACAACTCCTTGGCCCGTCAGAGGCGGGCCTCTTTCATTTTTTGCGCTCGTGTTCCTGCGTCAGCATTTGGGACGTCGTTGTCGCACTTAGATGAACCAATTTGAACTTGTGCCTGAAACCGCCGTCCCATCACGCTGGAGGGGTGTCATGAACAACAATCAGTAAATATTTCGCGTCGGGCACGATGACGAGCTCCTGCTTTTTCGTCCGCAGACGCAGTAATTTCACTTCGTCCTGGCCACGTTAGACCCAAGTCTGCAGCTGTCAAGCGACGGATATAATAGACGGTACCTCAGTGTCCAGCTCCTGCACTAAGCTTCCGGCAGTCGCAATAAAGTTCCACACCATGGAGGCCAGCTCCTCAGCTCCTTGATCTTGACCCGAAGCACCGGCAGCCGGGTCGGCTGCGAAAGAGGCTCCCGGTTGAGCAGGCAAGGGCGAACCAAGTTGCTTTGCCTTGCGGATGGAAGAGACTTGGCCGCTCGTCTTTAGGATGGCCCCGGAGCTGCGATCCAGCACCAGAGTAGCCTTGACTCCGGGCTTCTTGGAGAGACGGCCCAATGTCTCGTCCAGAGCATCTGTACCGTTACCCTGCAAGGTGTGTTAGTAGACGAACAACTTGCTTGTGTTTTGTTCAGTTGAGGAGGGCTCACCACGACTGGGTCCGACATTTTGATAAATATTGGTGTATTCGGATAGGTAACTGTAGTCAATCCTGGGGTCGGTCGGTTCCGTCTCTACGAGCACGCAGGCGAAGGACGCGGTAACAGTACACTAAACAGCAAGCGACAAACTCCCGTGATCTTGAGCCAGTCGACAGGGTCCAGGCACAGGTGGCCCCCACTTATCTTGAACCGCTGTCACGTGATTCAGCTTGTTTGATGTGGACTGTCCCACAGACTCCCACTTGTGCAGGGGGATGACTAAGCAGACGACGTCGTTTGTTTGGGACTGGGCGGGTTTCCCCTGAGCACACCAATGAGGCTCATACTGTCAAAGTCCAGCTGATGATGCGGTAGCTTGACGGAATTATGATGTTTCCCATTTGAGGTGGACAGAAACTCCCGGATCACTTCCGTGGAGGGTGCGCGGAAGGTCAGGGATGGCGCCTTGACGAGGCACGACATGAAGACACAGCACATCTTCATATCACAAGAGAAGATTGCCCTGCAATATTTATCTGAGGTATATTCTGGTCCTTTAAGAATTGCAGCACTAACTGAGGAAAGGATGGAGTAAATCTGTTTAGAGGTGAAGAGTCCTACAAACAAAGCTACTTGTTGACTTGCATCGACCTGGCATCGCTATGAGACGGACACTCAAGATCAGCCTTAACTCCTTAGGTTTGGCAACCTCATATACCTCTCTCATTCTGTTTCGCACAATCGCCAATTCTGGGATCTGCGGACGTGCCAGCATCCTTATGTATCAAAGAGAGTGTTGTGTGTCTGGAACACCTCCATCCTTAACTTGATATCCAGTGAGCCTGGGGCAGAAGTTCGAAAAGAAGACCCTTTGAGTTCCGGGTCAGTCACCCGGTCGTGGCCGGGGCAAGCTGGATGGCTATCATCTCTCCCACGATGTAATAACAAAGCCGAATTGTTATCACGCTTCACATGATAAAATCACAGTGGGTTATAGAATGAATCGCTCAATCGCTAGGGCTTCGAGGCCACATTGCCGCCGAACAATCACAGCTCGGCGCAAACACCATGGCAGTCGTGCCGCGATGTTATGGCCACCATCTCAAAAGACTCGACATCTATCTGCGCTCGGCGTCGAGAGGTGCTCGGCGGATCATGACCATAAATTCAAATAAACAGATGGTTACAATCTTTTCTCTCCTTCAACTTTCCTTCAACTTTTCATCTTCCTCTCATTCACGCAGCTATCACGCAATACACGGCTTCATGCCTGGTATTGAGTGTAGCTGCGCAGGAATGACCTGGAAACGACAAATATAACAACATATTTGACATTTCGGTCATTCACCAGCCTGACATCACCTTCTTTATTCTTTGCTTCTTTTTTCTTGTGGTGCCTGGGTTGGTACCTGGCCTGCCTACTCTTACTACCTCACCTACCTATCCAGACCGGACAGCCCATTTCCCATCTCATTTTTTGCTAGGCGACCTTCAACGTCTACCCGAAGACTCCACTCTCTACTTCCCCTTTCAGTTTTGCGTCTGGTCTTTCACACCACTCAGGTCTCTCGACCCCGCTCCTTTCCTCTCATCGTCGTCTTCGCTCGTCCAGGCAGAATTTCAGTCTACAGCCGTTCGCTTTTGAGAGACTGCCCTCTGTCGCGCTCGAAGTATCGCGCGCCCTCACTCAGCGAGTACCACATTCTACCAATCTGAGAGAGACTCTTCTTCTCTAGTATTCTGAGGAGAACTGTTTCTCCAAACCTCCAGAAACACCACTCCCTGCCCTTCTTTAGCAGTCCCGATGGCCAAAATGGACATGGAGGTAAGTAACTGAATTTATCCACCATCGCAAAACCAGAGATACTGACAAAAACTTCAGCGAGACGACCGCCGACGGGGAAGTGACTGGGAAAACGCCGTGGTGATCGACGACGACGACATACCCCAAGACGTCAATTTCCACCGGCAGTTGGACGTCCAACGAGCCCGGGTGAACGCGGCCATCGAAGCACGCATGGGCGACCTCCTCATCGACCTCGATCCCGAAGAAGACATAAACAACGTCGTCGAGGGCGTTACCGAGGACATTCTGGAGAGCGAGATAGGCCAGGTCATCGACCTGACCACCCACGACGACGCGCCGGACCGTTACAATCTGGGTCGATCGCCAGCCGTCAAACGGGAGCACCAGCACCAGCCCCAGCCCCAGCCCCAGCAGGAAGAGCCGCCCTTGTTCCGGGACAGGGAGTATATATGGGACGACGGGATCGTGCTGAAGCGCGGCGTTTGCGTGGAACTGCACGCGCCCCTATCCCAGAAATACCTCTCCTTCTTCCTCAAGATCAGCGACATCATCCCTGTATCAGGCAACTCCGTCAAACTTAGGGGATACCAGTACACGCGCACCAAGAACCTCAACGGCGTCCTCGCCTCCAAGCTGAACGAGGTCTGCCAGCTCGTGTCGATCGACAACAACAACCCGGCCCCGTGGAAGGAACAGGCGCTCGTCGAGACTCATATCTCAAACGTCAAGGGCGTCCGCGTCCTGCGCGTCACCAACGCCGCCTACCCCACCGGCCGGTTCGAGCCGGACGTCTACAAGCTCATGGGCCACCAGTGGGTCACGGACCACTGCCCGCTGGTTTGTCGGTTTCGTTATGTCCGGCACTTCCACGACATGGCCCGGGACGACGTCAAGCCGTGCGAGTGGGCGCTCATCCGCAACGACGAGGACGACTTCGACGTCGATGCCGAGTACCGGGTCTCCTCCGACACGCTGGCCAACGTCTGGCGCGGAGGACGCGTGCTCGGCGGCTCGTACATACCCGGCGACAACCAGCAGCATCGTATTATACCAGAAGACGGTAGTGGCGTGTCCGAGGTGGTCGATCTCGAGACTCCTTCCTCCCCAACTGCGCGGGGCCACAAGATCCAGCTCAAGCCCGGCCAGCAATATACAGCGGGGGACACATTCTCGGGAGCCGGCGGTGCGGCGCGCGGGATCGAGCGGGCGGGCGTGCGTTTAGTCTTTTGCGTAGACAACTGGGAGCCGGCGATCGAATCCCTCCAAAAAAACTTTCCCGACAGCAAAGTCCACGGCATGGACGTGCACGATTTTATCGGCGACACCTCGCTGCGCTACCGCGTCGACATGCTGCACCTCTCGCCCCCCTGCCAGCCCTACTCGCCCGCGCACACCATCGCCGGCAAGGACGACGACCGCAACGTCGCCGCGCTGTACTCGTGCCCGGCGCTGATCAACAAGACGCGGCCCCGTCTTTTTACGGTGGAACAGACCTTTGGCATCCTCCACGCCGTCCACGCGCCGCTCTTCCACCTGCTCCTCCGCGGCTTCACCGACAGCGGCTACTCCCTGCGGTGGCGGGTATGCAACCTAGCCTCGTACGGCCTCCCGCAGCCGCGCAGGCGCGTGATTATCATCGGCGCCGGGCCGGGCGAGCGGCTCCCCCCGTTTCCGGGGCCGACACACAACGAGGACTGCACGGGGGGACTGCAGAGGTACAAAACCGTGCGCGAGGCGCTGGAACCGTTGCGACGCAGACCGCTGCGCGATCATCGGCTGCATGTTGCGGCGCCGAAGAACTATAGGCCGTGGTGTCCCGACCTGCCGCTGCCGAGGACGATCACCTGTAACGGAGGGCAGAATTATCACTGGTCCGGCAGGCGGGACTTTAGTCTGCAGGAGTATGCTCTGCTCCAGGGGTTTCCTGCTTGGCATCGCTTTGGGTCTACGCATGTTAAGCGGCAGATTGGGAATGCGTTCCCCTCGTCGGTCGTGAGGATTTTTTATAAGCATTTTGTGAGGTGGCTGGATGAGGTTGATGGAGTGGAAGGAGTAGAGGTGGATGGGAAGAGAAGACGCGGCAGTAACAGTGGGGTTCCGCTGCCGCGTCTGGGGACTAGTGTGGCGGTTATTCCGCCTGTTGTTGTCGAGGATGATGATGACGACCGAGACGAAGAGGAGGAGATCAAGGTGGTCAGGGTGAAGAGGGTGAGGAATGAGACGGAAGTGGAAGGGCAGATCGGATTTGAGCAGCCCGAGAGACGGAGGAAGAAGAAGAGAAGGAAGATGAGGGCGGCCGATACTACTATGATTACTAGTACTAGACGGCGAAGAAGTTCTTCTTCTTCGTATTCTTCGATTGAGGTCGTGGCGGTGACGACGCCGAGGAATAGGAGGGAAGAGGAAGAAGTGATCGTTCTTAGTAGCGATGGCGAGTATGAGGATGAGGGGAGGTCGGAGGGTTCTTCTTCTGGTACGCCGCCGCTCTATACCGCTGCGTGGTTCGATACGCCGCCTGATTTTTTTCGGGCGACGTCTGCGAGCCGGTGGGGATCTTCTCGGTATGTTAACTCGAGCGATGATGAGCTTGGGTCGTCGCCTGATAGGCCGTGGGTTCTTTGACTTCCTTCTCCTTACCTCCTTACTTGGTGGGGGGATTTGACACTCGGCAGCACGAGAGGGGAGAGGGTGCTGCTACTTGTGTACATTTGTTGGCATGTTTTGGGAGAATTTTTGTCCGTTTTCTTTTTTGGGAGGGGGGCAGGCGTCTTGTACATTTCCCTCTCTCCTGCCTTTCTCTGGACGGTCTCTGGAGGAGAGGGCAGCATACGGCGGCGTACGGGTCCGGTTTGAGATACCCATTAGAGGTCAGGTCGGCCAGGAATATACCCCCAAGGTTCTGGTGTAGTGGACCGAGATGGTTCCTTTCTTCATAAGATACCTGAGGAGGTAACGGGTTGGGATTTGGAGTCCCATGTTCTGATGTAAATAAAAACTTTAGACGGGCGAGATAATTAGTCAGGCCCCCTCCTCCAGTAGCACTCGTGAGATAGATACAGAAGATTAGGTAGTTTGTCCGCGTGGTGTTATAACGCTGTTAGACTCTTAGGAGGAATATTAGCACTCGGCACCACACCACAAGACAGTAAAGAAGAGGGTCCTGGTAATGAAAGGAATCAAAGGAATAGACAGTCACGACCATGTGTCAGGTCATGGTCTAGCAGCAGCCAGTCGTATATATCAACTAGTCAACACGGATATACACGCTGCCCTCATATCTCATGACTCAGTCCAGCATGTCATCACAAAACAGACTAATCCGTATCCCTAGGTATTTCCCAACCACCCAAACTCCGTGTTTGCCAGTCCAACAAATATAACAAACCTAAGCCGTATATGCCGGCACCTGCTCGGGAACCAACTTTTCATTCACCAAAACGCCCATCTCAGGCTCGGCGTCGTCGCTGTCGTTCTCATTGTACGAGTGCAGCGTCGCTGTGCCGCAGTTGAGATCAGCCCCGTTCCACGCCGATGCTATATCATGGTTAGCAAACGTCTCAAGATTCTCCTGATGCAAACTTACCAACCAGCAGCGGCGCATTCGGATGCCACGCCACATCGCGCACCAGCGTCTGCCAACTCCTTCCGCCCCAGTGATGAACCCTATATCTCCGCCGAGAACCGCCCGGCTTGACATTATCTGTCACACCTCGGACGTCAATCTTGGTCGCCACCGTAGCATCCAGATTCCACACGTGAACAAAGCCGTCGGCGCCACCCGAGTAGACATAGCGCGAGTTGGTGCTCCCCGGCGGCGAGAAGTGACACCGGATCAGCGTCCGCTGGACCTTGTGGCCGCGGAACGTCACGAGCGAGTTGTCGTTCGGGTGCTTGAACCACCTGGTGTCGTCGTAGTCTTCCCACCGGTACTCGTAGCTGTGGCCGCGCGTGACGCGCATCGGGTTCAGCTCCTCAAAGCGCGCCGTCGACATGGCCATGCGCAGATCCCAGAGCTTCATGCTTTGGTCTTTGCCGTTACTGAGAATATAGCGGCCGTCCCCTTTGCTGTCGATATATGTGAGACCCTCGATATGGCCCACAAAGGCACCAGCTTCTCGTCCGTCGCCAAGACTGCGCGTATCCCAAACCTTGAGTGTGCAGTCATCCGAGCCAGAGTAGAGGATGTGCGGCGACATCTTATCGGCAAAGCAGACGGCATTGACGTCGTCCTGGTGGCCAACCACGTGGTGGAGCGTTTGTCGGCGCTCAATGTCGTAGACAACAATCGACGAAACACCGGTTCCGGCGACAAGTTGACGTCCATCGCCCGAGAAGCGGACGGAAAATATTGGGAAGGAGCCGCGAGCCGAGTACAGCTGGGTTGGGTCACCAAGGTTCATGGAATACGGGCTCCCGGTATCGTTCGGGTCCGTCGGTGCTAGAGAAACGCTGCTCTGCAAAGAACTCGAGGCAAGCCATTTATTATCCGGGCTCAGGTTGGCATCCGTCAAGTTCCACTGACCAAAGGCGTCTTCAACCGTCTTGTAATGCCTCCAGTTGTAAGGATTTGAGGTGTCGTATAGACGGATTTTGAAGTCCTATGTCTCTTAGTAACGTCTTCACAGCCGGAGGAGATGGTTTTACCTTGACACAGGCATAAAAGAAGTTGCCATCGGCAGAGAACTGACCGCAGCAGACCGGGTCATCGTAGTGAATGATCATCTCCGGTTTTGTCGTCGGCAGCATCTGCTGTGCCATGAGCCGCCTGTTATTCTCGCGCTGTGCTTTGTCACCGAGACCGAGTTCCCTGACCAAGAGTCTCTCGGCAAGTCTCTTGCTATCGGGGTCTCTGGTGTCGAAGGCACCAAAGGCACCCGACTCCATCAACTTCCGGCCCTCGTCGCTGGGCACTTTAGGGAACCGGTTGGGATCCAGTGTCCTCCGCCTCCTAGCTGACCACCCTATAAACTCCTCGTCAGGCTCATCAAATATCACATGGCCGAGCTCCTGGCCCTGGAGCAAAGCCAAGAGTTGGCGCTGGCTGAGGAAGCTAGGTCCGGCCCGTGCTTGTGCGCGAGTAAGCCGTCACGAGTCTAGAATAGGGACAGATCAAACTCACCACCACTGATCAACCTCATGATTCTGTTGTGAAGTCTCTGCTCCGCCTCGTCGATTTCTTCTTCTTCCTCTTCATAGTTGCCGCTGCCGGGTTCGGCTACCTCGGTCTGTAGCACAAACTCCAGCTCGACGTCACCGTCTTGGTGGTCGAGTTAGCACAAGTTCATCGTTTGGAGATGAAAGAGAACTGCTCACTCATAAAATCATCATCCCCCTGGTCATTTTCCTCGTCATCCTCATCGGGGACATATTCGTCGTCGTCGTCGCCGTCCTCATCGATGGCCTCGTACCACGATCCTGGTATGCGGATGTTGCTGTCCCCATAGTCGTCGCTCTCGTGGTCTTCCGACTGGCTTTGCTGTGATGTACTCATCCTGTCGTCAGACAGTTTTACGTTATTGACTTCTGGCCGATGGCGGTATCTGGATGTTGTGGTCTGCGTGTGGCTTGAGGTGACGTCTCAGGTGAGGCTGGTGCCGTTTGATCCGGCCGATAAGGTAATCGCTCAAACGCTCATCACCGGTTGTTGCCCCGCCTGATGTTGTAGCACGAAATCGCCTAAACGGCTGGGCAGACAAGCAGGTACGGTGGATGGTTAACTACAGATGGAAATGTGCTTGCTTGCTGATAATGGACAGCTTCCCCTCGCCCCCGAGGTGACGACATGGCACGGGCAAATCGGATGTCGTCTGCGACTCCGAGAATGGCGGGGTCTTTGACCGCAGCGGCGGATTTTAGATTCGGCGTTAGCAGTAGCTGCTGACGGACCAGTGCGACCACTAACACCAACTGCTTGCTGGAACAAATACATGTAGAGCACAAGCCAAACAATTGTTTGTAGACACCAAGACGCATATACATAGAGTGGCACGACATAACATTAGACCATGACGAATATAGTTCACTGCTTCTTCTTTCCCTCCCCGCCTGTCGGAAGTCTATCAGGACCCAAAAGACCAAGAAGATATGCCGTTCTCGTCAAGAACAGGAATGCCTAAAAGAATCAATGGCATTAGCTTCGTAACCATATCAATGAAAGGCGGAACGCGAGTCAAACGTACCGTCGCACCAATGTTGCCCCAGGCCATCGCGTTCCAGTCCCCAACGGCAAGGCTGCGGTCGTATCCCAGCCCCAGCAGCGTGATCCCAATATGCGTGATGTCGGCAATCCAGAGTGCCACGAGGTAGCTGCGGACCACCTTGATCTCGCTGGTCGAGTACAAGACGGCAATCGCCACCAAAAAGGCCAGGAAGTAGCAGTTTCCTAGCTGCTGGGCCACCACGCGGCTCTGCTCCGTCGACACCACTGGTTTGATGCTTGGAATCTGTTGTGAGATGAACCAATCCGGCTGAAAGACGGCGGGGGCCGCGCCTGCAAGCAGCGACAGTGGCTCGAGGATGGTGAAGACCACGCGGGGAACAGTCGGCAGTTGTGAAGCCATGTCTATTTTTGACTCTCTGACGCGATTCAGCGGGATCTGATGAGAATAATGTTCAATTGCTACAGACGGGAGCTGTGTACATTCGTAAGAAACAGTGAGATCGCCGGCGTCTCGGACTCTGGATGTCGCCCGGGTTTACGGGAACGCGACTCGCCGCGTTGGCCTTCCCCAGGGCGTCAGTGGGCGTGCACGGCTTGTTGCAGGCACCAGCACGGCGTGTTGCAGGCACCACAGCGCCTGCCACCTGCCCACACGCTGCAGCGCCCTGCAGCTTGGAGCAAAGGCAGGAGCGCTGGTGGGGACCTGGTAAGGCCGCAAGGCACCCTAAACACCAAAGTGGGGCGATCGCAAATTTTCGATCGTGCACAGACCACAGCCCTGCCTATAAATTCTTCGCTCGCACCCCCGGTTTCCTCTTCCTTTTCTTTTCTTCTCCATCCCGGTGCAGAGGTTTTACGTGTATCAGTGAGGATTCGTCCGAGATCACGTTTTTGCTAGTTGAAAACTACAACCTGACCGCTCCCAGTTGGCCTCGGCTGGCTGGGGAATTTTTGGAACCCAACTCGCGTTTTGCGTTCACCCTTTCTCTTCATCTCCATCGTCCCTTGCGCGGGGCGAGGCGAAGAAGACATCTTCAATGCAAGTCGATGCTTCCCTGTGATAAATGCCATGAGTCGCGACCACTTCTGCTGTCTTGATGCTCTATCCATTCCACGAATCTACGAGCCATTTGTCGCGTATCGCGCATCGCGCTGCAACGTAAACATTTATCTACTTTGGGCCCCGGTTTCGCCCTGCCCACACAATAGCACTTTGGTTCGCGGCGTGATGCTCAAACGAGTCACAGGGTTAAAACCATGTGGATAAAATGTCCAAAGCTCATATTGCACCCGAACCTCTAGAAGTATGTACAGAATTTCTCTCAACAAGATCCTCTACGCTGTATCCAAAACAATAACCTCGGCTTCTGCTTCCCCGACGCTTTCCACCGAGAGCTTGTCTCCCGCTTGGACAGCATCCACAAAGGCACCGTCTCCCTCCTCCAAAACAACATCCTCCCTTCCGTCAACCTTGACCTTTGCCTTCCCGTTCTTGGTCATGGGAACATGCAGGTAGACCTTGCGCTTGGTCGCCTCGGTCGCATTCGCTCCAACAACCCATTCAAACTTGTTTCCCGGCTCGATGAGGCCCGCACCCATGACGAAGTCGGCGTGGATGGGGATGGTGTCAGGAATGACTGGTTCCGCAGCCTTCTCCTGCTCCGCCGACGCCTCGACACCGCCCTTCAACGGACTGAGAATCCGAACAAATCCCTTCCTCTTCTCCTCGTCGTCGAAATGCCTAGTGTGATAGCGCGGTGGCAGGCCATTGCGCCATGGGCGAGCCCAGATCTGTAGGAAGTGGACGGTGTCCTTGTTGTGCTCGTTGAACTCGGAGTGGGCGATGCCGGTGCCGCCCGTGGTGAACTGCACGTCTCCGCGTCGCATGCGGTAGAAGCGATCGCTCTGTCCGCCTTCGGCCCCCTTCTTGAGCATCGAGTCGCGATGCGTCAGCTCGCCCGAGAGGATGTAGCTGAAGATCTCAAAGTTGGAGTGAGGATGTGTCGGGAAGCCCGAGTTAGGCTTGACCCGGTCCTCGTTCAGCACCCGCAGGGAGCCGAACGAGCTGAACTTTGGGCTGTACCAGTCGGCAAAGGAGAAGGAGTGGTAGGTGTTGAGCCAGCCATGGTCGGAGTGGCCCCGGGCACCCGACCGGTGGGGGGTGATTTTGGCGTTCTGGAGAGTCTTGGACATGGTGGATGCGGCGTTCTTGAGCATGGACGACGGTGACTCCGTGTCTGATGAAGTGAAGAGTCTGCTGATGGTGGATATGAGTAGTAGACTGCTACTATGGAGTAATGGCTTGAATGTTGCTGTGTTGTAGATGATGGAAATGAAAACGATGCAAACAGACAGGACGAGAAGGAAGCGCTTCATTAAATAGACCTCTCAATGGCTCTCGAGAGATGTCGAGAAGCTCCTGGGTTAGATAACGCGATTATTGGGTGAGCATGCCAAATGCTTTTGCAACTCGAGGGTTTATATCGCTGATGCACGTCTACATGGGCGCTGAGAAATCGCTGCTTGGCGTTCCAGCTGGAGGTGCAGTTCTTTGTCGGCGATGGGCTATTGGTGTGTCGCGCTGACGGACGATTACCTGATGATTAGATTGACGATCTGGACTGGCCGATCGCGCTAAGCCCATTCTGGAACGACCCCAAGGAAGAATCTTTGCAACGTCAAATTTCTCGACAACTTGTTGGAGCAGCATCTCGAACCACCAAATCTGTGCTCTTTAAAACCGGTACAAGATTGTAATTCAGGATGTAGTATCCATTGAGGCCATAAAATTGGCCGATGTGCCCAAACTGTTACCAAGGAAGCCCGGGGCCAAGAACCCATTTCGAAGCGAACACCGATTTTCGTCTACCAAGCAAGCAACCTCGACTCAGCACGGCGTTGTCTCAAAGATAGCATGCAGCCTACACATATCCGATTTTTCAGGAACGTCTTAGCTGTCAAGCCGTCACAACCTGACCCTCAAATTCGTCGAGCGAAAACTCTTCGCAACCATTCATGGTGGACGCCATCTCGGGTGGGATCAAGCACCATACATCCTGTCACTCTTGCCTCACTGTAAACTAGAACCTATGCCGGATGCCCGGAAGAACCAATGCATCGCCGTCTGTCCGATCAAGCGTTGATGGATGGGCCGGATGGGCTGGAGTTGAAAAACCGAGTGACATGCCGGCCCCACTGCCAAGTGCCAAAACCCTGCGCGGTTGGTTGGCAGGCCGGGGTTGCGGGGCTGGTCGGGACGTGCCGGCTAACGTGCGCCCCAGATTGAGGCTGTTGGGGAAACTTTTCTTGTCGTTGCGACAAACTTCCATCTGAGCGTCATTTTATCCTCCACCAAACCTCGCTGTCCTACGGACCTATTTCGAGTCCTCATCCTCATTCCGGCTCTGCAGTGCTTTGCCCACCTCTTTCGAGCATCAATCCCACCCCGCTCACCTGCAGCAGCCCAATTGGCCTCTCGTCAGATCGGACGGTGTGGCAATTGGTGTACCGCGTACCTAATCCTCCATCCTCCACTGTTAGCACCCAGCTAGCAACGTCACGTTCCAACAATGCTTCGATCGGTGGTGCGCGCTGCCGAGCCGGCAGCCCTGAGGGGTTTCGCTAAGCCGAGGACATCTGCACGACTGTCGAGCACATGTCGAGCTGCATCCCCTCTTTCCAGTCAACTTCACCAGTGCAAGCCACAACTCCAGAGACAATTCCACGCGAGCGCATTAAGAATGGCGGCCAAGACGAGAACCGAGAGCGATGCCTTTGGCGAGATCCAGGTCCCGGCCGACAAGTACTGGGGTGCGCAGACGGAACGATCGCTCGAAAACTTCCGCATCAACCAACCCCAGGATCGCATGCCGCCCCCGATCGTCAAGGCCTTTGGTATTCTCAAGGGCGCCGCCGCGACGGTCAACATGCGCTTCGGCCTCGACCCCAAGATCGGCGCCGCGATCCAGCAGGCCGCGAAGGAGGTGGCCGACCTGAAGCTCCTCGACCACTTCCCCCTCGTCGTCTGGCAGACCGGCTCGGGCACCCAGTCCAACATGAACGCCAACGAGGTTATTAGCAACCGCGCGATCGAGATTCTGGGCGGCACCATGGGAACCAAGAAGCCAGTGCACCCCAACGATCACGTCAACCGTTCGGCCTCGTCCAATGATACCTTCCCGACCGTCATGCACATCGCCGCCGTTCTCGAGATCGAAGGCGAGCTGCTCCCCGCTCTCCACAGTCTGCGCAACGCGCTGCAAAAGAAGGTCGACGAGTTCGAGGCCAAGGGCATAATCAAGATCGGGCGCACCCATCTTCAGGATGCTACCCCGCTCACCCTCGCCCAGGAGTTCAGCGGCTATGTGGCCCAGCTCGACTTTGGCATTAAGCGGGTCGAGAGCGCGCTGCCGGATCTGCGCCTGCTGGCCCAGGGTGGCACGGCTGTTGGCACCGGTATCAACACATTTGTGGGTTTTGCTGAGGCGATCGCCGAGGAGGTTACCAAGATGACTGGCACAGAGTTCAAGACGGCCCCGAACAAGTTTGAGGCTCTTGCTGCCCACGATGCCATCGTGCAGGCCTCGGGCACGCTCAACACCCTCGCGGCCTCCCTCACCAAGATTGCGCAGGACATCCGCTACCTGGGCAGCGGGCCTCGTTGCGGTCTTGGCGAGCTCAACCTTCCCGAGAACGAGCCCGGCAGCTCCATCATGCCCGGCAAGGTCAACCCTACGCAGTGCGAGGCCTTGACTATGGTTTGCGCCCAAGTCATGGGCAACCACGTTGCTTGCACCATTGGTGGCATGAACGGCCAGTTCGAGCTCAACGTCTACAAGCCCCTGATCATTCGCAACCTGCTCCACAGCGTCCGTCTTCTGGCGGATGGTATGCGCAGCTTTGAGAAGAACCTGGTTGTCGGTCTCGCGGCCAACGAGGAGAAGATTGCCAGCATCATGAAGGAATCGTGAGTCACCCCCACTATATATGCTGTGCTGGCAACTGACAATTTTAGCCTCATGCTGGTAACTTGCCTCAATCCCAAGATCGGCTACGACATGGCCAGCAAGGTGGCCAAGAACGCGCACAAGAAGGGCCTGACGCTGAAGCAGAGTGCTCTTGAGCTCAATGCGCTGACGGAGGAAGAGTTTGACGCGCTCGTGAAGCCAGAACTCATGATTGGGCCCAAGCCCTACAAGGGCTAATCCTGGGGCATCTGTAGTCTATAAACCTTGCATGGAAGGCGTAAGTTTGAAGCCGGCCAGACAAGACTTGGATGAATTTGTCGCGGCGGCATTGTCGTGGCATGTAGTACCTCGTCAGTAAGATAAGGATGTAATAATGGATACGAGCGCATGCACAAAGATGCGCAAGACATTTCACGTGCCGACCGACGAAGCAGCGCGCTCGGCGAAGGGGAGAAAGAAGCGAGGCGAGACGTAACGGCCTGCAACCGGGCCTCGGAAAGTATCGGCACGCGGGCGTCGGCGGGTTCCCCTGCCGTAGACCTCGGCTGTCGTCCGGTAGATCGGAGCTGGCCTACCCCTGGTCATAGCTCCCACGAGAACCCCTCCAACCGACAACTGCTCTCTGAGACAACCGCAACAGGGGACCAGGCCGAGCCCATCTGACCTGCAACGATATCGGCGGTGAGATGGACAGTCGATGTAGGAGCTGCATCCGTGGCCAGCGCACTGCAGTTATCGAGCAGCAGGAAAAGACAGATGGGATGAGGGCAGCCAAGCGGGCTTGGAGAAGTCTGTCGTTGCCGTTTTAGCTGATCGAGCTCATCAGATTGCGGGGTCGTCTACCCGATGACCTCACTCGTGACGACCATGACTGGGCAATTACACCAGCATTTCACATGTGCTTTTCTCTCGTCGTGTCTGGACCCGACCGCCGAAGCAAACCTCCGCGCGCCCGAGGGCTGGCCACGCAAGGGATACCCCCCCATCCCCGGGCACCGGGGGAGGAATGTGACACATCTGGAGGGGGCCATTGGCCAACCACATGTTGTAAACTCGCTGGGGAAATGGAGTGAAAGATGCCCCCCGGGGACGAAGTTTATTGCCGAGACGATACCGCTGGGTGGGTGCAGTCCGCCACCGGTGTGTTGTTGCTATTTTCCCCAGAAAAGGACGCCGGCTGCTCCAGAGTCGTCCCTGTTATTTTTCGTCATTGCGCAACCCTTCGCCGCCGCATGCAGTTCGCTCCTCCACGAGTTCTGGCCTAGTCCGTTTTCCCCATAGGTTGGATAAGAAAAGAAAGGACAAATCGTGAGTCAGTTCGGGAATTTGACAAGCAGGAGTCGGTCGGCCATAAGCTTTATTAGTACTCGTCCCGCTCCTGTATCTCTGTACTCCATAATCACAAGCTCCCACTCGCACCTTCCCTCGCTTCCTTTGTTCGTCATAACCTGCAGCCGGCAACCATTTTTTAGTCCTCGGCATCTAGCTCTGACACTTACATCTTCATCAGATTACAGCGGCACTACATCTAGCTGGGAGTTTGACATACCACTAGTGACATCTCGACATACATCTACGGCAAGCAAAAATGGCGTCGACCGACAACATCCTCCAGGGCGTCAACGTCCTCGGCCACGTTTCCGAGTCGCAGCGCAAGATCCTGACGCCCCAAGCTCTGGCCTTCCTCGCTTTGCTTCAACGGTCCTTCAACCCAACCCGTAAGGCCCTCCTGGAGCGCCGCAAGGCTCGCCAGGCCGAGCTCGACCGCGGCATTCTTCCCGATTTTCTGCCAGAGACCCGTCACATTCGCGAGAACCCGACATGGAAGGGTGCTCCTCCCGCTCCGGGGCTGGTGGATCGCCGCGTTGAGATCACGGGCCCTACGGACCGCAAGATGGTGGTGAATGCGCTCAACGCTGATGTGTGGACTTATATGGCTGATTTCGAGGGTTTGTGCCTTGATCCTTTTTCGGGGGCTGTGATTGGCTGACAGCACCAGATTCGAGCGCTCCCACATGGGAAAACATGGTCAATGGTCAGGTCAACCTGTACGATGCCGTCCGGAGACAGGTCGACTTCAAGCAGGGTGCCAAGGAATACAAGCTGCGAAACGACAGGACGCTCCCAACCCTAATTGTGCGGCCTCGTGGGTGGCACCTCGAGGAGAAGCATGTTACAGTCGACGGCGAGCCCATGAGCGGTTCGCTTTTTGACTTTGGCCTGTACTTCTACCACAACGCTGCCGAGGCTGTCAAGCGCGGTTTCGGCCCCTACTTCTATCTTCCCAAGATGGAGTCGCATCTCGAGGCTCGGCTGTGGAACGACGTCTTCAACCTCGCCCAGGACTACATCGGCATGCCCAGGGGGACGATCCGCGGCACCGTGCTGATCGAGACCATTCTTGCTGCTTTCGAGATGGACGAGATTATCTACGAGCTCCGGGACCACAGCTCGGGCTTGAACTGTGGCCGATGGGATTACATCTTCAGTGTTATCAAGAAGTTCCGTCAGAACTCGAGCTTCGTCCTCCCCGACCGGAGCTGCGTGACCATGACGGTTCCCTTCATGGATGCGTATGTCAAGCTCCTCATCCAGACCTGCCACAAGCGCGGTGTCCACGCCATGGGCGGCATGGCTGCTCAGATCCCGATCAAGGACGACCCGGCTGCCAACGACAAGGCCATGGAGGGCGTCCGTGCCGACAAGCTGCGCGAAGTCCGGGCTGGCCACGACGGCACCTGGGTTGCTCACCCTGCTCTGGCCAGCATCGCCACTGAGATCTTCAACAAGCACATGCCCACGCCCAACCAGCTGTTCGTGCGCCGAGAGGACGTGGTCATTGGGCAGAACGACCTGCTCAACATGAATGTTCCGGGCAAGATCACTGAGGAGGGCATCCGCAAGAACCTCAACATCGGCCTCGGCTACATGGAGGCTTGGGTCCGCGGAGTGGGCTGTGTGCCTATTAACTATCTTATGTACGTTTCTATGGACATGCGGGATGGCGTGAGCTAACGTAAGAGTAGGGAGGACGCTGCGACGGCTGAGGTCTCCCGCAGTCAGCTTTGGCAGTGGGTCCGCCACGGCGTGACTACGGCCGAGGGTAAGCGCGTCGACAAGGCGTATGCCCTGAAGCTGCTCAAGGAGCAGACGCAAGAGCTTGCGGCCAAGGCGCCTAAGGGCAACAAGTTCCAGCTGGCGGCCCAATACTTTGCCGGTCAGGTTACCGGGGAGGACTATGCCGACTTCTTGACTTCGTGAGTATCTCTTCATAATCCAAGACAACACGGCTAACAGTGGGATAGGCTTTTGTATAATGAGATCACGAGCGCAGGGAGCCCGTCGCCTGCTTCCAAATTGTAAGTGGCGAGCTGAAGGGACGATGTGTGGGCTGATAAGAGGCGTGATGGATGCACCGCCGTGTATTTTTTTGCTTTTATATCGAATGTCGATTGTAGATATGCCGTTATGTTTTCTATCAAGACAAGAGCGTTAGTCTGTGCCGTCGCCTAGACCGAAAGATGACGAGATGTTTTAGTTGTCCAGGGGCTGCCTGGTTGGAAGCATAATCGGGACATCCCTCTCATTATCGGGACGACCATTCATTCTGGCGGAGCAGGGATCCACCGCCTTGTGGTCGCCTCAGATTCAGGATGACAGTCAGACGGGGTGTTCACGTCGGAGTTACGGCGGCCAAATTCCAACATACCGGGTGGACCAGTGGCAAGAGTTTCTTGTAGGGAGGGTCATGCTCACGGTTCCATTCCCGCGCGCCGGAAGAAGCCGTTCCTCGTGTGGCTGTGGAGAGACAGAACTTGCTTGTCTTGGACAAGAAGTCTTTCCCATTTCGATTTCCGTGTAGATTTTCGATCTCGTTTGACAGCTGTTACGCTTAGAGCTACCTATCTTACCTTGGTCTTGTCTTGAATCTGGTCTTGCCTGAGAGGTTCGTGGGTGGTGGCTGACTAAACCGCACAGTTCCGATTTGCCTTTCTTTCCCTCTCTCCAAGACATTCCTTGCTGCCCGCTCTTCTGCGGAGTAACTTGGACTGTATAGTATAACGAGGTAATAAGTGGTGGCCAAGGAACCGGTAATTCCGTAGGTGAGTGAGTGGCTTACTCCTTTTTTATTCTCATCGAGGGCAGCGGACGGCGCCGGACGGAAGCCGGACGGACCGGATCAGTGGCATTGAGTGTTTGAGTTTTGAGCTTTGGGCTTTGACTGCTCAGCCTCATCAGCCTACACTACCGCTCGGCTCGAGTACCAAGCTTGAGGACTTCGTGCAACCACTCAACCAACCTACTGTGTATATATCTTATTTTTGTTATTGATTGTTGGTTGATAGCCATTTGGGATCTACATTGAAAGGTTGGTTGGGAAGGGGGGGCATGGCTCCCCAGGACGTACACATGCTTTATGCGCACGTGGTCGTTTCCGTCTGGAGTGTAACCCAGTGGCGCGCGCGCAACGCACGAGCATTTCAAATGTTTGAACGGGAGGAAGGTTAGGTACATGTAGGGACAAAAATAAGAATTGTTGGATGGGGAGGAGGAGAAACGTCTGTGAGCGGGATGCGGGGCGCAAGGGGGGATGATGCGGTTCTTTCGAGGTCGAGAACAGAGGGGGTGACGGGGGGATGGGATGGGATGGGGATGTCTGCGCCGCATTTTCCGTAATGTACCTCCGACGAAGAAGCGGGCCGCTCGCTGTGCCAGCTGCGGTTCTCATCACGATTTTCTTTTGGTCGTCACTGGCAAGTTGCGCTCACCGTTCGTTCCCTTTTCTCCAGGACTCACTCGGCAGCGGCAGCGGCAGCTGGCACTTTCGCAAGTTAAGGTGGGGTGCACCCGACCTGGAGGGTGCGCAGAAAATGCTGTGGGAGGAGGTAAGGTAGTTGATGGGAAAGCTCCGATTCAGTGCTTTTGCATATGTATTCTCGGGACCAAGATAGGTATCACACTTGACAGACTGACAGACAGACTAGATACGCTAGGCAGGTTGGGGAACCAACATTCGCGAGGTCTCCTGTCTGCTGGACATACACCTGCGACCTACTGACTAGGAAACCCGTCGAGGATTTTATCTGGTTGACGTTCTGATTGGGGGGTTAATAAACTGTTTCCCTTTCCCGCTGATCGTCGCTCGCCAACGTCCTCTTTCGGCGGGTTTTGCTGTGCTACGCGAATGCTCGAGGGAACAGGTTGGAAAACATGAAAAAGCCGCCGGCAACCTCTCACCGTATTTATGGCACTTTTTGGAGATGGGGGAAAACTTGGTTCATTTATTAGGCCAGATGCAGGGGAAGAGGTGTCAATATTCCACATACCGACCACGCGGCACGCGCTGTGCTGGGTGTGTGCAAAGCCACCCTGTCCAGCAATGTGTCGAGGATGCCGCTGCGGCCCTTCTTCTGTCGAAGGAATTATAACCACCTGGCAGGGCCGCTGCGTTCGGCGGGACTCCACTTCTTTTTCCTCTTGCTGCTTGTGCTCACACACGTCTGGTCCCCTGGTCTGGTTCCCTCCCCCCCGCCCTCGATTAAACCCACTTGGACAGTCCCCTCTGCGCGCGTCGCCCTTTCGTCCTCTCTTCCCCCGATCAGCCCTACACCCCAAGCAGCTCCGAGAAAGAAGCCATCGCTGAACCGAGTGTTGTCTTTTCGTCGATCGAGACTTATTTGATTCGGGATTCGAGGAAAAAGAAAGAAAAAGAAAAGGAGGCCGGCAAAGAAGAACCGTCGGCGCCATGGACTTTACGCACACAGCATACTTTCCCGGCGCTCAGCCCTACCAATTCATCGGCATTCCACCGTTGACGCCCTCGCACTCCAACTCTGTTGCGTCGGAGGACTTCAACACCACATCGCCTCCGGTAGGTCGCGCGCGCCCATTATATTCGGAGAAAAGAAGGAACGAGATCTGAGAGGACCGAAAGGCGCACCTGGTTTATACGTGCTGGCCGGTGGCCCCTCTCTGCTGCGTGCTCCCCAATCTCCGCATTTGCAGCACCTTAGCAAGCAGTAGCGCCGGGTCTGGCTCTGCGTACGAGAGGCTTACACAATCATTACTCAGGAGGTCTACGAGCAGTTCCCCAATGGCATCGCCCACGAGCCCTTTCAAAACTTTGATAGCTATGCCGTGCAGTTCAACGCCCAACAGCCCTTTCCCGGCCCACCAACGCCGCCGGGCCCGCACCCCGCCGCCGCCGTGCAACAGCAGCCCACCAACGGTGCTGTCCCCCCGCCGATGCCGATCCCCGGCGACGTGACTCCCGCGACCAAGATCGAGAACGAGGAGCAGGCTCGTCGGCAGGGGTCCAACTCGGACGAGGATGAGTTGACGCCGGCCCAGTCGAGGCGGAAAGCCCAGAACCGTGCAGCGTACGTGCCGGGCCTTCCTTTACAATACACATATCCGGATACCACGGACGCTGTTGTCCGTGCGATATGCGGTGGAACCGTTAGTCATGGTTAAGTCTTGATGCTGATCTTGTCTCAGGCAACGAGCATTCCGTGAACGAAAGGAGCGCCATGTCAAGGACCTCGAGAACCGGCTCCAGCAGCTGGAGCAGTCGCAGCAGCAAACGGTCACAGAGAACGAGAAGCTGAAGCGGGACCTGCAGAAGATGAGCACGGAAAATGAAATCCTGCGGGCAACGTCGATTGCCGGCGCCGGATCCCCAGCTGTCACGGCGCCCACGACGACGGGTCCGATGTCGTACCAGCCCACCGATTTTTACTCGAATGTCCTCCAAGGCCACGCGAACAAGACGCCGAGCCACCGGATCGTGACGAGCGACGACGGGGAACGTCTGCTTGCTGCCGGAGCCACGTGGGACCTGATTATCAACCACGAACTCTTCAAGCGCGGGATGGTCGACATTGCTCAAGTGAGTGAGCAGTTGCGGCCACAGGCAAAGTGCGACGGTCAAGGCCCGGTGTTCGAGGAGAGAGCCATTCTCGAGGCCATTGAGATGAGCGTTGCGAGCGGCAGGGACGAACTGCTTTGAGCTGGGTCTCTTGGCCTTTTACGCGTGTCGTTACATTCGATGCACATAGGTTCTGCGATCCGTTTTTTCATCATTTTTAGATACGGAGCCCGACTTTCGATGAGCACCTGTTTACGATCCGCGGTCTTGATTTATCTTCTCAGCCTTTTTCCGACTGCGGATGAATCAGACACTGAGCCGTTCGATTTACGCGATTTAATACAGTATAGTATGACAGGCGAGACGCACTTCTTGGATTATTTGGGACAGGCGTTATCGTGGGAGGAGTTGGCCGTTTTGTGAGCTGATGCGGTTGATGGGGTTCAGTATTGACCCCTGGATTTTACCCAGGGGAAGGGACTAAGAGTTTGGTGGACACAAACAAACACGCACGCAAGCAAATTTAAACAGGGAAAGGAAAGGGAAGCATTGGGAGGTGGGAAAACGGACCGGTGGATCAATCTGTCGAGATTTAGGAGCGGGATTATCCGGTATTTACACCATCGCCACTGAAACTGAAGGGATGGGGATATGCCGGCCGGGCGGTTTGGTATGCTCAACTCTGATGTCGACCGTCCGGGCAGGCTGTCTCACGCCCTTCTATAAGATAACATGACATCACATGAATAACAAAAGTACTCACCGTCTGCTGTTCCATCCATCAAATGTATGGTTTTAAGAAGGGATCGGTTGTCTTGTTATCTTGCATAGTCTGGACTGCGTTCTACCCCGACGCTTTCTTAGGGGAGTAGTCTAACCGGATCGGAGCGGTTCTGTGATACATCCCGCATCCGCGAAGTAGGGTTCTAACTCACCTGGATACTTCCGGTCCATTTTCTTCTCAGACATGCCATCTTCGTCTCTGGGGACGTCCGTGGACAGAATACCGATTACAGAGTACAGATTACCGAGTCCCGAGTACTAAACCCCCAACTCCCCCCACAGATGCGATGGTCAGGTTATTGGGTTGAGTAGGGCGCCCATGTATGAGTTGATAACCTACGAGTTTACGAGTTTGATATGCCTCCTGGTTTGAGGTTCTTCCCAGGATGGAACAGCTCTTAGGCACCAAAATACAAATCCAAGTCTTTTCTGCGTACCCTCTACCGCGGACCCTACAACATCTTCATTTTCTCAAACAAACAAAAAAAAAAAAAAAAAAAAGACCGAGCCATGGCTTCTGTCCCTTTCAAAATTCAAGAGTTGCTTCCATAGAGTTTACTAAGAATATATCTCCCGCACGGAAGAATAATATGTATTGGTATCTCGAGACGACGGAAAAGGAGAACGGTCATACAATAGGAAAACAGCCTCCCTATCCGTACCCTTTCCCTCCCCCGATTTGTGTACTTTCATCATGTGTACCCCATCGGAGCTCATCCCACCCCGTCCCAGCCGGCTCTATGTGCCCATACCCCTCGTCATACCGTCCATAAACTCCCCCAGAATCCCGCCAAGCCATTAACGAATGCAGAACCACCACCATCATCTCCCCTGTCGTAAGCCCCTTCTTTGCGTCTCATCAACCTTTCCCTCCTATCCCATGTTCATATACTCCCCATCCCGTATTACCCCGTGGGCCCATCTATTATTCCCCATGGCCCGCCCGTGATTACAAGATATACCTCCGGACGGAATCGATAGAACAAGGTCGCTATCCCGCGAACGTCGGACGAAACGATAAATAATGACGTCGATGAAAGAAGATCCAACCGGCTTCGCATCAGCTGATGTCCTCCCAAGAAACTCAATCCCTCCCAATATAATCATTGCGTCTTCTTGCCATTAACCTGCTTCGATACCGCGGCCTCATCCTGACCCTCCACGTACGGGTGCTTGATTGTCAAACACCAAATATCTAGGTAGTCGCAGATCGTAACAATGACATCCACAACAAAGCTGCCGTAGACGCCAATAGCGGCTCCGAGCATGCAGAGCATGAATGCGACCTGGTAGACACCATCACCGAGAGCCGAGGGCCAGCCGATGCCGGGAATCGGGCTGTACTGCAGCAGCAGCGGGCCGAGGGAGTCAATAACACCCCAGGCGAGCGGCACCACCAGGACATTCCAGTATGGGAAGGGCAGCTTGACCAGGTGCGCCGTGATCATCTGGCCGACGCTGTAGGCGTTGACGAGGCCGGCAAACAAGACGAATGGGATCAAATGGCAGTGCAGGATGTTGGGCTGGAGCCACAGGTAGGCCACCATAAAGCCCCACGTGATAAAAAAGGGCGCCAGACCGACAAGAGCATAGCGGCTGCGGTCGCCGCGGGCGCGGCGCGCTTCGATGACGTTCTTGGCCGACTCGAGCGTGTTGAGGACCAGGACGACGGTGCCCTGGACCATGTACCACTCGGTGAAGCTCAGGTTGTAGAGGAAGTCGGGGATCGTGACGGCGCCGGAGAAGAGGGTCTGCGGCACACCAAAGGTCGCGAGCAGAGATTGTTGCCAGATGTGGCCTCCACCGAGATAACCGGTCAGGGCGTAGACGCCTACCAGAATCAGAATACCCTCAACCGGCCCATTTACGACGCCCAGGGTAAGCGTCTTGGTGTGGTACTCGTCCCAGGTCTGGACGTAGAAGGTCATCAAGCTGGCGAAGAGGGTCGCGACCGTCTTCCAGCTCTGTCCCATATTCTGCGAGCCGGCAAAGAGGAGAACCTCAAGCGACGTGTTGAGGGCGTCGACGCCGTGATCGAAGAGCTCACCGAGAGGACCGGACTGGTGGGTTCGGCGTCTAGAAACACATACAAAGTCAGTATGACGGCATTCTTGGAAGGTTTCACGGAGAGAACATACGCCTGAGTGCCGTCGACGGCGTCAAAGGTCTGATACAAAAAGAGGCCAGCGGCCCAGCTGTAGTATACCCATGACGGACAGTCCTGGTCGAGCGTCGGATTGTACCAGAGCAGCGTCAGGAAGTTGGCGACGACGAACATGAAGCCCGTCAGGGTGATCAGGTTCGGCGCCATGCTCATCGGGAAGCACTTGATGACGACATTGGTGTAGAAAGGCTTGAGCACGTAGCGCGAGACGAGCGATCGGTCGACGCTCGAGTACTTGTACTGCTTCAAGTTCGGTAGGTACTTCTCCCGAACGTAAACCATCTTGACGAATTCCTCGACGACTCGGCGCCGCGGACTGTGGGGTGTGTTGTGGCTGCGATTCGGGGATTTGGCGATCGTCACCGTCGAGTTGCGGCCAGCGACTGCGGGTTGGAATCTTCACTCGATAGTCTCGATAGAGGCGACGATGCAATCGAAAATGAGTGACTTTGCGGGACCGGTTGGGAAGCCGGGCAGGATGGGGTAAAAAGGAGGGGATGGGAAAAAGGAGAGGGAGGACGGGGCAGGGTGGGTCAACAAAGAGAAGATGCCTTGACTTGACTTTTTTTTGGTCAGGACGGGAGGAGCATGACCCCAATCCCTGCTCGGCGCGCTGCGCGCTGCGCTTTTCGTGTCTCGGACCGACGTCTCCAACAGGATAACTAACGGCCACCACGTCATCGCATCTCCAATCACGACTCCAATTTCCTGGCCCGCCCAACCCTAATGCATCTCACTCGCTCACAAGCAAGAAAAGCCGTTTGAACCAGGACGAGTTGGCGCTGCGAAGATAACATTATCAATAATCCAATAAATGGATACGTTCCTATCCGAGATATGAAGCCAACAGTTGATTGACCATTTACACATGAAAGGTGGTCGGGAGGACGCGAAACAACATGAGAGGGCAACTTTTTCTATTTTCACCTCGCCACTGTGCAGCCGCTGATTCTCTTCCAACGCCCGCCTAGTTTCACTGCAACTGAATAAAAAAACGCCATGCATTCATTTCCGGATTCGCTAGCTCCTTGACCTAATAACCTGTCCGTCAGTCTGCCACGGATTCTATCACTAGTGCTGCGACACCCTCCTCTTCGCTCCTCACCGTCACCTTGGTCGTCACACCCGACTTGCTCGAATAAGCCATCCGGACATTGGCTACTACCCGTCCACCGCTGACCGTCCTGCCCAACAGCTTCAGTGTGTGTGTTGTCTGGTTGACTGGCACATCTGTGCCCTCTAGAGGTTGCAACGACAGCGTCTTCGTCAGTTGTTCCGTCGCCTCTGATATTAGTGTTAGCATTGTGACTCTTATAGATTGTGGAGCAGCAAAACGTACCGGCTATGCTCTTCATACCGCTCAGCTGGAGCGTCTCCTCTGCCTCCTCTCCTGCGGCGCCAACCTGCTCCCAAATGTGGGCAAAGTTGCCGGCAAAGGTGGGTATCACGTAGTCACTGCCAGACAAGTCAAACTCGGCCACTTCGTACTCGTCGTCGTAACCCGTCTCTTCGGGCTCGTTCGTAGTCGGGTCGATCTCCTTGCTGGTGAACTTGAGAATGTTGGAGAACGTGGCACGCGGCAAAGACCCTTCGCCGTTGACCTTGTGGAACGCGACGTAGACCTTGCCTGGCACATCGGTCTCGAGCTTCTCGGCCTGCATGATGAACACCTCCTCGAGCTCCTCCTCATCCGAGGGCGTTGCCACGACCGACACATTCTCTAGGACCGTCGCCGGGAGCGTGTTCTTGACCTCGTACTGAAGTACAATATGCTCCTTGAAGATGTGCTTGACAACGCTGACCACGTACTCGGTTTCGGCTTCCGTCAGCTCAACCACAGGCGAGGACTTGAGGACAGCGCCAAACTCCTTCATCTCGGGGATCTGCATCAGCTCCTGCGCATACTTCTGGGCCACGGCAGATGCGGTGGCCGCAGCCTCTGCGCCGGTCGGCGCCGACTTGGCCGGGCCGACCTTTGGCGGCTTGAGCGAAGGTGTGGTCGCTGTGAGCTTCTTGGTCCTGTCTTCGGCATCTGCTTGCTCGCGGGTGACGACGGGGATCTTGGAGATGTCGAAAGGTGAAGAAAACGCCGATTTATCTTCAGAGGTGACATACGCCACAAGCTCGCGCTCAAAGAAGGGAAGAGCAAACATGGTATCTATCCGGGTTAGATGGACACTTCACCGAGACGAGGGAGCTTACCATTCTTGACAAATCTCGTAGCCAACTCGTCCTCCTCTTTCATAAGACTGAGGTTGAGCGCCGCACGATCTCTCACCTCATCGTCGACATCGTCCAAGCATCGCGTGAGCAAAACTTCGACGCTCCGTTTTACTTCTGGATCTTTTTGACCGACACCAAATTTGGCAAGGGCTGTCACGGCGGCTGCCCGTACGATCGCGTTCTCTAGCACGACACGGTTATATATATACCGGATGTACTTGGTCGGTTGCGACGTCTTGGGTCCTTCAAGCCCGAGGAGGTGGAGAATCCGGACGGCAAGTTTGGTAAACTCGCAGTCTTCGATGAATTCGCACAGATGTGCGAGTGCCTCCTCCTTCGAGTCTGGAACGAACTTGATCAGGTCAAACATGCTCTCTACCACGGCACGCTTGAAGTCGTAGCCGCCCTCGTCGCGGAGAATGCCGCTGAGGAACTGCAGCATGCCGGCCTGCTTGCTGGGGAACTTGAGACAGAGCGTCCGGATCGCCTCCACAATCGTGATCTTGAACTCGTCGGTAATTTCCGACATGAAGCCGGAAATCTGCTTCATCAAGCGGTCCACGCTGGCTTCGTTGCCGGTTTTCAGTAGCGTCGTGATGGCAAAAGTGGCGATGGAGCGATTGCTGTTAGAAATGAGCTGCTCGATCTCCTGGTTGCAGACATTGACAGCCTGCGGTTTGAAAGAAGCGAAGTTGTGAAGGATACGGAGGGCGGCAAACTTGGTGACGGCCCGAGGCGAGCTGAGGAAGAGTTGGAGGACATGGACCGCTTGCGAAACCTCAGCATCAGTGACATCGCGCATGTCGCAGATGGCTTTGGCCGCCTCGAAGTTCACCATCTCGCTCTTATGCCGAAGCCATCCATCAAGCAGCTGCATCATGGGTTTCCTAAGCTGGGGGTCTTCCTCGGCAAGCTGGGCCGCAAGGCGGACGAGCATGATGATCGCTGCCGGGTTCTTAACAGCACCTGCAGCACCAAACTGCTGAACCATCTTCACAAGGGCCATCCGGTCGTGTGATCGCATCTGGTAGAGGAGCCCGATGGCATGATACTGCGTCATGGTGGAGTTGTTGACGGGAAGGCTGCTTGAAGAGGACGAGAAGCCAAGGGAGAAGCCGCCGGACGACTTAACGCTCGCCGCCGCCTCCTGCGTCTCGCTCTGCCACCTGCGAACGACATCTTTGGCGATGGGGAGGAGGTGGTACGACGAAACGAGGGCGGCCGAGGACACCGAGGGGTTCTTATCGACAATCGCCGTTTTCATAACACGCTCGATCGACTGCACCGTTGTCGCCTGGGATGGTCAGCACTGGACATAACAGGCTTGCCGTGGCAGCCAAGAAATCGGTTTGAGGGCCTACATCAATAATGCGACAGAGCGCCCGAATAGCGTTTGGCCGGAAGATGACATCGGTGCTGCCGCCCGTGTCCTTCATAATCGTGCTTGTCACCATGATAATGTCCTCGGCAGAGCTGGCGAGCTCCTTGATGACAAGGTGGACCATCTGGCGCAGGCTGGCATCCTTGTTCTGGAAGAGCTTCGAGATGCCGAAAAAGAGGGTCGTGGCTTCGTTGGTCGGGAACTTCTCGCCCGTGTAGAGGAGGAGGGCGATCTTGGTCAGGAGAATGCGGCATCTTCGCGGTTGGATTGGAGAGCTGTTGAAGAGCCGGGCTGTGGGCGAAAGGGCGGGCGGGTTAGGTTAGCAGCTGCTCAGGGGATGCCTCTTCTTCTGTCTGTGTCTTGGTGGACTGCTCACCTTCCTGGAAAACCTGGGTCCGGTCGATTTTGACCAGACCCGTGTCGGCATCCTCATCCTTCTTCCCGTAGTTCATGGTGGACAGGAAGAGGCAGGCTGCGCTGGCGAATTGCAAGAATCAGTCGGCCGTGGTGAAGCTGTGGGAAAGCCAACTCGCGACGTTGCCAATTCCGCCGCACCGCTGTCAATTACGACCCCACATCCACGGCACAGCGCAGAGGCCACCTCCTTGGTGTGCAGGTCACGTGTGCACCCTCTTCTCCACCAGCCAGTTCTTACACAGTAATGCAGAAACCGACAACTTATCTATGAAGCTACTACCGCTATACTCCGCACACGGAAATAAACCCGCCAACAAAGACGAACCGCTCCCAAAAGGAAAACCTCCCTCAGACTCAGCATTAGGCTTCATCATCTGACTGCTGCCATCCCTCAGATCCAGCGTGATCAGTGACCCCGTCCCTGTTTACAAAGCAGAAATCACTGACGGGCTCGGAGCGCGCGTCTTAGGTATGCTGGATCCCGTCGAGCGCAGATCTGAAATCAGCGGCCGTCCCCATATCACATGCGCTTCTGGAATGAATCCACCCACTCCTCGAACTTCTAGGCCAGTGCGCGCTAACTATGCTGCGACTGGCTCTGATTCTGCATCTGCGTCCATTCCCATGCCCATTTGTGCGACTGGCATAGCGCTGCCCGCTCCTTCTACCTGGGCCCCGTCGTCTGGTGCTGGTGCCGAAGCTGGCTCTGGCGCTGGCAGTGCTGCTTGCGCCGTCGCCGGAGGAAGTGCTGCGGCCGGAGAGGCAGCAGGGTCAGCCTGATACTCTGTGTTGACCGGGATTCCGTTGATAATGTCGGCCTCCTTGCGGTAGGGGTTCTTGCCGACGGCAATGACAGCGTTGACCTCCTTCTTTCCAAGCACAACCAAGTCAAACGAAGGTGGCAATACACCGTCGGCCCTGTGCACAAGTTAGTGGGATAGAACAAATAGGGTGGTCCGTGACTCACTTCAAGAAATCTTGTTTGAGCAACCTCGCCTTGTCTCGCAAGGCCTGTTGGTCACGCGGGATTTCGAACGGAATGGTGCCCGCCTCGATTTCTTTTTGGATGATGCTCCATTTACACTTGTACGTGTCCACAGCTTTGACAAGAAGCTTGACGTCGTTCCGAACCCATGCCGACCGTACCTGTGGCTCTTTGGCTTTTCTGTTGGCAGCTGAGATTTCCCTCGATCTGATTCGGACCGCATCGAAGTCCGGTTCAGCAGCCAAAGAGGACGGGGGGAGCGGATACTGAGACGCGTCTACGGCGGTACTGGGCAGCGCACCCGAGGCCACCGGCGCAGAGCTCTGCACAGGGTTCTGCTTCCGTCGTGCGCGGGGTCTCTTCGCAGGGGCCGGCGCTGCTTCTCCGTCGTCGCCAGCCCGTCTCCTTTTGGGATTCGTGGCCTGTGCTGCTGACTGGGCGTATATAGCGCCATTCGATTGCACATGAGGTTCCCCGTAAGATGAGAACTGTGGCGGATAAGACACGCTCGAGATTGGGGGATATGTTCCAGCTTGGATCTGGTGCGACCTCTCAATGATGTCCTGGCTTGCGAGTCGTGCGAATTCCGCACCCTGATGTGTTTCGATGTCGTTCATAACATCCAACACGCCTTGAATACCAATGGACCTTGGAAATGTCAACAAATCATCGCCGGCACAGTGAGCTTGAGATGGGACGTACCTTTCAGGACCTCCAAACTGAGAGACTGTCTCAGCCAGCTGGGACTGGATTGCTGAAGCGGGATTTAGGAAGTCGGGTGAAGAAGAAGACCCCGATTCCAACAGAGCCCGAGTTTTGTTGAATGTAGCCTTGATAAACGCCTCCAGCCCGGAAACAAACTCGTCAAACGGATATTCTTTAGTGAGCTCCTCTAATTGCAGCTCGTCACCCCTGATTTCTTCGGTCGGCAGCTGTTGACAAAGAGATCTAATCCGCGTGAGGATCCATTCGGATCCCATGTTTGGCATCTCCTTCTGTGGGAAACCAGGCACCTCCTTGATGATATCAGCTTGCTCGTTGCCCGGGTTGTCCTTGAGCTCATGCAGCTGCTTGACGGTGGAGCCCGGCTGGCAGAAAACATCGCGGACGGCTTCGTAGGGATTGAACTTCTCGTTGCTCGAAACCAAAACCTGGAGATTGATGATCAAAAGCTGGGTCCGAATCTCCAGGACTTGTTCGAGTATCTGAGCCGGGTCCATGACATAACCGCCGCCCAACCCTTGGGCATTGAAGTCCCGAGGGAATGCGCTATCAATGGCCTGGATGGCAGGGCTATGAGCCGTGGGATCGTCCTCCTGGAAATCCACCGTCGTGTCCAACAGCGAGACAAGGTTGGCCATGGAGAGAATCTGGGAGAACCTGGCGTAAATAGGTTCATTGCTCTGGGCGCCGACTTGATCTAAGACCCACGCGACATTCGCATATGAGTCCGTATTTTGGGCCAAGTAAGTACGGAGATAGGCTTCGAGAACATCTTGGTTTGCCTTGCGCTGCACGTCAAAGACATCTCGGTCAACACCCTGCAGAGAGAGGTGATCGAAGGCCTCGGCAGTAGCAGTGAGCAAACGGTCCAGACTCCTCTTCATGAGGCCAACCTTGGCGCGAACCTGGCCGGGAGAGGGAGCCGTTGAGGTCACCACCGAGGAACCTCGCGCAGGCGTGCCGAACCGTCTCTGTGGGTGAGCATAAGACGACAACGGCGCAGAGCCTAGCTTCTGTGAGCAGACTATATATAACATGGGTTGTGATGTGACTTACTCGACGGTCCAGACTCGGCCACGCTGTTAATGCTCACCATGCTGCTCTCATCGGGGGGGACCTCCCGACGTGTTCCGCGACGCGCAATGTCGGCGGCACGCGCATTCTCCTGGCTTCGGCCTCTCCTAGAGGACGGTAGCCGTGGAGGAAGCATGCTGCCGCCCTCAACTGCTGTAATGGCAGGGTCGATCTGGGGTTCGGGTTGGGGCTGGGCTCCGGCCTGTTGACGCGTCGACCGTCGACCTGGGCCCGGGGCGGGCTCGGCCGACTGCCTGGTCGGAGGCCGACCTCTTCCGCGTGAAGTCATCGCTCTAGTCCTTCAATTCCCCTTGCCAACTCGATGGTAGCTCGCGGCCAAGTGTGGTTGACGAAGAAGGGTTGGGGTTAGGGTTAAAAATTTCCGTGATGTTTTTTTGAAGTTGTTGTGATTTTCTCACGGCTGAGTCCTAGCGGCCGCCCCACCTCATCCATGAGCTTATCACGTGACTCTGACCCGCGAACTGAATATTCTCCAAAGAAGCAATGGACTCCGAATAACCAACCTGCACTCCTCGACGATCTCCGAAGACACAGGACCAGGTCATCAAAAAGAGAACCAGCGCACCCTCGAGCAATGAGCACGCCCAGAGGAGGCCCGCATAGGTAGCTCACTGGAACAAATCCAAGATGGGTTCTCCGTAGGAAAAGGGGCGAGCTGGACACAGGGGCAGGAGGAGTGGGACAGGGGGCACTCGAACGCGTGGCATTACGTTCCGCCATTGGTCGCCTGCATCTGCTAAGCATTTTCGAATTTATTTACAGGAGAAAAGCTGTTTAAAGGACATCCCTGCTTGGCGAGATCGTGGCCCAAGTTCGAACAAGTGAGATCGCTATCCGCCCCCAAACTTTCTCACTCGTTCTCTCCCCAAAGGCGACACTCTAGACATTGTTTTCCTTTTCCATTTCGCTTTAATCGACGGCTTGCCAGTACCTTGCATTGGACATCGGTTGAAGTCTTTGGATTGCCCGTGCGCAGTCGCCAACCCGTCCGATTTAATTGATTGCAGACACCCTGACACCGCAGGGACAGAACGACCTCTCCTGCCAGAGCCATCTCCGCGAGAACAACAGGCAACCCACCCAAGCGACACATCTTCGAACGCGACGGCGGTCTCGTAGTCTGTTTACGCTTTAAAGATAATATAGCGTTTGCGAAAACGCGCGCCCGTCACCATGAGACTGCGATCGCGAAAATCGCCTCTGCTCCTGCTCCTTCTCCCAACCCTCGCCGCCGCGGCCGCTGTTTCGACCGATACAAGATCTGACGCCCAGGCGCTTTCCAAGGCGTATTCGGATTCCGGCCCCGACGGGTCGTCTCTGAAGAAGTACGGCACCAAAGATGCACCCGTTGACGGGAAGGACGGGAAGCCGCATGCCGGCCCATTCGTCGAGTACGAGCACAAGAAGACAGATGCAAGCGATCTCCCGGCTCTGAGAGACAGGCCAAAAGACCCTACCATCGTGGACGGAAAGCGAATACCCGAAACCAATGACGGCGTGATGGACGATAAGAACCGGCCCGAGCCCAAGGAGGGCACCACGGGAACGGGCGGCGGCGTATCTGAGAAGGATAAGGAACGCAAGAAGAAGGAGAGCCAGACTGGCGAAAAGATCGAGAACAAGCCCAAGACGCCCAAGGAGGCCCCGCCACTCCCGCACGCCGACGAAGAGAAGAGGCTGCGCGAGAAGGAGAGCAAGCCGAACGCAAAGTCGTGGGAAGATGCCCCGGGACTAGAGGTCAGGCTGCCCTTTTTGGATTATTCTACATGACGATCGAGCTAATATACAGCAGAAACCGTCGGATCTCCCCGACAAGACGCACGACAAGGCCCCCCCGCTTCCCGAGTCCGCCGCCAACAAAGATTACCTTGATGTCACCAAGGGCAGCAAGTCTGGGAAGAACACCAAGCTTGCCGAGGAGAGCGAAGGCCTTATCCAGCCGTTCCACTCATTCGTTCTCTCTCTTACCATGATTCTGTTCTCCGAAGTCGGCGACAAGACGTTTCTGGTTGCGGCGCTCATGGCCATGAAGCACGACCGAATGGTGGTATTCTCCGCCGCCTTCAGTGCGCTAATCACCATGACTATCCTCTCGGCCGTTCTCGGCCACGCCGTACCGACCCTGATCCCGAAGCGCTTGACAAATTTCCTCGCCGCTGCCCTCTTCCTCATCTTCGGTGCGAAGCTTCTGAGAGAAGGCATGGCAATGAGTCCTGACGAGGGCGTCTCGGCCGAGATGCAGGAAGTCGAGCAGGAGCTGGAAGAAAAAGAGAACCTGGCCAGGAAACAAGCTCGCCGCAGATCCAGCATCTCGCCGTATGCGTTGGAGATGGGCCTCGGTAGCCGTAAGTCGCGTTCCAAGTCCCGGTTTCCGACTCCGCCACGCAGCCCTTCGAGCTCTCCTGAAGGCCGCAGTCCCTCGCCGCGGCGCAGTTCTCTCGTCAACTTTCTCCAGGGGCTCAACAACCTGTTATCGCTCCTGCTCAGCCCTGCTTGGGTTCAGACTTTTGTCATGACGTTCTTGGGAGAGTGGGGCGACCGAAGCCAGATTGCGACCATCGCCATGGCTGCCGGTCAGGATTACTGGTGGGTGACCTTGGGTGCTGTTTCGGGGCACGCTTGCTGCACCGGTGTTGCCGTGGTTGGAGGCAGAGCCATTGCAGGAAAGGTCAGCTTGAAAGTTGGTAAGTCTCAAACACCGCGCTGTATCTGCATCGACAATTGCTAACAGTAGCAAAGTTACGGTTGGTGGAGCCGTCGCATTCCTCGTTTTCGGAATCATCTACCTCGTTGAAGGCTTCTATTCGTGAACACCGGCCTTTTCCGCCACGGGTGATCGGTTGGCTGTGCCAACTGATGTATACTATGCCGTCGCCGTGGTGTCGGCCTTTTCCCCCAAAAAACATCATATGCTTGTAATTTACACAACAGCCGCACATACTTGGCGAGATCCGTTCATTCAGACACCACGGGATCGGGCGACAAATTTGAAGCTTCTCTCGGATCGAGCCACTCAAGTGAGGTGGCCAACGCTATGTCAGCCGCTGTATCATAGAAAATGGGTTGTATTTTCATCTCGATGGGCGAGGCAGGTTTGGGGATATTTCTGATGAGAGGCAGGTGTTTCTGCCTTGCCCTCTGTCCTGATCTGGGGATGCATTATCAGGAGTTATGGAGACAGGTGGAGGTGGTCCGGGAGCAGGTAATGACGGGGTTTACGACGCAGGCATGCTCATATGAGACTTGAGGCCGGAATCGTATGTAGGACTAGAGAGATATTATGTTCTGGCAAACGCGGTTGGGTAGCGGCATCAAGGTTAGAGTCTCCATGATATCCCGCCCGATGAAGCCTGTACGTCTGCTGTGATGGAACGATAAGTGAAGGAATGGGCTTGGCAGAAACCGTTTGGTCGTTGTCTTTGCCTGCCCCGCAAAAAAACCACCGGGAACCGCCAAGCCGTGTCATTGGATGCATGAGAAACCAATGACGACATACATAACAGCTTCGGAGAAGGAGCTCATGAACTTCAGCCCATGCCTGCCGTTTCCAATATATAGCTTGACTGCACAAAGAGATTTCTTTCTGCGGACCATGCGAGAGTTCGCTAGGCAACTCTCCAGTTCTCGTGCGATTTCCACCACAGGCCCTCCCTTGACACCACTTCACTCGAATTCCGCCGCCCAACCATTCCGTCAGCCTACAAACGACATCCATCATGTCATCCAGCAATTTTGTCGAGTCGGTTCAGGCCAAGGCCCAGGAGGTCGCGTGAGTTCCCTTCGTTCTTCTTCGTACCTATGCGACGTTGTCGCTAACACATCGAAACAGAAAGGAGGACTTTGACCGTGCCAAAATCCTCATCAATGATGCTGCGAGAAGCGGATCTTACCTATATCCCCTCAAGGTAAACAAGATAACCTCGTCCCCTGATACAGCTAGGAAAGGTTCCAACTGAACCGTCCAGGGAATCGCTTACTTCGCCACTCACAAGTCACTGTGGAGGCCGCTGTTGTCGCGGCTGGGTCCCACCCTCGCCCTGTCGGCCGGTGTTGTCTCGTCGATGTTCTTCTTCACGTACCTACCGCAGCTTGCTATCCTGGTCTTTGTCAATGGGCCACTCGCTGTGCTCACCACCGTCCTGCTGATTTTGAACGAGAGCTCGACCATCATCTCGATCATCTCCAAGAACTTCCTGCTCCAGGACGCCATTTTGGACACGTTTGACGGCACGTTGGTGGCCAGAAACGCGACCGACATCGTGACCGAGGGCAGACAGATTAAGCCCAATGGCGATCCTATCGCACGCTTGGGAAAGGTTCTGAAAAGCCCTTTCAGCCGCTTCAGCCCTAAGGCCCTTGTTCGTTACGTCATGTATCTGCCCCTGAACTTCATTCCTGGTAAGAGCCCCTATTACCGTAATGGAGAGGATGAAGCCGCTTACAACCTGATCAGTGGTCGGAACTGTGGCGTTTATTATTTTGAACGGACGCTCTCGGGGAGCAACCGTCCACGACCGGGTTAGCATCGCCGCATTCTTTGAAGATCCTGCGTTCGTTCTAACATATATACCAGTACTTCCAGCTCAAGCGGTACTCACAGAGCCAGAAATCGGCCTGGCTATCTGAACATGCGGGAGCTTATGCTGCGTAAGTCTCTTGTCTTAATTCTGGAGAGAAGATGGGGTCTTGCAAACTGGCATGTGGGGCTTCTTCAACAAGAACATCTCGCTGTCGGTGAAACAAGGTTCCGCACGCGTGCTACCATCAACACAGTCCATTGACTCTGTGCTCGCTAGGTTCGGTACGGTGGCAACACTCCTAGATATGATTCCCGTGGCCTCGATCTTGTTCACATTTACAAATACTGGTTCGTCAACGCCATCCACCCCGAAAATTAAGGGTTCATGAGCTAAATCAAGGTCAAAGTCGGCGCGGCACTGTGGGCGGCTGATATCGAGGCGAAAGAGAACGAGATGGCCAAGACCACAGCACCTGGTCTCCAGGAAACCGCCAAAAAGGCCGAGTAGGAGTGCACAGATGTCGGTAAACGGTATTGCCTGATCCGTGGTGCGGCTTCCGACCTTAAGCCGCATACAGCTACCGCTCCATCACACGGCAACCGGGCGGGGGTTCCCAGGAGACAGAGCGGGTAGAGGAGGGGAGTACAACATTTTGACAGCACACGATGCTGCACAACCCACAGCAGCTTCGATGGCTGCGGGCCGTCAGCCCAGGATTTTGGCGTTGAGGGTCTATTGACGGGTTTTGGCAGGCTTAGGTATCTAAAGTAGAGGCTACTGGCTAAGTATTTGGCGCTCAGAGATGGCAATTGGAGTTGGTGAATATCAAATTTTGAAATGCTCAGTGTTCGAGAAATCCCGGAATAGGTCGCCGTTAATTCGAGATGTCTCGACCTGGAGCATCAGGGCATCGCAGCATCGCACGTGTTGTCTTCGAACTTATGAGTGTCTCAGTCTCCCATGCTGTATCAACACCAGACTCTACGGGATCCTGCCGTGGGTCTGGTAAGGCAATTAAGACGAAACGGTTCGACGACTTGTGAGGAGCTTTCTTCCCGCTTTCTGCCCGTTGGCTTCCACCATGAGCAGGCAATCCTTCTTCGCCTGTGGGCCATGCCATGCAGCCGACATATGGATGGAGGTGACACAGACTTGGCCAGGAGAAGCTTGACTGCAACTCCCGGTAACCAAGTGCATTTTCTCCATGAAGGAGAGGCATCCGATCACTCAACTACACGGTAGCTACGTGGTGTGGGGGATAGCCAAGTACCTGCCTAGCTTCGGGCAGACAGACAAGACATTCGGCCCAGCATCTTGGTGCTAGACAGGAACCAGAAACCATGTACGACCGAGAACTGGGATCCTATCTGGTACACGGATGGGTGCATATCACATCTAGCCTGTGGCGCGTGAAAAGCCAACCAACGTTGCGATACACCAACTGGCACGGAAGTTAAACCGGGGGGCAACGTAGCCGATGTATCAGTCCTCCATGACACTTGCACCCCCGAAATCCCCTGGCCTTCGTCGAAACCTTGGTCTGAGCCATATCGCACAGGGAAAATTGGCGGCGAGGGGTAGCTATCGAAGCAGCCGAGATGTCACCGGTGGAATCTCGCCGGAGGGGAAACAGAACCTCTCGACAAGGTAAGATCGTGATTGAAGGTTTCAGAGGAGCTCAAGGCAAATTTGCTGACCGAATAAGGATAGGTGTGTCAAGAGAGCAAGCTCTCATAACTCTCGCCTTGACGCAGTGAGGAGCAAGACGGAAACGTTACGGCACCATGTCTTCCCGAGCAGAGTTCCCCTCCCCTAGGGAACAGGAAAGTACGCCGTCACAAACGAAAGACGGGGAGCTATCCGGAACCCGGCAAAACAAGCACACCAGCTTAACGACGAGAGGCAGGCTACCTATCCGTTGGCCTGGACCGGTCGGGCCTAGATCAAGACTGCTTCTCTCACCTCTGGCCGAAGAGGTGGGCGACGTCGCACAGTGATGTCTTGCCCGCTAGAGCGGCCTACCATGGGACGCCCAAGACTTGCAACGGTCGGGGCCGACACTAGCAAATTGTACCGTGGACCCCCGTGTCGGCCGGGCTGGCCCGCTCCTTCCTCCGCAAGAAGCGGTGACAAGCAACCTGGAAATTTACGACATTCTCAGGCGACATGTATGGGTCCACGAGATTGGTGGTCCAGCTGAGCATGGAACCTTGAGGGCCAAAGCACAGTTCCTATCTCCCGCAATTAAGGCACCATGTCCTGGCTTGGGGATCCGGTCGCTCCTGCTATATTTGCCATATCCTCCTCTCTCACGCGGCCGATCCACGCCTCCATCCTGCGCCTCTTGGTGTCTCATCACTCTTTTCCCGTCCCCAGAGATATCTCCTCTGAGACTAGAGGTCTGGACGTCCTCAACCCTCTTGAGCTGACGGACTGGGTCACTCACTCATTCTACATTCACATTGAATTGTATCCTTTCTTTTAGCTGACACTGGTTATTCGAGCGTTCCAGGCCGAGGAAGCCCAGTGAGGCCCCATTCTCCTGTCTCGGTTTGGGCTTCTTTCTGCTTTCCCCATCTTCCCTCGCGAAGAATTCCAGCATGAGGGTCTCAGGAGCCGCCGCCGGCATGGCATTCGCCATTGTCATCTTCAGTGCCTTGCCGGTAAGCCTTGCAGTTGATAATCGGGGCAATACCTTCTGGGCACGCCTTCGACGATCCATAGGCAAAGCTGCCGACCAAGACGAAGTCCCCCCTTACGACCTGTACCAAGGCGGGCCCCGAGGGCCGCGGGATTACACATATCCACCTTACGGGTATCCGCCGCCGCCTCCTCCCAAGACATCTTCTAGCTTAACCTTAAACTCAACTTCAACCGCGAGCAAAGGTAGGCCTTTCGCACATGAAGTGGTTGCAGACAACGTGCTAACAAAGCTCAAGGATACGGCCCCGCGAACTCTACTGAGTTGTTGAAACCATCCGCAACATCAGTTCCCTTGTCAAGTGAAGAGTCTTCGACTGTGCTCGAGACCTCGGCTACAGAAGCTATTGGGGGCAGCTCTAGCAGTGGATATGCCCTTCCGACCTCGTCCTCTTCGTCGGTAACCTCAACAACAGGGGAGTCGGCAGCGGGCAGTACTATCTCGAGCACTCAAGGGGCCGGAGGCACCTCGACGCCCGCCCAAAACACCGCTTCTTCGAAGAGCAGCTCTACAGTCCAGTCTTCCCCTATACTTTCAAGTTCCGCTGGTACCGCTTTCTCAAACTCATCGGGATTACCACCTGGCGTATCTACCAGCCCTACATTACCATCAACAGCGACAGGAGGCCAAACATCACCAAGTATAACGCTTGCATCGTCTACCAAGCCCACATCTTCACAGAGCACGGGTTCCAAGATATCTACCATCATCCCATCAGCTTCCTCCCAACAAAAATCGACAAGCAGCCCTTTGAGCAGCTCATCCAAACCAAGCACTTTAAATGCCTCAACTTCAGGGATAAGCTCCAGGTCCACCACACCAAGCTCAAGTATATCATTCACAGAAAGCGAGTCCCCTTTACAAGGCAGCACTTCCTCCGAGAGTTCAAGTGGAACATTGGTGCCCACGGCGACACCGTCGAACAGTCCCCTTGTCTCAGGGACCTCGAGCATTCCGGGTCCCAGCAGCGGCACACCCACTGCGATGGGCAATTCCACGCTTCCAGGTACCAGCTCGGTTGGTCTGCCTACGGTCTCGTCACAAGGTCAGCCGACACAAAATACCACGTCAGGCTTCTCAACAGCACACACTGCGTCAAACACACAAAAGGGGACCTCTGTCCCGTCCGAAACCAAGTCATCAGCGGTGTCCACATCACGCTCATATCAAACCACTAGCGCGACAACGTCCTTGGCCAGCGCTATCACGAATAGCACTTATCCCGTGTCTCAATCTTCCAGTGCCAGTGCCGCACAAAGCAGTTCAATCTCGTCGCTAGGGCTGACCAGCGGATTCCCAACTTCCACACCAGAAACGACGTCTGCCTCGTATGGTGCTACCACGGCGCAGCCCACGACCGAGGCGGGATCTACAACGTTACCTGCTTCCACAAGTTCGGAGGCACCGTTTTCAGGCGCCTCGGTAACAAGTGGTACGCTAATAACCAATACTACTAGTGTTCCATCCAGCGAGACTACCGAGGCTTCAGAAACCCCGCCGTCAACAGTGCCTGGGACGTCTTCCCCTTTGGAGACACTGTCTACTTCCCTCACCGGAGGTGTGTCACCAACCAACTCCGCGACAGCTCCGTTTCCTACGACAAACTCTAGCACCGGAGTGACCAAACCTGGTGGTGTTTCCAGCACATTACCCAACTCTATCAGTGGGACTACGGCAATAAATGTGACCTCACCGACGTCCGGTATCTCGGCTGTATCTAATACGCCCGTCAGTACATCAAGCTCCGAGACTGTTGTAACGTCAAATGGGACTACTTTGGCGAGACCGACTGAAAGCTCCACGTCTCCGACTTCCTCAGCGGGTACTCCGCTTAACTCTACCTCGCCAGGCCCAGTTCAGACCAACTCTGCCTCAAGTTCGTTTCTCCCCACGAGTGTCGGTACATCTCAACCAAGCGAGAGTGTCGTTCCATCACCGACGGAATCCTCATCGACACCTTTCCCATTCACAAACAGCACTGGCATTCCCACCGGAACAGGAATCGCCGCCTCTGGTATACTTCCGTCGACTCCACTGCTTTCATCTGGTGTTGTTCCTACTTCAGCGTCCAATTCCACCTCTCCAGCGAGCCAACCGACCAGCGGTATCTCTGCAACAAGCCCTCCAGTAACAGGGTCAAGTGGTTCCTCCCAAAATGCGCCGACAACTCCAGCTTCTGGTGTATCAGGCCCGACCGGCGGAATCACCACCAATGGCGGTTCCAGTGGGGGGCCGACATTCACTGCTCCGTATCCCTTGTCAAATAGCAGCATCTCATTCGCAAGTAGCTCTGCGGGCGCGACCTCGTCACCCAGCAGCTCTGTGCCCATAACAGCTTCATCTGGCCCAGTCTCAGTATCAGGGAGTTCAATTTCTCCCCCATACTCTACAGGAAACACGTCGCTTGTCTCCTCGCCGGTAGGAAGCGGTGTTTCGGAAACCTTACCGGCCACTATCGTACCCCCCTTGTCAACGGGCACGGCATCCCCAATTACGGCTACTCCGCCCGCAAATGTGACGACAGGTGTGAGTTCAGGCACTCAACTCCCAAGCTCTGGAACTGGGGCGTCGTCAGGCACTGTTCTACCTACTAGCTTTCTTTCAGTCCCATATCCAGTCCTGAATACCACCAGCTCCGCTGTTAGCGGTACCGGGTCTCCCCTGACTAGTAGCGGTACTGGCATTGTCTCTCAAGGACAACCATCGCCTCCATTTCCAGGGACCAACTCTACAACGGCTCAAGGAACAGGAACGAGTGTCACATCCCCTACGATGACTAATGCCAGCGGCACACCCTTCCCTCCAACAAATTCCACCACTGGATACCCCACGACCTCCCCTACAAGCTCCACCGCTGAGACGGGAAGCCCAGTCCTTACGAGCACGGGTACCGAGTCCTTTTCCGCGGCTACGACACAACCCTTCTCTAATAGAACAACTTCGCCATCCGAAACTGGCTCCATGACATCGGCGGCTTTGGGAACTGGACCGTCCACTGGAAGTACTCAGACACAGCCCACTAATACCACTTCTGCACCCTACGCAATGTCCAACTCTTCAACAACCCAGTTTCTTCCGACCGGAACTCTCTCCTTCACACCCACTGGACTGAGCACATCCGAACTCCCCAGTTCTCCCTTGCAACCGTCCTCCTTCTCGCTGGGGAACTTGACGTCTTCAACCGGAATGACAGCGAGCCCGTCGGGAACCGAGAGTGTTTCTCCGTCTGGGTCTCTCCCACCGTCAACTACAGGAAACTTTACGGCTCCCATTTCGTCAATGCAGGTTCCAAGTTCGACAGAGGCCCCTTTCCCATTAACCAACGGGTCATCCATCCCTCTGACTACCGGAACACCTGGAACCGCCACAGGTGTGTCTCCATCTGCTGGGACTGGCACTGCCGCGCCGTTCCCCATTTCCAACTCGACTTCCCCGAACGGACCAACAATTGAATCATCTCCATCACCACCCGGAACAGGAATCACCACACCAGTTCCTACTGGGGTTCCGAGTTCTGGTTCCTCTCCATTCGTTAAAGCGAGCAGCACAGTACCCCCAGGAGGTTCGGGTTTCTCCAGTTTGCTCGGCACTACAACCACTCCGCCACAGACCTCATATGAGTCGTCTGGTTCGTCTTCTTTCCCTGTGTCCAACTCGTCACTTGGGGTCCCGACATCCAGTTCCATTGGAACTGCACCACTGTCGACCGCATCGTCTCAAGAGAGTACACCGCCATTCCCACTGTTCAATTCCACGGCATCAACGGGCCCGACTGAACCTGGTCTGCCCACGACTGCCTCAGTTGTAGGGACGGGGGCACCGGTATCTCAAACATCGCAGAGCAGCGCCCCCTTTCCATTACCCAATTCCACGTTCGCCGTTGGACCTACAGGGACCGGGTTACCGACAAGCGGAACTACTGAGGAGGGTCCCATAACAATACAGTCAACTTCAACCAGCGCTAGTCCTCCGTTTCCTTTGTTCAACTCCAGTACGATACCAATTCCGGCCGGGTCTGGAGGCAACACTGGTGTTTCAACCACGGGAACGGGGGTTCAGACATCTGCCCCCTCTGTTACTTCTCTCAATTCGTCAAGCTTTCCATTCATCCCCGGCCAAACAAGCGGTGGGAACTCGTATGTTCCGTACCCCTCTGGAACGGGGTATTCTTCAAGTCTATCATTACACTCCGAAACCACGGCTCCATTTCCGCTTCTCAACTCGACAACAGCCGCTGGACCGACCGGGACAGCAGTCGGAACTAACTCGTTGTCAGGAGCAGGGACTGGATCGTTGCCAACAGGAACTCCAGGGCCAACGCCTTCCGCCACAGTGACCAATATTACATCAACCACACCTGGTAGCGGATCGGAAACACGGACCCCAGCCGCATCGGTAGCTTCAGCTACGGGTGTCTCGGGTTTGCCATCAGTATCTGCAGTATCCTCTGCGCCATTCCCTTTCCCAAACGCAACATCCACTTCCAACATCACTGGAACAGGAAGTTCTCCAATTTCATCCGGGCCGTCTACAACTCAGCTTGTTTCCGCGGAAAGTACCATATTCCCGACCTCCAACGGAACAATTACGACAGAGTCAACTGGTACTGGGCAGCCCATCTCGGCCACTCCTCCGTATCCCACTTCCAACTCATCACTCGCATCAGGAATTACTGGAAGCGGACCTACATCTAGCTTATCTAGTTTTGGGAGTGGGAGTTCCACTGGCAAGCCTTTGACTGGGACCCCCGCCCCATTCCCGTTCACCAACGGATCAGCTACCATCGGTTCAACGGGATCCGGCTCCCCGTTGACAACCTCAGGTACCGGCCCACAGTCTCTGTCAGTGCCACCGGGACCTAAGCAGACGACTCCATACCCCCTTTATAATTCTACCTCATTGCCGGGATCAATTGGCAGCGGGGTGACTCCCACGTCAACGACAGCTGCCTCTTTTCCAGTGTCCAATTCCTCCATTGTCGGCCCCTCTCGAACCGATACACAACCTCCTCAATCATTCAGCACCTTTGCTCCTTTGCCGGTCTCCAACTCTACAACACTTATTGGCACGGCGACCATCTCAAGTACCCCTAACAGTACAACCGAAGTTCTCACAACTCAATCGGCATTGACTACCTCCGCTCCGTATCCGTTTACCAATGCCAGCTCTAGTGGCGGTCCAGCGGCATCTTCAGGGGTCATCACACCTATATTACAAACGTCAGGCGCTATACCCTCAAGCACAGTGCTAAGCAGCATTCCTTTCCCCGGTTCAAACACATCTTTGCAAGTGCCGACAGAAACCGCCACCATCAATACTGTCACCGGGTCCAGCCCTGGAAGTGGAACGGCCATAAGTCTGACCTACCCATCGAGTTCTGCGCCTTACGCTCTTACAAACTCGACTGCTAACGGTCCGATTGGCAGTGCAACAGCTGGGACTTTCTTGACTCCATTCAATTCTGTCACTGTGCCCAGCCCGACATCATCCTTTTCGGCGTCTGCCCCCTTTCCGCTGTCAAACACTTCCGCACCAATTCCGGGCGGCAGTGGTGCTGGGACTGCCCCTTTCTCGTCGGGGTTATCTACCGGCCCTCCTTCGGCCACGGCTCCAGCTTCGGCGCCTTATTTCAGTTCGAACTCCACCGGTCAGGTATACCCTTCATCAGAGGTTACCCCGGTCTCCGAATCTCTACGCTCCTCAGTATCTGCAGGAGCGACGCCCACGAATGGACCAATATCATCGGCACCATACCCAATCTCCAACTCTACGTCTTTGGCTGGACCTACAGGGCCCCCCAACACATCCGGAACCAGTGCTGCGGCACCCATTGGGTCTATTTTGTCAACCGGAGGTTCCTCTCTCACTCGGCCATCAGAAACACCAGTCCCAGTTTCCAACTCAACACGCTCCAACCAGCCGACGTCAGCTTTTCCAACATCGCAGTCAGGAACAGGACCTCAAGGCTCTGGTTCGGTGGTGCCATTTCCTTCAAGCTCTACGGAAAGAATCTCGCCACCGTTTCCCTTCCCAAATTCGACCTCTTCCTCTGGACCTACTGGTGGTACGCCAGGACCGAGCGTCACTGGTATAACCGGATCCAGCAGGTCGGGCACCGGAGTTCCAACCCCGACAACGACCCCCCAAGAGTCGGGCGGACCGACATCGTCTTTCCTGCCAACTGGCATTAGCAGCTTCACCACGGCTAACACCACTGAGACGGAGTCTCCGATTACAACGGCTGGATTCTCGTCCGAGGTTCTGAGCACTGCTTCTGTGACGCCACCATATCCGTGGCCCAACATAACCGGCACTGCCCCCTGGGATACCACCTGCACGGAAGAGCCAACACCGACGCCTGAGACAACTTCTTGCAACACGACAGACATATCTTCAACATACTACACCCCAACAGCAAGTATGATATCTGGTACCGCAGTGACCGGCTTCCCAACATCGTCTTGCAATGAGACTACCTTCCTGACTATGGTGTCATCTCGGTCTTCCTCCAGATGGCAGAACTCAACCTCGGAGGCAGTGAGGAGCTCCGGTGAGAGCCCAACTTATATGGGATTGTTGAGACACATCTAACTTGAGATCTAGGCACGGCCCCTCTCCAAACCACGTTCAGCCCCTTAACGCCGACCGGGATGTCGCGTTCGGGTTATACGGAACTGCCAAAGAGTCCCACGGCAGGCACGGGCAGAGCGTACTCAACATATAACCCCATTGACTCGGGGTCAGGTCCGCTGGACCACCACCACAACCACAGTGACAATGCCATTAATCAGCTGCCGAAGAGAGCGCGTGTGTAATGTGGAGGAGTGGGTAAATGGGAACGTTTGAGGTTCTTTGGAACATATATTTCTTCTCTTTCTCGCAATTTCCTAACGAAAAGTTGGTCCAAGATGTTCGATTTTATTCTGCATCATGATATGTGGCGGAGGGATCTTGACGGGGGGGGGTCATGCCAGTAATAGAGCAGACAACCGGTTTAATTCGTGGTGTCTGCACCGGTGGAATCTGGCTCCTTGTCTGAGTTAGACGTTGGTCTCGATGTCGGCGCGAGCTTAATTGACAAGAGAGTTCTCGTCATTATTTGTGCTGATTATCCAGTACGTCGGCGGCTGTCTCTGTGTACACACGGCGAGTCTAGGCAGAGAGGTATGCACATGTTCTCCTTTCTCATGATGACCCCGTATGGAGAGCAGGACACAAGAACAAGAGGCGTGTGGATGCCGGGGTGGCCAGGAATACCTCGTTAGAAAAACCCTCTCTGCAGACCAGGAACGGTCTCCTGGCCTGTATAAACATCACAGGAAGAGAGTTAATATTTGTTCCGTTCCGATCGGAAGGTGTTTGAGCCGTCACTGAATCCACCCCACCTTTGTGCATGGGTATTTAAGAAAAGAGGCGATAGAGCCAGCCCGGTCTCCGATCACGTCATTTGCGCTAGCCGTTTTTGGGTTCCCCGTCGAAAACAAGCGGCCGGCGGCCGGCCGGCATTTGGCGGGTTTGTAATGGACTTTTTTTTTTCTCGATGAAGATTGAAACACTCTGGGTATGGGGATACGCCACTTGGGGTTCCTACTTGATACGAGGATGTTGGTGTGGTTCTTGTGGGAAGATTTGTTTTTTGGTGTCATTAGCATTTAAGGGGTTTCTAGAGAATGAATGTTCAAGTACCTCATGTATAAAAGGTACTTCCGTACCTCGATCAACATTGTGCCTGACGAAAAAAAAGCAGGGCCATTCCCCGTCAACCTTTTTTCCACGGGGACCACGACCTACATACTGTGGTAGACAAGGGTCTTCCGCGTCCCTCTCCCGGCTGACAGACAGTTTTAAAAAGGAGAAAGCCGGACGGCCGGGAGTGAGGTACATCCCAGACTTCCCAAAGTCCCAGAGTCGAGTAGGTATCCCGTCTCTGGCCCTCCCCCGGTCCCGCGCGCCCCCCGCCGTCCCCGCCATGAAAGGGACAGGTACCGGTTTTCTCTCTCTGCTGAATCTGCTCCGCGAGTCTGGCTGTGTGAGAGCAGCTTAGCTATTACGTGCTTTCGGCCCGCCACACCTCCGTTCCTTATATAAGATGTATAAAAGTCCCTCTCTCTTCCCGATTTCTTGTCCTGATTCACTTTCTCGAGCGGATACCCCCCCAAGTTGTTCATTGTTTTGTCCTGATATTCTGCCTTCCTGACGTAACTTCCGGCCTGTCAGCCCGCTGTCTGAATCTTTAAAACACACCCCTCCCCTTTATTTTGTAGGAACGGGGCCTCGACACCGAAATCGGCGCGAAAAAAACACCACAGACAGACACAATGGCCAATGCTCCCCACGGCGGCGTCCTCAAGGACCTCCTCGCCCGCGACGCGCCCCGGAACGCAGAGCTCTCGGCCGAAGCCGAAACCCTCCCTGCGCTGGTCCTGACGGAGCGCCAGCTGTGCGACCTCGAGCTGCTACTCAATGGCGGCTTCTCGCCCCTTGAAGGTTTGTCTCCTCTCTCTCTTTTGCCCCTGAACTAAGGTCTCGCCGGGGCTTTTCCGCCTTGGTTTTTGTCGCGGTCGCAATGGCGGGGCAGAGACGGCAAGCAACGAAACCCCGCCATCGATAACGATCGCGGGGTTGTTGTTCGCCATTGTCGTGGGAAATGGGCTGGCGCAAAAGGACGTGGCTAACCAATTGGACTCCCCAACCTAGGATTTATGAATGAGAAGGACTACAATGGGTGTGTGACCTTTCCTGGGAATCCAATTGGTGCCACTCGAGCTAATTCTCCGGCTTCACAGCGTGGTCAAGGACAACAGGCTCGCCAGCGGCGTTCTGTTCAGCATGCCCATCACCCTCGACCTCGACCAGCAGACCATCGACGACCTCGGACTAAAGGCCGGAGCGCGCATCACCCTCCGCGATTTCAGAGACGACCGGAACCTCGCCATCCTCACCGTCGAGGACATCTACAAGCCCGACAAGTAGGTGTCCCTGCAAGCAAATAAACGCCAAGCGTTGCGTCATTGCGTGACCGGAGGGGAATATGCCAAGGCTGACACTCGCACCCCTCGATTTAGAGCGCTTGAAGCTAAGGAGGTTTTTGGAGGCGACGAGGAGCATCCCGCGGTGGTCTACCTCTTCAACACTGCCAAGGACTTTTACGTGGGAGGCACCCTGGAGGCCATCAACAGGTTGCAGCACTATGATTTCGTGGATCTCCGATGTAAGTCGCTCGTGACGAGGCACTCACCGGCATGCCTAACTGACCTTCCAGATACGCCCTCGGAGCTCCGACTTCACTTCGACAAGCTTGGCTGGTCCAAGGTCGTCGCTTTCCAGACCCGGAACCCTATGCACCGCGCCCATCGTGAGCTGACGGTCCGCGCCGCCCGATCCCACCATGCAAACGTGCTCATCCACCCCGTCGTTGGCCTGACGAAGCCCGGCGATATCGACCACTTCACCCGCGTTCGGGTGTACAAGGCTCTTCTGCCCCGATACCCCAATGGCATGGCCGTCCTCGGTCTGCTTCCGCTTGCCATGCGTATGGGCGGGCCACGCGAAGCGATCTGGCACGCCATTATTCGCAAGAACCACGGCGCTACGCACTTCATCGTCGGTCGTGACCACGCCGGCCCCGGAAAGAACAGCAAGGGCGTCGACTTCTACGGGCCATATGACGCTCAGTATGCCGTCGAGAAATACCGCGACGAGCTGGGCATCGAGGTCGTCCCCTTCCAGATGATGACATACCTCCCCGACAGCGATGAGTATGCGCCCGTTGACCAGATCCCCAAGGGCGTCCGGACGCTCAACATTTCCGGAACTGAGCTGCGCGCGAGACTGCGCAGCGGCCGCGAGATTCCCGAGTGGTTCTCATACCCAGAAGTTGTCAAGGTCCTGCGGGAATCACACCCTCCGAGGTCCCAGCAGGGCTTCACCATCTTCCTGACTGGATATCAGAACAGCGGCAAGGATGCCATTGCTAGAGCTTTGCAGGTGACGCTAAACCAACAAGGCGGCCGGTCGGTGACTATGCTGTTGGGCGAGACGGTCCGCCATGAATTGTCTTCCGAACTCGGATTCAGCAGGGAGGACAGGGACAAGAACATCGCCCGCATTGCATTTGTTGCTTCCGAACTAACGAGAGCCGGTGCTGCCGTGATTGCGGCCCCCATCGCTCCGTTCGAGAAGGCGCGGCAGCACGCCCGGGAGTTGGTTGAGAAGTATGGCGACTTCTACCTCGTCCATGTGGCGACCTCGCTCGAGTACTGCGAGAAGACAGATAAAAGGGGCATCTATGCCAAGGCTCGTGCCGGAGAGATCAAGGGCTTCACGGGTGTCGATGACCCGTATGAGGCTCCAGTCAAGCCGAACTTGGTCGTCGACGCAGAGAAGCAGTCGGTGCGGTCCATCGTGCACCAGATCGTGTTGCTGCTGGAGAGCCAAGGGCTATTGGACAGGTTCTGATGCATGATGAACAGGAGTTGATTGCCCTCGTATTAGCATTAGCATTGTTTGTGCGGAGTTGGCAGCACAGGAGTAGGAGAGCATGCAAGACACGCGATGCAGGCGTTGGTGTTGCCGTATGCCGGCCGGTTGGACGGGTCAACAGCTAGCGGCAGCTGCCGGGAGGTCGAGGCTCGGCGATGTTGGATGTTGAATCATCTGTAGGTCCGAGGCCACGCCGCCAACTGGCGTGATGTTGTTGAGAGGTGTTGAAAAAGAGAAAAAATAGTGCATACAACAGATAGACCCCAGACTAGGGGCAATAGAAGACGCTAGATGTGACAAACAAACAGGATTCTGGAAAGCGAGGTGCGCTTAGGATTGCGGAAGAGTCATAACGGTCGCGGGAGCTTGTCGTGATTCGGTAGGTTTGCCCTGCTAAAAGGCCCCCAGTCACAGTTCGGTCCCCAGGCCAATGATGGCGCTGATCAAGGCGCTTAATTGCATCCAATCACCATCAGGCGACCCCGACCGGTTCATCATCGACCCAATGCCTGGCTTTCCATTTCCGCTCGGTGGGCGAAACTGCAGTCGTGCATCATGCTCCGTCGAGGTTGTGGTCCGGTGCGACGCCTGGCCAGATATGCCGACGTTTTCGTAGACGATGCACGGCAAATGGGCTCTTGTTGAGGGTTCATTATAACATTCGGGTTCGATGCAATCAAGGGCCGTGTTGGGCGCCTGGAGAGACAGGGCCGGGAAGGCAATGCAACGACGTGGGTTGCGCTGCCGCGAGACACATCACACTGTGGGAATTGCAGGCGGGCAGGCGGGAGGGGCACTGTGGGCGCCCAAGCGGCGTGGGCCTGTTCGTGCCCAAAAGGCTGGGAGCGGTGCCCAAGGCGGGCAGCGGGCAGCGCACAGTGTTTAAGACTCACAGTGTGGCCAGACTGGGCGGGCTGCCGGCGAATCACCTCGCCAGTGCACGTCGAGCAACGACCATCGGGCTCAGCAAATGCGATTGAAGCATTTCTGACAGGAACCCTGATCTTCCTGGGCCGTCACCTCATTACTCTGCTCCCATCAGCCCTGCCGCACCGCCGGCAAAAGTGTTATCAGCGTACTTCCCGGGCAGTGCGAATACAACGGCAAAAGCAGTGGTGTGAGTGGTGTGCGTCGCACAGCGCCTAACTCCAGCACCTTCCCGTACCGCCATCGCGGCCCCCCCAACAGCGCCTCCGACCCCGGTAATCAGAGCCGTAGCCTACCCGATCGCTGGGCGGGCTATCCAAGCCCTGACATGAGCCGTCATGCCGTCCTCACGAGATAAGGACGCCGACGTCGACGACCGCGTCCGCGAGAAGCGCCATCGCCCCAAGTCGGAACGGAAAGACCGAGACCGCGACCGGGAGAAGGAGAGGGACAAGGACAGAGATCGAGAGCGAGAACGAGACCGCGAACGTGACCGAGATCGCGATTACGAGCGAGACAGGGACCGCGAGAAGGATCGCGACAGAGACAGAGACAGAGACCGGGAAAGAGACAGGGAAAGGGATCGGGAACGCGATAGCATCGATCGGGACCGGGACTCGTCGACTTCTCACCGCCACCACCACCGCTCGTCGAGGTCCTCCAAGCTCCGACCGACCGGCAGCGACAACTCCCGCTCCCACCGTCACCACCGAATTAGGGAAATGGAGAAGGAGGATGAACCACAATACCGGGCTGCCGCTTCCAGCTCCATGACGGACCTCGTCCCCGAGCTCAGGAGAGGGTTGGGTAGCGATCGAGGCAGCGTGCCGTACCCAAGCTTTAGCAAGGCCCACAGCAGGGAGGATGTCTCTGCTGGAGCTCGGCGGACGGATCCGCTGACACCAGAAGCTACGGACCTGGGTGGGAGTGAAATGCGGAGGTCCAAGTCGGCCGACTCTCCTGGCGCAACACGGAAGCCATCGCCAACCCGGAAAGAGACAAGGAAAGACGACAGACCACCCTCGCCCCCCGAGACGGACCTCTCAGCACAGAAGAAGAGGCCAGAGGTGGTTCCAGAGAGATCACATACGCCGATCTCAGTTAAGGAGGAAAGAGCAGAGGATGAGAGGCCGGGTTCAAGAGATTCCGATTCACAACTTTCGTCCCGAATATCCAGATCAACATCGAAACAGGGGCCCAAGTCTAAGGTATCCAAGGTCTCTGCGGCCTCTAGCCAGCGTACATTCATCCTCCCAGCGCATATACCGCCCCGTGTTGGCAAGCCGAGGACAACTGCCATGTCCGAGGTGACGGATGCGTCTACAGTTGACTCGGGTGCGACATCGGTCCTCCCCCCGAAGAGGTCTTTCTCAAGCGCCGCCATGCGGCCTCCTCCGCCCCCACCGCCGCCGATGATGATGATGGGGGCCGATTCCTCCCCCGAATCAGCTGCAGACTCATCCTCCCCCAAGACACCGCAAACAATGCCGTATCCACCACCTCCGCCCCCGTTAGTTCACGGCATGGTTCACGGAGAGAAACATCCTATGAGTGGCTCCGACGTACCAACACCGATAGCAACACCTGCACCCGGCGGACCACTACCACCCCCGCCGCCACCTCCACCGCCGATGCCCAACATGCAGGAAGTTCCTCGCGTCGATTATCTCATGCAGAACGGCGGGCTTCCACAACCGGTAACCAGAGCCTTCCTTTCCGTCCTCCCGCGGCAGAACGGCACGCGACCCTCAAACCCTCCCTTGATGGGTGCAGATACGTTGTTTGCCCCCTTCTTCAACCTACTTAATCAGTATTCGACCGTCCTCTCCGGTCATGGTTCCATTGCTGTTGCTACCGGACACCGGACCGTGGCTCGCCGGCTGCTGGACCGGCTCGAGAATGTCTTCTCGAGAGACCTGTCTGCTGAGGGCTGCCCTTGCGTCATGTGCGAGACCAACAACGAAGACAGGAGGGGACTCGGCTGGGGTGAAGTGCTGGAGCAGGTCAGCGGGAGGATAGACCTCCCACAATGGCCGCCCTTCGATCTCGGCTCGCTCAGCAACAAGGCGGCCGAGGATATAGCAGAGATACCAGCACGACCGCCGTCGCCCATCAAGATGGACCCGGATATCGCCGAGGAGTTTAGGGAACATTACCTCCGCCAGACCAAGCGGGTCAAGGCTGCCGTCGATAGGTGGATGGCCAGCTGCGACAGGGCTCCAGCACCACCTAGGGAGGAAGTCGACGACGAGACGCTGACCTTTGCTATCCTCACCAACCTCGATTCAGATGATCGGCCGTACTTCAACGCACTTCTATCTGGTTCCCGAGATCTCCACCCCGCCACCCGAGCCCCAACGCCGTTCCGCAGGCCACGCAACGATTTCCTGGTCAAGACGGGCCTCTCGTTGCAGCGATTATACCGCCTCCCACAAGCGCCTCGCGATGCCGAAACGGCCGTGTATCTAGTCAAGAACCCTGAGATGCATGACCTGCTCCATACTATTACCGAAATCAACCCGTCCGAATGGGAGATCCTGACGTCGGGCCGGTTTGACGGCTTTCTCTGGTCCGGTGTCGAGGATGACCCGCCGCTGTTTGGTACTTCAGCACGAGGCACGCCAGCCAGCGGCATCATCCCGAAGCGCGACATGATGAGCCCGGCCGGCGGCCTCCGGGGTCTCGCTTCCCGCGGCCCTACGCCATTCCGAGGCTCCTTTTCGCGCGGACCGACGCCGGCGAACGGCGGTTCACCTTACTCGCGGGGACCAACCCCGGCTTCATTCGTGAGCGGCGTCTCAGCCGCATCATCATCCTACCCATCCCGCACCGCCGTCTCGCACGACGAGGAGACCGAGATCGCCGTGCTCGCCGAGCTCGAGCGCGAGATCTTCAACGGCATGGAAGCGCTCGAGGATGCCTTTGAGAAGTTGCACGAACAGGCCATGTCGGTGCGTGACGCGCTGCGGAGACGCGGCGCTGCGCTGTCGATGAGCCTGCAGCAGCGCCGGGGTGCGCTGGGCATCTCAGTGCTGCCGCTGAGCGGGTCGAGCGGGATATACGACGCGCCAGCGTGGGCGGACGATGAGAGCACCGACGGAGCGCTGAGCGACTGGGGCGGCGATGAGTTGAGCGAGCTCGCGCCGGACGACTCGGCCAGTCAGATTAGTAGTAATCGGCACCGAAAGGTGAAGCGGAGGAGGGAACGGGCTACGCCGGCGCCTATTGAGGAGGAGGATGAGATGTAGGTGGAGGGTAATGGTGATTGATGGGATGCGTGGAATTGGGATTAGGGTGTTGTTAATCTGGAAGGGAAGGGAAGCATACCAAATCACTGAAAAGTCATATGGCACGGACACGCACAGAGAGAGGAAGAGAGAGACAGTTATTGAGAGACAGAGCGAGCGAGATATCACCGCAGCGGATTGGGAATGGGAGTTTTGTTTTTCTTGTCTGTCTGGGTTTCGGGGCAGGATGGTAGAGCATGGACCAACCAACGTTGTGAAAATGGGAATACTTTTTTTTTGTCTCTATTGCGATGCTCAGGATACCAATTGTATACCACAACAACCTCTCTTCTTCTTGCGAAGGATTCATTCTTCTTTCTCCTTTCTTGAATCCGGATGGATGATTGCGATGTTCTTCTGGGTTTCTTGGGGGTGATATGAGGAGCTATGACAAAGCTGTAAGATTGTTGTTGGTTGTTTACAGCAGAGGGTGAATGAATTTGCTAGATGGGGGGAGAAATGCAAATTTCTGAGGTGTTGATCACTGGGACTCTGGTGATGAGAGATAGCGAGAGGCAGGCTCGGATAACTATTCCGAGATCCGAGCGAGGAGGCCATTCTCGCGTGCGTGTACGGATGTATGAATGGCCGTTTCGTCATGAAACTCTTGATCTATATATTCGCGAAGCTGTGCCGTGTTGGGCTGTTTTGAATGCCCTCGTCGCGAAAGTCTCGCTCCGTTTTATGGTTATTTTTTATTCTCACTCAGTCTAGTTGGTGCCAGCTAGGTGGTCTGGAATATCTACTGGGTCAATTTGGTAGGGAGGAAGGAGTTTTGTGCAATTGTGAGATACTGGATGGGACCTGGTGTTGTTGGTGTTGTTGCTTGGGCATTCAACCCCGCCCCCGCCCTGGTCGCCCGAGTGGTTATCTGCTTGGAGCTGCTGTGAGGTGAGGAGGAGGGGTGTGGTGTGGTGTGGTGTGGGGTGTCACCAATCCTTGCTCCCCCACCTCCCTAGCTGCAAGCGCCGATCACATCGCCGTCGGAGCCGGGGAAGAAGCACATATCTTGGCAGCAGCTGTTTTAACGATTTTGTCTGTTTCTTGCTCATTATTTTAAAAACAGGACTACGTACACGGTTCATCTTGTTTGCAGTCGTGGTACGGTTCCCGCTCGGTTGTGTCGCGACGGACGGGGAGAGGGGTAGGTAGTAGGTACGTAGTTAGGGATGTAAGGTAAGGTAGCTACCCGTTGGTCGTTGTGACCGGTCGGTCACAGTCGGTCGCCGGGAGCAAACAGGAGAGATGCCCCGGATGGAGGAGACGGGGTGTGAGATATTATGCAAGGGCAACAAGCTTTTGCGCAGTGCTGGTGTAAAACAGTGCTGACTGCTGTTGATGATGTTACCCTGTCCTGTCTGCTGCTGCTTGGTCGAAACGGTACCCCTTCTTTTGCTCATGAGCAGTCGAGATCTAACTCACTCATCAGCACCTTGGCGCGTGGACGTGGGTGTCGTCGGTGGCGTCGAGACATTCTGCACGATTGCTGCAAGTGTTTTCTCCCTACGTACTCACTCTCGAAGGGCTATCGGGACATCTGTAGCGAGTAGGCAGGCAAGCATGGCAAAGCGGGTTGATAGCTCTCCCGAACGGGCCAAATTCCCTCATCCCAGGTAGGTACCTTAGTTCCAGTCTGCCATTCAGATCGATCGGTACCGTACCGCTATCGCTTAGGTAGCAACGGCCGCGGCGCAGCGTGCGTTGTAGCAATGCTTTCACTCGCTCAGATAGTTACGCGGGCGCGGGAACAAGGGGGACAAGCACGCAACGGGCGGAAAGCGGAAAGGGTTTTGCGCGCTCGCTATGCTGTTTCCTGAAGAGGTGGCCGGGGTAGCATTCGGACAAGAAGAAGACGCAAACGAGTGACCCAAAGCAGGAGGCACCAGGAGAGATAGCTAGAGGAGAGATGAGAATGTGGGTGTGGCAGCCCAATCACCACCGATAAACTTGCTAAGGCAGGTAAATAACCTGGAAGGTCCCCCGGGTCAGGTCAGGTCAGTAGGTACACTCTCTTATTAGATTGCACCCCCATTTTGATAGTTGGCACCTCACACACTCACACCCGCACTTCCGGCCGTGACTTCCGGGCCATTCAAAGAATTGGGTCGAGGCAAGAGGAAGAGTAGGAGCCAAAAAAACTATCCGGGCCGTGTGTGTGGATGTGTGTCGGCTATCTACCGACTTTGCCCATTTATGCCTTGGAAACCGCCCACCCCCTTCCCGTCGTTCGTTTTCCCGGGTCCTCGCTTCCTCCGGGAAGATAACGGCAAACAACAACAAAAAAGGGCAATCGTGGGAGAGTGAGAGAGAAAGAGAGACGCAAGGATTTCACGCGTCGGACGGGGCCGAAAACTCGTGCGCTCTGGTGCCATTGCCAGGTGCATAGGAAAATAAGGTTTTGGGCCGCTGCGATATACATCACGACCTGCACCGTCTACCTTAGTCCGCAAGTTCGCTCGTTGCGAAGGAGATAAAAAAAAACACGGGCTACGTACGCGCGATAAAGCAATCCCCCGCCATACCGATAGGCCCAGGACTTCACTTCGACATTGCAACCTTGACAATCGGACATTGACTTCTGGCGTCTTCCCAATTTGGACTTCTCGATATCTCACCTGCATCATCACAGATCGGATCGACTCACATCGACTTTCATTGATGGGGTTCTAACCGGCGGGGAATCCGTTTTGGAGAAGGTCGCACAGGTCAGGTCACGATGGGGCTGGACAGGGGGAGACGATTCGGGGTTTGTTGGTTGTGGCTGGCCGTGGTTTTCTTCTCGTCGTCGTCAGTTCTCGCCAAAGTCGAGTACACATACGGCACCGATGCCACGGGAGTCACGCGCGCGCTCGCCTACGACCGGACGCCGGCCCTCTACACGGGCGACTTTGGGGATTGTCTCGGCGGCCAGAGCCTGTTCAACATCACCAAGTTCGACGCGGCGTACTATTCTGACAACCTGACTATTGTGTTTCATCTTGATGGCACTACGAATATCAAGAATGAGTCGCTCATGAGTATGTGGCCCCATGATACCTATGAGATCAGGCTTGCTGACTTTTGCGTCTCCAGTGCATATCTCTGTCGATGCCTGTAGGTTTTGCGGCTTGTTAGCTACGGCAAGATGCTAAGTTCTCTAGATGGCTCGGGCCGTTATGAAGATACGTTTGACCCTTGTTTTCTCAACTTATACAGGTAAGATATGACCTGGGATGTGTACAGACAGGCTTGCTCACAGATCAGTCTCTGCCCCCTAAACGCCAGCGTCCCCGTCACGGCGTGGGCAAAAATCCCCGTGGGACCGGTCCAGATCGGAGGGATCCCGCCCGTCGCCTTCGCCATCCCCGATTTCGAGGGCACCGCCAGGGTGCGCATCTTTGCCAACTCGAGCGAGTCCGAGATTGGGTGTTTCCAGGCCGCCATGAGTAACGGAAACAGTTTTTCTCAGCCCGTGGTTGTCGCTCCCATCCTTGGCACCTTTACGCTCGGTGCGATTATTGCCTCGTTCGTCACAGCCGCGTACGGAGTCAGCATCATCCACATGAGGATGCATTACGCCCATTCTCTCTCTGTTTTTGTGGTATTCGAGACGTTTCAGTCCATCTTTTTCACCGGGGCTCTGTCTGTCAACTGGTATGTGCCTCTTTTAGTTTGCATCAGGGGCCTTGCTGACATATTCAGGCCATCGGTTTGCGTGGCATGGTGGAGCAACTTTGCCTGGTCGGCTGGCATGATGGCTACCCCGTCCATGATCCATTCCGTCAACGCTTTCGCCGGTGTCTCGGGTAACGCCAGTCAGGTCGGCGGCGCTGGCTCTGTGGTGCTCAACACAGCGGGCGGTTTACTCACGCAGATCTACGGCCGGTCGCTGTTGGAGAAGCGGGTGGGAAATGTTGTCAAGCGGGCAGCGTACAACGCCAGCAACCCATTCGATTATACCTGGGCGGGAAGTCCCGTCACACCGGGCATGCCTCTGCCGGGCACTTGGTCAGGCTTCCCAGCTACCCTGGCGGCCGTTGGAATCCCGAAAAGCGATGCATTTCTGATCGGTCTCATATGGGTAATCGTGGTCTTTGGCGTGGTTGCCTTTGCGGTAGCTGCGTTCAAAGCGTCGCTGGAGATATTGGCGCGGCTCAAACTAATCAAGGAGGATAGGCTGGCATACTTCCGAAGCCACTGGATCGGCTACATGGTTCATGCTCTACTCCGGACCTTCTTCGTGGCATTCATTGTCGTCATGACTCTTTCGATGCTCCAGTTTACAATTCGTGCCTCGACAGGCATGGCCGCCGTCACGGCCGTGGTATTCCTCGTCTTCCTACTCGGCGCCGTTACTTTACTTACGATAGCCTGCCGGGCACGAACACGACACGGCAAGTTCGAGATGGGTCCGGACCGCATCGTATTTCACCGCTCTGCACTCCCGGGCGGTCTACCCATCCTCATCCCGGCCTGGTCCAGCACCCTTAAAGAGCGGCAGATCGAGGTCCGACCTTTATTCAGCATATCCTTCCCCAAGATCCGCCATATCAACAACGACGCCAGCCAGCCGACGGTCCATCTCGATCAGGCATACCTGAAGAAGTACGGATGGTTCTCAGCCCGATATCGACGCACGCGGTGGTGGTTTCTGTCGTACTACATCATCTACCTCGTCGGCCGCGCCGGGTTTCTGGGTGCAGGCACTTTGAGTCCGTTTGCCCAGGTCTACGGGTTATTGGTATTCGAGATTTTTGCCTTTGCCATCCTCGTCATCCTCAACCCCTTCGAGGGCGCACGGAACACGGCGCTGGCCGTCTGGATGCTCAGCATCAGCAAGATCGCCAGCACGGGCCTTTCGATTGCATTCCTCCCGGCCTTTAAGGTAGACCGGATCGTGGCGACGGTGATCGGCGTCATCATCATTGTCATCCAGGGGCTCTTGGTGATTGCCGTTCTGATTCTGATCGTGCTGAGCGGGATATCGTCATGGATGTCCCTCACGCGCAACAGGGAAGAGCTCGGCGCTGAGTATCTCGAAGATATCCGCGTCAAGTATTTTGAGAATATGCAGGCCAAGGCGCCTGATACCTACCAACCGCCAAAACCCAAGAGGAGCAGGAAAGGCAAGGAGAAAGACGAAGAAGATGGGACGGGGGGAGGCGAACGGAAGGAACCGTATTTCTCGGTGATATCCGTCCAGCGAGCGCCGAAAATCGAAGACGAGGACGAGGAAGAGGGCGAACAACACGTCGATGACGAGGATGATATAGTCCACGACCTGGAAGGACCGACTGCGCCAACAGCAAATGGACTGGAAGCCGGGAGAGGGGCAACGCGCGTCAGCAGGACGAATAGCGTCAGTTCGCGCCGCAGCGTGAGTACCCTCCCCCGAGGGATACGACAGCACCACCAGCACCGGTCATCGTGGTCGTCGAGGGACTTTGCGCAGCAGCTGGATACTTCCCTGTCGGCGGCGGCGGCGACAGGAACAACAACAACCGATCCGGACTCGTCCATTGCGCAGCGGATCGAAGGGCCCGATAATACTACTACCTCTAATCAAAACTACAGCAGGAGTAATGCGGCCACGCCGGTGAACATGATGATGGCGGACGACCTAGTGCGGAGGGTAAATAGTCGGCAGAGTCTGAGGACTTTGTCGGGGGCCGGCGGCGGCGGCAGGCCGAGTAGTCCGTTTGGAATTGTCGGGACGCCGGGGCTGAATACGCCGAGTCGGGAGACTTTGGCTAGGTATGCGGATGAGAGGAGGGGTCTTACTACGCCGCAGCCTGTTATTCCGGATTTGGAGTGATGAATGTGATATGATCGGTGGGGTGAATGGGGGGGTTGGTTTATGTGGGTATGGGTTATGGGTTATGGGCTATGAACTTTTTTTATTATGGGAAGGGGAAGGGGAAGAGGCGGGAGCGAAAGGGATAAGAGGGTACTACTGATTTGGTATTTGGTATTTGGTCTCTCTCTCTCTCTCTCTCTGTGCATCGAGCGGCATGGACAAGAAGAAGAGACTTACTCTCCCATGACATGATTCCCCACGGACGGCGAACACAGCGATGGATGATGGGGGAGGTAGGGTGGTGGGTGTTCATGGTGTTCGATGGCAGGCGTAAGAACGGGTGGGATGGCATGGGCAATGGGCAAAGGGCAAGGGGAGAGGATAATAGACAGTAACGAGTGCATTCATATGGCGCATGGGAATGGGACTGAGACCGGCAGGGGAGTTATACCTAGCTGCTGGCCTGTGTTACCTAGATCTGGGTTGGTTTCCTGTTGATCTTGCATGTCTGGTAATGTGTATACTTATATTTTTGATGGTACTATATCTGTTTACCCACGAATTTGTCCCGGTTTGTCTCGTGTTGACTTGACATGTGGTGTTCAAGTACTGATCTTGTATATCTCCCGAAGCTGATACGACAAGAAGGCGAGTTTCTCTGAGGTCTGCTTGACTCTTTCATTTTCCAACCGAAAGAGATAAACACCATGATTATTGGCTTTTGTATCTGGGATATCTAGTAATATCTATGGAGATCATCAGCATAATCATCATCGTCAGTATCGTCATCATAACACCGCCAGCGGACAAAAGAAAAAAAAACAAAATTGGGAAGCCGGCTCAACCTCAACCCTCTGTTGGTTTAAGACCCGTACACATGAACATGGGGAAATGGATACGAAGCCTCGGCCCTGAACCTGAGCCAAGAATCTCCTCCCGGACGGCGGGACACATTGCCACGACCTGCTCCTTGGACCACCCCAGCCCCCTAGTCAGGGGTGTCATGGAAATCCCCTCGAGGTGAGCAGCAATAACTGTCTCAACCCGAATATTAGCGTCTCCCTCCGTCGGGGGAGAGGAAGACGAGGCTCTTCTTGAGGAGAGGTCGGTGGTTCGAATATCGACAAATCCAGCCGCGTGGAGCATACGTTCGTGCTCGGCCGTGTCGTGGATCGGATACCCGACGGCGATCATACCCTCATTGACAAGGCGCGACCACGTCCACAGACGAGAATTCGTGTAGACAGGGTCTGTGGCGTCGGCTGGGTCGTCGGGCTCAGGGGTGAGGACGATACGTTCGATCTCGATGCGACCGCCTGGGACGAGATAACTGTTGTTTACTCAACCGATATATTCCCATCTCTCGGTCTCGTCACCGTGTGCGGGAAGAAACTCGAAAGGAGGTAACATACCGGAACGCGTGGTTGATGATCTCTTGACCGGCGAAACACCCAAGTCCGAGATTCACCAGGTCGAATGGACGGCTCCACCGGCCCTTCTGTGTCTTGTCGTTGGGCTGGATCAAGAACCTGCAGTTGGGTGGAACCCAATCCGTGGCGAAAATCGGGGCGACCTCGAGGGCTGTGACATTCGAGAACGGATGTATGTCGGCGAAGGCGATGGCCCACTCGCCACGCCCAGCCGCCACGCGGAGGACGTTGAGAGGCTTGTCGTCTGCGTTTTCACCGCCGTCCATGGCACTCCCTGAACTCAGGACCAGATTGTCTGGCATATGCTGGCTCAGAGCTTTACGGAACAGGTATGCCACCGCCTCCATGTACGCCAGACCCAGCTCGTCGTTTGGGAGTGGGTGAGGGCCGATGGAATATTGTCGGCCATTTTCATGTCTGAAGAGGGTTGTTGGGTCTGGCATCGTGTAGTCCGAAGCCTGTATTCTAGTGAGAATGGGGAGCCATATACAAGCAGACGCCTTACATAGTCCTCATCAGAATCAATGAATTCATCCTCAAAAGGACGAGATGGCGAGTCGGGGTGACCTGTACCCTGAAGCTCGACGCCGTCATCATGGCTATCAGAGACAAGACCGTCTGGAACCTCTTCGTCGGCCTCAGGTTGTGGGTTCTCTGAGCTTGAGGCTCCCGCCATCACGGTCCGGTTGAACATGATAGCTTGCGCTGGACTCGGGACATGGTCTCTGCCATGGGCGACTCGACGCAAGATAGAGTCTTGAGTTGGAAAGGCCGGGACCTAAGACGTGTCCAGCGTCCACCGATCACTTCTCCTCCCACACGGCAACCGCCATCACCGCCACCATCTGCACGGTGACTGCCGACGGCGATGGGACAGACAACGGGATTTTAAAGCCCGAGGACAGGCATTGTCTCATGCCAAACTGTTGTCACAGTATCGACATACCACGGCGGACGGTAGACACGATGTCGGGGCCGATCCAAGGAGGGTAGGATTGGACTGCTTGCCCGTTGGGCAGGCTGGGTGATCTAAGCGAATCATGGCTGGTGGTACTGTCACACTCCGAATCGACCTACGCTTTTCTGGGGGAGGGATTTATGTTTCCGGGTGACATCCCATTGGCCTCGCCAAATGTTTGCTTTTCCCTGCCTATTCTGTGCTGTGTCGGCCCCCGCATCATGTTTGCTGCTGCTGCGCTCGATCATGTGCTCGTACGCAAAGAGACCCTTGGAGTCTGTTGCTGCAGTCTGGGATGTCAACATCAACTGGGGAAGGCTATGGGTGCAGGATCGGAACACTCACTTATGCCCCACAAGGCCAGTGGTGGGAGACATCCAACGTGGCTTGGGAAGTCCACCAATTCAGTGCCATGTAATACGAGAAATTTGCAAGGAAAATCTGCCTCGATTCGCAAATCTTATCTAGCCGGGGGACTTGGTTGTTACCTCGTTGGTTCCTTCCTCGACATGTTTGGAAAGTCGGCGCTAAAGTGAGGTGATAGATCAAGGACCGTTCCTTCTCAAAGCGACGACGAGCATCATCTCAGTTCTCCATCTTCGATGCATGTCTAAAATTGGAAACATACAACAACACTCATGACGACAAGACAGAGACAACGCTCGATCTGCGTCTCGACTCCTAGCCCAGATCTGCCCTACCGGGTCTTGCTTCTCAAGCCAACTGCCAAATCCGCGATCCGGCATGGATTTTCAAGCAAACGAGTGGCTGGTCCGATGTGCACAGTGTACGATCGGAAACGGCGAACCAATCGAGCGGCCCCGGAGTGTCTTTCAACCGCAGCCGGGACCCACTCGCCCCCGAGTGTCCGCCTCAGACGCGCCGGGACTATGCCGAAGTGGGTTCTTGCTGCATCTGTGAGCTCGGGCGGCGATGGTCCACCACGTCTACCGCCATGTACAAGGCGATGATGGAACAATGGCGTCCGGGCGATAAACCGGGCCTGGAGTCACCCCCGGGCCGGGTACTTGATACGTTCCGCTTCGGCTTCGGTGCCGAGGTCCTCAACCCTTGCATACCCGGCCCTGGGGCAAACGGAGTGCGGCTGGTCACCAAAACTGCCCTCACACCGAGGACTGCCAGAGACTCTAATAAGTCTTTACCCATCTGTCCCTCAACCGAGCCATCGAAACGCCCGGCTTGGGCTAGATCGGCTCCATCATCAACGAGCTCCAGGGTTCGTCTCGGGCCGAGCCCTACCACGTGGTCGCTCGCTCACCATGTCTCAGCCTTTACCGCTGGTCCCGATTCTGACAGAGCTTCCTCCACCATAGCCCTCGTGCCCGCTGTTCCACCGCCGGATCAGTAAACCAGTCTGATATCCGCGCGTGCATGTTCGTCGAATTGTGGATGGCAATGCCTTGTGGATATACGGTCTAACATTAAAGGTTTCGTCGGTCCGGACCCATTGACCAAGGGAGAAGAAAAAAGAAGGGACTGTTACATGGACGGCAGATATTGGGGGCATGAGGTTGAGTGATGGAAGAGAAAACTCTGGCAAGAAACTGACTGTGAAGGCAGGCTTGATTAGCCAGCCGTTATTAATACTCAGCTACCCAGACTTGACGCATTCATAATGCCGCAGCTGTGATTCCCTCTCATCACGAGTGGGAAATTGTTCAGGTTTATCACCCGAGGCAGCAAAGGAGGGAGGCGACGACGTCTTATCTCCGACGGCGCTAGTCGTGGTCCCCTTTTGCCGGGTTTCGAACTGCAACCACGGCAGACGTCCCCGGGTCAACTCCCGAGAACCCAGCCATGGGCAAAGTCCATACCCGCTAGATAGCCGGGTGCCGGGGGCCGCAATGGTAAATCTATGTTTCCCGGTAGTTATTGTAGACTCCCGACTCCAGCCCCTCCTCGACCCCACATTTGCTCGGGGACGAGGAAGACGGAGAGGGGAGGGGGAGGGGTACAGCGTCCACTTCACTCAAATGTAGCGTGGTGTAAGCTCTTTGTCATGGCCTTCCCTAGGGGTAGACCAGCTAGCTTATGCTTATCCATTGCTTGGAATCGAACCCTTTTTTCCTCTTCTTAAATACAGGGGAGTGACGACAAGCTAAGATCAGGATCGTACACAACCACCAGTAAATATCAATCCACCATCCCAGAGGTTCCCAGTTTTGGGGGATATACCCAAAGATTTGCAACAGAAAAGAGAACAAGCGGGATTGGTGATTCGTTGTCTCTGCTCCAACCTTCTTCGAGACAACATCGCGAGAGGATACCCTCACCCAGTCCGTCCTTGTTTGACTTGCTCGAACCATTAAAACTTGAGGGCCTACTCTAGTAAGTCAACTCACTCTCTCGGGTATACATATTTCACCTTGTATATACCGGGCAGCCATCTTCCCGTACACCGCCACCTCTTGTCCTGCCCATCTCTCACTCTGACTCGTCCTTACTCATCAAAACACCCAAAACTCATAACTCTCCCATCCAAGCTTCATACTCACAGTCCCTAGACTCTCATAAGACAATATATACCAAAAATACGTATATACAAATCATGGCCTCGCAACAAAAGTCAGGAGGGGACGTCAACGTCCCCGCCCTCCTCGACCTGACCATCGACAACATCACGCCCAACACGATCCGCATCAACTCGCAGTCGTCCAACGCCCGCCTAACCTATCTCATGTCCCGACTCGTCACGCACCTCCACGACTTTGCGCGCGAGACCCGTCTGAGCACCGACGAGTGGATGGCAGCCATCACCTTTTTAATCGGATGCGGCCAGATATCCAACGACGTGCGCAACGTATGTGTCCCTTCTCCCCCCTCCAACAGGGATACTAACCCGCCCAAAAAGGAATTCATCCTCCTCTCCGACGTCCTAGGCCTCTCCCTCCTAGTAGACAACATAAACCACCCCAAACCCGCCCAGGGGACCGAAGGCTCCGTCCTCGGCCCCTTCCACACCCACGACGCGCCCACGCTCCCCAACGGCGCCTGCATGACGGCCGACCCGGAGGGCGAGCCCATGCTGGCGCTGTGCACCGTCAAGGACACGGCGGGCAATCCCATCCCCGGCGTGAAGATCGACATCTGGGAGACCGACAGCTCGGGCCACTACGACGTGCAGCACGCCGACCGCGACGCGCCGAGCGAGCGGTGCGTCATGGTCTCGGACGACGAGGGGAAGTTTTGGTTCCAGGGCCTGAAGCCGGTCAGCTATCCCATTCCGCACGACGGGCCGGTCGGCAAGTTGTTGCAGCTGCTGAAACGGCACTGTTGGCGGCCTGCGCATGTGCATTTCATGTTTGGCAAGGACGGTTGGGATCGGTTGATTACGTATGTTTTCCCCTCTCCTTCTTGGAAGGTGGTGATGGTGGCTGACACTCAAAAAGCGCTCTGTATCTCCGGGGTGATCCATATGAGACGTCCGACGCCGTCTTTGGCGTCAAGCAGAGTCTCATTATTGACCTCGACAGGGTGGACAAGGAGACGGCCGAAAAGTACGGCGTCAAGGAGGGCATCTGGCTGCTCAAGTACGACTTTGTCCTGACCACGCAGGAGGAGACCGAGAAGCTGAAGGATCGGCTGGCCGAGGAGGCCCTGAAGAAGCTCGGGCTGAGCCTCAAGCTCGTCGACCATCTTCCCGTGCCAGATTTGGACTAGGTAGACGGCAGCTAATAATTATCTTTCCTCTATACCCCTTACCGCTTATGTCTAGCTGGGTATGATGTGTTCAGCGGTGCTACCTTTCTTGCTAGATACCAGCTTAATCACGTTTTCTAGGTATCCGGCGGTCCCCCCGTAGCGCTGCACGATCGCGTTAATGTCCGGCACAGCAGATTCCTCGAGAGCAGTCTTCTTCCGGCCGACAATCGCTGTATTCCGCGTGCTAGGGATCCTCAGCATTTCTTGCTCGGCTTCCCAGCCGCAGTCCTTCGTGATCTCAGCGACCCACGCGACCAGCGATGCGTAGCTAGAATCAGCTTTGCTCCTGTCGGCCGGCCGCGGAGCACGGAATCTGCTTCCCGTTAGATCGTGGCTGCAGCAGGGAATCATGATGAAGGGGCAATCAGATATCGTGGCGAGGATCGGCGTCCATGGAGTCAACTCGTCGGCATGATTCGATATGATAAAAGTCCCCTTGGGAAAACGACCATCGTGAACCAGGCGCTCCTCGAAGTCATCACTCCCTGACAGCTCTTCGACACGGGCTCTGCTGACCGGAGGAGGAAGCAAGACGAGCTGCTGCAGAGTCTCACCGCCGGAGCCCATCTTGGTTGAGTACGACGCCCACGACTTGCGCGTCTGGGCATCAAATCCCCACCCAGAATAGCCTTCTCGGTTGAGGATGTAGACCAACAAACCGTTGCCGCACCCGATATCAACGAACCCAGGGAAGGGAACGTCTTTGTACATGTCGGCCCAAAGCTCTATGAGGAAGGCGGCGATGCTCAGATCCTCGAAGACGTGCTTCTCCGGGTCCGTCGACTCGGCCCACGTCTTTATCAGATCCCTTGCGTACTTGTTCTTCAGCGCGGTATACCGATCCTGTACCCGAGCCTGCGGTATCAACACGTCGTGGTGGACTCTCTTCTTGTACCCGGCAACCCGACCCTCTCCATGTTTGTAGATCGCCTTGAGCAAGTGCCAGGCCGTTCTAACGAGCTTGTCTACGGAACGGTCGCCGACATCGAAGAAGAGGTAGGAGATGGATACGGACCCCACCGACTCGGCCGCATTCCACTCATGCAGGAAGGCAATTCCCCGGACAACTGGGTGATAGAATGGCATCTCCGACTGGGAGCCGACGTGCGGGAGATAGACGACGAGGGTCCGCTCGATCCCCTCATCCTGGACATCTTCGCCGGTGCCTCCATATAGTAGACACGTCTGGTCCAAGGGCTTGTCTCTCATCGTGTTTCGGGGGATGAGCTTGCGGATCATGCAGCGCTGGAGCTCGAGACCGCGGAAGGAGGGAATCTCCGGGGCGCTGCCGGGTAGAGCGGACAGGGCGTCGGCGCCTTGCACATCATGTAAAATGTTCGCACGGAACAGCCATGTAGAGTTGATGTTGGGATTCTTTATAAGGTTCAGCATAACACTGTGGTAAATGTCCGGCCCGAAGCTGCACCCGTGGCGAAACAGCGGAACCCAGGTATCCCCAAGCCCGTTGCCACTGTCATCTGGAGTGACGATAGGAGGCGCATCTTCAGCCAGCTGCTCGGGTTCATAGCCCATCTCCAGGCCGCCAGACACGAAGCACTTGGCCGGTGCCCAATGTGGGATCTTATTGTTTGGAAGGCAAACTTGTCGGTGGTGTTGTCCCGCCGCTTTCCGTCCGTCGACCGACCGATCCGCGCTCGGACGAGATCCGACTTGACTAGCGGTCGCTGAAACTCGTGGTCGCGAGATCTGCTGACGATGGTTGACGCGAGGCCTCGAGGGCTGGCGAGAGCCGCCCTGCCACAACGGGGGAGCTGGCTGGACCGAATGGAAAAGTGCGAAACTGCGTGTGGAATTCTAGCCTCACCGGCGAATCGGTGTCCCGCAAACTCAAAATCAGTGTTGTGACGCAAGAGTGCATCCAAGTCATTCAAAGTATCTCGGAGGGATCCCACGGTGTTTCCTCGGCCTGGAATCGCCGACAGTACTTCAAGGGTACCATCCATGTTTTGCCTCTAGCGCTCTGACTGGCGGACTCAGACCCGCAGCCGCATTCGGAACTTGATGCCTTGTGGCCTGACCACAGTCGGTGAATCACAAGAGGCCCCCAAGTCCGTCGCCCCACCACTGTGGCTATTTCCCCTCACTTCTTCTCCTTCCACCTTCTTGACCTTCCATCAACAAAACAACCATCGCCCCGGCTGTTCAACTCTCCTACCCACCAAAAAAGCTTATAAGATCATCAACGCAGCTTTTTTAACCTTCCAAAAACCCACCGATATCCAAACCAACTCAGCACTTCCTAGCGAGACACTACCAAGTCGTCGGTCGCTGCCCTCCCATCCCACCAAACCAACTCGTCTCCCCAGGTCACCCCGAGAAACTCGAGTTTATGTCAATCGAAAATCTCAAGTCCTACGGTATGTGTTTTTTATGAGCTCTAGCAGTTTCGCGAATTGTCATATTTCGCCGGGTTGCGCACTTTTGTCGACCGCAACTGCCCTCGACGGCAGAGATTACCCCTCGATCTCACCACTTCTCGCGCACCTTTATGGCTCGTGACTTGAGTCGTACCGTTTGCATCAAAAACTAACAGTTGATGTCATACAGACCCCTTCGCCGAAGCCGACGACGACTCCGGACAGACCAAACAAACCCAGGAGTATATCCATATACGCATTCAACGTACGTACACCGCCGTGACACCTACCCCTTGGTCGTACGAGATGCTAGCCAAGCGCTGCGTGTCGCTCAAAATCGCGTCGTCGACCACCCACTGACACTCGTACAGAGCGTAATGGACGCAAAACCTTGACTACGGTCCAGGGCATCCCCGCAAAGTTTGACCACAAGAAGATCTTGAAGGTTGTCAAGAAGGACTTCGGTATGTTTTCCTCGCTACTACCAAAAGCTAGCCGCTAACAGCCTCAGCCTGCAATGGCACCATTATCAGCGACACCGAGTCCAAGGGTATGGGCGAGGTGATTCAGCTCCAGGGTGATCAGCGCCTGAAGATTAAAGAATTCCTCACCAACAAGGAGGAGGGCCTCGGTCTCGACGAGAAGACCATCAAGGTTTGTGGTCTCGCTATCTTCATCCATAAACGCAGCTTGCTAACATGGTTCAAGGTCCACGGTTTCTAAACCCGCGACGTCTTGATGTGCTGCCACCTCGCTTGAGCGAGAGAAGCGGCTTCCGGGGCAGTTGCCAGCGGGCCGCGACTTTTGATATCACGCGAGGAAGGATCCTGATGGGTTTAGAGCAGTTCATGCACATCAATACCCGGGTGGAAAGAGGCCTTCCTCTTAGCGATCGTCCCGGCTGTTGGAGGGGTCGATGGCTTTTTTTTTTGCTACTTGGACCGTTCGCTCTGCGTTATTACCACGGATTGAGATGACAAGATGGGAACATCCAAGGCCTGCATGTCTCTCGTTTGGGCTCCGCAGCGCTCACAGTCTTAGCAATGGACACGTACAGTGCAAAGATTTGAAGTGAATTGCAAGTGATTATGACCTCAAACTCCGAACGCTCTCACCCCCCTTGCCCAATTTGGGGTATATATGAAGAAAGAAAAATCCCGCGTCACGATTTTGTAAGAAATCCTACCCAGAACAAATCATAATATCCCTTCGTTGCCATATCCGTAATTTGATATGACGAGGACCAGGCGCACCACTTTCCGCCAGACGAGCCGGACCAGGGCAACAAGCGGTATATCCGGGTAGTCGGACCGGTTCGAGTGCACATGCACCAGCAAGACAACCATGCTGACGAAGCTGGCGATGGAGATGACGTTGATCGAGATGGACGTCTCCTTGCGGATGTTGATCTTGCGCTGGGTTACGTGGTACATGGCTGTTAGGGTCTTTTATGTTCACAATTAGTCAGTAGCTGTTTTTTTTTTGGGGGGGGGGGGGGGGGGGAAGAAATATGGATGGGACCGCGGGGGGGAAAGTATTTTACCATGGAGATGGCTATCCATGCCGGTAGGAGGAGTCTGGGGTCGGCTGAGGCGCCTGTTACCCATAGCGCGCAGGTTGTTAGGTAGGCGTTTGTTGCTGAGATTGCGACTAGGCGGACTAGGGTCGCTTGGGGGGTGTAGTTTAGGAGCCTTTTTTTTTGTGTCAGTGTTTCCGTGGGGGTGTTTTGTTGTTGTGGTTGATGTGTGTTGTGTTGTGTTGTGTTGTGTATATAGCTGTGGGACGTTTCCTCGTGGGGGGATGGTGGTTGATGGGGGTAGGATGGGAGAATGGGTAACGTACCACCGTGACATGAGGCAGTCTGTGAAGAAGAAGGAGAGGTAGCCTGACGCACCGCACTACATTTCGATAATAAGAATGTGAATTAGTTGAGGAAACATTGGGGGGTTGTGTCTAAAGGGCAAAGGGAGTAAGGAGATAGGGGGAGACATACCCATATTGTAGCGAGCAACGTCTCGTATAGACGCAGGCGTGCCTCGGTGGGCATATCCGTGCCATATGGTCCTCCTCCTCCTCCTCCTCCTAGGTCGCAGGCGGAAGCGGTGGTGGTGGGGGGTGTCTCGGTGTTACTACCGGGAGCACCACCACCCTTGACACCGCCGGCGGCACGATCAAACAACAGCAGGTGTAGCATCACCAGCAGACGGAGACCGCTGGGGAGGCCCCACCACACCGCGGGTCCTATCGAGAGGAGTCGGCACACGAAGAGGAGGGGGTGCCATGTCTTGGAGAGGCCGAGGACGACGGCGACGCGGGGCTGGAGGAGCGAGGACGGCGCTGTGATTTTCCCGGGGCGGGAGCCGGCGGTTTCGGGGAGGAACTCATCGGCGTGGCTGTTGCTGCTCAGGCTGTGGTGGTGTTTGCTGTTGCTACGTCGGGAGCTGGAGCCGTTGGCCGGAGGAGGGTTGTGAAGGTTTCCGGTGCTATTGTTGTTGGGATTATCCGCCGTCCGCCGTTGCGCGGGCGTCCTCGCTCGGTTGGACATTTAGTCCGACTTTGTCCATGGATCCATGGAGGTTTGTTTTCTGTCGTTCTCTCTCTTTCTGTCGAGGGATCGTTATCGAAACTGGGTTGGAGGGAGGGGGTGGAAAGGGAGGGGAGGTCGAGTGGACAGTCGAGATGCCAATTGGCTTGATCCGTTGGTGAATCGGCTGGCCACTGCTGCTGAGGGACACTGCCGGCCAAAGGATATATCCAATGCGAATACGGACGGGTCCAGGCTTGCGCTGCGCGGATTTCTTCTTGCCGGTAGATGGGTGGTCGTGTAATAATTCACAGCGACAGAACGAAGTTTGGGGGCGGCGGGTGGCCTCTCTCAATGATCAATCGGCGTCATGTCGCAGTCTCGCCAGGGGGTATCCCCTGGCAGGAATGACGGATTGTTTGCTGTGATTGGCCGCTGCGAGCCGTCGGGTGGGGTTGACAGGCGGCAGACGGGCCTGTCGGGCATTTTCCGAGCCGATTGAACGACTCCAATTTTTTTTATGCTCGTTCCGCGCCCACGGTTCACCATCATCAGATCACGACAGCTCGCCGCGAGGACGAACGAACCGGATCGGCCCACGACGCCCCCCCCTCCGAACGAAGCACCAGACACGCCATGCTCGCTGTCCTCCAGGAGAGCCGGTGACAGATTGTAGGAATAGAGAGGCGGCGGAGCTCGAGTGCGGGACCGTGATAGATCAGCCTCGCCATGGCTTCGTCAAGGATAGGGCTGCGCGGCGTCCGAGGGGCATTGTCAATGGGGACGCCGACGGCAACAATTAGGAGGACAGGCTGGGCTACAAAGCAGATGGCCGGCTGGTCACCATGTTCCGGGGGGTCATCACCGTCGGTGCGGCGGTACGGGTCTGCGCCCCCCAAGTTTAAGACGGTAGACTGGACCCCGCCATCACCAAAGACGCAGATGATGGAAAACCAGGCCAAGATGTCTCTGGACCAGATATCCATCATGCTACCTGGTCAGCTCAGCTCCGCGATCCGCGATCCCCTTTCGTAACTTTTCCGGGACCCGCCTAACCTCTCTCTAACAAACAACAGGAACCCTCATCGCCCCTCCCCTATCACAATACCCCAAGAACCCAATCGCCTTCATAAAGTTCGTCGGACAAGTCTTGTACGTCTGGCTGCGCACCACAGCTTCGGGCGTCGGCATCTCCTGGTCCTCCAAACCTTCCTTCTTCAAGGGCGCCCGCTACAAACTCAACAACGCCGCCGCGCTGCTCGAGGCAAAAGCGCTGCACAGAGCCATGGCCGAGGCCCTCGCGTCGGGCGACAAGAGCACCATCAACCGCGTGTGCACCAAGCTGATGGCGACGCCCATGCTCGCCGCCATCGACGCGCGCCCGCGCACCCGCCGCTTCACGTGGGAGCTGCTCGAGTACGCGCGCTGGCGCAACCCGCGCATCGCGTCGCAGATGCTTGCGCCGGTCGAGCAAGGCCCCCGCGCGCCTCTGCTGCGCCAGATGGTCGTGCGGATTGCGAGCAAGCAGCGGCGGACCGAGGAGGTGCGCGTCAAGGACGGGACGTGGCGTGTTGTGCCTGGGGGAGAAAAAGTCGTGGATGTGGTGGAGAATCTGGTGCTTGTCTCGTTGATCAATCCGAGGACGTGGACGCAGGGCGAGTGGAGGATCTTGGGCACGATTCCGAGTATGACGCCGAAGGATTGGGCGGCCGAGAAGGAGATGGTTGCTATGCTGGAGCGGGAGCAGCTTGGCAGGAGGGGCTAAGTGAGCTGGTTTGAAGAGAGAGAGGTGGAGGGATTAGCCTCGTGTATATGATGGTGTATTTTGTAGACGTTAGAGTGTATAATTCATGGGACGAGCTCTTTCTAGCCTAGATGTGGTCGAATTTGTTGGTAAAACGGCTCTTGGGGAGGTGGGCATCGTTGTTGGCTTGGGAGCCAACTGTGCGAAGGGCGAGGACTTCGCTTTGCACTGGACAAAGATCTACATCCTGGCCTTCCAGGTTGGTAGTAAACATATGATGCCTGCCTTTTAACCCCAATGTAAAGACTTTGCGTTCAAGTATATTGGATCAATGGTTTCTCCTGCTGAGCACCAGTTATGCAGCCCCAGATACCCAGGGGAGGCAATGCTTCCTCACAAAAGACACCCGATATGCTACCACCTCTTCGGCGAGATTTTATAGGATAGGAAGTATTGGTATTGAACTGAGCCCTAGTTTACTTGTAGACAATGATTCAATTTGATCATATATCCTCCTAAATCCTCAAAACAACTAGTCCCCCCTTGAAAAACACACCCTTCGGTATTCATAAGTGCTGGTTTGGTTGGTTCCTGACAATCTTTCCAACCATCCTCCGAGAGACAGGGAGAAACGACTATAGGGAGAGAGAGCGAGGGTATCCAAAACCGGGTCCCAATCCTATTCCACACCAACTCTCATCTCATGAAAACATCCCCAGCAACCGCTTCCAATCCCTTCTCTGACTGGCAGTCGTCTAAAAGAACTTGCCAGCGCCCTTGCCCAAACCAGGCGCTTCATAAGGATACTCAGCATCTTCAGCCTCGGCAGCCTCATCCGCCGCCGAAATGTCCACAGGACGATCGAGTGCATCAAACCGGTGCCCCTTGACCTTGGCCATCCCATACTGAAAACCAAGACGGAGCGCAAGGGCGCCAAAGCCCCAGAGAAGGCCCCCAACCGGCGCAGCAACAAACGCGCCGAACGCAGCCCAGCCCGGGACAAACAGCCCGTCCTCCAGCAGGATGAGCCGACCGGCCTGCGTGGCATCACCATCGTAGTAGACCAAGCCAAACAAGAAGACGGTAAAAATGCCGCCGAGCCCGCCGACAACGACTTCAAACCCGCGCCACCAGTAGCACCGATCCGACAGGCCGATGACAAGCACCGGAATGACGGCGGCCGAGAGCAGATCCGAGATGAGATAGATCTGCAGGATGGACGGCGCGCGGATGGCGACCACCACGACAGGCACAATAATCAGCACGACGCCGGCGCGGATCCACCAGATATTCAGCCGGTTGCGGAAGAAATCATTCGACGCCGTCGACACCATGGCCGACTGAAACGAATCAAACGCGGCCGTGCTGAGCGTCACCGACATGACCAGCACGAAGCCGACGACCCAGGCCGGCAGCTGCTCGAGCAGCGCGAAGAAGGCGACGCTGCCGTCGACCGGGTTGTCGGGGTCCGGGCCGGGGACGAGCCCGGCCCAGACGGCGATCAGGCCGGTCGAGCCGACGAGCGTGATGATCACCAGGATGGCCACGACCGCGACCGTGATGCCCACCCAGAGGTCCTTGTCCGACTTGGAGGCGAACGTGCGCAGCCAGAAGCTTGACTGGGAGGGGTCAGCGGTGGAGGGGATAGAACGGTGAGTACCATACCAGGAAGAAGTCATTCGTGAGAATGGCGATGGGGAGGATGTAGAGGAGTTGCCAGCCGAGAAGACTGCCGTTGAGTAAGCCCGAGGATTCGATTAGGCTGGTGTCGATCTTGGTCTCGACGCCTATCGAGATGGTGGCGATGACGATGAGGCCGACGACCATGGCTCCTTGGACATTGTCGGTGATGAAGGAGATTCTGAATCCTCCCAGCGCTGGGTCACATTGTCAGCAAGTGAACTAGGAAGAATGCTGTGAAAGACGAAGAGATTGCAGGGCCAAAGCTGATCAAAGAGATAGGATTGGAAGCTTGTGGTTGCGATGAAGGAGGTACAGCAGTGTGGTAAAGATAATGACAGAGATTGATACGGAATGGCATGAAATAGTGAATGAATGCGTTGAGAGGGTATGAACATTTCTTGCGGCGACAGATGAACATCTTAAAGAAGTGACGAAACGGTGAGGCTTGTAGTCAGGAAACGTTGAGGCTTGTAGCAAGACAACGGTAGACACGAGGGAAGAATATATGCGACGAATGACAGGTACGACGAAAGGGCATGGGTGAGACGAAAGCGTGAGTGAGACGAGAGGTTGAACAGGACGAAAGAATAGGCGCGATTAGAGGTTCGTGCCAGAACCACGGCGAAAGGGGCTGATAAACACAGGGTAAAGCATTCACAGGCAAATGTGATGACTTGAGGGAAAAACGGCACAGCCGACAAGAGAAGACGCAAAGCAAGCACTCACAGGTATAGATGGTCGTAACGATACACTCGACAATGATGATAGGCAGCGGATCCAAGCCCGTGAGCAGGTTCACAACCTGGCCAATGGCCGACAGCTCCGAGACCATGTACAGAAAGAGGGTCAGAAGTGTCGCGGCACTAAGATAAATAGCCGTCGCAATGCCATATCGCTGTCTCGTCCATTCGGTCAGGACAAAACCTTCGGGGCATTTCCTGCGAATGATGGGACCGAGGGCAGCAAAGATGAACAGCGGAAGGCCGGACGAGAGAGCGTAGACAACAACGCCCTGGACGCCCGTGATGGTGGCCAGCTGGGGATAGGCGAAGAGAATTCCGGATCCGAGGGCTGTGAAGGTTTAGCAGGTCAATAAAAGGGTCATCGGTGAAGGGGGAAGGGGAAGGGGGGTTGATCGGAGCGGCAGCACGTTTCCCACGCAAGCATTAACTTGATCGAGTAATCACGGTACAATCTCAGCTTCGTCTGGGCAGTACTCGCTGGCTCTCCCCTCTTTTTCGTCTCAGTTGACACGAAAAGGGGGTTGGAGCTGACGACGTATGCTTTCGACTAGGCGCCCGTAGTGGAGCCGCAATCCTCCACCTCCTCGAGACGGAAGCAGTCCAAGCCCCGGCGAACCTTTTGTGGGTTCGTCCGGTTGTTGGATGCAAGCTTGCATCAAGAGGAGACGGAGGCTTTGGTGAGCTTTGGGTACGAACCTACGATCTGCCACCCGTGCCTCTATCCCATAGCCCGCTAGAGAGGCCTATGTCCCTGTACTACTCATGGGGAGATATCGGTCGTATCGACGCCGTTTGTCGAAGAAAACGCAGGCTTTTCGGTTGACTGCTACCGCTCTGATCGACGAGGGCGTTCACATGGCAGTGAGCGCCCCCGTTTCCAGGAGCATCTTCTACTCACCAGATGCGATGAAGTTCAGAGCCAGCGGCAGAGCTGCGACAGTGGTTAGCCCTCTTCTTTGGTGTTCGACAAGGGGGGAAGTAATGAGGCAGTTGATGAGCTGCCGTCTTCGCGAAATGCAAATGTGATGTTTCTCTAACCCGTCTGAGTTCTGTTCCCTGAGAGAAACTCTCCCTTGCTCTGGTTTCTCAGGGTCCAGGCGAGCGCTGTTCCGCCCACACTGGAGAGTAGTAGATCTTGTTAGCAAACACACAGCAAAAGGCTTCGTTCGGTTGGTGTTCGTCCGATCGCTGGCGGTCTTCAACACCGCTCCGAAGCCGGCGATAAAAGAAGTTGCGAAATGGTCGGGTTCACTCACAGAAACGCTCCGTACGTGAGGTAGATGATGGCGTTTGACGCCTGGAAGGATGGCTGGCCCATCGCAGCGATAATGCTCAGTAAGATACAGCAGATAAGTCCCTAAAATGTTTGATCGATTGACTTTGCTCAGTGAGCAGATTGAGTCAGCGTCGTGCCTTCCTCTTGGGTTCTCTCTGTCTCCATAGACTTCATTTCGCTTACCTGAAATATGGATATCTCCAAACAGATTTGTTGAGGTTGACGAGTTGCGACGAAAAAAAGACAAGGAAACGTTTGAAGCTGCTTGGAACCCGAGGTGCCAGTCGGCGAGAATTTATTTATTCCCGGTCTTCCCCTCCACCTTCTCCCACTGCACTAACTGCTCACTCAGCACGCCTGCGTTTTGCTAGGCTAGCCAAGCAGCCCTTTCCCTAGCTTCGCGCAAGCTCTTGTTTCCTATTATGTCAGTTTTCTTCAGCTTCTCCTCGGCGAATTACGAAAACGGGAGCAGCTAGTGGTGTGCCGACCCAAGCCAACCGCATTTTTCGCGTGGGGGTAACCCTCCTGTCGTCTTCCACACCGAGCGTGACATAACCACATCGCTCGACATTCCGACATTCGAGGTGCCAGTCCGCTGGGCGGTGGAGTCCAACCCACACAATTGTCAGAATTGACGACTGCCTCTCGTGGGGTTGGGATTCCCTGTTGGAAATGTCCTGCTAAACGTCGTAAGTGCCAAAACCCTGTCACGTGCCTACCTCCTCGAGCTCGAGAACTTCAAGTGATGATCCGGGAGAAGGTGGTTGCGAGAAAGCGCTATTTTAGCACGTTACACAGCACCTCGTGTTTTGTTTGCTGTTTGCTTGTTGGTCTTCCCAATCGCAATTTGTATTTTTCGCGGAGTCCCAGTGGAATTGTGCTGAGGATTGGTTCCTGTGTCCCGTCGTCACACCTGTCGCGATAGTTTGGTCAGCTTCCGAGATAAATGCAGTGCCAGTGGCCTACTTACCTTTTTAATTGTGTTGGGTGTTCTCTCCTGTTCAAATGTCATGTAATCACCCACTGCTGTCCAAATGTTGTCATGAGACTTCAACAAGTCCATTCCACTGCCCTGGCACTATCCATCCCGCCTCGGGATTGGGACGGTGAGAATGCGCGAAGCTCACCGTAAGGTGATCTCAAGCATCTCCGATGTCCCAAACCCTCAGGCCACGTGGATTGCCGAACTACCTGCTACTGTACAAGACCTAGACCCAGATCACTGCCGTCCAATGCATATCCTCCCAGACCATGACCATCTCCCTGTGTCGCCAAGTCGTTGACACACGCCTCTACTGTCCATACCGGGCATTCCCGATCCAGAAGTGCACGCCACCGTTGGGACTGACCCAGGGTTGGATGTTCGGCCAATGGCCAAACCCTTGGGTGGTGCCGCCCTGGGGTGTGCCGACCTGGGGTGTACCGACCTGGTGTGTAGCGACCTGGGGTGTACCGACCTGGTGTGTGCCGAACTGGGGTGTTCCGAAGTTGGCACCCGGAGCGGCGTTGCCTCTGGGTGTGTACTGCCAGGCCGTCTGGTTACCTCTGGGCGTGTACTGCCAGTGGTTGCCCCCGGGGGGCACCGGCCCCGGGCCCCAAATCCGGCTTGGAGCCGGCGTCTGGATTGCGGCCGCAATGTTGAATTGCGATGACTGGATGCGCCGCAGACCGCGAGGCTGGGTGGGAACAACGTCGTTGTAGACCCTCCGCTCTACCTTGAGCGGAAACTGGCCCCAGAAAAGCAAGATCTCCTTTGCCAAGGTTAGTGTCCAAATATAAAACTGGCCGCAGGGTTACTTACCGTGGACTCAATAGCCTCGACCACCGAGCTCGAGTTCTCGTACTCCACAAAGGCATATTTGTAGGGCCCCTGGAAGTGCTCTACGACATTGCAACTGACGATCTTGCCGAAAGTACCGAAGTGCATCCGGACATGGTACTCATTGGCGGTGGCCGGCAGGTTGCCAACCCAGATGGACCGGCGACAAGGGTGGTCCTCCATCCACATCCTAGCCTTCTGGTCCTCGGGGAGCTTGACCTTGCCACCCAGAAGGTCGATGTGGTACCCCGCCGGGGCACTGCCGAGCTGTCGAGCAATCGCGTCAGTACATTGTTTAGAAGAACGGCCGGAATACTCACCATCTTCGCCGCACGGTGCTTGTCAAAGCGGCCGAAGCACACCTTGACCCCGTAGGGAATGCACATCTCCCTGAGCGCCTGCTCCTCCAGGAACGTGACGCTGATCATCGGACCGTATCTTCCCATGACGGCCCTGGCCTCCTCGAGCGAGATAGGCATCTTGTCGCGGCGGTGGACGACAAACCACCCTGAGGCGTTATTAGACACATGTTAGAATTGCAGAGAGGATGGATAGATCAGCAACTTACGGGTGTTGTACGCACGCTCAGTGCGAATTGGTCGACCGAAGAGGATGAAACCCCGCACTCCGTCGATCGCACGAAGGGCATTGTCAACTTGCTATAATTTCGTCAGAATACCATGAACAAGCGATATCTGTTACACAGGAAGAGACTTGCCGTAAAATGGCAAAAGGCGGTAGGCATATAGCTGTGATACCCGTCGCGATACATCTCGACGTCGACCGTTCCAAACGCGGACATCAGCTTAGTGACCTCGGCCTTCAGCTCCATGTCCGAGCGATTTCCCGCAAGACTAGGGCGAATGGTTAGCAATGATCGTAAGGGATAAGATGAGATAAACGTACTTCCCCACGAACACACAAGCGTCAGGATGCCACATCTCCTCCGCATCCCTGGCAGCAACACCAGTCCCCTGGCTCAGATCGAAGCCTTCTGAGCGGTAGTGGACGATGGCGCTCTGCGGCTCCCGGCGAGCCCGCTCCATCGCCTCCATGGGCGGCGTCGTGTTGGTGACGCGGGTGAACCCGCCCAGCCACGAGCTTCGAACCTGGGCCAGCTGCGGCATTGACGCGCTGTTCACCGCGCGTCTCTGGGCGAAGCTGCCCCCCGGGACACCATAATGCATCGCGCCGCGGAGCAGCGCCGGACCCATGGGAGGCCGCGTGGTGGTGAACTGCTGCCCACCCCAGGTGGGAGTAGCAGCCGGGGCAGCCGGGGCAGCCGGGACCACCGGGGCTGCAGCCGGAGCAATGGGAGGACTTTGAGCATCAAAGTCAGCAAAGGCAAGTTCTCTGTTTCAAAGATGAAAGGGGATCAAAGGAAAACTCACGATGGGCCAAACGGGTCCTCAAGCCCGTGAACGCCGGTGACCGGGCCGGCGATTCTCGTCCGAACTTCCGTGGCACGTAGTGTGCGTACCATCGTCGCCGCGGACGACTTAGTGCGCTCGTCAGCGCGCACATAGGTGCCATCCGGGCGTTGGACAAAGGGAGTCCCGACCTCTAGCTCCTTTCCCTTACCCCCGTCCCGCTTGGGAGGCTTGGGCGTCTCCTCGTCGTCGCCGCGGTCGTCCGCGAAGACGTCGCCGGCCGCACCAGACTGCTGCTGTGTGGGTGTGGTCACACCCAGCATGCGCTGTGTCTGGACAGCTTCATATCGACGGGCCGGAGTGCGCTCGTCGCTGGTCTCCGCAGTGTTGGCAATGCCAACGCTGGGGACCGTCGGTCGGCCAGTACCGCCAGGACCACTAGTGTGGTAGTTGGCTGGCAGGTACTGGGTGTAGCTGTTGCCAGTGTCCCTGGGACGGGGGGCACTGACACCGGAGAAGACAGAAGAGGGGCGAGACGGGGCAGGACCAGCATTGCGAGCCTGGTAGTTGGCTGGCATGCGTGGTCTGAAGCTTCCAGCGTTATCAGAGCCGGGACCACTGGCGCTGACATTGGAGAAGGCACTATGACGAGTGCCCATGTGTACACCCTCCAAAAACTGGATAGGCCGATCGAAGGGAGGGGATGGACCGACGTTGGTGCTGCCACGGCCAGCGACATCGGGACCACCAGTGTTGGAGACCGGCTGGCGAGGGCCGTTGTCACCACCTAGATTGGTGGTGCCTCGGCGGAGCTGGCGCTGCGCAGCGGTCTGTCCAACAACGTTGGATAGATCGAAGCGAGGAGGGGGACCCAGATGCGCAGCGATCTGCTGGCGAGTGACCGGGGACGGAGAAGGAGCCTCGCTCGCACGTTGAGCCGCCAGACGAGTGCTGGCCTGCGTAGTGAGACCGCTGACCATGACCATGTCATGGGGAGGATACACGACGGCGGGCTCGGGATCGCCCTCGCTGGGAGGATCGGAATGGGAGGAGGGATTGCGGCTGGATGTGGTAGCAGAGGAAGCTGTTCTACTGCTGCCAGATCCGACATGAGAATGGGCAGGACTGGTGGAGGATTCCTGGGTTGAGCTGGTCTGGTCGCGACGAACGGGGCGAGGTGTCGGATCATCATCGTCATTGACCAAGCTACTCTCGGGGCGGATAGCGGGACGAGGTGTCAGCTCGTTGTCTTCGTCAGAATCACCAGCGCCATCGTAGCTGATGAAATGACGGCGACGGCGGACTGGACCAGAAGTCTGGACCGATACAGAAGCGCCAGGACTGGCGATCAAATGAAACTCGACTGAGGAAGAAACATCGGTATCCTCAGAGGCGTTGTCAAAGTCCTGACGCGAGGATGGAGAGCCTTCGTTGTCAGAATCGTGACGCGATGAATGAGAATCTTGATTGCCGAATTCGTGACGCGCGGAAGAAAGACCTTGATTTCCAGAATCCGGACGCCAGGGAGAAGCACCTTGGTTTCCAGAATCCGTACGCGACGACGGAGATCCTTGATTGCCAGAGTCGCGACGCGAAGCGGGAAAACCTTGATTTCCAGCGTCCAGACGCGACAGAGGAGAAGAGCCTTGAATTCCATACTCAGGACGTGAGGAAGAGAGGCCTTGATCGTCGTGGTCCAGACGCGACGGAGAAGAGCCTTGGAGTTCATATTCGGGACGCGACGAAGAAAAGGCTTGATCGTCAGAGTCTAGACGCGAAGGAGAGGAGCCTTGATTTTCTCCATCGGGTCGCGACGAAGGGGAAGCTTGATTGCCAACGTCGGAACGCTCAGGAAGGGGAACTTGAATCTGGTCTTCTGGAACGGTTAGCACCAGATTTTCTCAGGTTTTCTTCTGTTCCAGTGAAAAACACCAAGTTGAGTAGGACGCTAGAGGAAAAGCGAGAGGGAGAGACAAGCGATTCGTCCGCATAAGGAGAATATAAGGAGAAGAATTCGTCCGAATACGGAGAATATAAGGAGAAGGAGCGAATAAAAACAAAGACGCGATCAGACGATTCACCACGGCAGAAGGACGGTAGCCAGAAATCAGAGACACCAAGAAACCGAAAACGGAGTCTCCACCGTCAGGGATCAGTTTGAGGAGAGATATCTGTTGCTGGCCGACTGGTAGTTACCAGCAAACAAGCTCACGGACACCAAACTCAGCAGAAATTGATTCCGACCGTGAGAATCCGTCTGGAGATAGTGCTCGAGACTGGACGAAGGTCCAAACACCAAACTCAGGGGGAAATTACTAGCGTAGTAGCAAGCAGAAGGAACGAAGGGGGAGATGAGACGATGGCCCTGAAGGCCCTCGTGCATGAGACTGAAGGAATGTCGGTGACCACTTCACCAGGTGGAAATCGACCAAAAGTCCAAACTCAGCACCAAACTGAGCTCCAGTCGAGAAGAATCAAACCGAGAGGGAGTACTGGAACTAATCGACTAGGCTGGCGCCCGTCAATTGCCCGAAAAACAGCCCATACTCAGCAGAATATGATTTCCGACCGTGAGAATCAGTGTGAGAGAGCTGGGGATCACTGATCGACCACCTGGAGAGGCAGACCAGCGTTGACAAACACAAAACGGAGTAGAAACTGACCCGCAACTGGAAGGAACGAAGGGGTAATCAAAACTGAGGACCCTGACGGACGTCGACGGACCGACGATGACGGTCACTCGACCAGCCTGAAGTCGACCATAAATTCCAAACTCAACACCAAATCGAGCTCCGATCGAGAAACAAAAATCAAACTGAGAGATATTTGAGCTAATTAACTGGACTGACGCCCGTAAATAGCCCAAGGAATCCCGTACTCAGCAGAAAATTGATTCCGACCGTGAGAATTTGTTTGGGTGGAGAGTTGTGGGCGAATGATCGACAAGGCAAGCACGGGAATGGCGGTCCAAAACACCAGACGGAGCAGAAACTTGCCACGAATTGGAAGGAGAGAAGGTGATAAGAGAGTAAGAGCTCTGGAGCAGTGTCTGTGACCACTCGGCCAGCCAGAAATCGACCAAGAAGACCAGAGACACCACCAAACTGAGTTCCGACCGAAAAGAATCAAACTGAGAAGAGATATTGGTACCGATCGACTGGACAGATGCCCGTCAATGGCCAGAAAGCCCATACTCAGCAGGAAATTGATTCCGATCGTGGAGAATCATCAGTTTGGGAAGGATTGTGGACAACTGGTCGACCAGGCTGACACTGGTGGAAGTCCAGAACACCACAAACCGAGCAGAGATCGACCACAGAGTGGAAAGAACGTGGCAGAAAGTGAGCCTGGGGACTCTCGAAGCAATTCGGTGATCGTTTGACTAGGCACAAACCGCTCAAGAAGTCCCAAGACACCACGAAACTCAACATCAAATAGATTCCCAGTCGAGGGAAATCAAACTGAGAAGGAGTTGGAACTGTCTACTGGACAGACGCTCGTCAAGAGTCCAAAACCCAATCCTCAAGATTCCCGACCGTGGAGAACCAGTTTGAGAAGAGTTGTAGATAACTGCCCGTCCAATCGGCCAGGTCGACACTGCTGAAAGTCCAAGACACCACAGACTTCATGTGGGCAGGAAATAACAGCCGACCGGAAGGAGAAGATGAGAATAAGGACCGAGAAACAACGTCGGTGGTCGCTTGACCAGCCAAAGAATCGCTTGAGAAGCCCACAAGAACACCAAGCTCAACGCCAAACCGAGCCCCGAGCGGGAAGAATCAAACTAAGAAGTTTTGAGGGCTAGTCGATCGGACTAACGCCCGTCAACAGCCCCAGACCCCGATACTCAGCAGAAGATTGATTCCCGGCGGTGGAACACAAGTTTGAGGAGAGATGGATGACTGATGACGCTCGAGATGGTCGACGAGCCAGCCACTAGGCAAGTCCGAAGACACCAAACCGACCAAAAACCGACAGGCGACTGGAAGAATCGAAGGGAATGAAAATACTGGGAATGTGAACCCCGAGAAACTCTGAGGCGATGTCGGGAATGTGACGGACCGGACAGACACTTGTCGAAAAGTCCGGAGATCTCCAAATTCATTTGGGAATGGCTACTTGGCCGGGATGATAGGTATACAAAACCAGAAAATGGTAAAGAGAAGGACGCAGAGCGGAAGGACATAGGTACCTAGTAAAGAAGGACACACAACGAAAGAATACACAGAAGCACATAAGATATATGAAAAATCAACAGAAAACAATATCCAACCGATACACCAACGTCCGAACCCAAGATGGCGCCACGAAAGTCAAGAAGGTATCCCAACTCAACTCCCGACGCAGCCCGTCCGATAATTAAACGTGAAGAGAGAAAAAAAAAAACTTACCATTCTCACCGCCGGGGACGGCGACGACGACGGTGGCGGCGGGAGAGCCGCCCAGCGCGCCCTTGTCGTCCATCTTCGCCGGGCGCGAAGACGACGACGACGGGACCGGGGAGAACTTGGGTATGTATGAGCTTGCTATACCAGAAAAAAGAGGTTAGCTTTTGTGTTCAGAAGTGAGGAAATATCGTGGGGATATCGTGGGGGTTTTTGAGAAAGCTGGGGTGGATATCGGGATGGGGGATGGGGTCATTTTGGTTGTATTTTGGATGTCCAGATTGGCAAATATCTGAGAGTCCGCGGGAAACTGGGCCTTGTGATGAAGATGGTACAAAGGGAATGAACCGGCAATCCAGAGATTCTCGCGCCGGAAAACTTTCTGGTTGCGATCTTTTTCTGGAGGAGGAGCAGAAGCGTGTAGTGCTGGGAATGGGCAGAGCAGGGCAAGACAGAGCGTAAATACTGACGATTGAAACTGGTCGTGATGGGGGATTTGTGGTGTTGGGAAGATGAGAAGCAGCAGGGGAGAAAAAGAAAGAAGACACCGTGATACCAACAAGGCAGGCAATACAGCAGACGATTGAGGTTCCTCGCGGTCAAGATCGCTGGAACCTCTGATCGCCGGTCTGGAGGATCTCGACTGGGCAGGACAGAAGGGAAATGAACGAACAGATACTGACTATCGCGATCCTTCGCGTCAAACACCGTGGTGTTGAGGAACGCGCGAACGAATCTTTGATTTCGCCAGCGAGGGAGTGGAAGAAGGATCTGGACAGGGAAGAGAGAGGGCAGAAGAAGGCAAGGCTGGATCGTGGTGATGGTGCTGGATTGACTTTTCTGGTGTTGAGAACGCCCAGGAAATCTCGAGGAGAGAGAGAGATACAGAAAGTCCACCGAGAGAAGCAGATTATGTGATTTTGATGGATAGAATGAAGGAGAAGTACTTACAAGCGAGACCTTCGCGATGGAATATCGCGAGTTGTTGTGGCGTTGCTGGTTGAAGAGCCACAGATTGGAACGAGAGAGGAAATCTGTGGTGTTGTGGGAAATAAAGAAGGGAAGAGTTTTCGAGGAGCTCGTGGAGGGCTGGGTATATCGCGAGTCGAAGCCCCTCGCCGGGCACACGGGGCTACGGGGCTACGGAGCTACGAGGCCACGGGGCTTGGCCGGGCATACGGGGCTACGGGAGTTGTGGTGTTACGAGGCTACAAGGCTATGGGGCAGGTGCTCTCGGCGCCGACTATACGGATGGCAGACGGCTAGTTGAAAGTGCCTCCGGAAGCTGGCGGAATGCACGGGAGGGCGGGATGCGACATCCCAGACGGGGGATCGAGAAGCGGTGCATACTTGGGTGGGCGAACATATTATGGACAGCACGTATAAGTGGGCGGCTTGTACTAGGAAATGGGCCTCATACACCATATGGAATGGGCCCGTGCGGTGGTTGTATATACGGCTATGGCTATAGAGTCTCGGGAGCACTCAGATAGGTCTGGAGATAAGCATTTCCTATGGGGCAAGGTATGCTATGGTGGGTTCGACATGCAGCTTGCGACCAACATGGTAATTGTGCTACCTACCTATCTACCACTTTGACTTCTCACCAAGCTATAGAGGGGTGTGAGTGCCATAAACATGATCTGTGCAGCCTGGGCTGTGCCGTTGACCCTGTCTTCCACGGGGGAAAACACAGCACGAGTGCAGAATAGCGCATTCTCGGAACCACGCCAGCGTAGTGAAAGTTTACCCGGATTCGTTGCAAAGACTGCATTATAGTACACAGCCATATCGTAGACCATGGACCTGAGGGAGGACAAATATCGGGATAGCAGATATACAAGATGGACCCGTCGCACTCTGCTTTTTCCACTCTCCAATGTACCAAGTTATGTAAATAGAGGCATATTAAGAATTCAACACCAGTCTCACTGCACATCCTGGGTATCCAGCCCGCCTGCCTGTGCACATGAAATTCGAAGGCCCGTAGGAACCTTGAAGGACAGGACCCGCCCGGTCCTTTGTTTACACTGCCAAGGCCACCTCATCCCAAAGATCTTTCAGACTAAGTGACTCGCAAGGCAGATGATTATCATGCCCGCCGAGCATCGAGAAGGTTGTGCAATTCCAAGCGCGCCTGGGCGGATTTTCAAGCTTCTGGGTATGGGAAACCCGCCTTGATCCGCCGCCGCCATATTTATCACACAGGGAGAGCAAACGTCGACTCGAGGCAGGCACCATCAGATAAACCCATTTTCTCTCAATTTTAGTTCCGTGGGCAAACTTCGCTCGCGTTTGTGGGAGTCATCTGTCACATGGCTACCATCCCGAGAGGAGAGGGTGAATTCTTGTGGGTGGTCACAAAAGGGGGAGGTCCGTGCGTCTAAACAATGCAGCACCATGTTGGCGGTGAACGTGATCACGGTGGCACAATGGTTAATTGATTTAGAGGCTCAGAGCCGGGACTTACAGCATACCTGGGGATGTGTCGTGTGGTGATGCTTCGGGCTAACGAGTCTTGCACCGCTGTAAAGCAAAGTTTTGTGATGTGGTGTGTGCTGGTGCCCACCCTCAGCCTTGCCTCCAATTCAGCCTTTGTACGCCTGCTACCTTGTCTCTGTGTCGTGATCGGAAAGTTTCATACGCAGATGAAGTGAAAACAAAATGGGTTACTAAATAATCTCGGATACGGTTGATCATGTCTTCTAAGAACACTTAAGCTCGTGAGTCCTGGCCTAGTCGGCTTGATGCCCACCTCCTCCTGTTTCCTGCTTAGAAGTGGGAAAGTCTTGACTGAGGAACGTACCAGTTTGCTTAACTCTGTCAAGCTGAGTCTCACCTGGGATAAGCTAGGTACCTAGACTCAAATAGCGCACCACAGGCTTGCGAATAGTTTCCTCCTCGAGATCCGATGCTTCCATATGACAGATACGGCTCGCATAGCCTGGTTTATGGGCAAGTCGCTGCCTCAAGTATCACATGATGTATATGTCAGCTCCTGCTACATTTGCCCGGGTTGGATCACTTCGGCTCGCTCGGCGCTGCTTCTACTTCCCACTCTGGTCACAGATTTAATCTCTGACCGGCCATCTAGTTCTTATCTCTTCTGGTTTCCCCGTTTACGTCCGGAAAAAACGCAGGCTACTGGGTATAGGTATTGCGCTTTTCTGTACAGTCGGATGTTTACGAATTTCATCATGAAGTCGGTATTTCGGGATCTATCCCTCATAGCGTCCCCAAGATCTAGTCACCAGCTAACAGTTCCAAGAACAGGACCAGATTCTAAAATCCCGAAAAATAGGTTTGATATCAAAACTCATGTTTGATCGCAAACTGAAGTCTCTTGAGGTAGGTCTGTCGAAATTGCCTCGGTGGATAGCCCCATTCTCGAATCCGTATACTGTGGTCTGTACTAATTTCTCTACAATACATAGGTGTATACACAGCTCCGTCATCGAGGTCCAATATGCAATTCAATTACAAATCCGAGATCAACTCATACCGACTGTCTAAGACAAACCCGCCTTCCCTCGGGAGGCAATCATTTCAAGGTGTCAGTTGCCGAGCCACATTTCTATTCACACCCTTCGGAACAACGTCAAACCTACCGAGAGGGCGATATCGCCCGCCCTGGAGCATGTATTCTGGTCAGGCTTAGCAATCTGCCAATTTCTGACGCATTCCGCTAACTACTCCAAGTTCTTGCTTAGGCCTTGACTCCAACTTCGTCTAGAGACCTAGCTACCCGGAAGATTTTCTTCAACAGATCCCTCCCTATCAAACGTACCACGTATCTGACACATGGCGGTCGATGTCGGAATCTTCCAAATCCCTCTCAGACTCTGTCTTTAATCTCCGAGCACTATCCACCCACAATATCACAGTAACATAATATATCGCCCCAAAACCCTGTTCTGGGCTCTCCCCTGGGAACCTCACGGCGAGGCTTTAGCTTATATCAGCTACAAAATCTGGTGCGGAACGAGCTACTAGTACAATCGATGGAACTTACCTAGACATCAACCACAGGGTTTACCAATATTACCAAGCACCACAATTTGGAAAAAAAATAGGGGCAGGATGACCAGCTCAGGCTACAGCAGGACAGCAAACCTTGGAAGTAGACAACACTATGAGAAGACATTGGGGATGTCGGATGTGTTAGGCTGGGAAGGAGCACCCTGTGGGATAGCAGGAGCACACGGATCACAACCGCCTGTATTTAGCCAGTCGAGGGCTCACCTCTCTCCTCTTTCACAAGACAAGCATCCTTACCTAGTCTTTCAGATAGGTAGGTAGGTTGGATAACTTCATCAGGTCCCGTTGCGACTCTTTACAGACTGAAGATAGAAGCAAAGGATAGAGTCACCATTATACCTAGCTTTTTTTTTTTTTTTTTTGCAGCAGTGCCTTAGCTTTCTCGCAGTTGAAAAGCAGCCAGAGTGAGCCCGTACAGTAGAGGCAGCAGACAGAATACATAGGCAGGGACAGAAGATGCGGAACTCGAGAACATCCTACCTAAGGTACGTATGGAATCGTATGTCACAACATCAACTAACAAATGGCGGGATCAAGTGTCAGGGTTTCGACTGGCCTGCGGCCCGTAATTACATACCAGGCTACCTCGCTACCCGACATCAAGGGTAGACCAGCAACACCACCTACCAGCCTAGGTCCCTCCCAGCCAACCTAGCCAGACTGGCCCCTTCCTCGCCTTTGCTTGTTATCCGCAGCCGACTCGGTAGCCTGCTTGGGTGCGTCCTTGACATCCGCGTCGCTACCTAGAAGTCCATCCGCGCCTACCTTAACATCAGACATCCCGATACCACAGAAGGAAGGCGTTCGCCACAGCCAAAGCAGGGGGCAGAGTTGACTTCTCTTGTTACCTGCTCGGTGGTGGCTGGGGAAACCAACCCGTCTGGTGTATCGGTTAACACAGTGGGTTCTAGTCATATTTGAACAGTCCCAACGCGCAGGTTTCAACTCCCTGGAGGCTGGAGGGGTGCTAATATTTTTGGTTATTTGGTATCCTGGTTGCTTTGATTGCTACATACTTTTTTTCTTGCTTCTTTTGTTTGTTCTTGTTTTGTTCTTGTCATGTCAACCTAGGTGGTACCCAAGCTCTCCAGCAAGACATGGACCACAGCATAAGCGGGCCGTGCTAAACGACATTTACAATCTCACAAAATAGCCATTCACAACGCCGAAACCCTTAGGCGAGGTATTAAAAGCGTTTTTTTGTTAATTCATATTACAAGATCAGAAATAAGGGTTGAATTATGAGGACGTTGAAGATAAATCCACTCCTCGACATGGCTCGACAAGGCGTGACTTTCCAGCTCCTCGCGACGACATCTCCCACGTCCCTCAGATATCTCTGGCAATTTGAGACCGATACCTCTCTCGACAGGTTAAATTCGAGGGGTATGACTGGCGTGGGGGCCACGCTAGTGGAGTTAGGCTCGCACGGTGTTGGGACGGATATATCGGACGAAAGGCAAGTGGAAGATACAGTGTTGGGAGGAATAGCAGGGGATGCGGAAAGCCATATCACGGAAGAAGTTTGGCAAACCAAATAGGATGTGAAGATACAGGGGACTGTCGATAAAACCGGGTTCGGCATTGGGTCAATTCTCGATTCCACTGAGTACCTATGTACATAGCCAAGGTATCTAGATATGGCTGAAAAGAACCATCACTTCATCGAACAAGGCGCGCGTATAGTCTAATAAACCTGTGTTCGAGTAATAACGAAGAGACCGAACTGATATCCAAGAGATGTAAAGACTGCAGAGACTAATACTTTGAGCAGATGATTCTCCTCTACCAAAGGCAAACAGAATAAAAGCCATCCACATTTAAATAAATCTTCCATCACTCGATTCAAAGGGACGAAACCCCACGCCTTGCCGTCATAGTGAAAAATCATGACAATGGTAGTCTCAAAGATGGTGAGAGACCAGGTTAGATATTGCGCATGTTTGAAGAACATGGCATAAAGCTTAATCGAGGAGAATCAAGCCTCAATGGGCATACCCTACGCCAGAAACTCAAGTGATCCTCACGAGGCACCCAAGGTATACAGGAGACACTGGTATCTTGATAATCTTACATAGAGCATTCCGTATATACATTGGCCAGCTTAATATCTGCCAGGTAGCCCAAGTTTTGCCTCACGTTCATCCATTCCACCCAGTCTTGAATCATACTCCAAGATCTAGGCCCACTCCACCAGAGAAACAGCTATTGACCTCTCCAGGCAATCTTCTGACCCGTTTTGGTCTTCAGCGCACCCTCCTTACTCACCACCGGCGCATCCTCAGCCGACGCCTCGCTCAGATCATTCGTAGCCCATACCCTCTCGATAAACAGCTCATACGGGCCCGTAACCCGGTCCGTCAAGCCAATCCCGATCGACTTGACCTTTTGCCGCAGAATCTCCGTCTGCGGCTCAACTACGAAACCGTGGTTCGTCCGCACAAAGTCGTTCCACCGGATCAGCACCGTCTCCCACTCGCCCGGCTTCTTCGTGAAGAGCCGGTGCTGGTGCAGATCCGTCGGGACGACCGAGTCCGTCTGCACGTTCACAAAATACGCCCGCCCGTCCGACTTGATGCGCAGCGCCAGGTACGAGTACGGATCGATATCCCACAGACTGCGCCCGAACATGGTCGGGCCCCGGTCCTTGGTCCGCCACGCCGCGTAGCCCGTCCTCTTGATCTCGGGGCGGTCCTTGGGTAATTGCGTCGAGATGTTGCCGTGAAAGCGGGCGTACCCGACCGGCTGGTGTGGATTTGGGGGGTGCGAGGATTGCGACTCGGGGGAGACCCAGTCGAGGTTCACCGTCGAGGCGCCGCCAATGTCAATGTCCGACATGATTTTGCAGTCTTTTATCGATTCTCGGTGGTGGAAGTTGAACAGTGGGTAGGGGCCAGAGGGGCCTTTGATGCCCTCCATTTTTATTACTGGACGGAGACCGTGTCAGCATCCCCCGTTACCAGCCACTTCGCCGGACCAGGCGAGACAAATAGACGCAGAGAGTTCATACCGATATCTGATAACCTCTTGAACTCGTCCAAGCTCCGGCCCCAGAAGCCCTTGGCCAGAAGGCTCGGTGTTGGCCGCATCTTGGCGGTTCTGTCGAAGCCGTTTCGCGATTCAATCGTACAGCGCTGGGAAGCGACGGGACCACAAGGATCAATCTCTTTGCTTCATTCTAGTGGGATCCGGCACTCTTTTGAGGCGTGTACGTGCGACACGGGGGTTTTGCTGCTCAGGGTGCTCTTGGTGTTGCGATGTCTGCTCAGACCATTTTCGTTGCACGTCATTCGTGGTCCTCGGTCGCGACAGGGATGTGCTGTGGCGCGTACCCAGCTTGCCAGCCTTATCTTATCGCAACTGGAGGGCAGCTTCACAAATGCACTGTGATGACCAGTGGGATCCGGAAATCGACACATGCATACAGCTGGCATAGACAAGCACCTGACAGCCAAAGATGGATGCAATATTCATATTATTAGCGCTGCTGTCGGAATCGCAACTATGCCAACAATAAATCATTCCCTCATGTGCGTCCCTAGTGCGCAGATCCAACGCTCAAGTCTCGATACCCTGAGAGTGCAACGCACCAGTTCAACTACTCACTTCCTTGCCCCGATCCCATTCCCGTCCTTCCCCAGCCTTTGACCATCGTACATCGTCGACATCTTTCTGATCTCCCTTCTCCCACTTCTTGACCTGCTCCTCCGTGAAACCAGCGGCCCGTAGCTTTTCAGCTCCTTGTTGCCTCCACTTCTGCCGGTCTCTGTACGCTTCTGCCGCTTCTTCCCAGTCCCGCTCATCCGCGTCGGGCTGCACGTCCGACTGCGGATCATAATCGCTAGAAAACCGACTGTCCATAGCTGACGCTCCTTTCCCCGCGCCTCTCCCCCGACGACGAACCGGTGACCGTGGGGCCGGTTCCGGGCCGAAATCGTCGGGCGAAGGTGATGATTTCCGAGAGTTGGGTTCCCCTACGTCCAAGACGTCATCAGAAAGTAGGCGCCCGTGCCTCTTTCGCCTTTGTATATCGCCTTCAATCAAGTCTCTTGTTGACCTTTTGCTGCGCCGTCCGTCGCGACGGCTGGCGTCATATCCGTTTCGGTTGTCATCGTCTAGAGGGGATCGATCACGGTGTCGTCGAGGACGGGATGCCGGCGACATGGATCTGTTTCTATCCTTCCCATCTTGCCGACTTCGCCGATCTCGGTCGTCCCGTCCGGAGACTCGCTTGCTCCGGGTCTCGTCATCCCTCCCTGAACGTCTATCCTCCGGCTGTCGCTCGCCTGTTTTGTTTGCGGATCGCTCACCGCCGCCGTCGTCGCCACGTTTCCGTTTACCGCCCAAGAGGATGGACGATATATCGCCAAGCTGGCGCTTCCTGATATCGTCGGCGCTAGGATTCAGCTTTCGCCGCTTTCTCGCCTCGGCCTCTGTCAGGTCATCCAAGCGAGCCTGGGCTTCGGCGCTCTCCTTGGCCAGCAGCGCGGCATTGTGGCTCGTCGTCTCCTTGATGATTCGGCCCAGAAATCGCACGTTTGGTTTCGCTTTATTTGCAGGCCTTGTCGCTGCCGTTAGTCCCTGGGTCTGTCGCTATTCTCGAGCCGAGGGTCGGGGACGGACGTACTTTGCAGAGCGAAAGGCTTCGAGTCCCATCGACGAGTACTTGATCGAGGCGTCGCTCGCTTCTTTTGCCAAGAGGTCGGCGACATAGTCGTCGGTTAGAATGGTATCGTTAGACATGATGCGCCTTCCGTTTTCCAAAACAAAGGCAATAACTGAAGGAAAGCGATGTTGGACGCAAAGCTAAAGAAAATTTACGGGATTAGGTTGGCGACGCGCCGCAAACCTGGTGGTCGTCACGTTTCAGGGCGGGCGGCGCGGGAGAGCGCTTATCGATTACGCAGCGACAAGTCGGGCATCCTTGTAAGGCGGGGGAGCTTTCCGGCGGGAGGACTGAGGTTGGGAAGCTGCCACTCTGCCAGCTCCGCGGCTAATGCTGATTCAGACAGAATGACGAGGCTTCGAGCCCGACTTATGAGCTTCGAAGCAAAACACCAAGCCAAAATGCTTCATCGGGCTCCAATCCTGCGCTCATGATTTTCCACTGGCGCTCGGGTCTCTTAGGATGACCGCCGAACACTTCTTTCAAAGCCACCCCACGAATTACTCAAGGCTCTATTAATCCAATTCAAAGCACAAGCAGAATTAACTCTGAAGCGAATAAGATAATATTCTCTGAGAGCGGGCCACCGCATCCGGCGTTCTCACAGCGTTTTTGAGCCTGTCTTTGTGCAACTGTCGATGATAACTGGTGGTGGGCCGCAGGGGACCGCACGGCCCGGAGAAAAGGTCGCGGTGCCCCTCCAGCGCAGCGCCAGCACGGACCAGACACAGCGAGAGCAGCACCCGCCACAACCTACGGATTAACTTATCGCTAAATCTCCAATGCGGCGGGCTCGACTGGCAACCTCGTGGAACCCAAGATGGACGCCCTGCAGGGGAAAGTCGAGTCAATTGACAGCGAGATCCGCGACATAGGCGGTACCCTACGCAATTATCTCGAGACGGGCGCGACGGCGGCGCGCAAGGTGAAGCCCCCCGGAACCAAGGCTGCTCGCGACCTGCTGCTACACCTCCTCGGCCGCCTCGAACAGGTCTCGACCGACCTCGGCGGCGTCTCGTCCTCGCTCTCCCCGTCCCTCCACGGCCCCGACACCCCCGTCTCCCACGGCTCTCCTCTACCGCGACCCCAAGATGTCTCGCCTGAGCTTCCCACAAATCAACAGCCTGCGCCTCTCCCGGCGCCCGAATCCGAATCCGAGTCGTCGTCAGCAGCCGCCGATTTGCCAACCCCCAGCACAGCCGGTGCTCCTCCCGCGACAACACAGCAGCTCCAGCTGGTATCCCGGCCGCTCTCCCATACACCGCCGAGTGGTGGTCTCCCTCTGGGGACGCTCGGCGCTGCTCGTCTGCCCGATCCGGTCCTAAGCGACCACGCATCGCCGCTGTTCAGCTGCACCTACAGGGACGTTAACGTGCTCAACGAGTACTTCTTTGAAGAATGCTCGCGTCATCCCATTGTCCAGGACCGCGGCTATTTCAAGCTGCAGGTCCACGACCTCCCCGTCCTGAGGGTAGAGAAGATGGACCGGCCGACCAAGGATCACGTCACGTCCTTCTGCTACAAGGCCGATTCAAAGGGCATGATCAAGGTCGACACGGGGAAGCGGGTCAGATTCAGTGCGCCGCGGCTCCCCTTCCCCAGGACGGCCAAGTCCAGCTGGTCCTTCGAAGAACAGCGAGACCTGTGGAACTCGTCTGCCTTGAATCCGCCCCAGGGAACCCGGCCATATATCATCGGTAACCCTCTATTTGAAGACGCCGAGCTTTCTCCCGGCGAGAAGCTGAGGCAGCGAGGACGTGGGCCTCTAGAAGGAATCAATACTCAATATGTCTACTTCAACCTGACAGGGAAGACCATCACAACCATGCACAGGGAAGATGCGCACGTTCGATCCGAGAACCTGCTCCGGTCTGGAGAGAACAAGTTCTGGTGCTTTGTCAAGCCAACTTCGACGGCCAGAATGGAGGAAATGCTGCGGATCGCATATCCTTCGATGCGGAACTGTTCGCAGGCGGTCCGCCATCTGAGCCTGCACATCCCTCCAGCTCGACTGGACGAATGGGGCGTCGAGTATACGCTCGACTACTGCGTCCCCGGGCAGGCGATAGTGACGGAGCCGGGGACATACCACCAAGTCCTGAATCTGGGGCCAAACTATGCCGTGGCCATCAATGTCGAGTATCTGTCCTCGCCGGATCAGCCCGTGAACTATACATTTTGCGATGATAATTGTCCCGACAAGTTCGCCATGACGGCCGACGATTTCAAAATATGGCCGAAGCCGCCACTGGATGCTCCTGGGAGTGCAAGCCGTGCCGAATCACCGCCGCCAACGCGCCGTCCTTCCAAAATGGCCATGGTATCGAAGCCTGCAGTGAAACAAAGAGAAAAGCGGCCGCGGCATCAGCCCACAAGGCCTATCAGAGAGACTCCCGTACCGCTCCCGGAGCATATACGACTAAAGGAGAAGCAGCCGGTCAGGGAAGGAGCCAAGCCGCAAGCCCAGCAAGCCCAGCAGGCCCAGCAGACCCGGGAGCAAGCCCAGCAAGCCCAGCAAGCTCAGCAAGCTCAGGAAGCTCAGGAAGCTCAGGAAGCTCAGCAGCAGGCCCAGCAGCAAGCCCGGGAGCAGGCCCAGCAGGCCCAACAGCAAGTCCAGCAACAAGTCCAACAAGTCCAACAAGTCCAACAAGTCCAACAAGTCCAACAAGTCCAACAAGTCCAACAAGTCCAACAAGTCCAACAAGTCCAACAGCAACCTCAGGCGCAAACAGGATTCGTTTCAAAGCCGGTTTCCCCGTCTCCGGATGAAGTATCCAGGCCCACGTTGCAATCCCCGGCCGAGCCAGTAGCCCTACTCGCACCACCCATACCTGAAAAGCCAGCGTCCCCTGAACTCCAAAGCGGAAGCACGTCTTCCCTCCAAGCCCCTATGCTCACAGCCGAAGTACCCCAGATGCTTCCAAGCAACCAAGAACCCGAATTACCACCCAAAGAGCGGATACCGGATGTTGCCGCCTGGCTAGCGAAAGAACAGACGCGAGACCCCAGTCTATGTACACAGCCGGCGGAGACCATGGAATCAGAGCCGCAGCATACTCAGGCTCTTCCCCAGCAGAGCAATGACCGGCCCTCAATGCCTGCGCCTAGCCCGCAAGCGGCACCTCTTCTTGGCTTCAACTCGTCGACACCTCCTCTCGCGTTGAACTCACTGGGGCCACTTGGAGTGAATTCGCCGGCACTTCTTGTCCTGAATTCGCCAGTACCACTTAGACAAAACTCATCGTCAGCATTCCAAATAGCACCTACGCCGAGACATGCTGGACCGGTAAACCCTTTCTCCGCGCCGCGCAATGGCGGTTCTGTCAACCCGCTACCGGTGATGCGCGCTCCAATATACACACCCGAGAGTTTTGCACCATTGGATCCTCTGCCAGCGCCTACCCCTTTGCCAGCGCCCACCCCACTTGCAAACCCGATTCTGCCATCGCCAGTCCGAAGTCCCAGCGAGCATCACGTGGCAACTTTTGGCCCGCCGATTCCGATGCCTCAGATGACCCCCGTTCCGCCTCACGAGGTTAACCTTCAAGCCGAGGAAGCTGCCGAGGCTCTCGCTTTGATGTCCAGCACACCGGCCCCTCGATCTCCTCCTAACAAGAAGAGACCTGCCGCACCGGCTGCCAAGAAAGCTCCAAAAAGACAAAAGATCGAACCGCCACCTCCACAACCGTTATACGACTCCCCGGCTACCGCAATCCTCAAAAGGCTTACGACTCTCGTCCAAAGCACCGAGCTCCGTAGAGTCTCTTCCGTGGCTTCAGCTGCAAGCCAGTTGTCGGAAAAGACGGCGTTCCATCGCCTAGACGATATGGTGAAAGGGTGGAGGGGAGTCCTATGGGCGTTGCCAGAGGTGTCGACGTTTGAACTGATCAACAGGGTTGATGAGATGGCGCTTAATGCACCAATTCATATCTATCTCCGTCGGTTAAGTAAGGTCATGTTGGCAGACCTCGCGGTGGTGGTTGGTGACGAAGAGGAGGCGCGCCAGAGGAGTTATATTGCCAACACCAATGTGCTTCTCGAGAAGTTGCAGTGGAGTCAGAACGATCTCCCCAAGTTGCAAGATTACATTCGCGAGGGAAAGTGTTGGAAAACCATTTGCAACCATAATGACGGGCTGCTATGCGTGCTGCCGCCGGACCCGGGCATTTTGGACTTGGCTATGTTCCATGACGAAGTGGCCCGGTTCCATCAGCAGCTCAACACCAAGCTCATGCGCAGTCTCGGGCGGATGGGCAAGGCTCTCCAGCAGGCCATCTGCAACGTCCGGGAGCCGCCTGAATTCGTCTGGGAGGATTTCGACACGAGCCAGCTCAGCGCGGCCGAAATAGAACCGCTCCTGCTACAACACGTCACCATAGCCAAGAAGCACCATTATAACCCGCAGCCTACCGTCTGGCCATGTCCGCCCGGCTGGCGCGGGACCATCTGGCCGACGGATCCCCTGGCTGTTGCTCCGGGGGAGCGGCACTGTGGCATGTGCAAGCGGAAGGCCAACTGCCAGTGCGCGCGGAAGCAAATACCAGAGATACCCAAGGTGGAGATCGGCGGGCCCCGGGGCGAGGGTGTGCGGTCCGTAGGCAAGCAACCGGCCGGGAAAATCCTCGGGGAGCTGCTGGGCGAGGTGACGCCGGTGGGAAGCCACCCGGGCGAGTGGACGTATCTGTTCCGGCGGCCGGACATGGACAACGCGGCGGTGGCCGAGATTTATCCCGGGCGGCGCGGAAACTGGGTGCGGAAGGTGCACCACAGCGATTCTCCGTCGGCCGAGCTCCGGCCGGTCAAGATTATGGGCCGCTGGCGGGCCATGTTGTTGACGCTGCGGGAGATTGAGGACGGCGAGGAGATTACCATGGACCGCGGCAAGGACTGTCTGAGTTATGCGTCTGATAATACCCCTGGGCAGTGATTTTTTTTCTCGTCGTTATTCAAAGCGATGCGTTGGGATGATTAGATGGTGATAGCGATGATGACGGAGGGAGGGAGGGATATAGGCGTGTGGTGCGTGGGTGGATGGTTTTGGACGGACGATGGGGTTTTCCGGTGTTTCGAGATAAAGGTGAAAGGTGAAAGGTGTGTGTGCTTGTACTCGTATTCTCTCTGTGGTGCACAGTTTTTTTGGTGTTTGTTTGAGACGGACGAGTTTTCTTCGTCGGAAGAGCGTTTCTGGAGTTTTGGGCGAGAGGGGGGGTCTTGTGTTCTTTTTTTTCCTTGGAGATGGGAATCGGGCCAAAGGAAGGGAGGGAGAGAGAGGTTTCTTCGAGGTTCGAGGCTCCCACAGGACTCGATCGCCAGGTAGTTAAAGTAAGTAGTAGGGATGGATGGATGGGTGGGAGCGTGATTTGGTGGGGGGAGGGGTCTCCATCCAGGGTTCTCTGGCCGTCCGTCCGTCCGTCTGTCTCCGTTGAAGAAATCATGTAGTGTATAAGTAGACATCAGATGGTCTTGTTTTCTCTCTCTCTCTCTCTCTCTCTCTTGAAAAAGGTAAACCTGAAGCACGCCCCGAGTGCTTGGCACGCGTGGTCTGGACAAGTTCCTCTTCCGGAGACGCAGCTGGGAAACGCCATGACAACTTCCCTTCTCGCATACCGATCGGCGCTGGTTCTGGACTTCTGGCTAGGTTCGTTCTCTCTCTCTCTCTCTCTCTCTGTAGTGAATATTGGGTGATGATGGCCTGGGCCCTGGGTAGGTAATAAGAAGGGATTAATGAGTCGGCCTTTGTTCTCTTGTCCTCTCTGCTGGCGCTCGTGGTGATGAGTGGTGTGGTGGATGTGTTTTGTCCTCCGCTGCCTGGTCGTAGTGGTGAATGGTGAGTGGTGGATGTGATTGTATTGTGTGCTGTGCTGTGCGATGTGGTGTAGGGAAGATGTTTCCGGGTGTTTCGGGTGGGGATGTCTCTCTGGTTGAAGGGTGCCTATGTAGGTAGGTAGGTAGGTATTTATAGCCTGCGACCGCCACCCACTCAGCATACCAACCTTATTTACCGGAGAGGGGAGGGGCAACCTCGATACCTGGTATTTTGTACAGTGCGTACGTTGCCTGAGGACTGAAGAGATGGCGTATGTGTGTTTTAACACTATTTGGATTTTAGTGGGGGAATGGGAGAGCGGTGTGGGATGATTGTACAAGTACGTTATGTCATGTTGAGTCTTTTTTCGTAAATACATACATACGGCTTTAATGTTGTTTGGGAGAGAGTTGGGACGGTTTGGTCACGAAACTTTCGGATTTCGATTGGGGGAGGATCTGTCCTTGTCGGGAGGAGCTTTATTCCTTCTATGTTCTACCGATATTCGTTTGAGTCGTTCACTCACTCGTGGGTTGGCAGGCTTGAGATCCATCGTTATGTATGTATAGACCTAAACGAAGGATGGTGGGGGGAGGGGAGTTGTGGATAGGTAGATAGGTACTTGTACCTTGGTATTCACATGGCGCAGGGCTTTGGTGTTACGTAGGTAGTTGCGTCAGGTACCGCGATTGCAGTTCTTTTTTCTCTCATGACAGACAAGGCCGGGCTCTACTATGAGAGATCAGAACCCACGACACTCAGGAAATGTGGGGCGGGGTGGTTGTAGTTAGTTGTAGTTCTAATGAAGCACAGTCTACGCATTCACACGAGGAGGAAGGAGCTGGCGCCCCATCTTCATGGGGGCTGACAAGATCTAGCTCTTCTTCTGCGGTATAAGATCACTGTATAAATTCTTTTTTCCAAGAACGAGAGGAAGCATTTGGTCTTTGGGTGGACTACATAATCCGGGACAGAAAGAAAGAGAGCAAGTAACAAGTTGAGAGATACTTGTACTTGGTGAGACGAGGACAGCGATTATAAGAATGGAAAATGATACAAGGAACAGAAATCTGGGCGGAGGGGAACGGAGGGGAACGGAGGGATAGGAGTGGATTTGTATTTATAGCTACATGAAATTAGCGTCATGAAGAGGAAGAGAAAATGTATTACCTAGCCCATGAAGGAGAAAATAGTATTTATTAGACAACTAGCCGCCGGAAATTGAAACCCGTTTGACAGGGAAAGATGAGACAAAATATACAAGAACATACAAAGAATGGGTATCTAGCGTCATGCTTCTAAGGTACTAAGCGTCCCTCTCACCCGCCCCAAAGCGTATATGTATATATCGAGTCGGAAGTACCTATTGTGGGAATCTGCGTTCTCTGCAGGGAATAGATTGTGTGTCAATTGTCTGCAAGTAAACAAAGAGTCTAAGATGTCTTGCACACACCAGCATCACTGGCGGCCTTTACCGGTCAGGGTGCCCGAATCGCCACACCTATGAGAAACAACAAAGAAAGAGAATAGTAACATCCAATCAAGAGACTGCGCTGAGCCACTACCACCATCGGGATGTATTATAGACGTAAATAGAACTGATGCCCTCGGAGGAGGGAGGAGGGGAAATAAGACGCCGTATCAGTAAATCCATCCGAGGAACTTAAGAGGGAAAAAAAACCCTGGGAGGGAAAGAAAACACGATGAGAGAGTTTGTGGGGCTTCTAGAAAATTCGAGGAGAATTACGGCGATAGAAGTATTAGTCTGGGGAAGAACAGCACAGAACTAAAGTCCAGTCAGCATGGATTAGACTTCTACATGTACCTATCTAGAACTAACCGATGATATGACAGGTCTCTGTCTAACTGGCCGGCAAGAAGACACTGATGAGTTATCACCAGGGATTAACTACCCACATAAAGACCGAGGTATAATGAAACCGATAAGAATAATTGGGGTGAGAAACGTAATGAAATCCCAATACTCATACAAAAACCAATGACCTATTGTAAAGCAACCACAACGAGAATCAATCTGATAGATAACATGAGACCCGGAGAAAAGACCAGTTCCAAAATGGAACTTCAAAGAAGATAATTATTATTCTTATACCGTAGAGAGCCACTGCAACAACACGCCAAACAGAATATCATCAACAGCCAAAAGTGCCAACGCCAAATCCAGCGCTCGCCCCAGACATCTGCTGCTCCTTTTCCGCCGCACTGGCAATCGGCACAGGAATAGCAAGTATACCCGTAGCAGCAGCAGCTGCAGCAGCAGCCGACACACCAACGTGACCACCAGTAACGCCGCGCACAAACCTCAGAGAAGGAGACCGAACCCTCGCCGTCAGCCGCGCCCGCTTCATGTATACAACCTCGGACTCATCCTCTGTGGCGCTGGAACCGTCATCTGACTCCAGGTCCGGCTGGGAATGGAGTCGCCAGCAGGCCCCTTGACCCTGACCAAGACGGCCATCACCGTTGTCATTGACGACGACGCCGAGAGCAGGCTTGATGCTCGGGATAGTGGTCACGGTGCAGGCGGAGGAAGAAGAAAAAGACGACGAGGAGGCGGAGGAGGACGACGCAGCAGAGGAATGATAGCACGGCTCTTTTGCGTTGCTGAAAGCGGTCCTGTTATCCTGACTTTGTCGAGAGGATACAGAAAAATAGGAGGACTTGGGCTGCGCGGAGGAAGGAAGTGTGTGGGTGGGTCGTGACGAATGGGCATTCATCGCGCCGTCTTCGTCTTCCTCTTCCTCCTCAATAACAACAGCATCCTCATACTTTGGATCGCTTGGAAGAGAGGGCACAGGTCGGTGTGGGTTCCGGTCACCTTCCGGCGTCGGCGGCGGTGTGTCGGGTACGGCACGCATCGGCCGTGAGGTATCCGGATGGCTGGAAGAACCCACGCCATAGCTGTCCTCGTCCTGGTACTTAGACGGTGACGTCCTGGCCTTCCATATCGCCTGCGAGAGCAAACTCCGAAAAGTCTTGGGGTCGCCACCACCACCGCCGTCACCGCTCCCGCTCACAGTTTCCTGATCATCCGGACAGGGACACTTCCGCAACGCTTCAGCGCCAAGGTCATCCACCCCGGGGACGCGATGTAATCCAGCCGCTTGCGTCTCCTCTTCCAAGCCCCGATCGTCGCCGCCCAAAACCAGCCCGCCAAGGACCTCAGCCAGCTCGAACCGGGCCTGCAGCGCATCCTGGGTATTGGTAAACGTGATAACGAGCTGTCCGTCAGGCGTGACATCGATCCGGTCAATCTCGGACGGCCGCCCAACCCACTGCCGGATGTGCGTCTCCCACGGCGCAAAGTTGTCCGGCCCGTCGAGGGTGAGCGCGATGCGCACCTGTCGGGAAGACAGTTCCGGTCTGCTGCCACGGCGACGTTTCGCCGGCCGGTCGACAATCTCGTAGTAATAAGCCTTGTCGGCGGCGAGACCGAGCGTCTCTAGCACCGCCGGCCACACCTCGCCCATGACGGTGGCGACGGCCGGGACGAGGCTGGGGTGCGGCGGCCGCACGTAGATGGGCGTGGAAACGCGCGGTAGGGTCGGCCGGGCCGGCGGCGGCGAAGGCAGCGGCACGCCGAGGGCGAATACGAGCGGTACTCTGGTCGGCGTGGCGTTGATGGAACCGGCCCGGATGGCTGCCGCCGCGGCGCCGGGTTGGGGTGGCCAGTCGTAGCCCGGGATGAAATAGCTTGCGTCTTGACGCAGAGGGCGGAACACGCGGGCCGAGCCCGACTCGTGTCTGTAGTCGCGGTCGGTATCGACGAGGTTCCGGATCTTGGGAGAGTTCTTGAGGTTCATGTTCTGGACTCTTTCTGTGTTGGTTTTAGACACTTAGTCGTCGTTCATGATCCGACAAAGACTTACCCATCACCTTGTGGAAGGCAGCGGCACCTACGACTCTGATCCAGCCTTCACCGTCGGCCATGTCGTTATGAGCAACGATATAGTCATTCTTTCCGAGTCCCAGCAGAGCGACTATGACCGAGACAATATGCTCAGGGGGTATCTCGTGGGTTATCTACAAGTCAAACCTAATCAGCCGCACAACGTCGCCGGACACCTCTGGAGAGACTCCCATTTTTCAGGTTGATGTAGAATGGGCTCATTCGGTGAGCTGCCAGGGACCCCTTGAGAACGAGAGTATCGCCTGTCGGGACTGGAGTTGCCACACCGGGAGGGTTGTGGTTGGTGGTAAAGAACCCAATCGCCATGTTCGAGTAGGGGTCTGACGAGTATACAGCAGACAAGAGGTATTGATTTCTATCAGATCAAGGTTGTTATGGATTCAGCGATTCAGGGGATACCCCCTCGGACCGAGTGGGATCGGTCCGGTATATATAGACGTCGCTCCGGACAGAGTGACGAGCTAAAGCCTGTGCCGTCCCCAAGTGTCCTCGACTCCAGGTATCAAGTTGAGAATCGGGCCCGGATCCGTCCAAGTCGGCTCGGCAGTCCCTCCCTGGCACGCACCGTACAGTGAGGTCTGGGCCGCGGTTTCTTGATGAGGCGGGTACACAGTACTCCAGACTAAGTATACCCCGGATTTGGCTTGGCCCTCAGCCCTTTTGGATGTGACAGCCAGACCCGCGCTGCATGCTGCATCACATTCCCCGGATCCATCCCGGATCGATTCCCCGCTCTCAACTTGATTTGCATTTGGGTAACATCGTAGGGCAAGCCTCGTCGCCAATCTCATCACTGCCCATCCTCTCCCCCAAACCCCCATGTGAGGCTCACACACCCTGGCGACCGATCGCTCCGTAACCGATCTGGATCCAAGATCTCGACCTCCCATCCCGTTACCCAACTGATTTCGAGCTGGATGCGGATTATCTGCTGGAGTAAACCGCACGTTGTGGAGTTTGTGAGGTACTTGAGGCCATATCAAGTAGTACTATGTAGTGAGAATTCTCTGCTTGTTCACCCCGAGCTGGGACCGAGACGGCAAAGAAGAGCCGAGTGCCACCACTGTCAAACGCCACGATCCGGCATCCAGAGCGGACCAGCTGCGCTTGATTGGATTCCGACGGTGTGGTTGCACAACATACCGTGCTAGGTTGATCGGCGGCAGTGGTGTAGCAACCCGAGAACGCCAACTTGTAGAGTTGACCGCCGAGACCACCAACTTGTTTAGAGAGCGGCCTGTTGATACTGTCTAGCTAGCCAGGGTTGACCTGTGAGGTTCAGACGAACATGCGGGGAGGTAGAAACAATGTTATGCTTGGCTCCGTGCTCACCGGCCTGCCAGACATGCAGTTACTAGTTGCTCACCATGGAGGAGGAAGGAGGTCGGCGATCAACGAGAAGAGCCCGGATAGGTGGCCGACGCCACGTCTAGTTTGAGACAATGTCGCAAACCCCGCCCAAGTAAGTCGCGTGTGAATCCGTGTAAATACGCACTGGGCTCCATTTATGATACTTGCCAGTTTTGGGTTGCGCCACCAGCCAGGAGGATAGGCCCTTGGGCACGACGGTGCGATGGGATTTGCCCTTCACAATGGGTTTCAAAGTTGTCGGGACCGGGCTTGATGTTGTGCTACCTCGAGAGTCAGCATTCCCCGAAAATATCAACGCTGTTGTCCGACTCTGGCCTCGTGTCAGATCTCCTTATGTGCCCCGGAAGAACTGCATGCTCGTCTGTGGAATTCCTGGGATTGTGTTACACCGCGGGGGATGTAGGAAGTTCATCACCGTAAAGGAGCCCCTAGGGGCGCCCTCAAGAAGCACCAACTGGAACAAAAAGAGCAGAGAGGATGTACGGTGTACGGCTCGGGAAATATGTCTTGATTTGCGCCCGGGCCGGAAACTTGGTCCTGGTTGCCAGTGCCGAGGACGAAGTCCAAGTTGGAGAGTAGACCTGGACCGCATTGGACGGGCGAGACGCATGCCCTAAAAACGCCATCAAGCCTCCAATTTGAGAATGGGAGCTTTGATTAGGCGACGATGGAACTAGCGTCTGTGATTTCAGCTGGGTGTGTACACTAGATTGACGGGACCGACGGAATTAGCCATCGTGCAGCGGGTGCTAGGAATGTCGTCCCGGCCAAAGTGATTGTTGAATTGGAACAGTAGCAACCTCCGGGATATTCTCCGGACCATATCGGCGACTTAGAAAAGAGGCTTAAAATACTCCACAATCAAGATGTCGATCAAAGTCGGCATTCATGATGGGAGACATCTGACAGCGAAGGTTGCACAGCCCACTATGGTTACAGTGGAATTTAAGGTTACGGCACCCAGCGCGGGGTGTCGATCGATCTGATAAGGCCCAATCAGCTGCGATACGCGAAAAAACGCGGGGCACTTGGCGTGTTGCGGCGCAACTTCAGTCAACAACGCGATTTGTTTATCGCAATCAGATTTGAGGGACAGGCCATCAGTCAAGCCATTTCGCACCATTACTTGGGATATTCTGGCACCATACCAAGATATTTCCATTTAGATATTCAATCACATCAATTCGACATCACAATGCCACGAACACCCGCCAAGGGCAAGGCGACCGAGGCCCAGCGCGCCACCAAGGTGCTAAAGGCCCTCGATGACCTCCAGTCGGGCCACGAAATGACCATCATCAGGGTCAGCGAGCCCATATCGAGCGCGCTCCAGAACGCAGACGCCCCGAATAACAACGCGCGCACGTCAGACGTCTCGAACGCGTCGCTCGACGCGCCGACGCCCGCGAGCCTCGAGGCCGACCTCGCCCACTACAAGGAGCTCTTCGCCAAGCTGCGCTTCTCGTACGTCGAGCAGGTGACAAAGGAAAAGTTCATCCGCGCCATCGTCGGCGACCCGCCCCTGATCGTCACGCCGCAGGAGAACGCCGATCTCGAGGCGAGCAACTTCGAGGCCAAAGCCGCCCTCAAGGCGCTCAAGACCGAAGTCGCCCGCATGGTGGCGGAGCTCGAGACGCGCGCCCGCGATCTCGCTGCGCGCTGGGATCGCATCCAGCTCGAGACGGCAACGCTGCGCGAGCTGCCCGCCAAGATGGCGCAGCTGGAAGCCGCCATTGCTGGTCTGAAAAAAAAGCAGCCGGGGATGGGCCTCGGGGAGGATGGAGAGCAGCAGCAGCAGCAGCAGGAGTTGAACATGCCCCTGGCGAAGACGGCGGCGCTGGTGGACAGCAGGCAGATGCAGCTGCGCGAGCTCGACCGGCAGTTGGAGCAGCTCTCGTCACAGGCGCCGCGGAAGAAGAAGGAGGTCGAGAGGCTGCAGGCCGAGCTGGGACAGCTCGAAGCGCGGAGGGTGCACAGCACGACGGCGGCGCGGGAGGCGAAACGCAGGAGGGAGGACGCACAAGGCGGTGTCCAGGACGACCTCGAGGCCAAGGGCCGCTGGTTCCGAGCCACCGAGCAGGTGTTGGTCGATGTGCTGGATGCCAAGGTGTGAAGGCGATTTTGGGGAGAACGCCATTGTCTGGATCTATGCAACAATGTCGATCGCTGCAGGCCCGTCACCTTGCGAGGGACGGATACACTAAGGTAGTGTACCCTATGGGACGAGCCGTGAAAACCCCCCGGTCCGCCGCCGGCAAACTCTGGCGCCTTCTCAGGCTGCATGCAGCCAGCCCCTGAGCTCGCCGGGCCGGGCGGCTCAGACGGCTCAGACGTGGAGGAGGGTCTTGGTCATGTATCAACACGCACTGTACGAAAGGTCATGATGATAATGATGGACTTGGGAGGAGGGATCGGAAACCTGGGAAGGGAAAGGGAAAGGCGGATTGGGCGATGGTAGCTCTTGGCAGTACGTAACATTGAAAAATGGATGGCTTTCTGAGGACTCATGTCAACGTATATAATGCATATTTCTTTTCCCATAGCTTTGTCGGGGAATACGCCTCTGTGGTTGGTGTGGATTGCAGCCATCTACGCCATTTCGTCTCAGCAGGAAACCAGAGCACACTGTACGGATATGTAGTGTATGGACACGGACCGAAGGGGCTGGCTTTACACTGTGTACACTAGGTCCGGGCCGTCCAAATCGAAAAATGACGCGAACTCGACCAGGAATCAGGAGTGTCTGGGTCGGTGTTTGGAGTGCTGATATTGGCAGGTTGGAATCTCAGCACCTAGAACACCCTCAACAGGTACAGGTACATAGCGTTTCTGATAGACCCTCCACTAAACAAAGAGGACCTCACAACAAAAGTCCACGCAGTTGGACTCGAACTGAGAGTTTGGCATTAGGTATTTTTTTTAGAAGAAAAAAGAAACGGTCTTAGCCTCTTTTAGATCAAAGCGGTCATTTGCAAAGAATAGCCATGCATTCGAGCCGCTGTGTAGCCTCATGTGTCCGAAGACATTAATTACCAAGGGGCTATATTTCCTTCGTTGTAGTCAGTATGTCTAGAGCTTCCGTGCGACTACTACCAGAGCGAACAAAATATGGAAGGTTGGACTCACTTCGAGTTTTTTCCCCCCACGCCTTGTCTCGATTCTCTGCTATACAGTTCGATGCTTTAAAAGACTTGTTAAAGTACCTAGACGTAGGTAACTCGGAACTTGGCCCATCCTCCACTTTCCGTCCCTCAAATCCCATGTTTCTCCTGCGAAAGACGGATCCTCGATAGCGGCGACACAAGGAATTCTAGGTTTGCAGACGGATGCTGCTGCTGCAGCTGCGCCCTGCATGTGTCATTGGGCGGTTTTTTTGGTGTCCGGTCTCACACAGTATACAGCCGCCAAGATCGAAGTTCAGCCCAATGGCTGCTGCTGATACGGAAACTGGACGAGAGGGGGAAAAAAAGCAATGTGATAACTCGAGGAGGGGGGCTCATGGTGTTCTGTTGTTGAGTTTCTGCGCATCGAGGAAAAGTTGAGTGTGGATGTTTCGTCGGGCTTTAGATTTAGGTTCTCTTTATTGCTTGGGGCGAGTGAGATGTTGTCGAGGTTTCCAGGCCTGTCACGATTTCCCTCTGGATTCTCAAGTTGGACACTTTCGACCTCCGCCCGGCAGTCTTTCTTTGCTTGCTTGCTGCAGGCTCCTCGGTTTGGGGTAGCAACTTTGAACCAAGAGCAGGTGTGACCAGAAAACGTGTAGGACGTGTTCCAAGGGTCGTCAGAAATGTGGAAAGGTAAAGCTTCACTTGGATGGCAGGTTGATACCTAGATTATATAGCTCAGGAGTGAGTTTTAGTCCCGGGTCAAAGTCAGTTTTCGCAAGCTAAGTAAGATCGAACTAGTCTGACAGATTGTCTCTGAAAGGGTTGGTCTTCGACCCCTTTCCGAGGAAGGGGATGGGCTTCGTTTGGGCCTTGAGTTCAGCACTCGATTCTTCGCATGGATATTGGGTCATGGCATGAAACCTGCTGTTTTTAACAGTAGGGATAAAAACTTTATTTCTTTCGGTGGTGAGGCCCCTATTTTGACTTTCCGAAGAGCGCCCCGAAAACGCTAAAAGGATTCCCGCCTTGAGTCCCTCCGCCCCGTCCACCATGACGCTTCGCCTCCGTCCGAATCCACTGCTCAAGAAATGCGCGATCTGAAAGCGTCCTCCCGTCGGTAATTTTGGTCTCGGTTTGCGCCTCCTGGGCATCGAAGCTAAGCAGCGTTGGGATCGAGTTAATCATATAGGTCAATCCCAGGCCAGCCTCCATCACGTCTGGCGCATCATATTCCACTTCCACCATACAGACTCCGCCCTCAGACTCTCCAACCCCCGACTCCACGAGGTCCGTCAAAAGAGGTTTGACAACCCGACATGTCGGACACCACGACGTCGTCCAGAGGGTCAGCAGCGGTGTTCTCGACGAGGCGGAGAGAAGCTGGTAGGTGTGGAACTGGTCGAGGTTCCGAACGCTGACAAGGAGAGAGCCGGTCAGAATGTTTCACACTTTAAATTACTGGAAACACATACGGCGCGAAAATTTGGTTCTTGGCCACTCGTGGAGATGACGTTGAAAACACACGTGGCGAAGGTCTCCTCGGTGGGAAACACGCAGCGGGTCTGGAACAAACGCGTCCCAAAGGTTTCGTGGATAGTGCTCGCATCGTTAGCTTCAGAGCCCCGTGAACCGGAGCTTCAATTAAAGGGTTCATCGATGTTTGGTTGGGATATCGTTCGTCCTTCCCGCCGATGCATGATTCAGAATCACGCTTCAGCGCGCTGCGCGTCTCGGCAGTCCCGATCTGCTTTAGGTCCAAGTCCCGGGTCAGATCCCGTTTCCCGTTGCGTCATTATGCATTCCGAGGAAACATGTTCAACGACGTTGTTCGGCTGATTGGCAGACGTCAACCGACTTGTGATCAGAAGTGGCATGACTTCTCGTGTGTACGATAGTCTATATCTCGTCAACTCCCGCTGCGTTATCAGATTCACTTCGTTCTGACGCCAAACGACATGGCGGCGGGGTAACCCGAGTAATGAACGGCGACGGTGCCGGCCCACATGATTACCAGGTAGTTATCGTCTCCGCACAGCGCTATCGCTAGCTGCAGGAGGTCCCCCGCGGGCATCTTTTGGCATATGATTGCGTCCCTCTACTTGGCTGCTTGATATGGAACGCCAGGATGGTGTTTTGTACCCTCTCATGTTGTCGTGGGAGAACTGGCCCGAGGCTCGTAGTGGTTGCAACCGCCCACAATAATTTCATGACATCTCAACTTGCCTTCCGGCCGCGCCGAGCTGGGGTCAGGAGGAGGCGATCAGCTGGGCACAAGGCTGCGGGGCCCCGGTTTTTGCTCACCGCTGCAGCGCGCCGGCGGTAACGGCGTTCCATGTCGATATCTAGGGCTCTTTGTTGCCAAGTACTCGCTGTTATGGTCGGCTGCGGCAGACGCTCGTCCGCTGCACCGCCCATCCCTGCACCTTCCTGCCTGGACTCGACAATCGCCGCCTCGTCGAGTCCACAGCGTGTCACTTGACGTTTGAAGCCCCTCCGCCGAGAAGGCTCATCTCCTCTTGCCAGTGCCCGTCAGGCAGCAAACGAATCTTGAAAGTGGAAAGGAGCACTGCAGTCGCCGGCCGGATTTCCTGCTCGACTGAGACAGCCAGGTGATCTGCCCTGCGCGATCCCGTCATGCTGCTCCCCACCCATCCATCTCCAAGATTGCATCGTCCGACATCTTACTCATTCTGTTTGGCTGCCAGATACGCTTTTGTTTATGTTGTGCTTGCTTGACGACAATTATTCCTCTGCACCTAAAAATTCCGTCATTTGCTTTCTGTTTCTTTGTTGCCGTTCCTACAACCACTGAGTTTTGGCCCTAGTGGCTAACCAGTAGTCGACTGCTGCTTTTGTCCTTCCAGCATCTTCCGATCGAAAACAAAACGCGTCCATATGGCTACGGACATAGAGGCGACACCTCAACGGCGACCATGGCGGTCCTTTTTAAGCCGGGCCTCGACACAGGATGGAGAGGCAACAGAGAAGACGGGCCCCTCCAAATGGAACATGGGTATCCTCAACGACAGACAAACGGTCGAGGTGCCAGGTAAGACGGCCCTTTGCAAAGCTACACTTGACGCCCCAGAAGCTCACCGAAGCTAGGATCGGTTCTGCTGTTGGCTCCGGATCGCAATGAACCCCTAGGTCTCCGGAATGCCCCTGCCAGGACGTCGCATTCGTCAATCCCAACTGGCATCTTCAACCCACCGGTCCCACCCGTGGCCGAGAAGAAGATGACGAGCGATGGCAAAATCATCCTCGATCCTCAGCCGGACGACTCGCTCAATGACCCTCTGAACTGGCCGGCTTGGCGACGTGACATGGCCTTGCTCTCACTCGGTCTGTTCTGCATGGTCGGCGGCGGCATGACGCCTATCCTGGCCGCTGGATTCGGCGATGTGGCCGACGATTATGGCGTGAGCGTCGCTACCGTCTCCCTGACAACCGGCCTGTACATGATGGGCATGGGCCTCGGATCCGTGATTTTCTCGCCGACTGCTATCCTTTGGGGAAAAAGACCTGTGTATCTCTTTGGCGCTGTCCTGTTTGTGGTGACCTCGGTGTGGTGTGCCCTTTCCCCTACCTTCACTTCCCTGGTTCTGGCGAGGATATTCCAAGGCATTGCCGTCAGCCCAGTTGAGTGTCTCCCGTCAGCAACCATAGCCGAGATCTTCTTCCTTCACGAGAGAGCTTTCCGGATCGGTATCTACACTCTGTTGCTGCTTGGCGGCAAGAACTTGGTGCCCTTGGTCAGTGCTGCTATCATGCAGAGACTAGGATGGCGATGGGTCTTCTGGTAAGTCAACTACTCGGAGACGCTGTTCGCTCGATATTGACTCGCCTTCTAGGATTGTCGCTGTCATCGTCCTTTTTTGTGGAGCACTGCTGTTTCTTTTCGTTCCCGAGACATTCTGGGACCGCAAGCCTGTCCCGAGGAAGGCTCGGCATTCCTCACGGCCCAGCATCTTTCGCCGGTACTCATCGAAGCCCTCTGTACGACAGGCAGCTGGAACGGTGCCCCATGCTTCCACAGCCCTCCCCGCGCCCCTACCCGATGACAATACACCGAAGGACGTGAACAAGACACAGAACCGTAACAGGGCTGCTCATGTCGGTTTCGCTCCGGACCCACATCATGGGCAAGAGAATGAACCGCGAAGCTCAAGCTCGGCGCCGGAAGGAAACGCAGCTTCCCAAGCCGAACCAGCTATCGTCTCTGAAGGCCAACTCAAGACCCAAAAGCCTGTTGAATCTCAGCCCCCGTTGCCGTCACCTGCAGAGAGAGATGGTGAAAAGCCGGCCTCGCCTACTCCAGCAGCTGTATCTGAGTCTCGGCCTCCTTCAGCAGCGCGGAACACATCTATCCATGCTCCCGGAGCAGATTATAGAGATACGGATAGCGAGTCTCAGTCCGTAATGAGCGCTCGATTGGCGGCCGAGCAGGCATATACGGTTGCGCTACGATCCCGGCCTGCCAAGACGTTTTCCCAACAACTCCGACCCTTCCACGGACGTCTCAACAAAGACAAGTGGCACAAGGTTGCGATCAGGCCGCTGATTTTGTTTTCTTATCCTGCGGTTCTCTGGTCCTCAGTTGTATATGCCTGCTCCGTGGGCTGGCTCATCGTCATTTCGGAGTCGGTTGCAGTCATTTACCGAGAAGGACATCCGTATCATTTTGACGCTCTGGGAACTGGGCTTGTGTATATCAGTCCGTTTGTGGGTGGTATCCTCGGCACGGCCGTTGCTGGCAAGGTGTCGGATATTATCGTGAAGGCCATGGCAAGACGCAACGGTGGTCTTTACGAGCCAGAATTCCGACTGGTAATGGCTGCCCCGGTTGCCATCACGACCGTCATCGGGTTGATGGGTTTCGGCTGGTCGGCCCAAGCTGATAACCACTTCATGGTGCCGACGGTGTTCTTTGGTATTGTATCGTTTGGGTGCTCTCTGGGTTCGACGACCTCGATCACGTTCTGTGTCGACAGCTACCGACAATATGCCGGCGAGGCGTTGGTGACACTCAACTTCAGCAAGAACATCTTTCACGGGCTCGTCTTTAGTCTGTTTGTGACGGGATGGCTTACATCTGACGGCCCGAAGACGGTGTACATCTGGATTGGCATCATCCAGCTGATCTTGCTTTTGGGTACGATTCCCATGTATATTTACGGCAAGCGGGCGCGGATGTGGACTGTGAGGAAGAACTTCATGGAGCGATTCTAGGTTCTAGGGTGGACATTTGCATCCATGGCGGGATTTGGTTTTGTGGAGGCTATTTCATTCAGCATTGGCATTTGGCGTCTGCATCTCATGGAGATTGGAAGGCATTTTCACTGGGAGAGAATTTGGAATGGTTCATTAGATACTAGTGCCATTAACGATTTACGAATTTTGATTATAACTGCTCGCCATCGGGTATGTCTCGGGGATTAAGTCTGATGATGTGCTTTGCAAAGTGCTCCCAGCTGGCTGTTAGTGTTAGTGAACGAACGAAGGGATATAGTGGGCTGACACCACTACAGGAAATGGGCAGCTTGGAAACAAACTGATATGACAAGGTTACTATTAAGGATATTATGCATAATTTTTGAGACTGTTGTCAAAAATACAGATGGTATGATTTGGAGTTTGCCTGATTGAAGCAGGTGTGGGGATGGAGGAGTAACAAGCTGTTCGCGAATTCCCTGAGCTCGGGGATTGATCGAACGAGATAGGTTTCGTGGATATGAAGCACAAATACAGAAGTCATGAGGAACAAAGTAGAGAAGAGATATACCAGGTTACAAAACTCGTAATGAACGTCGGAAAAAAAGGTATTCGCTATCCCACCCCCTGAATCCACCATCCAGTCCTGTAACCACGGCGCCCGTGTACCCATTCTGCGGCCCCAATAATTTTTTTCCATGACCAACATTGGCCTTGACTGCCCCGCCGACTCACCTCACCTCGAGCTAACACAACACCACCACTCTCACTCACCCGACATTTTCACTGTATGTGTATAAGTGAGACATACACATAACCTCCACTCAGCCCAACTTACTGGGAAAAAAGCCACAGCAAAATGACATCCCGCACCACAATCCCCCCCCTCCTAGACCCCTACCTCTCCCTACCCGACGAAACCTCCCTAATCGTGCTCACATCCGTCCTCGGCGCCAGCACAAACTGGCTCGTCCTCCGCTTTCTACACTCCCTCCTCAAATCCTCTCCTTCTTCATTACCCCCCTCCTCCCCACGCATCATCACACCGGACGGGCCAAACGGCGGCCAACAACAAAAAACAAGCATCATCCTCCTCTCCTTCCTCCGCGATTTCCCCTTCTGGCGAGAAACCGCCTCCCGGCTAGGCGTCGACCTCGAAGCCCACACGCGTAGGGGCTCATTCACCTTCATCGACGGACTCAGCAACCTATTCTCCTCCCCTAGCGGTAGCAGTACACCCACACCAACACCATCCTCCTCCTCCTCCTCACCACCAGGGGGAAAATACACACTCTCGACCCCGACCATCACCGAACTCTCCAAGACCCTCCACAAAGCCGTGGACGACTTGCGTTGCCGCTCCGGTGGTGCAGAACCAAAGATAGTCCTGGTAATAGACCAGCTCGACCTCCTCCTCGCATCAACCTCAACCTCCACATCTTCTACATCCTTCCCAGAGGGAAACACATCCCAAGCGCTACGAGATATGCTTCTTGACCTGAGAGAGGTAACTACAAAACCCCCCTTCCCCCCTTCCTCCCCTCCCATCACATCCCCCCCATCTCACCCCCTCACCCACCCCCAGACAGTACAACAAACAATATAACAATATACCAGTAATAACTAACAAACTACCAAGAAAACACACACAACAATCCTAACCCTCTCAGCCGACGACCCCCTCCTAAACGCCCAAACCACAACCCTAGAGAAGGACCACGCAGCCTTCGTGCTCTCCCTAGCGCACGAGGCACGCATGCTAATGAGCCTGCGCCTTCTCGACACGGGAACGGCCAAGGACGTAAGCGGTGTGTTGCGGATTACCAACGGGGGCGATGATGTGGTGCCCGTTGAGGAGAGGGAGTATCTGTATCATGTCGGCGGGGATGGTGGTGTTCGTGTTTTTGAGCGTGGGCAGTAGAGTAGAGTAGATATCTCCGGGTGGTGTGCCCGTTGAGGAGAGGGAGTATCTGTATCATGTCGCTGGGGATGGGGTTATTCGTTTTTTTGAGCGTGGGCAGTAGAGTCAGGTAGACATCTAGATATCTCTCTGACAAGGCTCATGACAGCCACTTCAAGTTATCACGTAACGTATGCATGCACCCTGTGTAGAACCGCAGTTTCCCGTTTCGCAAACAGTTACGCCGTTTTCATGACCTTTGCTCGATGTAGACCCGTAAACCTATTCCCGCGCAAAAAATCATGCCTGTCTTGTGCGCGATGTGGCAGCACCAAAAAGGAAGGGGGGAGAAACGAGGTTCCGTCTGAAATTCTTCGGAATCAGTTCCCATATCCCGTGTTTACACCAGCTCGCCCCGAAAATGAATTTCCTTTCCCATCGCCACTCCCCCGTTTGTTTCCCGCCCCCCCCAAACGTCTACACCTGGCTCAAGTCTAGCCCCGACGCTGCCTTCCTCATCATGATTTTGTCTTCGGTCATTATTCATGAGGACGCAGTGAGAATGCCCCGCGAACCCTTGGGAGCACCCGTCTGGAATCCGTTCTTGAACTTTCTCGCGACCGTGCTGAGGTACCGCATCCGGCCCGTGCCAGTGACCTTTCTGCGCTTCGCCTTCTCGGACCAGTTGTCTACAATCACCTATGTCAGTCTTTCCGCTGTCGCAACATCTCGGCCGGGGGTAACAGAATATCGGCGGTGACGTACACTTCCTGATCTTAGCGGCGGGGTACCCGCACGAGGCGCAGGTCTTCTTCTGGTTATGGAGCGACCGGCGACTGGTGATAGAATTCCTTGGTCAGCTTTTCTTCCTCCCGACTGTCTGTATTCGTCGTCCTCAATCGAAGCTTGAAGAAGCGTTGTTCTCGGTCGTTGTCGTCGGGCGGCTCGGTTTGGGGGATTCGACTTACCCGCATCGTCTGCAGAGACCATGGGTCTTGGTGTGGCTGTCGTCAAGTCAGCAAAAACCTATCTTCCATATCTCACAAGCGCAATCACGTACCGCTTGCCAAAGCTGGAAGTTCCCTTGGCTGTTCCAAAGCATCAGCAACAATTCTCCATACGAAAGTCATGCGCCCGAGGTGTTCAAGCATCGTGGTGGAGTGAGGGATGTCTTCGTCGACATTCGAGACGGGCAATCGGGCAGGAAGTTCGGAGTCGTGGAATTCGAGAGGGAATTGGGTACGTACTCATTTTGGCGATTAGTCTGCGATTCAAGGGATTAGTATCACGGTTTGTTGTCCAGAAGTTTTGGGGTTGGAATTACCTTCGTCGTCGGCGACTGCGGGAGCGTTGTGATGGGGTACAGTTTTCGTGAATCCAGATCGCGAAATTTTGGGAATGTGCGGCGGGATGGATCTGCCGCTTAGGGCTGGTGGGTTCAAGCCACAGATTCGCTGAGCCACATGCAGCGCTGCCCCACCATAATCTTGGCGCCAGCTAAGGACCCACAATTCCTGACCTCAATCCATCGCCTTGGCAGAATCACCTTGACTTGGTCTGGGTGTAGCACAAATCCTGGATTTACATGTACGGATATGTGGTCTCAGGACTATCAACCATTGTTTCACTCAATGACTGAAAAGGCAAATGAAGAACCCGCCTGCTGTCTATCATTGCTACTCTAGTGATTTTCATATCTCTAGCAACAAAGTTCAAGTCTCGGCCTCGCTACCCTCAGAGCTTCATCTTGCTAAACTCCTCCAGCGTCCTCTCGTAGTTTTCCTTTGCTGACTGAAGATCCACCAACTTCTGCTTCTCGGCCGTCTGCACTGTGTCGCTGACCTTTTCGAACCCCTCACGTCCAAGAAGCTCCTGCTGCTTCGTAATAGCAACCGTCGTCTTCTGAAGCTTGGTCGTGAGCTTCTTGATTTCGGCACCCACATCCTTGATCTGCGTCCCAACTTGCAGAAGGACAACAATCTCAGCCGACACAACATAGACAGCGCAGCCACTCGGCAACGACGCCTCATCGGTCTCAGGCCCAAGCACCTTGACATCGGCAATTCCCTTTCCGCTGAGCGTCTTGATATCGGCAAGCTGTGCGCTAACCTTGGAGAAGCTCTCTGCGGTGGAAGCCTTGATAAAACCAAGGCCGTTGGCTCGGATGTTGTAGTCGGAAGCCAGTGAGCGAACGCCCGCGGCACACTTGAGACCAACTTCGTAATCCTCGGCCTCGGCCGCAAAATCCAGAGAAGAATCAGACGTAGGATACGGCGCTAGCATGACGCTGACTGCGTCGTCCGCCTTGCGGGGGAGCCGTTGATAAATCTCTTCGGTGAGGAAGGGCAAGAATGGGTGCAACAGCCGCATAGAAACGTGGAGAATATGGTAGAGAGTCTGCTGCACGCTCTTTTGCTCCTCGGCGGAACCATCTTGCAGCAAGCTCTTGCTGTTCTCGATAAAGACGTCGCAGAGTTGGTCGTAGAAGAACTGGTAGCTGAGCTTTGTCGCCCGGCTGAACTCACGCGCTTCGAGCGAATCGTTGACACCCTGGATCGCTTGGTTCAGACGATGCAGAATCCACCGTTCTGGGACCGACAGCGCAGAGGTGTTGAGGGGCTCTGGTACAAAGTCTGCCGGCAGCTTTCCGAGCACGTACTTGCTAGCCTGGTAGATCTTGTTGCAGAAGCGGCGGTAGGCAGCCATGACCTGGATGTCGAAGTTGATATCACCGCCACCCGTGGTGTAGGCTGTTGTCGTGGTGATTAGCCAAGGGTATAACATCGAGGATTATTATTGTGACTTACAGAGAAGCGTAAATCGGAGTGCATCAGCTCCACACTCCGGGATACCTTGAGGGAAGGCTGTCTTCTGATACTTGGTGGCTCGTGCGATCTCATCCTCCTTAAGATTACCAACAAGCAACTTTTTATGAAGTGCCTCGAGTTCAATGCCATTGATAATATCGAGGGGATCAACGACATTGCCGAGGGACTTGCTCATCTTCCTTCCTTCGGAATCACGCACGAGACTGTGGCAGTAGATCTCACTGAACGGGATTTCGCCCGTCAGCTTGAGACTGAGCATCTGCACATCTGTTAGCTTCTAACATGAGCCAGATATAGGAGCTAGCCAAACTTACAATCATTCTGGCCATCCAGAAGGTGAGAATATCCCAGCCAGATTCCAAGGTCGTCGTAGGGAAAAAACGCTTGAAGTCTTCCGAATCTGTCCGTGGCCATCCCAGTGTGGCAAATGGCCACAAGCCTGAAGAGAACCATGTGTCGAGGCAGTCGGGATCCCGTTCCAGACGGAAAGGCTTGTCGGAGCCGTATTTGGCTTGGGCCTTGGATTGAGCCTCCTCTTCAGTCCTTCCAACCACCCAGACGGAGTCCTTGGTCTCAAGTCCACCATCGCCTTCGAATATGACGCGGTACGCGGGAATTTGGTGACCCCACCAGAGCTGACGCGAAATGCACCAGTCTTGAATATTGGACATCCAATGTCGGTAGCTCTTCTTGGCGCTCTCGGGGCTGATGGTGATTCTGCCATCGTCGACAGCTTTCAAGCCTTCGTCGGCCATCTCGCGCATCTGGACCCACCATTGCGGCTTCATGTACGGCTCGATGACATCTTTGGACTTCTCGCACAGAGGGACCTTCATCGGGTTGCTCTCCTTCTTCGTGAACAGTCCGAGCTTCGTCAGCTCCTCCACAACGGTGTACCGAGCATCGAACCGCTTCTGGCCCTTGAACTTGCCGGCATTTTCATTCAGCGTTCCGTCGTCGTTCAAGATGTTGATGAACTCGAGGCCGTGGCGCTGTCCAAGCTGGTAATCGTTGAAGTCGTGCGCCGGTGTCAACTTGACCGCTCCGGTACCGAACTCCTTGTCGACATAGGTATCGGCCACAATTGGAAGGAGGCTTCAAAGTGTCAGCGGAGATATACGAATGAATATGAATGAACTTACCGGTCCGTAAAAGGGTGGCGGGCGAATTTGCCCACCAGATGGGTATACCGAGTGTCTTCAGGGTTGACAGCAATACCACTGTCTCCGAGCATCGTCTCAGGACGCGTGGTTGCGACCTCGAGGGTCTCATTTGAACCGTCTATAGGATATCTGATGAGTTGTCAGCGGTAATAGCAATTTCAAGGTCCAAGACAACGCATACTTAAAGTAGGTCAGGACGCCAAACTCAACCTTCTTGTCGTATCCCGGAACATCAAGGAGAGTGCGGCCGTTGATCTCCTTGTTCTCAACCTCCAGGTTGCTCAAGGCGGTGTTCAGGTGGGTACACCAGTTGACCAGACGATCTGACCGATAAATGAGACCCTCGTCATGCAGACGGCAGAATGTCTCCATGGTGGCGGCGCTCAGGTTGGCATCCATTGTGAAAGCCTCACGGCTCCAGTCCATGGAGCCACCCATAAGCCGCTGCGCATTGTTGATTCTCTGGTGATATTCATCTTTCCAATCCCAGACAAGCTTGGTGAACTGCTCACGTCCCAGGTCGAGTCGAGTCTTCTTCTCCTTCTTCCATAGCATCTTCTCCACCACAGACTGGGTGCTGATACCGGCATGGTCGCATCCCGGAAGCCAGAGAGTGACAAAGCCCCTTATTTACGTTAGCTCAGAACGGGGCTGAGCTCCAGCGCACTCACCTCATGCGGTGCCATCTGATCAGAGTATCCTGCAGTGAGTTCGCCAAGGCGTGGCCGCAGTGAAGGGCGCCGGTGACGTTGGGCGGCGGAAGGGGTATGACATATGTTCCGACTTCGCTAGAACCGTGTGTCTCGGGCCTGAAGAAGCCGCTCTTTTCCCACCACGCATACCAAGCTGACTCGACGGCCGAGGGATTGTATGCCGAGAAGTACGGGTGGTCGAACGGCTGGATAACCTTCTTCTCGCCAGCAGGGGTTTCGTCCTTGTAGGGTGGGAGGGAGGGCGTCGGGGCCTTAGCCTTGGGAGTCGGTTGCGACGTCGGCGCTGCTTGTTGGGCCTGTTGCTTCATCTGCTGCTTAGCAGCAAACTTTGCAGCCTTCTCGGCCTTTGCCTTCTCCTTTTTGTCTACGTAGTGACTCCACGTCAGCATCGAGAACACCGAAACATCGGGGCAGCAAGTCTACCATTCTTCTTGGCTGCAGGCGCATCCGGCGCAGGAGCAGCAGCAGCTGGAGCGGGAGGGTCCCCCGCCATTTTCGAGGTTGAGTGAAAGAAGGAGTGCCGATGCGATGGAAACGCGACAACTGGGGAAGTTCTAAGCAGAAGGTCCCTTCTCGTAGTAACCCGTCGCAACAACGAAATCGGCATCCAGGGCTCGTGGAGGGGTCAATTGACGGAGGGGTGACTGGGTTTGACTTATATGGAGGGTCCCGTTTTGCCATGCAGGAATTCTCTGCGGCGAGGGGCTTGCATGAGTCAACCTCAAAGGACGCACGGGCCCCAAGCATGCACCAGCTAAAAGCTTTCTGGGGATTCATATTGCCAGAAGTCACATCCAACATCTACTGCTTGGCCTTGTATGCATGCTCGAATGATTTAAGCTTCCTATAAATATCCTCTCCGGCATCGTGGGAAACATTGGTCTCCCACGGACAAGCCGGCTCCCGCCAACGTCAGGCATGGGCTAGGAAAGGCGGAGCATTCGGGGTGAGGGGAACGCCAGCGCGTTGGTCCCTCGCGTGTCAGGCCTGGAGCTGTTGACGCCTAAGGACCACAGCATTTGGAAAGCTCAGGTCGTTCTTCTCCACCAACGTGGTACCTTTGGCCGGGCTGTACCTGAGCCATAGGTGAGGTTGGACAGACTGACATGTCTCCTGTCATTTTATGGCTGGTTGTTGGAGCGCGAATCTCCCGGCATCCCGCGCGCTGTGTCTTGGAGAGATCTCGCTTTCCGATGGTACTGCAGGATGACCTTGGGTGCATAGATCAGATGCATGGCGGACCGCTTATTCAATTCCTACGAGAGCTTCTCATCACTGGGAGGGAGGGCACCTTTTCAAGCTCAGGTCGCGTGCAACATTATTCAGTGGTGACTGCGATGTGCCTTAACGATTTTGGCCAAGAAATACCCGAGGCGTTGTTAGTGCTCCCCATCGCTTGCTTGTGATCAGAGGCCCCTGCATCCAAGGAACACCGACGGCTGGGCACCTGCACCCCAATCGCATGACTTGTTATCGCAACCCCAAATCGTACCTCTCTCCTCCCATCATTTAAGCTTCCTCGTGTTTCCCATGCTCGCTCTTTCCACCGCTTCTTCGCACCGAGTTAGACATCTTTTACTTGGAGATTGTCTGCGCTCTGATCTGTCTATGCGGTGGCATAGATGAGAGCTCTTAAAACCACCGACGGCTCGAGTCGCAACTCGTTTCCCGCGATCCCGCCATCCGCCGACTCCGAGGCTGCGTTGCAGGCCACCCGTTAGCCCACGATGCGCCCCCCGCGGGTTGCCATCCTCGTCCTCTTCTTTACCGCGTCCATATTCCTGTTCTGCCGATTTGTGAGCACGATCCGCCGCCCGGGCCCGACAGTCGCCCCATTAGCAAGCCAGACGTCATCGTTTCGAACATTCTTCTCCTTCTCGGCGCCTTTCTCTCTCTTTCCGCCGAGCGCCGCCATAAGCCTTACCGACGATAACAGTACCTTCTTTGCCGCGCGTCCAGCCGCATTCGGGCCTGCCCTCCCCTCGACAGGGTTGAGCGGCCAGCTATGGATTGGGAGTGGGTTCGCGGAGGACAGCCTTCAGGATGGTGAAGGCGAAGGCGAGCTCGGCTGCAGCGATGTTCCGGGCTGGGAAGATGGAAGATCAGATCTCAACATGAAGACAAGCGAGCAAGGATCGGGAGCTGATAAGCCGGTTGGCCCTGCTGGCAAGGTCAAGCGCCCTAGAATAGCGGGTCACGAACGGGGTCCTCTCGTCGGCCGGAAAGCTGGATCCAAGACACAGCCCAGCGGGAGCTCTCACAAGGATGATGGTACAGACGATTATCTACATCAAGCGCTGCAAAAGACCAAAGGTTCCTACACCGAGCCAACCACGAATCTCGGTTCCAGCCATGCCGACATCCAGTCGATCCAGGAAACGGCGGAAATCACGGGCAAAATTGTCCTGCTGAGCCGGGGTGGTTGTGGTTTCCTTGAGAAGGTGAAATGGGCACAACGCCGAGGTGCTATTGCTCTAATTGTTGGAGATAACCAGAAAGGCGGGCCACTGATCCAGATGTTTGCCCGAGGCAACGTGGATAATGTCACGATTCCCTCGGTGTTTACATCCAGGATGACGGCCCACATCCTGTCATCTCTTATGCAGCCGGGAAGTTTCATTGAGGACACTCTCGATGAGAACGGGAATCCTAGTCTTAAGGTGCAACAGTCCGGGAAGGGCCGGAAGAGCAAGAAGCCAAAGGAGACCGGCACTCCGGTCGCCTCTCTTCCCAAGGCTACTTCTAAACCAAAGTCCGGCAAGACGCCGGTGACCCAAGAAGAAAGCCAGCTTGCTGCTGACAAGCCGGCATCTTCGCGGAGAAGCTGGATCTCACGCTTGCTTCGATGGGGGTCAGATGACAGCAGTGCTTCGGAGAGGAGCCGGCCGCCGAGCAGTGGACGGTTGGACTGGGTAATCGTGGACGAGTGGAATGACGAGAAGGATAAGGCCATCAAGAACAGCCTGGACAAGGCCTCCAAGAGCAGTGGCGACGGCTCATCGTCTAGCTCCGGTCAGACATCCGGCGATGATTTCCAGATCGGGGTCCAGGACTGGAGAGATCCAGATCTTGTCGGATCATCGCCGGACAGTGACTCGGCGTCAAGCTCCCATAAGGGCGGGAAGTCGAGCGGGGGGCGCAGTGCTTCAACTAAATCTGGGAAAACCAGCAGCAGTGTTTCCCAGGACCCTAATGGGCCCAAGGGAGGGATTATCACACCCGGTAGCGGCGAATACACTTCCGACACCGGAAAGGACTCGAAGACGGCTGGATCTGGCAAAGGCGACTCGTCTTCACCGGGGCTTATTTCCAAGATATTTGGCGACGATGATGCTGCGAACTCGGCATCGGATGAATCACCGACAAAGCCCGGCCCACCGGCGCCAACACGGATGCCCGGAGAGGGCGATGGACGTGGTGACCGGGAAGGTCTTTGGGTTACCATTACGCCAACCAGCAACGCCAGCCCATTCTTTGATACGCTGTTGATCCTGGTCATAAGCCCACTGATCACATTGACGGTGGTATACGCGCTCCTTCTCCTGAGAGCTAAGATTCGAAGGCGGAGATGGAGGGCTCCCAAGTCCGTCGTGGAGAGGTTACCTGTGCGGACGTATCACACCGTCGCCCCATCCCCTACGCCCGGCCACTCGCCTAGGATACCATCTCCTACGAGCTCTTCGCCGACAACGCCGCTTTTGCAAGGTAATTCCCGATCACGGCCCCGCTCCCGTACTACGACTGGCATTCCCGAGTCTGTTGATCTGTTGAGAGTTGATGCTGCGTTGCAAGCGCCTAAGCCCAAGCCACACGAGAAGCATGGGACTCGTGTTTCAAGCGAGTGGAAGAAGCATATGAATAGACAAGTGGAGTGTGTGGTGTGTCTTGAGGAATACGTGGATGGTGTCAGCAGGGTCATGAGTCTGCCTTGCGGCCATGAATTCCACGTTGAGTGCATGTAAGTGACAAGCGAGAAGCTATGGTTAAGCGGCATGCTAACAGAGACAGTACGCCTTGGCTGACAACGAGACGGCGGACGTGCCCTATTTGCAAGGGCGATGTCGTCAGGTCGCTGGCGCGCGGCTCTCCGTCGAGTCCCCGTTACGAGCCATACCATGACGACAGCGATGATGATGATATTGAAGCATCAGCATCATCGTCCAGCCGAGCAGCCTCTCCGCGCATCGAACGAACAGCCTCGCCGGGGGTTCTTAATCGAAGCAATAGCTACGGATTCGGTCGGGGCCAGGATTCCGATGGGGGGTCGCTCTTAAACATATGGCGAAGGACAGACAACACGGATGGCTCGGCGCCCTGGTACAGCGTTCTTGCTGCAAGCCTGTTGCCGCGTACTGATGACGACTCGCGGGAGAGAGGGGGACGGGATCGGGACGGACGTGGAAGTGTGGACTAAGATGTTGGGTGATTTCCTTTTTACACGCTGCGTTAGAAGCAGCTCTGGCGCAATGTTATGATTAGGCAGCTACAGACATGGGCAATGGGCATTGGGTCGGGGCAACCTCTGGGCGGGACACTCTTTTGTATTGTACATGGGCATTCCGGTACCTCTTATGTCGTCTACATTTATTTTGTTTGGGTTCGGTCTTGGCGATCGATGTCAAGGCCGGGCAGGGAGGCACATTAGATGGCAAGGCTCGCGATTCTGTGCGAGAAACCAGTGGTGGAGAGGATTCACCAATATACCCCTTTCTGTTTTCCTGCTTGGAACTGTGAACGCATGAATTTCTTTTGTCGTGTTCTCGAGGTCTGGTCCATGTCCTGTCTCGTGTCTGGAAGGAGTCTGGGGCGAAGCTGGGAACCGGACCTCCCTCCGGTTCAGGAGCGAGGAGTCGGAGGGAGGGGTACTCTAGACTCTGGTCTCCTGGAGGAAATCCGGGGAACCGCAGCGGCAGCAGGGTTTGCGTGTGCATCACTGGTCTAGAACTACGTACCTAGAGTAGACCCTTTGCTTTTTCTTCCCCCACCCCGCGATCGTTGGATACCCTCCTGGGAGATGTCCATCGACACTTGGAAGTAGCTAGTAGGTAAGTAGTGCATATTCTGTAGTGGTTGCAGCAATCACCAATCATACGTTTTGTAGGCGTCCAATAGGTACCGATGGGCGAATGGAGGAGACCAGACACTAGCTGTCTGAGTGGCGGCGTTGTGCACAGTGCGGCTTTATTTTGAGGGTGTCCGATTATTCCTTTTTGTTTCTTAGGAGAGAGGGGGCGGGCGGAGGGGGGAAAAGGCACAAGAGCTGAGGTTTACAGAATCGAAAGAGAGGGAGCCTGAAGAGGAAAAGTTTAATTTCGTTAGATCTAGACTAGGCTTTGTGGTGGTCCCTGTGATGATTCAGATTCGATGCCGTGCGTAGTTTGTAAAAGTCTAGATTCATGTTTCTGCGATGGCTCTCCTGTAACTCCCCGGGGATAGGTACCTTTTGTTAGCAGGATTTAACGCCACTCTAGGTCTAGCTAGATACAGGGCGGCTAGATTTATGTATTTGTTTCATTGCGTTCTTTAACTGGAAGGCTGCTGGTGAAGAGGGGAGGGGAGGGGGGGAGGGGAGGAGGGCTGAGAAAATGAGGCGTCGTGATCTGAGCCTGCCTGGGCCATGGTGTGCATTTCGCCGACGACTTACAGGGCGATTTGCGGCAGTTTGCAGAGAACGGGTGATAGCCTTTTCTTGAGTGACAATTGGGGGAGAGGGGGAGGGGGGTATAAACGGCATAGGCCTGATGATGGCTGACCTTTTGTGGTATACAGTATCCCTCTGTCACATTCCGAGATCGTTTCAACAGTTGCAAGATCTTCAAGCATTTGCGTTTCTGCTCTCCGGAATCATGACGGCTGTTCACTCGACGCCACCAAGAGGTGAGGCAGCGAGCCGGCCGACCGTGGACAAACAGGACACGGAGTACGTGATACCGAAAACTATCCAGTCGGCAATATTGAATGCCCGCGACAGCCGTCGTAAGTAGTCCCCTCGGGCCTTCTTCCGGGGGTAGGTATTGATGAAGGTCCCCCCCCCCCCCACTACAGGAGAAATGAACCGTATCATTCGCGCTACCATCCGATCCGGGACACTCGCACCACACAGTGTCGGCGATCTCCTGAGCTTTGCGCAGAGAGCAGCACAGATACCATATCGTCTGTCGTTGCTAGGATGTACCGAGCCCGGTTGGAAAGCGCCATTGATGATCGTCGCGTGTTATACCTGCGACCGGCTGGTATGTGAACATGTCCTCCCACCAACCGCTGCTATCCCAACTTACCTTGTATGTTGACGAGTTGCGGTCCCCGGAAAGGAAACCGAGCGTGTGGTTGGCCTCAGAGCCAGAAGCACGGACGGTCAGATGCAACCGGAGCCGAACTGTATTGGTGAGTAGTGTCTTGCCTCCTCGAGATCAAGGACTCGGTCGAACTCACGATGTCACGCAGATTGCTTGATCCGACATAACTATTACCGGCCCGGAGAGCTCATCCAGACATGCCTCCCAAATATCAGCTGGTGGGTGTGCGGATGCAGAGTCAAGTACGTTTGCCTGGTCCGTGTCTTCATCACGACCATCGACAGCTAACAGAACGTTGCGTTCACCTAGAAAGAGGATGCCGGCCAAGACGTGTGCAGTGTGTAAGCGTAAAGGGCCGAACGCGATTACTCCGGTGGGCACGTTCGATCCAGCGGAAGCTCAAGTCAAGGTTACCGGAGTTGTCGACGGCTAGCAGCCCGCTAGATTTGGCCGTCGGCAAACGGGATATCCATTATACATGTTATCGACTAGCTGTCTGCTCCGTGCTACTTCGTAAGGTATGCGCATCTGGAAGCCAAGTGGTAGGCGACGCCTATGGGCACTGGCCAGCAATGCGAGGAACAGAACTTAGCTTGGAGCATTGATTCATCTCCGCCGAAAGCAATGACCTCGTGATAGATGGTTGCTTTTGAGAGAGTTGTATTAGATACTCTACGCTACTTCTACCGGACGGATGTCGTGAATTTAAAGTTGTGAATTGCTTGCGAAGACAGGGGTAAGGTCGCACGGACCATCCGCAGCGATTCGCGAATCTTGAGTCGCGACCGGCATCATCACAGTAACACGGATCACGACATGGGCCGATCCGGAGAAAGCCCATGCACGCCCTTTCCACCTGCCATATACACAGTGTTCGATCCCAACACCGCCTTCGTCCCTGCCGATACCCAACTGCCACGCCACCTGTGAGGAAGCAGCAATCAGGCAGCGGGAAAATGCACGCGAAACCCTTCCAGACCGGCAGGCCTTGCAGAATTCCATGAATACCAACTACATGCACCAATGTCGCGAAACCTCACCCCCGCCAAGATTGGCCTGCTGGTCCTAATCCAGCTGTACACCCAAGGAGCGGTACCCAACGATGGTGTGGTGCCCGTGCTCGACTTTCTCTCCTCTCACGTGCTGGGCCGCGACTTGACCACACCCACATCCAGCCCAGATGACTGCTGGGCCAGAGTTGAAGGCACGATCCGCCTCATCTTGTCGGTTCGGGATTTTGAGCAGGTCCTCTCTCCTTTTGCCGTCGCCGATCGCCTGCCCGGCCGTCGCCTGTGGGACAGATTTCTAGAGACGCTTTGGAGCATCGACTCGTTGCATGCTCTCCAAGAATTCATCGATCGTCTGCCGAGGCTCCTGGCCAAGTCCAGAGACCAGCTCCGGAAGCTAGCAGAGCGCGGCGAAGAGCCCCCGAAAGGTGTCCTGCTGTCTCGCAACTCGCCCTTTGGCTTCTTCGTGCGAAAATGCTACCTCGAGTTTACTCGGCTGCAGTTCGACCACGCGGCCGATCTGTGGAAGGCCTTCATCAAGTACCGCCAGCCGACGGCCGGGTACTGGAGGAGACGAAATCCGCAACACAGCCGGCTGAGCTTCGACTCGGTACTCATGACTGGCGAGCACGAATGGGGCGACAACACAGATGAAATCGCCGTCGTCACATACGGGAACATGCTGCTTGGTGGTGACGATGGCGACGCGTCACTGGTCAGCTCCGACGACATCGAAAGCCTGCTGGAAATGCAAGTCGAAGCAATCACCAGATTCGGCCAGAGAGTGCCATCCCAACTCAAGGAGAAGTTCGACCACCTGCTGAAAGAAGGTCACTCGGTCCCCAGCTTGGTCCACTACCTAGAGTAAGACAGTCTGTATCAGTCGCTGCGAGCAAACTGTCGCTGACCCCTTTAGGTTCCAAGACGCATACAGGGCGGGTGACTACACGTCGACTTTCAATGAACTCCACCGCTACTTTGACTACACGATGCAGAACCGGGAGCGGCCACTGTCCTACCAGCATGCCCTGATGAATGTGGCCGTAGTGCAATCCGATTTGGGCTGCCATAAAGAAGCCTTGGCCATGATGCTCGAGACAATCCAGACGGCAAGGGAAAATCGAGACACGGTGTGCCTCAACTTTGCCCTCAACTGGCTGTTCCATTTTGGAAAGTCTCACCCCGGACTCGTCCGGGAGCTCGAAAGCAACAGCATGCTCGGCTCCGGAAAGGAGATGCTTTCGTATCTGCGGGTCAAAGCTAGAGAGATGGGCTTGTCGGTCCTCTGTAGCTCGGCGCTCATTGCCGAGGCGAAGCTGGGCATGGCGAACGGCGAGAGCATCTCGGCCGCACTAGAAAATATGGTGAGAAGCTCACAGCTTATCGTGGAGCACAACATGACGCCCATGATCGGTTCCCAGAGGTTGGTCACCACAAGCCTGTGGGACAGGCTCGGATTGGCATCCATGTCAACCATGACGTGCGAAGTTTTTCTTCGCTGCCATGCCACACATTCCGCCTTTGAAGACGAGCTCAAGGCGACGTCCCGGCTCGCTGGTCTGCTGGCCGGAAGGGGGAGGTACGAAGAGGCATTCCAAAAGATGGAGGCGCTGGGGCAGAACCCTCTGCGGTCGGCAAGGGCCAGTCAGTACTGGCATGTGTATCGAGGCCTTCTCAAGCTGCGCCGGGATCTGCACCGCGACAACCTCGAAGCGTCGGACCATTTACTCTTGCAACTTCTCCAAGCCGGGCCGGAGTGCCAAGACCCGGATCTGGTCCTGATCATCGATTCGATACACATCGAGGCGCTCACACGACGCGGCGACTTCGACGCGGCATTTGCCAAGATTGAGCGCCTCATAGCATCCCTGCGGGAAGACGACCGCGACATCAACCTGCGCATCCGTCTACTGCTGAGCAAGGTGCACCTCTTTGACCGCATCGGCCGGCCCGAGAAGGGCTTCACGATTGCCATCCGCGCCGCCAGCATGGCCTGGCGCGCCCGTCTGCTGTCGCCGCTCTGGCAGGCCATAGGCGCCGTGGCGCACATCCTCAACGCGCTGCGCGAGTTCGCCGCCGCCTCACGGTTGCTCGTGGCCGTCATCCCGCGCTGCCTCGAGGCGGACAACTCGTTCACCGTCGGTACGCTCTACAGCGTCCTAGCCGACGCGTGGGTCGGACAGGCCGGTCAGCGGCAAGGACAACAGCAAGCGCTGAAGCGGACCGAGTTCCTGACCAGGGCGAACGAGGCGCTCGACTTTGCGTTTCAGTATTTCTCGGCGGTCGAGGACGCGGGGAAGATGGGCGAGGCGCTGGCTAAGAAAGCGACTATCATGCGGGCTATGGGGGATTATGGACGGTCCGAGGACTATGCGGCCAAGTATCTGGCTTTGCGGAGGGAGGTTGTGATTAGGAATGGGTGATTTGTATACATGTTATCTGCCGTCACGAGTTATGTATGCAATTGGAATGTGTATGTTAATGTGGTATGACCTGGGATAATGATGGTTTTGGTAGTGTGTGTGGTCATCATTGCTGAAGATGCACGATGGGGAACTGCTGTGTCTGGTCAGAATTGGCAGCTATGATCCAGAGAGCCGGACGGGGCGCCAGTCCATGGACCCATGGGCCGTCCTTGATATTGCCCGGGACATTTCAAAGGGAGCAAGAGTTGACCGTGCGCAGCCTTGCCGTCTATCGCCCGAGGAAGACAAACACCACATACCAACATGAGGAAGCAATGACAAGGACAAGCATATCAGCCCTCGGATTTACTGACTCTAGGAAACATGTACAAATAGTCCATTCTCCTCCTCCTCTTCCACTTCGGTACCAACCACGTCCGCCGCTCTATACAATCGACGCCATTCTTTTTGCTGCCCGAGATTTGTTGGGGACTTAAGTCGTCTTGTCCTTGTTGTGGTAGTTGACAGTCGGGTTCCAGCTGTGTGTGTGTTCATGTCATGTCAGAATTTGTGTATAGAGACAAAGAGAGAGTGTGTGTGACAAAAAAAAAACATACAAGATGGTCTTGTCGCCGTCGCCCCACGGGAAGTTGCGGGTCCGGATGTTCTGGTAGGGATACTCGACGCGCTCCTCGAGCGGGGGCATGTGCGACCAGTGCTCCCAGTGCTCGTTCCAGAGGTTGTAGGCGTTCCAGCCGGCGAGGAGGAGGGCGGGGATGCAGCCGCTGGGTTAGGTTATTTTGTTAGTAAGGTGTGTGTGTATGATCATGGTTTGTAAAATCCCGCGGTGATGGATCTGTCAAGCACTTTCCCCCCTATCAATCCTCCTCCTCTTTATATGTGTAGTCTTATGTCTTGGGAATACTCGAGGGGATATCGGAGATATATAAAAACAACGCATCGGAGTGGAGGGAGGAAAGGGCAGCAGCATACTAGATGGAGATCTTGCGCCACAGCTCTGTTTGCCAATTGTGCCCGGTTAGCAAAATCTGTTTCTGTGAAACCCAATTGATGGGGAAGAATCTAACCAGTGGTGCCGGCGGCGTGCTCCTTGACGGCGCGGCGCTCGCGGATGAAGGCGTTCTCGCCGGCCTGGGCGGGCGTCGAGCTCGCCAGGCGACGCTGCAGCGGCGTCCGGAGCTGGGCGGAGAGGCGCGGTGCGCCGCGGAGGAGCTGGCGCTGGGCGAACATTTTATTTTATTTCTCGGGGAGAGAGAGTGGAGTGGTGGTGGTGGTCAATTGGCTTCTTTCGGGTGAAGCTGTCGAGAATCGAAGCTTGGACGGACAGGTGGATCGGGAGCTCTCTCTTGTGTGTGTGAGGTCAGGATGCCGCATCAGGTCATTTTTCGGCTCATCCTCGGATGTCGCAGCGAGCCGGCGAGGATGTGGATGATGTAAGCGAGGGGGAGTGAGACGAGAAAGTCAGGTGACCTCGTGGGATGGCCGCGCATGGGTGTCCACCAATCCCACCAATCTGGTCGCGCGAGCTGCAACTTCGTGGGTGGCGACGCGATTGGATTTGGAATCGGAAAGCATTGAATGGGACCGGAATGCTTATTGTTCTGTGTTTTCCAATCTCACTTGATGGCTCTCGGCTCTCGATGCGGCTGCTGCCATCCGATTCCAACCTCGCAGCTGACTAGCGCTGGCCAAACCCTACTTTAATCGTCTTCCACCACCTGTTGCTTCATCTTCCTGCAACGAACAGCCCTGAGTGAACTTCTTTTTGTCCACATGAAGTGAAAGGACTCTTACCGTGGGAGGCGCCTTAAATTGTCAGTTGGCTGCTTCTGCGGACGAGCGCAGCATTCCCGGTAAAATGGGACTCAGAATCACCACCTGGAATGGTAAGAATTGGCTCCGTATCTTCCCATCTCGTTTCTGCGTATCTAACGGGAATAGTAAACGGCATAAGGTTTGACACAAATGCAGCGACCCAGTGAAATCCCACCGTCTCACGCTCAGTAGGAATCCCTTCTCGTATCAGCCATGGCGCGAGAACCGCACTTTCCAGGTAGGCCACCCGTCACGGCTCTCTGCAGCACAGACACATCTGACATTGCAGGCCATGTTCGATACCCTCGAGGCCGACATATTTGTCATGCAAGAGGCCAAGATTCAGCGCAAGGACTTGAACGACGACATGGTGCTTGTGCCCGGGTGGGATGTGTACTTTAGCCTCCCAAAGCTCAAGAAAGGTTCGTTTATTTTAAATCGGGGTTTCAAATGCTGATGAGATACAGGATACTCTGGCGTGGCCATATACACACGATCCTCCAAGTGCTGTCCGATTCGAGCCGAGGAAGGCCTCACTGGTGTGCTTACACCCCCAAATTCGACCACCAAATTCCGCGACCTCCCCCCTGATCAGCAAATCGGTGGCTACCCAAGACCCGGCCAGCTATCAGGCACAGTCGATGAGGCAACACTCGACTCTGAAGGACGCTGTGTCATTCTCGAGTTCCCTGCTTTTGTCCTCATCGGGGTCTACTGTCCTGCCACGAGAGACGAAACAAGAACCGAGTTTCGTCAAGGCTGGCTCGATGCTCTCGATGTCAGGGTCCGAAACCTGGCCGCCATGGGCAAGGAGGTTGTGCTTTGTGGCGACCTCAACATCATCCGCTCGGATCTCGACACAGCAGGACTACCAGAGCGGCTACGCAAGGAAGCCATGACAATGGACGACTTTTTCAACACTCCTCCACGCCGCTTCTTCAATCAACTGTTGTTCAATGGTCAAGTTATCGGGGAGAGAGATGAAGGCCGCGAGGAGCCCGTGCTCTGGGACATCTGCAGAGAGTTCCATCCGACTCGCAAGGGGATGTACACATGTTGGGAAACCAAAAAGAATGCGAGACCCGGCAACTTTGGAAGCCGAATCGACTACGTCCTATGTACGTCGGGTATCAAGGACTGGTTTGTCGACTCCAACATCCAGGAAGGACTCCTGGGGTCTGACCATTGCCCCGTGTATGCAACCCTCGCAGACACGGTCAAAAAGGATGGGACAGAGATTTTTCTGGTTGACATTATGAACCCAGAAGGCATGTTCAAGAATGGCCAGCGCTTACGAGAATGGACCCAGAAGGATTTGCTTCCCACATCAGCAAAGCTCATCCCAGAGTTCGACCGACGACGAAGCATCCGTGATATGTTCTTCAAGAAGGCGCCGCCTCCATCAAGTAGCGGCATCTCAACATCCAAGCCGGATCCTCAAAAGGACGCTGCGCCGGAAGGCGCGGAAGATAGCATCCCCGAGTCTGCTGATTCACAGACACTCTCGCTCTCTACACCACAGCCCAGTCAAGCGTCTACCATATCTTCAGCCTTGACAGCCACATCCCCTCAAAATACTGTGTCATCAAAACGACAAGCGGATTCATCAGCCTCGCTAAGTCGGCCGCAAAAGAAGACGAAGCCAACGCTTAGCAAGGAGAACTCAAAGTCCGGGCCCGGTCTCGCGCAACGTAGCCTAAAGGGTTTCTTCAAGCCAAAAGCGCCTGACCCCGACCCTCACAAAGGAGAAACGGACGCTAAGGAGGATCCCTCTCTTTCAGCAACCAGTGCCGTGCCGTCGGGTAGCGACACCCCGCAGTCTCAGTCCGATTCCAGAGTGCCTCCCGCAGACGCGGACATGGAAGACTGGCCGGATGACACACCAAAAACAAGCTCCTCGTCCGGCGACAAGGTGTTTGACCCCATTGCGTCCAAGGAGTCCTGGTCCAAGCTGCTTGGGAAACGAAAGGTGCCCAAGTGTGAGCACGGTGATGACTGCCAGAGTTTTACCACCAAGAAGGCCGGTGTCAATTGCGGTAAGTTTTTTTACGGGTTTTATTTCAGGTGCTTTTCCGCGGAGTGAATGTCATGCTGATTCGGTTTTTGGCTGCAGGCCGGTCTTTCTTCGTTTGTCCCCGGCCGCTGGGACCGACGGGCGACAAAGAGATTGGGACCGAGTTTAAGTGCCGGACGTTTATTTGGAGCAGCGATTGGAATGGGAAGTAGCAAATGGGAGGGCACATTGGGGTTGGGGACAATTTGGTCAGGTAATACACTGGGCGTGCTGGTGGGGAATTGAGGCCCGATTCTGGTCTTGGGATCTTGATGCTGTCTTTCGAGGTTCTCCGTGATGTGAACCGTGGGCAAGTCTGTCTGTTACATGCTTCCAGGCTTTAGGGGCTGCTCCAGCGTGATGGTCATTCGAAGCATCCGGCTCCAGCGGTATCACTCGGTTTATCATTGGGAGTGATGCAATATTATTCCCCTTTGGCTCGTCGAGAGGGTGTGCCGATGAATAGAGTAGTCCACACCTTCTCGTGTTGCCTCCCGTGGGTTTTCATGGTTGGTGCCGACGAGCTTGTAGCTTCCAAGATACCATCACGAACCTCCGCTGGAAGTAAGCCTTTCTCTCCCACACCGGATCGCAGAGCGTAAGTCGAGTACCTAGATGATCGGTCCATCAAAGTCTACCCAAATCCATCTGGCATTTCTATCCCCCGACACTTTAGACATGAGATCAAGTCATCTTTTCCTCCTCCATTGAGACTGGCCCATCATCGCCAACCTTTTCATCGCAGCAGGGAACTCGGTCGATATCACGTGACATGTGTAACAACCTCCTCAAACCACCAACGAAGTATCACCACACCCCCAACGGCGCCAGTCGACGTCTACATAACCATCTAGCAGCCATCTCCTATGGAATATAAGCCGCGTGAGATGTGAAGATGACCACCAGCCCAGCAGGCAAATCCCCCACCACCACCACCACCACCACCACCACCACAACATCCCCAATCTAAAATTCGCTGGCGTCGCTTCGTTCGGCTACAGCGACGGCCCTCCGCAAGCTCCGGGGCGCTTCCGCCTCTCTCCCGCTCCTGGCGAATTTTTTTTTACGTGTAACGCCGCCTATCTACCACCGCATCCTTGAACGAAACGAGAAGTTCCTGTCGTCAGACGCTACGGAATTAATCCGCAAAAGGTACGAAATTACTCGCGCTTATATAGCTGTAGAATTGATCAAACGGCTAAAGCTTCGTGTATTTAATACACCTTTTGTACGCTTGCAAACTAAGACCTGCAGCTTGCTGCAGGGAGAATGGTTGGGAATCGACCGTCGCCTGCGGCAAGCCGCAGTCCGACGTTTTTTGAGCGCCTCCGCCGCAGATCACGTGCTGTAGAAACTTATCTTATCAGTTTTTTTTTCAGATCCAACAGCCAAGTGGTAACGTAATAGCTGTCTGACGACAGGACAACATATCACGAAAAGGAAGCACCAGAAAAAAAGTTTCAGAACACCATTTTATCTATCTACCGGAGGGGGTATCCGCAAGGAAAGCACTAAAGTACAAACCAAGTCTGTCCGTCCCATCCATTTCCATCGAACCATTTCCAGTCTCCATGAACCATTCCCCCCAGTCCCCCCATTGCGCCGTGCGCCCGTCATATGCATCATTAAACTTTCCCACTGAGGAGGAGGAAAAGAAAAAAAGACACCTCATTCTATGACACCAGACCCCATGAAAACTCCGTTATCCATGCACCCACCGATCATGCACACCATTGCGCCGTTCCATGCACCCATGCACCCCACCCATTCTGTCAATCTTGACCACCGTTCATCACCCCATCCCACCATACCGTCACCGTACCTATCCATAAGAGAGAGAAGGAGAGTCGTCATCGTCGTTGACTCGTTCTTGTCGTCACCGAAGAGAGAGAGAGAGAAAAAAGGAAACACAAAGGAAATTTTTGGAGAAACGAGCGTGTTATGTGTGGGAAGATTCCCCAGAGAAAAAACCAGAAACTTCGAGAGCGGGAAAGGAAAAGAAATCACAACGAAGAAAGCTTTGAAGCGAATCTTGTGTGTGTGTGTGTACAAGAAATAAAATGCATTGCATGCTTGAAAACTCCTTTTTTTTGTCGGAATGTCGTTTTTGAAACTTTTTTGGTCGGGTTTTTGTGTCTGGTGTGAGACGTTTTGAATCTTTTTTTGGTGGAAACGCCCATCCCGTCAGAATCTCCTCTCAAAACACCCGTGTGTCATATTCTGCTGCTTGTTTTTGCTTTCTCCCTTCCCTTCCCAGTGTTTTTGGAAGTTTTGAACCCTCACTTAAGTGGATTCATCGGGGAGAGAGAGAGAGAGAAAGCAAAAAACAAGAGAGGAAAATGAAACGAGGTAAAGGTAGAGAGTAGAGAGAAGAGACTGAAGAGGGAGGGAAAAGTGTGTGCGTACTTCGTCGTTCCGTGTGTGTGCTTTTTTGGGAAGGGAAACCAGATGGAAAACGAAAACAGAGAAGCAGAGCGTGACGCGGAAGAGAGAGAGAAAATGCAGAGAAAAGAACAAAAGAGAAGTTGTTGGGAATGGCGCCGCCGTCGCTCTCTTGTCCTGTGACTTGCCCCCGCGGATAGTTCCCATGGAGGAGACAGATCTGCGGTGGAAAGGAGGGAGCGAAAGTTTTGAGGGGCCGTCAACTTCTTTGAGCTTGTACCCAAGTGCAGCTCAAAATCCAGCATTGATGAGTCGGGAAGCGGTCGTCATGGGGTCATGCTGGACGTCTTGGAGGTGATACGGGTAATGTGGCACCTTATCCTTACCACCATCGTAGCGATATCCAGGATATTTGGCGGCATGCCGACGCTCCTCCTCAATTGAGAGTCTTTTAAAATGATCCTTGACATGGCGCTTCTCGGAGCGCCACATATTGGCGACAACTTGGGCTTGACAATGTTAGCGTAGGTTCTTAGATGCGCGTCGTCTAGTACTTACAGATTGTCCCGGCCGTCATGCCGTCATTCTCCGCACGGAGCTTGTCGGATATCCACTGTCGGTAAAGCATGAACTGGTTACGCGGCCTCGGGATCCGAGCCGCGGGCTGAGCAGGCTGCGTCATGTCTGATGAATTTAGAAAACGGAGAACACCGGGAGTTGTTAATTGTGTACTCACCTTGTGTCTCCATCATGGAAATCAGCTCGAACTGAGTCTTGTCGGCTTTCTTCCAAGAGCTGGCTGGAAGAACATAGTGAAGGCGCGAGTACAGTCGATGGATGATCATCGCCGGCTGTTGGGTGATCACCCTGAGAGTTTAGCATCGCTTTCAGCAAATCTCCATTTGATTGACAAGACTTACTGGTATCGACGATAAATGTATGTCCACTCGACCAATTCCTTGCGAGAGACTTGGTCTTCCCGGGATTGCAAGACAACCGCAAGGAACTGACCATCAGCAATCACCATTGATGGAAGAAAGTCAGGAACTGGACGCGGCTCCTCAATTGTGTCGGGTTCGGTGGGGCCATTTGTCTGGCCTCTGAATAGCGCAGCGAGGCCATCATCCGCGGTGGGGCGGCTGGATTTGGGATCCATTGTGATCTTGATGAAAAGAAAGTCGAAGAGTAAAAAAGGGATTCGACGTGGGGAGAGGGAATTGAATTCGAATCTAATGTGGTTTTAAATCGAGATTGAAAAGGAACACCAGATTACCTGGTGTGGGCGAGATTTGAATTCCAACCTGGATGGAAAGTAGAAGGAAGGCGGGTGGTTGAGTGGTGTGGGAAGGAAAAGGTGAACTGGGAAAATCTCTGAACCTGGAGCAAAAGCGGGGCTCAAGAGTCTCGAGAAAGGTGCAAAGTTTTCACGGTGGGATACAGTGACAATTTTGGGCGATTTTGTTTCGCCGATCTGGAGTTTCGACACCTTGTGTGCATGATGGGATGACATCGTGAACCGCAACAATGTTTGAAAATCCCCACCACACAGAACAATAGCAGTGCTTTCTCGCAGCCCTTGGTGTAAGTAAGTCAATTTTCTATTCCCAATAATCAGACATATATTGTGGACTTTGTATGCCAGCTTCGGAATTTACCCGTTTGTTATTGTGGCCATACCGAATCTCAGCCTTGTTTGAACTCAATCCCACTGGGACTTCATGGGTCCACCGAGTCTAGCTTTGTCAAAACCGCTAACTTCAGGTTGGATTTGGCAGGATCAATGACGTCTTACACTTCAGCATGGAGTCTACAGACATGAGCGAGGCAGTCGATGCAGACCACCGCAGAGCAACGGACGAGGCGAGACAGCTTCATGCTCAACCAGCTCAAGGTGTGGCATGTGGGCCGAGTTCACCAGATACTGTGAAACAGCCTAAAACTCCAGGTATTTCAAGTTGGATTCTCTACCTACCTAACTATGTGCTTTATGGCTAGATTGGACACGAGCTGACAAGTTGTTTGAAAAAAGAAGAGCAAGAACGTTCGATGCATCGGGTACGCATCCCGGAGAATCATACCCGCCAAGTACATGTACAAGGACTAACTTCGTGGCTAGGTGCTCCTACGAATTCAGGGCGGGTTGATTCATACTGCCCTCGCATCTCACATTGCGAACTTCGACCACGGCATGGAGAAAATCGTGAGCTACGCACAAGTCGTGAAGGTCACCGCGGAAAGCGTTCTACACCCGACAACGACGCTCATAGTGGATGAAAAGGCTGTTACGACAACCATTAGCGAGGTCATGGAGTCTTCCAATACCATTTTAGCTTTTCTGGGTTTTCAGGAAGCAAAGACTGGTCTCACTTGCGGCGGAGATCCATTGCTGAAGAGAAAGATTGAGGTGGGACAGAAGTTATGCAAGGCGCTTCTCAGGTCGTTGGCACTATACGTGAAAGCTGCTGATCGTCCCGCTGCCGAGTTTGGTCTCGAGTATGGCAACGAGACCAAAGTTTCCGTGGGAGCCGCATTGTTTGCCGACGAGGGTCGTGGCTACGGCAACATGCTTCAAAGATACGGTGTATCCTCAATCAACCAGGACTCCGAAGATCCCATAAATGATGGTTGGCGCCGGGCTTATTTCCATCATCCAGTCACTCAGGTGCCTGGTACTGCCTGGCACAAGTTCTTCGGAAACCTCAGGGTTCGGCGGGACCAGGTAGCCCTTCTCTATCGCTGCCCGCCTCAGCAAAGAATATTCCAGGCCGTCCCGAGAGTCGCACTGGAACTCGAGTCTCACCTTCAGTCGGAACTGCATTGGTACCGGTTTCAATTTGCGAGGGCGAGTATTCCCGATCTTGGAATCATCGTACTCCGTTGACCAGAATTTCCAGAGCGGATATTTTGAAGAAGAAGAATTCTCAGAAGAGGACATGGTATGAAACCCCTTCGAAATGTTATTGCGTTATACTGAGCGAATACAGATGGATACATTTTTGCTCATGCTGGAGCTCGGTATCGTCGATGATCAGCGTGTCACTGCTCTCGAAGATGTCGAAGCGGAGGGCAATCTCATCAGCTATCTGACCCAGGTAAGAACTCCTCTTCCCTTCACAATGTAAAGCACTTGTCACGGTGAAGCCCTTCTAACGCCCCTCAGCATCGCCCAGAGCATGAAGTGTCCGGAGATCCCAGATTCGAGGACTTCAACTGTGCTTTGAATGACCTGGCGGTCACGGGTGTAGCATTGGCTGGTGGTGAGGTCCCAAATGTCCAGGATGATTTCCTTATGGTGATCGATGTTTACGATCACCCGGAAAATGTTGTTTGGCTGGAGGATAGCGACTACCCACCTGGTGACTGGTAGCAGGAAAGAAGTAGAGTAGATCGAATGAATGTGTCATGTCAGTGGCTGGGATCGGGGTGTGCTAGGCATTTACATGGAAACCGCCTACGCGTTGCTCAAATTCAATCACTTGACTTATTTTTGGTGGACCAATCGGCAATTTGTTTTCAGGGAATAAAGGGTTATGGAATTCCTTTGTGCACTAGCCACTTAAGTGCGCCAAAGAATTTCCAATTCCAATTCCTGCCATTGACCACCACACTTCCCACTCGCGGATTCCGCTTAAAATCTGGATTTTTTCTCCCGTTTTTCAACTCTCCTCCAACATGAACCAGATCATGCAGAATTTCGCAACTCTGGATGATGGCGACCGCCAAACAACGATGAAAGCTCTATCGACCATGATGCGCGACGAAAAGCAAGTGCAATCGCCGAAGAAGAAGGTCAACGGCTTCATCGGATATCGATGTGGGTGATTAAATGCCACGCGTGGGTGACCTAGAAGCAGCTAACAATCCGATAGCATATTACTCTGCGCTGTTTTCCCAGCTCCAGCAGAAACAGCGGTCGCCATTTATGACAACCCTGTGGCAGCAAGACACGTTTCATGGGGAGTGGGATCTGATGTGCGGCACCTACTCAACAATCCGATCGCTGCTTGCCGAAGAGAAGATCACACTGCAGGTGTGGATCTCGTATGCTGTCAGCCCTCTCGGCATTGTAGCTCGGGAACACTACATGGCAGCCATGGGTTGGACGTTGGTGCAACAGGAAGACGGGTCGTTCAAGTTGGAGCGCACTGGGGAGCCCATGGTAGAGCGCAGCACGCAGCTGATGAGCGGTCTCGATCTTCTCATGCAATGCCTCAAGAATGGGCTGCCGGTTTCCAACCCGCAGCCCATGATTGCAGCATTGTCGAACCGTAGTGGTGACGTTATGTGCGTCAAGACCCCGGGGGCAACGAGCAAACAGAAGTCCAAGCCCAAACCCAAGCCCAAGAACGAAGATCCGCTACTCGCCATGGCGAAGGAGAACCCTGCACTCACCATGTCACGCCTCTTCGATATACCTGTCGACCACCCATGGCTTGCTGGCGGTGTCCAAGTCTTCGAGATCCCCAGCCTCAACGACCTCGCGAACTTTTCTCCCGGGACGGAACTGCAGAGAGGAGACAATCAACTTGCCCATGTGCAATCCCAAACAACGGTCAACCATGATATGAACGATATTTCCTTCGACATCCACATGGGAGATCCGTGGGTTGGACAGCAACAGACGCAGGGTTTGGATCATGGTCACGAGAGTTTCTTTGACTTGACAGTAGCCCAGCAGCCTGTTAACACAGGTTCGTCTTCCGTTAACAAATTTCAGCAAACAACTGACACGTGAAGCAGGGTACGGCGATGATATTTCTCTGCAACAGCTCGAGGAAGCGATCATGCGACCTGTATTCAGCATAACCGATTTAGAGGAACAAGGGTCAAAAGGGGGCAGAGGAATAATTGCGTGGCGAACGGAGGGGCAAAAAGGGTCGATACCCGTCACGTTCATACCGTTTCTGTGTTTCTTTGAACATCGTGGATGGCTTGTCGTTGGGTTAAGAAACGAATCCACTGCAGTGCCAACCCTCGCTAATGCAAGCTTGGGCGCGGAACTTGGTAGTGCGGCAGATTTTAGAGTCTAGCATAACGCGAGGGGCTGAATCAGCTCGGCGCGAGAAAATATACCCGGTTCCCAGAACTATATGTGGGGGTCCAATAAATGATACCAACCCTTGCTGTCTTGCAGGCTCTGGCTCTCGGTTCCCCCTTACATATTTTCCACCATCACGCGCTCCCTTTCTACAGCATTTCGTCTGGAATTGAGCCTGTTGCGGAAAACGCCCGAGCATCGGCCGCAACTGTGTCCTTTGCAGCCCTTGACGCTGAAGTGGGGAACATCGCTCATTCGACAAGTCAGAACCCTCCCGAACGGCAGTCAGTACCAAATGCGAGAAGGATGGCAGCAAAACGAAAGGAGAAGCAAACACCAGGCGACTGGCTCCGGCGGATGATCACCTGGTGGTCGATCAGCGAACCGTCGGCCCGAGCGCTGGAACGACACAGGATCGCTCAATTCCGCAAGGTGGGCCTGGCGGCCGACGCGCCGAGCGAGGAAGCGACATACAGGCTCCACGCGCCGATCGGCAAGATCCCCGACGACGCCGTCAAGCCCTCCAGCGGGCCCACGCCCGAGCAGGCCTACCGACGGAAGCACCAGCGGAAGCAGCAGCAGCAGCGCAAGGAAAGCATCAGCACCGAGAGCCAGCACAGCGCCAGCAGCTCGACGAGGACCACCCGTCCCAAGGTCGATCCGCGGAAGCTGGCCGTCGCTCCCTGGCTGGCTGAGGAGGGACCTGCTTCGAGTCACGGTCACGGGAACGGGAACGGGAACGGTCAGCAGGCTGGACCGGGCTGCGGGCGGTTGATTGCACCCTGGCTGGCCGAGGGCGATGGCACTGCTGCGACAGCAAGCAGCTCGCACCGGCGGGCGGGAGCTCGTCGGTCGCTGGGAACGACTCCGACACATGAGAGCCCGTGGCTTGCGGAGGCATGAGATGGGGGAACGCCGCCGGTTTTTTACCCCGCTTCGGGCAGCAGCAGCAGCAGGCATGCGTTTTGCATGGGAAAGAAAGAGACCACCACGGGCAGCAGCTTTCAGGCTGGCAGTTGCGTCTGCGACACCACGGTTGTGGTAGAGGCTATTATGCCGCGCAATGACGAGACAACTGTTGGGAGGAAAGGTCGAGGCAAACGAGGTTGTACAATACACGAGGCGACGGAGACGTCGCTGGCGGGTTTTGGGAATCACCAGTGTGTCAGCTTTCAGAACGAGCTTGAGAACAGTTCGTTCTGTTTCCCATCCACCGGGGTGGTATGCGAGACGCTCCCTCTCTCCGAAGGAATGCGTGGGAGAAGAAAAAGAAAATGCAAGCCAGGAATCACATTCTTCTTCCTCTCTTTGGATCCAACTTGCATGCGAACCGCAGAGCGACAAGTCAAAGCCGAAGCCTGAAAATGGGAGAGAAGACAAACAAACCTGCCCGCAGTAACATACGCGACAAACCAATTGCGAGACGTCAACTCTTGCAGTCGAATTGAGCTGTCAACTTTTTGGCTCCTCCAGCCAACCGGTTTCAGGCCTAGACCATCCCCGGATAGAGAAACATACATGCAGACGCTCGGCGGCAACACCCGTACCCTCCCAGTTGCCGTACTCCGTACCACACGACACTGTGTATCCGGCAAGAAGGCGTCCCAATCAGAGAGAGCAGCCAGCATGCGGCTGCAATGCAGTCACAAATCCGGGCCCCGTCGAATCGCGAGCCTGCTTTTGGGTGTATGATATGACCTCTTGCCTCTGACCTATGATCGGGGGGTGTTGCCCTTTTCGAGAGAGAAAACTGTGTTTGCTTCTGTTGAATTGTCGAAACTTGCCTCTGCTGCAAGCATTTCCCACGAGTCCAAGGGGTCAGTTTTTAACCATTCGGCCCAAGCAACTCCCCAACCCCTTCGAAAAACCTGCACTTTGCCAGAGAGTGCCAAAGAAAACCCCTCCCTCCCTTCCCGAAATCTCGGAGCTTTGTCCGTCCCGTTACGCTACCAAGCCCATCCCGCCCACAAATTCCATCCCGCCCAACCAACCCCTCGTCTCTTCTTCCAAGAAAAACCCTTTCAGACTTTCAGACTTTCACTGCCCCCCTACATCATCGACCCCCGCCGCAACCAAAGAGACGAGACGGGAAGCAAACATACCGAAAACAAGTGGTGACCAACTCTGCTGCAACCGGAACTGCACTCCACTAAAACCTCATTGGCCGCCAGCCAGCCGAGATCCTGGTATAGTACTGTGCAGGTAGCAGCACATATGCCGACCCTGCAGATCCAGCACCCAGGATCCATTTCTGTGTGTGGTGTGTATGGTTCAGCCGTGTCCCCCGATTGTCGAAGTCCCCTATCTCGGCCCGAGGGGGCGCCAAGGACTCCAAAACCAAAAGGGGACCCCCCCAGAAAAGGCACTACCCCATCACCTGCACCCCTTTGCATTCGTGATTGTTTGCTGTGCTGTACATTAGCAGAAGCAACTTAGCAAGCAGTTTCCCTTGATACGGAGAACCGTTCCAGCCAGCTAGGTAGGTAGCTAGCAACTTGCAAGCCACTTCCAGCTCAGGACGGGAATCAGGACGGGAATCAGGATGGGAATCAGGACGGGAATCAAGACGGAGACACACATCGAACACGACGTCCGCCCTTTTTGTGTTTGTGAACGGAGCGAAGAACCGTCGGGTCGGGACTAGAAGAAAGAAAAGAAGGAATGAGAAGCCAGCATCCCTCATCATTCAAAAATCTGAGAGACAAAACGAAGCACTGAAAAGTGACATGTCTGCCCTGCCCCTGAAGGCACCCACCCCGTGTTCGTCTGCCCCAACCCGCTACCCGCTACCCGGTCCAGGGACATCATCACTCTCCAGAATCAGGGGCTGGTGTCTGTAATCGTGTCACAGAGCCGTAGTCCGTAGTCGTAGATCCTACCTGTCAAGCCCGTGAGCTTGGCGAAGCCCGCTCGCTGCCCGGTGGGCTGCAGTTCCCGAGTCCGAACCGGCGGGACTCCTCCGGCTTCCACAAATCCCAACCCCCTTCATGAACGCCTCTCATCTCATCTAGTCATGTCATCTCAACTTCGCGACTCGTCGAAACCTCAACTCCATTTGATGATACATCAACACACAAAGTCACAGACAGACAGGCAGGCAGACAGATCAAATCTCAACAGACTGATATTCACTAAGAACCACCCAATATACACATCCTTGACATCGAGCCATGCCAATTTCTCGCAGCTTCCTTCGCTACCACCCAGCAAACACACAGAAACCAATGTCCACAATTTTATCCCGCTGACTAGATGGATACCAACAAGAATGCAATTTCTCCCTTTCCCTCCCCACAACTCACTCCTGATACGAGATCTTGCGCATCTCGCCCAACCGGTGGCGCGCCGCCGAAAGTGCATTCTCGAGCTGGAGGATCTCGACCTGTTCCCCGAAGCCATTAGCACACTCGTCACTTGTAGCCCTTACGACAAAAAAAAAAAAAAAGACATACCTGCTGCTCCATCTCGCGCACCTTGAACTCGTGCGCTCCGAGCTTCGTGTAATCCACATTGTCGTCCTCCGCATTGCGGTCCTTGATCATGTTCTGCACCTGCCGCACGAGCGAGCGGCACGCGGTGCCGACCGCCTTGCTGGCCGTCTCGAGGTTCTCCTGGCTCTTGCTCATGAAGCCTGCCTTGACACGGCTGGCAGCCACGAGCTGGGCCGTCGAGGCAGCCACGTCATTCGACGCGACAATCAGCTGCTCCGGGCTGTTTCTGTTCGACAAAACACCATCCGCCGTCTCGATCAAAGTGTTTGTTGACGAAGCCACTGCCTTGGCTGCCGAGATCAGACCCTCGGTCCACCGGTTGTTCTTCTTGTAGAATGCGGTCCTGGAAGACGAGCCACGGCCAGCTTGCACAATCTCTTGCTGCGTGACGGTAGCCGCCTTGATCAGCTGTGCAATAGCAGTCGTGATGGCCATGGCAGCATCCAGGATCGAGTCATGAACCTTGAGCTCGTACGTCGAGTAGCCGTCCCGAGGCTTGTTCTTGAGCTTGGCAAGACGGGCGGCCGCCGCAGCAATAGCATCAGCAGCCTTGCTGAGCTCTTGGTCGACAATCTCGCCCAGGTCTCCCTTATTAGCAAGCTTGCCAAAGCCGGGCGCGAACGTCTCGACGAGCTTGTTCAGCCTCTGCAGGTTCATCTGCACTTCGTTATTGCTGTTGATAACGACGTCCGTCTTCTGAATGGGATCCATGCCCTCGAGACGAAAGCTCAAAAGTCCTCGGAAGAACTTGACTGTCGACTGAGCCGACTGACGAGCACCGCTGATCAGCGAGTCGCTCTTCTTCTCATCAGTGGCCAGACGAGTGAGACCCTTGGTGTTGCTGAGGACATCTGCAATAGCACCGGAGAAGACGTTGATGTTTTTGATCAGCTCCGCGTGAGTGCTGTTCGGGCCGTCCGCGATAAAGTTGTTAAACGATGTAGCGAACTCCATGGCGCTCGCCGACGCCTTCTCAAGCTGCGACAACACATACGACGGCGAGGCATTCTGGTTACCTGCCTGCATGGTCGAGTCGAGTTCGTACATGGCATCGTCAACACGTGAAACGCCAGCTTGAAGAACCGAGTCGATGATGTCGTTGATCTTCTCGAACTGGGAAAGAATGATCGCATCCAGCTGTCCGTCTAACGCCTGATCGGACACACCCTGGTTATTTCTGAGCTCATTGAGCTCGATGAGCGTCTGGTCCATGCCGGCCTTGTAGACTTCGAGCTCCTCCTCCTTCTCACGCAAGAGCTGCTCCAGATCCGAGCTTCCATCCCGCAGCTTCGACTGGGCATCCTCCAGCGCCCGCGACTTGAGACGCAGAGCCTCCTCGAGGTCTGCCATCTCCCTGTTGTACTTGGAGAGCATGGTGGACAGCTCGTTGCCCTTGCTGCGCTCGAGGTTGTCAGCCCGGTCGAGGGCCATACGGAGCTCTCGTTTCAGCTTCTCCACCTCGTCCTTGTTAGAACCCGTGAGGCGATCCTTCTCATGAAGCGCCCGGTCCCGCTCGCGAATCATATCGGCCAACTCAAGATTCTTGGTCTTGATTTCGCGCTCCAGCTTCTCTCGCCTATCAATCGCCTCCTGAGCGGATGCGGCTTTGAGCTGGACCGTCTTGAACTTTTGCAGGAGATCAAGGTGCTCATGACGAAGCTGGGAGTAGAGCTTCGCAAGGGCCTCGTACTTCGTTCGCCACGTGTTGACTTGCTCCTGGAGGGCTCGGATCTGGTCGTCCTTACTACTAATTTGCTGTCCGTAGTTGCCTTGCAGTGACTGCAGCTCGCCTTCGAGTGCCTTAACCCTTTGATCGTACTGCTGAAGCATGAGTTGATCACGCTCATACTGGGCGCGTGCGTTCAAGTTCTCCTGCTCGAGCTCGGCGAGCCGACCTTGAGTCTGCCACTGCGCCTGCTGTGCCATCAGAGCTTCTTGTTCGCGCTTCTGCTGCTCCATCAGCCGGCGCTGCTGCTCCTCGAAGTCGCGCTGAGCCTGGAGCTGAGCCTGCTGTTGGGCATGGAGCGCCTGTTGCTGCTGCGCTTCAAAGACCCGTTGCTGTTCTTCATACTCGCGATTTTGCCTATCGATCTCGTTCTTCCAGAACTCCGTCATGTCGTCAGGCTCATCCGACTTTGGCACCTGGGGAGGGGTTGGCGGCCGCTCGATCTCCTGCTTGGGCCGTGCCGGGAGAGCCGGGGCCGACTCATCTTCGGCTAGGAGATTGGGTGGATCCTGCGGGAGTTTCGGTATCGTAATTAGACTCGTGAGGTAGCGGAGGTTGGAACATTCATAGTAAAACTTGACGAGACGATAGTGCTGCGCATCATATCGCTGGCGGAGTGGCGCCAGAGCCTCATCGTCGCCAGTAGCTGCAGCATGTTAGGCCTGTCTACAAATATCAATGCCAGCTGACTCACTCGAATGCATGGCCCGCAGCATGCTCGTGATGAACTTGTAAATACCATAGCTCTCGGTAACCAGAGGCACGAGCGCCGATATCCTGCACTCGTTGTTACCGACGTTCCGGAAGTGTGAGAAGATCAGCTTTTGGAACTGGTCGATCTTGTCTTGCAACGTCATGAGATCGGTGATGGTCTCGTAGCCCTCGTTGGGATCGTTAATCGCCTTGAGACTGATATACTCCTCATACTCGAAGGTGCCGTTGAACTCGGGGTGTTGCTGGTGGAACGAGAGCTTCGCAAGCAAGTAGTAGACATATTCCTTGATAAGGGGCCCGTACCCTCGCATGCCTTCGCCGCCCATTCCCCGATTCAGGCTGTCGATCCAGCCGCGGTTGGCCATGGCCTCCTTGAGCGTTGCCGGATGCCCCTCCTGGAGAACCTTGTGGATGGTGATGAGGGCCTTGAAGGTCTGGACCTCGTCGGCCAGGATGGGCTGGACCTTCATGCCAGCCCAGAAGGACTGGGAGGACTTGTGGTCCCATGTGTAGACGATGCAGCTCCGTACATGCTTGCGCTTCGGGGCCGTCTCGTCGGGGCTGGTGGCCTTCTTGATGTTGATAGCCAGCTCGGCCTCGGATCTGCGTCGCATCATGGTGTCAGTCGAGCACAATCATGGCGATTCCGCGCTGAGCCGGACGGGCGGCCGGCGCACGAAGACAGGGACAGACGGACTTTGTATGGTCAAGACTGCGAATCGTGGCCATGTTGGGCACCTATGAGCCTGCGAGCGTGCAGACGGCCGCGAATCAGGGGAGCTCGGAAAAGTTGGGCTGCTCAAACAAGTCGACGCAGGTACGACTCGACGCGATCACGCATCACCGGTGGAGAAGAGCGGAGCGGGAAATGCGCATCCAGCGACGGCGACGGCAGGACGTATAGAAAATAGAGTGACAGCGCTCCAAGAGTGTGGAGTATGCACTATTATGGCAAACCAAGCCTTCGTCGTCGTCAGCCTCTCGCAGTTGGAGAAGTGGCCCAGCGATCATCGCCTGCCAATCTGCGGCCTTGCAGGCGTGGAGCTTCAACCAATGGCATGGTCGGGTTCCGGAGTCCCAACGGCCCGACAAGGCTTGTGCCAGCCAGCTGCAACACACCCCGCCGGGGCAGCAATGACGCTGCGGGGAGAATCCGGGCAGGCAGCGGCGGCCAGGCGCTCAGATAGCTGCAGCTGGCCTGTCATCACGGGGATACCTGCCTTGTCACTTGACTTCTCCTCCCATCTATTTCTCTCCATCTTCCAACAACGAGGAAACTCACAGATCTTCTCTCTGCCCTCACCTGTTGCCTGTGTTATTAAAAACAAGCAGCTTCCAGCAAATACCACCTGCGCCGCATCGTTGTTGCGCGACAGACGAGCACCGAGACAACCCCGCCCCCGCTGTCGAGTCAACCCAAAGGACAAGCACTGAAGTCGAGTCCGGCCGACGAGGACGCGTGGCCTCGCACCTCTGCAACAATGAATATTCTCTACTCGACCGTCAACAGCCTGCGGGATAGGTACGCACCGCCGAGCACTAAGTCGACGTTTCGCGAGACGGGCGAGATCACGCCCGAGGAGTTCCTGGCCGCGGGCGACTACCTGGTCTTCAAGTTCCCGACGTGGTCCTGGGCCGACGCCGACCCCACGAGCAAACGAGCAAGCTACCTACCTCCAGGAAAACAGTTCCTGGTGACGAGACATGTGCCCTGCAACCGCCGGCTGAACGACGACTTTGCGGGTGACGCCGGCCACGAGGAATCCATCGTCGAGGGCACAAAGGGAGACGACGATGATGGGTGGCTGCGGACGGGCGGTCTGGCCAGCTCACAGCCGCTCAAGCTCCGGGAGGTGCGCACCGTCGACGACGCCGGCAATGTTGGCGATAGGGAAGTCGTGGACGAGGATGACATACCCGACATGGAGGACGAGGACGACGACGAGGCTATCATTCGTGACTCTGGGAATGACAGGAATAGGTGAGTTGCCGCACAGGAAGTTTTAGGGTATACTAACAAATTGCAACAGTGGCCGCCGCACATACACACTCTACATCATGTATTCGCCATATTACCACACGCCGCGCATGTACTTGTCCGGCTACCAGCCCAACGGCCAACCGCTGCCACCGCAGCTGATGATGGAGGATATTGTTGGTGATTACAAGGACAAGACGGTCACGCTCGAGACCTTTCCGTTTTTCGCCAACGACGTAAAGATGGCCAGCGTGCACCCGTGTAAACACGCCTCGGTCATGAAGACGCTGCTCGACCGTGCCGACGCGGCCCTCAAGCTGCGCCGGGAGAAGCTCAAGGCCGGTCTGGACGCCGGCAGCAAGCAGGGCATGGAGGGTCTGGTGGATGAGATCAAGAAGCTGGATATCAGCGGGGTGGCGGCCACGGCCAAGGTTGCGGAGCCGTCAAGCGGTGTCACTGCGCCTGCCGACTCGAGCGAGGAGTGGGAGGAGGTGGAGCGAGATGCGGAAGACCAGGAGGTTGCTATCCGGGTTGACCAGTATCTCGTTGTCTTCCTCAAGTTCATTGCCAGCGTCACGCCGGGCATCGAGCATGATTTCACCATGGGGGTTTAAGATTTGTCGGTATATGGGGCTGGTCCGGGAACTATGAACGTGGGACTGTCAATTTGCCATAGACAGAGGAAGCAAGCAGGCCAGGCGATAGGGTAGAATCTACAGGCGTTTAGGCCGGGGTAATGAATTCTTACACTCAACGTCATTGTAGTATGTAGAACGCATGTTTAACGGGTATCATATTTGATTCATGTTGATGCTCTCCTGTCTATTCAGCATCCGTTCCCTTCCTCAATCTCCTTCAGACCGGCATCGTTGCAAAGTCTGAAGGAGTATCCCTCCTTCGCATCTTCTCTAATCACCCTCCTCCCCCTCCTCCTCACTAACCTCCTCCCCAGCCTCAATAGCCTCCCTCCTCTTCCTCGCCGCCCTCTCCCTTTTTTTGTCAAGCAACTTCTGCAACCTCTTGGCCGAATTGAACACGCCATTCGTCCCCGCGCCGCAGGCCGCACAGCTCGGGTCTCTGCGGTAGCGCTTGAGCGCGCACGCCTCGCAGAAGTAGTGGCCGCATCTTGTCACCACGGGCGCCTTGTAGTCCTCCCTGCAGATGATGCAGACGAAGGGAATCCCCTCGAGCATTGCCTCCTCGGCCTCGTCTGCTTCTTCTTCTTCGGTTTGTTTTTTTCTGGTAGAACGGTCGGCCGAGGCGACGACGGTCCCGCCCAGGACTTTCTTGCCCTTGGTTACTTTTTCCCATTCCTTGTCTAGTTGCCAGCCGTGTTGGTAGTCTTCGCGGGCGTGGAGGAATTTGCAATTCTATTTTGAGAAGAGTCAGTATATTAAAATGAAACGAAGAGAGAGAGAGACAGAAATATACGTACATCGCCAAACCCACAAAACCCAGTCTGCTTGTAATCCTTGCACACATCCGGCGCCATATCCGTAATCGTTATCGTCCGGATGTTAGTCGGCGCCTTGACCGGCCCGACCGATCTGCCCGAGGTGGGCGCGTCCGGATTCCGCTGGATGAACGAGGTCCTGTTCGCGAGGCCCTTGTACGTCCCATCTGTTGATGATCCAGTTGCGGCCCGAGTAGTCCCCAACAACTCCTTCGCACTTAGTTTGGCGTCGTCCTTGTCCTCATCGAACCAGTTACTCCCCTTGGTCGCGTCCCGCCTCGCCGTGTCCAGCGCCGCGGCCGCGTCGCGATCAGCCTGGAATATCGTCGTCGTCGATAGACTCTCTGCTGCGTCCGAGGTTTTGTTTTTGGAGGAGACGGTCACCACGGCACTACCGCCGATGTTCCGCTTCCGTCGCTTGACTCGGCGGCCGGAGTCGTCCTCGGACGAGGAGAAGTCGCTGTCGTCGTCGCTGTCTTGGGAAGCGGGTGGCGGGGTCGCGGGTCGCTTGCGGATGTTGGCTTTCCCTTTCGCCCCGCGCTTCTTGAAGATGGCGACGGGCGCTGGTGCCGCCGCTGTGGTATCTGGCGCCTTTTCTGTGTCGGCCATTTTGTGGATGTCTGAGGAACAGGTTGTTGGTTTGGGCGAACCGTTGACTAGAAAAATAAGCTTCTCTGGGGAAGAAGTGCAAGGTGACGCAGGGCGTGATTGGTGATTGGCCAAAGCTTCTAGAACATCAAAGTCGCCCCCTGACAAATCGCCTTCAGCCATACGAGACCACGTGAATGCAGACTTGAAAATACGAAGAGAGCAAGTTCCCGAATCTCTAATAACATGCAGGTACACCTACAGCTGCTATTGTTAGAGGGAATACAGATTCGAATAGTTGTACACTAGCCCCTCCGCTCTTGCCACAACTTCCACTCAACCCACGCCATCATCACAACAGTCACAATCACCAGAATTAGATTAAGAAATTCATTCAGTCATGGTACGAAGATAAACTCCCGCCAGCCTGTACACAACCCGCACAGCGCAGTCGACTACAAATTTTAGGTATTAATGCTTCGCTTTTGCCCCCGACCTCGAACATGAGCCATCTCGACAGGCGCATTCCATCAAAAGGAAAAGCCAGACAAACCAAGAGCACCGACTACATTCTAGTTGCTCCCAGCTCGACCAACGTCTCATAAACATATCCCCTTTAATCTGACACCGTACAACACAGTAAAGAAACTGCGAAGGATGGAAATTGAGCCGACATCGCCCGGGGGCGGTTCGAGCAATTAAAAATACAGGGGCTAGGAGTGGTGTTTCGTGTCGCACAAGACTGAAAACCGGGAATCATCGACGTCGTAAAAAATCCGTAGCGTATGGCTGGTGTCTTCGTAGCAAAACTCCAATGCGAGAAAATGGTTCCGTAGCGACCGACGGGAAGGGGCCGACGCCATGTACATATGGCAATCTAGTAACTGGTATTCAAGGAAACTTTAGAGAGTGTGAATGGGCAAGCGTTATGCCCTCGAGCGTGTAGTCCCCGCCGGCGTCGAAGCGACCGACGGGCCCGATTGGGAATGACTGTGACTGTGGCCAGGAACGTGCAAATGTCCCCGTGCATGGCGGCCACGCTTGGAAGCGCCGGTCAAGGTGCCGACGTCATGTTTTCCTACAAATGTCAGTACCTCGTGACGGCCTCTAGATGCGGTTCAACTTACCATCGCAGCATGCACGGACATTCTCCAATCTGTCCGCCTCGCGGTCTTGTCGTTCGATCATCTGCCGGAGGTCCTCGGCGCTGTCTTGCACCTCGTCGACCTCATAGATGCTAGAGTTGGGGTCACGACCCGAGACGCTTCGGCTTCGCAGGCTGCCAAAGGTTCCAGAAAGCATCTTGCTGTCTTTCCAATACCCGCTAATCCTGCTGAGGGTGCCGGCCGCTGGACGCTCCTGCGTGTGCGAGCTCCTCTTGGGCGTCAGGGTCGGGAAGTTCATGGAAACATCAATAGCCGGAGACTCGTTCCGGATCGTCCGCGAGTTGTAAGACGACAGCGAAGCAGCAGCACGGGTCCCGGTAGGCATCCGTCTGCCGTACGAAGGGTTGAACTCATCGACATCCTCTCGAGTGATGTTACCGGCCATCTCCTCTGCATCCGATTGACCCTCATTATTAGTTCGAAGGAGCAAATAGGACAACGCGTTGAACCAGGTCTCATGTCTCTGTCCCGTAGTACACGTAAACTTGATTGTCCTGCCGGGAGAGATGATCACCAAGCTCTTGCGGTGCAGCCCAGGTGGCATCGGGTTGTCGTCCGTGACGACGCGGACGGCTTCGATCTGAACGCTCTTCGCGCGAAGTTCAGCGCGGCCGGCAGAAGAGGGATCGCGGTCACTCCAGTATAGTGTCCTGGTATAGGGGTGGACCCAGAAGTACCTTCTGTGCCGATTTTCCGAAATTTCCCCTCGTCCAGCCTTGCGGGTGTACTTCCAGAGATACTCTCCAATCATGGTCTGGGTGATAGCCTGGATCATGCGTGGGTCGGTGTTGGGCCCGAACCCATGAGAGTCAAAGGGACCTTCCTGTTGCATGTTGAAGCGGCTGTCGATTTCAGATACGAACGAGGAGACCGACGACTTCCGGCTATGTTGCGTCAGGCGGGTCGGGGAGTGCACTTGAGAGGAGCCCTGGACAGAGGATCCCATCCGGGGGGGACGCGGGGTCGGTGTACCCCTACCAGATGTCTGAGATACCGGAGACATGGGACGTCTCCCGCCGTTAGGGGTCCGCGGCCGAGAAACTGGCTGTTGGTTCTTGAGAGCAGAAGCCGGGAACAGCGGAGGACCCATGGTACCGACGGTGCCTTGACCGCCGCCGGACGAGCCGGTCCGAGCTGCTTCAATGACCTCTTTGTGGTTTGCTGGAAGAGGGGGCAAATCGCGCTGCAGACCTCGGTTGCTCCCGGAACTAGCGGGTCTCCAAGCATCGGGCGCGTCGCCGCCGACTTCCGTGGTCTTGCCCTTGATGCGCCGCGTGCTGTCGGCGCTTGGTTGACGCGGTCGGTGGACCCGGACGGTTGATGGCGTGCCCACGCTGCCGTTCGAGTTGGACCTAACTAGCCCAGCAGCCTCGAATGGTTGGTTCTTCGCCTTCAAGATTTCATCGAGAGCGGCCGCAGTCAGAGCAGTCTGTGCGGCTTGGTCGGCGGTGACAAGCGCCGTCTTACTCGACGGTGCGCCATCGTCCAACCCACGTGCAACGTTGGGCGGCGTGTGGGGGGTATCTTGTTCGAGGTAGTCAACGTCACGCGGAATGATGAACCCGTTCCGCTTAGGGCTGCGTGGGGAGATAGGCTCGCTATCCAGTGCCTGGATTGCCGCAAAGCTCAGTGGCGGCGTGTGAACGTCCAGCTCGTCGGGTGTTGCCTCAATCGGGTGGCTCTCCAACGTCTTGATCGCAGCGACGCTCAGCGCAGGGGCGACCACCACAGGGATCTCAGGGACAACCGGCTCAATCTCCTGCGACTCGATCGTCGACAAGGAGAACTCCGGCAACGGTGAGCTTGGCCGTTCCTGAGGCTCGACGTGCTGGGCCGCGATGGTAGAAACCGTGAATTCAGGCAGAGCTTCTTGACGAGGCTCGACTTCTTCCGTAGCAAGCGGAACGAAGGAAAGCCGAGCTGGCGAAACAACCGGCTCGCTCTGCGGTTCCACGGTCTCGGACACGATTGAAGAGAAAGATAGCGGGGGAGGAAGTCGAATTTCGGGTACCACCACAACCTTGGGCTCCGATACTGGCGAAGGTGGCAGCTCAATCGGTTCTACCTCCTCGGCCCGAATCGTGGACACCGACAAAGCGACCGGCGACACGGGCTCTGTCACTGGTTCGATATCTTCCGTGATTATCACAGGGATGCTCAATGAGAGCGCTGGCGGCTCCGGTTCTGCGACTGGTGTCACATGCTCCATGACCAAGGGAGACATGCTGAAGATCACCGGCTCTGGTGCCGGTTCCAAGCGCGGCTCAATGTGCTCGGACACAACCGACGACATGCGGAAGACCGGTGGCTCCACGACGGGGGCCTCAGGTTCCGCAATGGGTTCGGTATCCTCCGTGAGGATGGATGACATACCCAATGAGGGCGGGGACGAAGGCGGCTCAACGGGCTCGATGTCTTCAGACTTGATGAACGACATGCTGAGGCTCTCAGGCGGGAGAAGGATCGGCCTCACACCGAGGCCAGTGTTCGGCGAAGAAGTTGGCGGCGAAGGGAACTGCGCCAGCTTGGCTTCGAAGTCGGTGTCGTTCTGAACGCTGGCGTCGCTGTACGAGAATGAGGACAAGGGTCGCGAGAAGCGGGCCTCGTCACCGAGCCACTGGGTTGAAGCGTGTGATCGGCTGGGCCCGATGACCGATTCCATCGACATTGGCCGCTCATGGAATATGACGCTATCGGGAGATGCGACCCGGTCTTCATCCTTCTCCACTGCGGTTACCGCAGGGCCAAACTCAACCGGGTCGGTCATCACGCCGCTGTCGACCATGATAAGCTTGGGTAGCGGGGGAACCTCGGGAGGCGGCGATGCACGTCCGCGAGCAACGCTGCCCGGCGTCATGGACCTAACGCTTCGCCGGCTGGGAGTAGCATCACCAACATAGGAATCGTCGTCACTACCGTTCTCAAACTCGCCGAGCTCTGCAAACAAGCTTTGGCCCCCCTGTTGCGGAGTGTTTGACGTACTGCTGACGGCAAAGCTGGCCGGGCTGCTTTGAAGAGTAGGCTCCTCACTGAGCTGTCGAGAGCGTCGAGCCAGGGTTCCACGACTAGATTGGAGACGCATCCGCTGGTTTGAATGACTTGTGGGCGTTTTCAGATTATGCATGCCATAGTCATCGTTATCATCCGACGTCGACGCCGTGCTGTCAAACGAGTAACGTCCACCGCTCGGGTTCAGCACCGGAGGACGCTTAATCCTGCTTGAGCCCTTCGAGGGGCTTGCCTCGGTCTCGGTCGCCTCGTCCTCGTCGGAAAGCTCCTCGGCGCCGGTCTGGAAGTCCTCGGTTTCGGTCCCGCGCTCATGAGCGGTCTCAAAAGCGGCATCGCTGGTCTCATTGGCAGTTTCGAAATGGTCGCTCGAGGACTCGACGATCGGCGGAATTGTCCCAGTGAGTCTCAATGTCGAATTAGCAGGCGAGAAAGAAGCGGGCGACTGGTTGTCTGCTTGGTCTTCCCAGTCAGGATCCTCAACATAGAGCTCGGTTCTGCTAGAACGTGCGACGCCCAGCTGGAAAAGCCTCGGCTTCTTGAATTCCCTAGAATCAACCTTGCGGCTTCGCTTATTCCCGACGTTAGGATCATTCCGCATCTTCTCCAGCTCATCTCTGGCATCCTGGAGCATGCGCTTGAGTTCGAGTTTCTCGGTCTTCTCCCGGTGGATGTTGGTCCGCAACGTCTGAATCGTTCTCTGAGCATGACCCAGCGAAGTCTTGAGCGTCTCCGACTCGAGCATAGAGTGCCTCGGTGTGCCCTTGATTGGCGACGGCGGCGGTGAGTGCTCAGGGGTAGCATTGTCCGATGCCGACTTGAAGTCATCTTCGCTCAAACCACGGCCAGACTCACGCTCCAAGGCCCGTCCGCGCTGAATCGAAAAGGCCTTGGCCAACTCCTGGTTTTGGCTCGTCAGCTCCTCGACCTTTCGCTGCATCGCAAGACGCTCAGTCTCTGAATTGGCGGCATTCCGGCGGCTCGTGCCCAGCTCGATCTCGAGGTTCTTGATGGCCGCGGCGTGCTTCTCGTCCTGCTTGGCGAGGTTGTCCTTGACCTCTTCCAGCTCCCTTTGTGTGGCCGTCTTCTCGGCTTGAAGCACGCTGAGCGACTGCGACAGTTTCTTCTCCCGGTCCGCAGAATCCTTCAAAGATGCCATCAACTCCCGCATCTGGGTTTCGAGGTTCCAGTTCTCGTCCTTGTACCGGTTTTCGCTCTCGTCCAGCGTCTTCATACGTTGCTGGTAGCCCTCGGCCTCGAGTTCAAGCCGAGACCGCTCAACCTTGATGTCCTTGAGCTCCTCCTCCCGCTCCGAGAGGAGAGCCTGGAGATTCCGAACCTGGGAAATCAACGACGTGCTGATTTCGGCCGCAAACTCGATGTCGTGAATCCGGTTAGCCGGCTGGTTCCGGAGCTTGCGGTTCGGCACGTTGAGTTTCGTGGGTGATCCGGTCGCCATGCTTTCAAATTTCGAGGGACTGACGGAACGCTGCAAACAAGTGTCAGTGCGGCACAGTGAGATATTGATGTGAAAACTCATACCCGGCCACCTTTCCCTTCCGGGGCAAACGGAGAACCTTGGGCTGCCTCGTTGCTTGGAATGCGCTGCTTGGGAAGAAACGCGCGTGCTGTCTCCCTAGCGACATCGTTGTAGTCCTTTTCAATCTCAGCCAGCCGCTGTCGCAGCTCCGGGTTGAGCTCGCTCTCGGATTGTAGCTGTTCGACCTCGCGTAGCCGCTCTGTGAGCTCTTTGCGCTGTTGTACGAGGGCGGTTCCCAGCTTTCCGGCTTCCTCCATGCGGCGCTCCGTGTCTTTTAGATGGGCCTCGATGGCGCGACGGACTTGCTCTGCGGGTGTTCCCGGGTTCAATGCGAACAGCTGCGTATCGAAGTTCGAGTGTCGCAGGTGACTCGGGCCCAGCGGGCTCGTGACGAAGGGATCGAAGCCATCCGAGCCCGAAGCCGCGACAGGCTTGTCAGATGCAATTGAGGTTGCCATCGTGACGGCCCGCGGCGGCTGCTGCTGGCGTTGCTGCTAGCGGGCTCGTTCCCCCAGCGGCAACTTCAGCAGAAACCGGCGCGTGAATCCAGTGCCACTCTGACGTGTTCTCGGTCGACAAGACGTGTGCCCTTCCCCGCCCTCGTTGAACGGGAGGCGAACTTGGGAGGGGGAGTCGGGGAGAGGGCAGGGCCGGCTGCCACGGCAAGGACGGACCGTGTCCAAAGCTAGGAGGAAAATCTGTGAGAAGTGACCAAAATTCGAGGCGACGCCGGGCAACGACGGGTGCAGCCAGGGCGGAAACACGTCGACGGGCAGCGTGCTCGAGAGTTTTGTTGTGCGTCCGGTGTGGGAGATTACGCGACACCGCAGGGCAGTGTGTTGACTTTAAGAAATGCTGGCCGGATTTTTGGGGGGGATTGAATTCAGACGCGCCCGTCTCAGCGAATCAGAGGCCCGGGTCGCCCCTCCGGGCCAGCGAGCGACAACAGCAGAAAAACAGCCGACCAAGGAAACTGTCTCACAATGCAATGCGTTGTGATGGATCTCGATTGAGGGCGTCCTCGATGAGAACCAAACGACAGGACGGCTGGGAGAGCAGCAGCAGACTCCAGCAACGAGGAAGCCAGAGTCTGCGAGGGAAAGAATCGTCTTTTGGGTTGACATTCGCTCAATCACGCACAGGCACCCACCCGACAGGGATCAGGATCTAAAGATGGAGGAGGTGAGGAGACAGCAGCTCCACCACTGATTCGCAAATGTTGAGGTGCCTGAGGCACTTTGCTGGAGCAAGCCGGATTCCCGGGACTGAACTTGATGTTCACTGGGTTCTATTCTTTTCTTAGAGTTATTATCTGGTATGGTATTTTGCAAAGGTGCAGTTTGAAAGCTTCTAGTCGTTTTATTCCTCGACAGGACTCGGTGTTCTCCCGTTTTCTGACACCCACCTAGCACCTGTCTACCCCACTTCCCATCAAGCAGGTCCAGACGCAAATGTCAAGAAGTCAGCCGAGACGGGTATCAAAGCGGCGGCACAATGTTATCTTTGACGGTGGGAGATGCAGAGTGCTTGACACCCTCACGTCGATTTCGCAGGCCGGACAGTTGAGAAGAGGGTGTGAGGGACGGTGGACGACACCGATCATGGGAACAATGCTTCGCCAGAGGACTCCACCAGGGAAAAGACGTCCGGAGATCACGGCCCCATTCGACTCAAAGACAGGATGTTTCAAAACTTCAGTGTCCGTTGGAAAGCAAGGAGCATCTGACTGCATTGTATTCCTCGCACACAACTGGTTGTATGTCGGTGACGCTGCAAGCTGTGCGCCACTGGTGAGAGAACCACTGGTGAGAGAACAAGGTGGGGTTCAGTGACCCCCGCAGTGACCACACCGCGGAGGTTTTCACGTGCAGATGACGCCAAGTGGCGAGCCGGGATGGACAGGACAGTGCCCATCGGGGGGACCCAACAGGCAGGCCTTCCCGTCCACTCTTTTGCGGGCTCGCATGAAAAACACAGAAATTAATTCTCTGGGAGGCGTGTTCTACAGGTTCCACACTGGCGAGCTCCTTTAATATCGGGGGACCCAATGCTAATCATTCAGCGTCGCATGAGTCACGGTGACGACCGGTCGGTGCTCAGCTCGCTGATGAGCGTGTCGCGCGCGTACCAAAATGTCGGCAACAGCTAGGCTGCCTTTAGTCGGGTTGTAAACAAACAGACAATGGATTCTCAACGCGTCGGACGTCAGCAAGCACCGTACAGGAGAGAGGATACTTTGCGGTTCCACCGCTAGTTTGCACGGCAAAACGGTTACCTGCGCTGTTCCCCTGCGTTAGACATCGGGGTCGTGCAGATGTTAACGCAGCTTCCTTGTTAAAAGCTGTGGGTTGGACATAAACAAAAGGGGGATGCCTGTCCAACCTGCAACCGAGACAAGTTTGGACCGTGGAGCCAGCACACACGTCTCATCTCATTCTCGACCATTTCTCTGTGTTGCTCATCTGGCCTGATGAAAAGTCCATTTCCAGAATCACCGAGACTTTTGTGAAGAGGCTGTTTGGTGTAACCCTAGTCTAGTGTTGACCGACAAGCCGAGCGATTGCCGTTGGCGCCAGGCGATCGCGATGCACGACAGGGGTGTGGGGAAACAAAACAAAAAAAGATCGCCCCAACTTTAAATGCATGCCATCCGAGAAAAAAGAAAGGAAAAGCAAACAACCTTGAAAAGGCTAGCAGAGCCGCACGGTTTAACAGAACTGTAGAAACTGTAGAGAAGCCAACCCATTCCCAATATCAGGGGGGAAGGGATTCCCTTGTAGCCGCTGACCGGGGAAATTGTCGGTGAGAACAAGTGGACAGAACTCTAGCGTCAGTCATTAGTGACGTCCGTCTGGGAAATCAGAAGAGAGAAAGAATCACCGGGAAGCGGAGGTACACATCCCCCCAGCACCAACTCGTCGTCAACACTCGGGATAGAGAAGTTGCCGAATTGGTTCGGCATGGGAAGATACGTAGTCATCGGAATAGCGGTATACTCGGGCACTAGCTGTGATTCAGGAGGGGAATGCTGGGTGTCGAATATGTTGAGAATGTCCTGTCCCTGTCCTGCTATTAGAGGGTGTATCCAGTGCCCAACTGAGCCGGCATAGCCAAAGAATATCGCGTTTGAACCCTCAAATGAGTCCAACGGGGCATTCCCAGCTTGAACCGATACCCCGTCTACCACCGTCGGAGCCGGAAGCGGACCCGGTATCAGATCCAAAGCCGGAACGACAGCTGTATCCGGAGCCGGTAGTGTCCCTGACCTCAGCAGTCCGTACACCGGACCATCCGCCGTCCGCCCCTGCTCCCCCTGCCCCGACACTACCGCTCCGGTTCCAAGCGTTACCGTCTCGACTCCATCCCCCTCTTCCTTCCGTTCCCCTTCCCTATCCCCATCCTTCCCAACCCTCCCCCTCCGCCTCCGTCTCGCCTGTCTCAACCTCCGCCGCCACAATCTCGAATCGGCCGGCTCAGCCCTCGGAATAGCCACCGCATCCCCCCTCTCCACTTCAGCATCCCGTGCCCTTGTTCTCTTCGGTCTCGGTCTCGGTGTCGGCGGCGGCGGTGGGTGGCACTTATTCCCCGAAACGTCACATCTTCGACACGGCGATCCACCAAAACACTTTTTTTATATAAAATTCACATCAGTCCACCCCCTTAATAGGTTGGGACTCCCAAGAAGAGATGTTGAGGAAAGAAGAACATACCGACCGATGAATAGATTTACACCGCCAACACGCAACCGCATTTTTCTTCTGTATCGACGTCCCGTAGACGCAGCTCTCGCCGAGGGTTTTGCATGTTGCGCATGGGTTCTCGCCGTTGCACTGATGATAAGCATTAGTCTACCCAAGGTAGCTAGGTAGCTAGGTAGGTAGAAAAAAAGGGGGTGGGGAGAGAAAAATACATACTTGGGCTCGCTTATCATAACAAACCACGACATGCCCTGCCCAGCTTGAGCAGCCACCGCATCGCCGACTCGGACACGTCCTCGCCGCTGACGACGCTGAAGCTGGGCAGGAGCTCGCGCGGGGCGGGACGCGGCCGGGGTCGGCGGATGGGTGCGTGGGAGCGGTCTCGTTCGGGGAGGGGTAGTCGGGGCCGGACTGTGTCGGTGTTGTTGTTGTTTTGGTCGTGGTCATCCATCTTGGGGGTTGTTGTACCATTACAGATCACCCACGGGCACGCGGAGGAGGAGGAGGAGAGAGGCTTGATGTTATCTAAGAACTGGATGGATTCTCTTGATAAAACAAGAAAAAGGGGGTCTCAACGATGGGACGATAACTAGACAATCGTAAAGGAGTTGGCAAAGAGAAGAAGAAGAGGGGGGAAACGGATTACCTACTCCCAGATAGGTAAACATCGCAATATGACATACCCTTTTCAGTCCATGCAGGTAGGTATTCAGTATGCCTCGAGAATAACCATCCCCTCCCTCAGGTAGGTAGTCGTGATAATAAACCCCCGACGCCATCCTCCCACAGCCCCTTATCACAAATCTACATGGATGTCCACCGTCAGGGAAAAAGGTTATCTCCAAACTCAGAGCGGAGATGCACAATACACATCCCTACATATACATACACATGACATGATACATATACATAACGTACACACCCCTATTCAGACCTCATCTGCCGTGGATGGGGGGATGGTAAAAGTCCGGACCACTCTTCGTGATTTGTCTGATTCCCGATTTGATGATCGGATGCAAGTTTGTTTTTGTCTCTGTATGTTAAGAGGTTGGGATCACCGATAAGCGATGGACTGACGGACGGACGGGGCCAACGAAATGAGGAGGATGGCAGGACTCTGTGCATACTCCTAGCAACCAATCCGACACCTAACCACGATATACTCATCCGGATGCCCTCCCGACCTCCCTTACAGCTCCGGGATTTCCTCCGTCCTCTCCCCGGTCCGAATAGAAGACACCCAAACTGTAGCAGGCCACAATCTCGGGATCGTTCGCCCTAATCCGAGACTCTGAGTGGCCATCGGGAATGCCCCCGCTGCATCTACATGTAGCCCAAGAAGACGAAGGACCGCTGCACCCAGACCCGGACGCGGCCCGGTTACACCACCTCCACCACCTTTCCCCCGTCTGCATCCTGATTTCTCAAATCATATCACCTCCTTATAAAAAAGAAAGCAAAAAACACGACGAATCACAACCCCCGGCTCCTCAACGCAAGTATATGATTGGGTATCTACCTGAACCTAAACCTGAACCTAAACCAACAAAAAAAGCTCCTGCTGTTCAACCTCACCAGTCCACAGCAGCAGAACCCTCTCCTCTACTCCCCAACTCCCTCAGCACCGGCTCAACCATCCCCCTCTGCGCCTTGAGCCTGCTCGCCTGCTTCACCCGGCTATAATACACCGGACAGTCCCGACTATCGCACGGCACCTCCTCGAGCGGCGCCATGCCGGCACAGCTCTGGCAGACCTTGACCACGTCCGCATACTTCCTAGCCTCGACATTGACCTTGGCCTGCAGCTGCACCATCGTCGCCGCCGGATCCTCGGCGCACCGCCTACATACCGGCAGTAGCTGCTGCTGCTGCTGCTGCTCCCCGCCTGCTCCCCTACTAACCGTCGTCATCGCCCACGGATTGATCCCGGCAGGCCTAGCCGTCTTCATCTTCACACCACAAGCCATGCAAGAGGCCGAGTGCAGAAACCACTCGAGCGTCTTGGCCTTCCCATCCGTAGCCAACCCCGCTCCACCACCACCAGTGTTGTTACGAACCTGCTGCACCCTAGGCATCTCATCATACCAGCTCCTCACATTCGCCCCGACGAGCCCGAAAATCCGCTCAAGAGGCGGCACGATATTCTTGCCAATGTAATACTCGGCATCCAGCGACGCATGCGCGGCACTCCTCACCAACAGATCCTCAGGCGCCACGCACCGGTCGATCAGTCGCGCCCCGGGTCCGCCCGAGACCACGACGTACGGCACCCGCTCCCCGTACTGGGGCTCGGCCCTTGCGTCCTCGGCCATGCGCCTGGCGCTGATGAGCGCCCCCGCCGGCCCCGGACCCTTGTTGCTATACGTCCCCAGCTTGACCTCGCGCGCAAAACAGAAATCCTGCACCGACACGTCGCCGCGGATGATCTTGCCGCACTGCGCCTGAAAGTACGCCTTCACCTGGCTCAGGTCCGCCGTCTCGAACAAGATCTTGAGCGCCTTCTCCTCGATCTTCTGCTCAGCTGGCGTGCCGTCCCGCCGCACCGTCTCGATCCCCTTGGCGTCGAATTCTGGTACTGTCTGCTCACGGCTCTCGAATTTGTAGCCGACGTACCGCTTCTTTGCCAGAAGCACGCAGGGATGATACACCTTTTCGAATTTGAGTTTGACCGGGCGCGGGTTCATGTTCGTAATCTCCTCGGCCATCTCGGCGCCAATGTCAAACGCCTGCTCGCGTGTCCGCCCCTTGAGGTACACAAATAAACTGTCTGTGTCGCCGTAGACTACCTCGGCCCCCCACCGCTCTACCGAGTGGATGTAGGCGATGGCGCGCTCGAGTGTTTCACGGCCCGTCTGCACGATGCTGTCGGCTATTTCCGAGCACGGCATCCGTCCGGAGAACGAGGCCGACGCGTAGCCGTACGTGACATTGGCTAGAAGCTTGAGGGCTAGCTGTCTGTTGTTGAGCAGCTGTTGCAGTGTCTTGTCGTCCTTGTCCTGCTTCATGCCGCTCTTGACCATGACTCTCGTCTCGAGAATTTCCGTCAACATCTTTGCGAGCAGTGACTTGCGGATTGTGGCTTTGGTATACATGATCCCGTTGGGTGCGATGTTGATATAGTCCTTGAGGAGGCTGAGCAGCCCCTCTCTTCGCTTGTACTCGGTGAAACCCATCTTGTTGGTACCCCGCCAGTTGACGATGCGGCCGAGGAAGGTCGAGTAGCAGTAGTTGTAGGCAATCATGACGCTGGGATACAGACTCTGAAAGTCTAGTACGAGAAGCGGACTCGAGTAAAAGGCGCTCTGGGGCTCCATGACCAGAGGTAGACACTCAAGGGCGTTTTGTCCGCCGACTTGCTTCCTGCTGGGGGAGACGAGCATGAAGTTCTCGGGTTTGGCAATCCGAAACATGATAGACTCGACCTTGAACTGCGAGCCGCGGGAGAACACAGAGAAGAAGTCAACACCAAGCAGTCTGGCTTGCTCGCTGGTGCGGGGAACCAGCTCGTTTGCCTCGAGTACCTCAATGTCGAGTCGAGTTCGGGCCAGGTAGTAACGAAGAACTTTGGACAGCTCGGCAACCTTTCCACTGGTATACCAGGTCGTCAGGCTTTGCCAGGAATAATGCGGAATACGTCGATGGAGAAGATGCCACACGACGTTTTCCATGGTGTATTGCAACAGATTCAACTCGCCTCTCATGGCCCTCCAGATGTTGATCATATGTCTTCCGGTGACCCTGATGGTCGACGTCGTGTTGAAGCCCCATCGGTCAGCGTCTTTACCGGCTCTGCCATGCGAGTCGCTTTTCATGCGCGAGAACTCATCGCACAAATCGTAGTCATACTTGAATCTGGCGCGTTCAATCAGATAGCCCCAGGAGCTGCCGTGGACTTCGTAGCCCGTAAGAATGTCGGGATCATATGTGCGGACGATTTGTACCATCCGGGTCATGACATCCAACTCAGATGGCTCTTCATCCAACTCCGCCGATGTCTGGCGGCGTATCTTTTCAGTAAGAGAACCATCCTCAGAAAGGACGACAACACCGGCGAGCATCTGGCCAGATGATTGGGTGCTGCTGAGTAGCGACTGTTCGTCTGACTTGAGACACCAGAAGATGCACTGGACTTCGTCTTCTTCGGGGTTTGGTACCAGCTTGCCCCTGGTATTGACGTGCACTTCGAGGCTCATGGTGCTCATATACTGCGCTTCGTGCTGCACGCTGGTCGACTTTTTCTTTTGGGAATAGCGAAAGCCATGCTTGTTCTTTGGAGTTGCCCCAAGAATCTGGGACAGATACGGCTTCTGAGTGGCGGGTGATTGGGAAGAGCTGCTCTGGCTTTGCTGACGCAATTTGCGAGCCTCACGTTCCGTCCACCATTTGCCGACTTCATCAAAACTTGGGGGTGGTTCCGCTATTTCCCAGCTTTTCAATGTACAGGCCCGCCGTTGCTTCTCAAACGCGAGTTCTAGAGCGGTGAAATCTGGGGCTGTCTCGGCTTGGACGCCAAAGGTTGCTGGTGACTGACCAGTGGCATCAAATTCGGGTAGATACGGAAGACTGTTGCCGTCGAGCCGGAACTCCCTCCCGGCATACTCCCTTGGCCGGGCTGGCACGTCCTCGTCTTTCGAGTAGTAGGCATCTTGATAAATAACGTCAGGGAGACCGTGTTCCTGCATCGTTGAGCATACCTCGGCAGTAGACGGAGGTAAGCTGTTGACGAGGAACATTCTGGTCGGGCCTTCCCAAAGTAGCCGCGGTGGTAACAGCTGGGGGGACTTGGGGGTTGTAGAAAGAACAGAGCTCGGTGTCTTCGGTGTCCTCGGGGTTCCAGGTGTCTTTGTCGACTTGGAGTGAGGAACCTCCTTTACGGACAGGAGCGGATCAAATGTGACTTTCTTCGCAGGACTGTCCTGGCTAGGTTGTGAACCGCTCTGTTGAGATAGTCTGAATCTGGTGTTGACATCTTGTGGATCCTTGACGACAGGGAACTTTAGGGTCTGGTTTGTCATTTGTCTTGACGGTGCTGGGGACTGTGACGATTTCGATGGCTGTTTTGCCTCGGACCGTCCCGTGGCCTCGGTCTTGATATCGTCATTGTTGGCATTTTCGGGCACTGACAAATGGCTGGTTGCCGAGCTGGATGCTTCCTCCATCGAACTTGAGCCATGTTTGCCGCGCTTTAGGAAGCTGGGAGATTCCAAGGCCGACCCGCGGCGTTTCTTGTCTGTTGGCTTGTTTTCGACCTGCGGATCATTGACACGCCTGCTAAACAGCACATTCGATTTGATCTCGGACAACAACTCGGGAGGCAGTGGGAATTTTGGGCGTTCGCCAGTCCGTAAACCACTTATACCGAACCCGGCCCCAAGACCGTTGATTGTGCGCCTCACAGGTACTCTCGTTATCGTCTCGGCAGGTCCATGGTATGTTGCTTTGTTCTCAACGCCGAGATCTTGATCGTCTCTTCCGGCAGAAATAACTTGATCGCGAAAAGCCGATTCCTTATCTTTCAACTTGGGATCCAGCGTTTTCCCCGGGACGTCTTCTGCGGTAGTTTCGTCGGTTTCGTCAGAGAAGAGCTGCTTGGCCTCTTGGTCAATTTCCAGATCGAGGATCCCGCTCTCGTCGACTTCGACACTGTCAACAGCTTCCGGATGGGCTGCGAGGAACCTATCCTCGAGCCCAAGAGCGGGAAGCAAGTTTTCGGGAAACAAGTCCGTGACAGACTCCAGGACCGTCTTGACCTCGGCCTCGAGAGGATCTGGATTCACATAGTTGGAGAAGGAAATCGGCTCTTGCATGGTGTTTTCCTCCTCTAACACCAGCCGCCGGATTTCTTCCGAGTATTCATCCTCGTGGATCCAGCCCGGCAGCTCCGTACGCCGGGGATCTGCAGACATTGACACTAGAACTTCGGGAGGAAATATGCTGCTTCCGGGATTCAGGTTGCCAGCCCTCCTTTTCCTGCGTTTCGTTTCGTCTCGCCACAGACCAGCCATACTGTGAACCAACTTGATATCCGAAGGTAGTGGATTGTCCTTCTCGATAAAATCATGATGCAGACGTCGCTCCCGGATAGCTTTGCGGTTCAAAATGTCTGCAACACAAATGTCGACCTCGATGGAACAATGGCTGGACCGCGGGAGGTCGAGGTCGTCTGTTATGCGGTCTGGCGCAATAAGACCATCGTCCCACATGAGAGGTGTCTCCTTATCCTCGTCATTTACAGGGGCACGTTTAGGGATGGGCGCGCGGAACACGGCGTTGTCTGTCTCAATGTAGTCGCAGCCGTACAAGTTGTAGTCGACCATGAACTGCAGGAGATACTGCAGATGGGCCTCGTAGGGCTGAAACTTTTGGTTCATGATCAGACCCTGCTGGAGCAGGTCGGCCAGACGCGTCATGACGAGCGGGTTGAGCATGTAGATCTTGAGGTAGAAGCGATAACCGACATGGAAGCCGTAGAAAGGCACGCCCTTGACGAGGGTGATGCGCGCCACGAACCGGGGCTGCTCTTTCTGAACATTGCGACGGTAGCTGAGGGCCAAGGCGCGATCAATCGACGAGTGAAGACGATAGATGTACTCGCCGATGATGCTCCGATCTAGCGGGCCACGGTACTGCACAAACAGGTAGGGAAAGGCGCCGTGGATGTGGGCGCACACCTTCTGGCCCGTCTCGGTCGAGCCAAACACGCGGATGACGGGCACGCGTGGCTCCCTGGTCAGCTGTGAGGCGCGGACATCGTTGCGTAGAGGGGGATCGTATCGCGATGGTTTGGCCTGGTAGTGGTCGATGCAGTTGAGGCGCACCTTGAACACATCCATGTCGGTGTGTCAGCCTGCGAGTGGCAATTGCGTCGATCGAGACTAGGCCGGTGCGGAAAAAGCAAGTTTCGGCATGGTGGCGGGATTTCGAAAGTCAACAGCCATCAGGGTTTTGCGAGTTTTGTGAATAACGAAAACGAATTATCCAATGCTCAGGATGTCGCATGTCTGGTTCGTTGATTTGCGGCGATGCTTTACTGTTAAGTCGCGTCTTCATCGTGACGCGGTTGCCTCGAGACAGTCGCCAAAGCACGTGCTCATATAGGGTTAGGGTTGGTTTCTACAGTTGGCTCTGCGTTCCGGGAGAGCTTAGAAATATCCTGCAGAACGTAACTTAAAAAGCCAAAGCAAACTTTAGAAATTGACATCCATCTGATGCACACGAAGAATTTCCTCACGGGAATAGCGATCTGACTGCTCACAAGACTCACAGATCAAGATAGCTCGGGGAAAGATCTCGAATTCCGACTGGAGAAGACCCCTGCTTCGTCTGTGCGTATCGCCGCCACCTTGAACCTCCGGCCAAGCTCGAAACAAACGTTCCCAGCTTTCGATTTCCAGAGACAGACAAAATGGCAGCACCAAGCGGACCAGAGAAACAACCCCAAAATTCCACCGACGGCGGCGGTGCAGGAGCGGCGCGCAAGGAAGACAACATCTACATCCCGTCGTACATCAGCAAACAGCCCTTCTACGTCAGCGGCCTCGACGACCATGACGACTCCCTCAAACATCAGCGCCTGCGCGCCGCCGCCGAGGAGGCCAAGACATCTCTACTTCTACGCGGCAAGAAGGCCGGGCCCGCCCGGACAAAATGGGTGAAAGGCGCGTGCGAGAACTGCGGCGCCATGGGCCACAACAAGAAGGACTGCCTCGAGCGCCCCCGCAAGATCGGCGCAAAGTTCAGCGGCAAAGACATCCAGGCCGACCGCGTGGTACAAAACGTCAAGCAGGGCTACGAGACGAAGCGCGATATCTACCAGAGCTACGACCCGAAGCAGTACCAGGAAGTGGTGGAGGAGTACAACCTGGTCGAGGAGGCAAGGCGGCAGTTGGTCCAAGAGATGGGCGGGCAGACGGAGAAGAAGGCGGACGACGAGGACACCGGCGAGGACGGGCAGAACAAGTACGAGGAGGGATTCAAATATGCTGAGGAGTCGGAGATGGGCCGTGACAAGTCCGTCAGGCAGTCGATGCGGCTACGCGAGGACACGGCTAAGTACCTGCTGAACCTGGACTCGGACTCGGCCAAGTACAACCCGAAGAAGCGCGCTCTCGTCGACGCTGGCGCGGTAGCAGACCAGTCGGCTGCCCTATTTGCCGAAGAGAGTTTTCTGCGAGCGTCGGGCGAGGCTGCCGAGATGGAGAAGGCGCAGCGCTACGCCTGGGAAGCGCAAGAACGGTCTGGCGATACCAGCCTACATCTCCAAGCCAACCCGACGGCGGGGGCCATCATGCGGAAGAAGGAAACCGAGGAGAGGGAAGCCAAGCGGAGGAAGCGCGCCGAGATGTTGGCCAACCAGTACGGCGAACAACCAGTGGTGCCCGAGGCGCTGAAGGGGGTCGCCATCACGGAGAACGAGACGTATGTCGAGTACGACGAGGCGGGCTTGATCAAGGGCGCGCCGAGGAAAGCAGCAAAGTCAAAGTACCCAGAAGACATCCTCATCAACAACCACACGTCAGTATGGGGGAGCTGGTGGTCCGACTTCCGGTGGGGGTATGCCTGCTGTCACTCATTTGTCAAAAACAGCTACTGCACAGGCGAAGCATGGAAACACGCGAGCAAAGAAGCCGAGGTGTGGGATAAGTAGCGATGGAGACAATATGATACCCTTTGCATTCCTGTCACACTGGTATTCTTCAGCATTCATGTCACCCTTACAGACGCTTTACCGTGATACCACCCGCCGACCAAGACAGTCTGCCCTGCAGAGATGACTCTCGCCCCCAAACCACCCAACCGGTATGACTTGCATGCGGCTCCGGGGCGCGACATGGCCGCATGAGGGGGGACCCAAAGAAGGGTGGGCGAATTCGACCCTCACCCTCACATCAACTTCTTCAAGATCGAGATACACGCTGCAGACCTTGCGTTGACAAAATAATCAAGCAATCAACATCGAGAACGAACTCTGTTTGTGGCCGCACCGTCTAACTATCGCACTGCTAACACAGATATGTGGATGCCAAGGTGACAGACAGGAACCGACCTCAAAATCACCAAAATCATTATTAAACAGACATGTCTTTTTTTTCTTCTTTCTCTTGTTTTGTTCTTGCTCAAATTCAACACCGATCCGCACTAATAGTCTCCGTCCTGACCATACACCCATCCGGACACGCCGTCGCGCACCCCTGCACATACAACAACGTCTTGGGCGTGCAGTTGCAAGGGATCACGAGCGACGAGCGCACCTGACACGTAGGGATCGGACAGCGCATGGCCGGACAGTCGGCCGGGCTCGTCGTTTTTGTGACGACCGGACACGGTGTGGACAAAGAAGTCGTGCGCGCCGGCGGCAGCGTGATGACGCTGGTGATCACGCGCGTTTGAGTTGGTGTCGGTGTCGGGCGCGGCGGGACAGGTGGGCGTCGTGAGCTGGTCACGGGACAGGCGAGCTGGGACGAGCGGAACTGGATGTCGCAGCCGGAGTAGGGGCAGTCGGCCTCGCAGGGGAGCTGCAGGGTCGCCGTTGGGATGGCGGCCGGGCAGCCGCACGGGTTGCGGATGGTCTGGGTGAAGCTGCAGTCGTCGTAGTCGCACTCTTTGCGGCAGTTGCGGTTCTGGACTGTGCGGGTTGCTGTTGGGCAGCTCAGGGGGGACTGGGCTGCCGCGAGGGTTGCTAGGGAGAGGAGGGTTGCGAGTTTCATGTTTGCTCTGGATAGAGAGTTTATTAGATGCTGGTTATAATGGTAAAGGAAGATTTTGGGTGGTTCTTTTACCTGGACACGCCTTGGAGATTTTTCGTTTTATTTTGTTTCTGAGAAAAGATCCCGAGCCGCTTCTATGATCTGCGTCCGGTCTAGCCTCGGGGCAGCAGGGTCTGGGGGAAAACCTGGAGAGAGGGGAACAGAAAAGAAAAAAGGCTGGTCGAGATTCTCTCTCTCTCTCTCTCTACCCATGTATTTGTTCCGTGTCGTACGTGCGCGATATCCCAAGTGGAATAAGGCGGCGCGCTGTCTATAGTTATATATATACATACACACGCGTCTGTTTCCCAGCCTGGGCATCCATCGTCGTTGTCTAAAGTGTAGAACCACTTCATCACTATACTCCTTTAACGCTTTACCCACCCATCCACACCGAACCTGGCGGCCTTCAGACTGTATGTCTCTGATGTAGCGGCATCATCCTTCCTTTCCTTCCCGGCTGGGTAGGAAGGGTAGGTACGGATACAGATTACCGGATGAACTCCGCCGCTAGCATGGCAATATGTGTTCACCGTGGGCCCTTCCGCCAGCCGGCTGGCTGGTTGGCTCCCCTTTCACCCAAGTTTGAGTAGGTAGGATCAAGTAACCTTACACAACAAAATACGGAATCTTCCCTTTTTTTTTAATTGGGTATCTATTCCCATCTGGAGCTAGTCTCTCCCTGTCCAGGTATGGCAGGTGGTTCGGATCGTTATATTCAGTCTCTTCGCTTGGTATATAAGGTATATCGAAGCAGGTTCTATGTATGGTTCCAGATATAACCAACTTTCATGGAGCCAGACCCGTTTCACCCTTATTTTAAATCACTCGATCCGTTCGTTCCATATCCTGGAGCCAAGACCCTTTCTGATATATAGAGATCAAAGCCCCCCAGAGATCAATATGAAGAGGAACGAAACGGGGCGGGAAGGAAACCCAAGATAAAAAAGATGAGATGACCCGAGCGAGAGTGCCTGGCTCCCGGCTGGTGGAGAGGACGAGGCGGATGTTTGTTTTGTCCTACATACCCCTGATCATAACAACAAAACCTGGTTATATCACTATTTCTCCCGCGGTTCCCTTTTTCCTCCTTCCTCCTCCCCTTGCATACCTAGATGAAATACACCCGATCCCGAGCCCCGATCCCGACGGAAGCTTTGTTCCAGACTTTTTGGGTCCATGTATGGCCGCAATGTTTTTTCCGTGTCTACCTTAGGTGCCCGATCTGCTACGTCACACAAAAATCCCGGGTCAGGACCACTAGACTAGAAGAAGCTAAGACGTGGTCTGGTAACGGATGTCGTGCATACGCCACGGGTTCATACACACTAGTCTAGTCTTCGGAGAGATTTTGAGATCTCTGATCTGCGATCGATGGAAGAACCAAGGATGCCCAAACCCTGGTTTACTGCGTCAAGTGTATTTCCGTCAAGCGCATTTCCGTCTAGTGCATTTCCAAGATAACCAAGAACAAAAAGGCTATCTACGTATTTACCAAAATTCTTGACTGTAACACGAATATAACACTACAGAGTATATAGAAGAAAAGTCGGAAGCTGCCCTTCCTCGCGATCCTTTACAACAAGCGAGGCGAGTGAGAGAGCATAGTGGTTTGGCGGTCTCGCTTCGGTCCACAGCCTCGCTTCGCTTCGATTCAAGCAGACAGCACCTACCTGACCTAGAAACTTCACAATCGCCACGTGCGATTTCTTCCCAATGCACCCAATACAGGACGAACGAACAAATAAATCACAACCCTCTCTGAACAACGACGAGAAATGCGTCCTCGTTCCGCGAGGTTTCTATCCTCCACATACCACACGAACACCACCCGGAAATAGAAACAACGGGTTGCCCGATATTTTAGACGGGCAGGGAGAGATGGAGATAGAAATATAGAGGACGAACCCTCGGATACGGATAGATGCCTAGCTAGATAGATAGTAATAACAGAGGAATCACTATGAACGATCCACCCTTTTTTTTTGTCTTCTTCCCACTGTACCGATGAGCAGATTTCCTCCGAGCGTGACTCTCTCTGTAGTGTATGTATTGTACATATAAGTGACGTCTGATATTGTGTGTGTGTGTGTTTTCTTCTCAGCAGTTAGTGTAACTAGGTACGCGAAAACAGGCTAAAAGACGAGGCTGAAGTCGGTGTCCCTGGCGATTCCTTCGTCATGCTCTCTCTACCTAGGTAAGAAGGAACCGCTCGACATGTCATCATACCCGCTCGCTCGCCGCGGCACGGTAATGCAAGGTACACACACACACACACACACACACACACACACACACCCTCTCTCTCAGACAGCAACAGCAGCAACAACAGAAGAAGAAAAAGCCACATGGCATTTTTAATTACCCCCCGCCCCCGACCAAACGACGATGCAGGTCCATCCAAAGAAGGAAGGAAGCCAATCTATATCATTCTTGGACTGGAACATGAATGGAAGCGGGAAAAATGGCCATTGAAAAAATCAAGAGGGGTGATTGGTGGGCGCGGGTGAGGAAATTCCCTTATTCGCCTGTTCTCTTTATACACAGTATATTTTTCCCATTCACCCATTGACCATTGTCGAGCGGTACGGTACGTTCTTCTGTTGTTGTGTTTGCCTTCCGATCGACACGACGAGGAGGAAGAAAACGGAACCTACCTTATATATCTGACTGGGTTGCTTGGGAATTATTATTGAGGACCTGGGCTATAGCTCCCCTAGATATATTGTACAGACGTCCTGCCTTCCATGGCTAGGTAGGTACACTTACACCCGCCGTATGGGTGTCAGGTCTGGGGATGCTCGCCTCACGGAATAGGCACACTATGGGAGGAGGGTGTTTCCGCTTGTTCCTGGTCCTTCGAGAAGTCTGGATGGAATTCACGTAGAAACTTCTTAAATCTCGTTGCAGTATGTGCCCCGTCAGCGCAACCAAACCGCTGTGACTGTTTATTGTGGAGAGTCGCACGGATGTGTGCTATCCCTCTGTATGCTCCTGATCTAACGAGCCCGGTACAAACCGCTGGTCCACTTGACACGCGCCGTGGAAGTAGCGCGGCATCGAGAAAGGGAAGGCGGCAGGAAACCAGGAAAAAAAATCGCATCCAGATCGCGACTGTGATCACCACAGGCGCTGATTCTCCGAGAAACAACGCGGAATATGTATTCGTACCTTGGTCTAATACCCAACTCCATCGCTTACATCCCACAACGGATATACAGCCCACGATAACCTTGCGCACCAATCACTACCGGCTGATATACACAAGACATAAACAAGCGTCTCATTCGGATCAGAGCCGTAGCAATCCGTCGTCAGCCAGTGCTCGACCGTCGTGGGCCGACCCTCCGGTATCATCGAATCCAGGCCATGGCAATGACTGACTCAACCCTTGACCTGTTCCGCTTCCTTTGCTTGCTCGGACGAGTTGTTGGTCTCAGATTCCTCTATGCCGGTGTCGTCCATCCAGGCTGAATAATCGTCATCATCGTTGGCCGCTGTTTCTTCCGTCGGCGTCGTTTTGCTCTCCCGCCTTGGAGGAAGAGCCGGTGCTTCAGTAATCGAAGACGGCTTACTCGTGGACCCACTCGGCTTGACCAAAGTCTCGTCGGCGTCTTCGACAAATGGCGGAATATATGATGAGCTATGTGATCCACTCAATGGTGTTGTTGGCTCAGAGTCTGCAGGCGCTGCTACCACAAGCATGTTGTCTTCTGCTGGCTGTTCATTCTGTATGTGGCGCCTCGAAGGTAGGGGAGGCGGTGGCATAGGTCGACGCCGCTCCGGCGGATGCTCTACCTCGCCATGATGCTGTAGCTCAGGAGGAGCGACTGGTTTGCGCTTCGGGACCGAGATCGGGGCAGTCTTGCCATTCTTGCTGGGCATCGGCAGCGGCGTTCCTGGTGGTGGAAGGGGTTGACCACGTCCCATGGGCTGGTTCAGATCCAGCGTAGATTCGCTCTCTTTCGGTTGTCCATCTTTAGCCAACGCCCCTTTATTTGCATGGCGCTGCAAGGCACTGAGGCCCCATTGCCTTGCGGACGCCGCAGCGTTCGAAACAGCGGCCAGGGTAGTACGCTTCTGGTTCTCACTGCCAGCTGGCGAGCCGGGTATTGGCGGTGTGTCGCGGCGGCCAAAAAGCCCCCTGGTGATAGAACCCGTCTGACTCTTGATGGAGCCCTTTGTCGAAGCCAGCGACGGGGACTTGGGATCCACGCCATCGTGGCTACCGGTCGATGATGCTGTGTTTCTGCGAGCTTGAGGGGTGGTATCTAGATCCTTCGCCGCGTCCAAGGCTTCCTGAGAGGAGCTGGAGGAGTAGCTAGATTTTGATGTGATGTATGGTTTGAAGGGAGACGTAGCTGGCGACTGTGCATTTGTTGTAGAGAGAGACTTGGCTGATAGTGTCGCGATTGCCGAGGTCGCTGGGCTTTCATTCGGCGGAGAGGATGACGGCTTGAATATATCGGCATTGATAGAATCCGCCCTCACAATCGGGGCTGGCGGCTGGACGAAGGAGGCGGAGGGCGCCGATCGCGGCGTCCCTGACTCAGTCTTCAGTTCAACCTCCGGCTTCTCACTCTTCGTGTCGACACTCGTGGAAGAAGCCGATGGAGATGCGGTCAGATCCGTTTTGCTCTTGTTAGACAACCGTCTCCCAAAAAGGCCGGTTGATGGCTTATTGTCGAGCACAGGAACGGTCTGACTCTTTTCCATCGGTGGTAACTCGTTCTCCACGATCAAGGAATGGTCCTCTAGACGATCTACTTCGTCTGTTTCGCCTTCCTGTGCCATGATGGTCTCCAGGTCTAACGACGACACCACGGTGTCGTCTTGGAAGATGCCGCCTCTCCACTTCTTGTGCTCGGTATTGAAGAATGGTACGTCGTCCCAAAACGGCAGAACCAGAGTTTCGGCGATCACTTCTTTGATCCTACTTTCGATTTGCCGTAAAATGACCGTGTATGTGATCTGGCGCGAGCTGACGATAGGCTCGATGGTCATCTCCATCTTCGGGGCATGCTGGAAAGAGAACCACAGCCGGTTACTTGGTGGCGGCTTGATGCGGAAAAGTATATGCCCCTCCAACTTTCTAACCACAACTGCCAGCACAAGGTTAACCTCTCGGACCTTGAAGCGGGAACCCAAGTCGATTCTTGCCGTGGCTGCGACCTCCAGGCGGAAGTTGCCGGTGTATCGAACGTCAGCCTCCATGCCACATTCTCCTTCCACTGTTAAATCCTTCAAACGCGGATTGGTGATATACGGCGCTGCGTTTCCAGTGTGGATCTGCTTGATGGCAATATGGGAAAGGAAAGCTGGCCGTTTGACCCGGGATATCTTCTTGGTGAGCTTCTCCCGGATGAAGTTTTCCATGTCCTTGGTCTGATGAATCCCCAGAAATATCCGTCCGATCATAGCGTTGAGCCACCTCGTCTGCATATGCTCCTCGGATGAATGGAGTTTCTGCACCAACGAGATAATATTCTTAACATCGAAGAGGATGGGTGTGGGGGATTTCTTGTCCGCAGCGTAACTGTGCTCCTGGTTCCTCAGGAGCGCAAAGTAAAAGTCCTCCTTTGCCGAACAGTTTTCGGAGAAGAGGTAAAACGGTTTCGATATCTGGGTATCGGGGCCATGCTTCGCTCCGTCCGTCTTTCTCGAGAGGCATATTGCGTTCCGCTTGATGTATAGCTCGCCCTCCGGTATCGTATCCTCGCCCGAGTATATGCTGATATCATGATGTGCCAGTGAGACCACATGCCTCACCTCGAGCTGCTCGTCGTCGTCGAAGAGCATCAAATGCCCATGTCTCACCGTAGTTAGCATCGAGAGCTCCCAGGTGGTTGAGAACACACCGCATACCTCAGAACCACGTAAAAGACGTTTCCGGCCTTCCTTGGGCGTTGGCTCCCATTGCCGTGGTTGTCTATTGGGCTCGCCGTTTGCTTCCGGTCAAAGATGCTCCGATACATAGTCTGATACACGCTCGGACTGGGAGAGGCAACGGTGGCCGAGCCGACGGGTGTCGTGCGCTCAATTGGCTTTGCATTAATTCCCATGGGTGTGTACTCGCGGCACACGGCGAAGTAGCCAGCGGCTACATCGGGTTCATGGTGAGCGACCCTGGTCTTGGCATCCTCCTTCTGCGCTGCCGCGAGGGCATCGAGGTCGTCGCCAGGCTGGACGATATCGTCGGCGGTCGACGCGGAACTCGGCGGGCCATCGTCGCGATACGGAAAGGTGAGATGGGCGTGGGCGAGGACGGCGATGAGCAGCAGCGGGAGGAGGGTGATGCCGCCGAGGAAATAGGCAAACAAGAACAAAGTCCAGCCCATGGTTGCGGCTGCGAGTGATGGTAGCAGGGGACAAGGTGCCCGTCTGCTACCTGCTCAGACGGGGAAATGTATGCAGTGGCATCGAGTCGGTCGGCGACGCGGAAAGCAAAGGCCGGGGATCCGGTGGGAATCTTCCCGAGATGTGCGATTGTTCGACGTGGCCCGCCGTTTCAGGGATGAGGTCATACGGCGGTGTCGCGCTACTGCGGAACCTGGGGCAATTGCCGCCAGATTGCGGGGCCAGTTCCGCCGCCGAATGCGAGCAACTTACACTCACTGTATGCACTCTACAGTTACCACCGCCTCAAGCCACTGTGTGGCGATTCATCTTTCTCGTGATATCGTCCTGCTTAATCGTTGTGTCGATGTTTTTAAGCCTCCATTTTGAGGAAGAATTAATGACCAAGGCTCTCAGTGCTCCAGAAGAGCCCTAACGATTCGATTCCGATAACATGCATGGACTACCCTACCCACCCGTCAAACGCTAGCTTGGAGTATATCTCTGAGTCGACAAAGACCGCCGCAGGAGATGCATGTTCACTACTCCGCGGCACTTTCCAGTCTTGTTATACCAGCGGTGGGAGGTGGCACCAAGATCGGAAGTTGTTCGGGAACTCTTACGGTGGAGATGATGCAGCTTTCACAGTGCTATTCTTATTCACCCCTAGAGCGGCTTACCATAATTCATGCTTCCCACGAGCCCACCACATCATCACAAGAGTCTCGAGAAGTGATCTCGAAGTGACGAGTGACATGCAGCAAGAACAGGCGACGACATGACATTGGTGACCTCTTTGCTGCCTTGTTAGGAGTAATGTATCCTCCAGCATTCGGCCTATCCATGTGAATAAACAACAGTGATGACACTTACAGTGTTCTCTACCCGAGAGACATCTTCCGTGGTTATCATCCCTGACATAGTCAGAGGAGGGTAACTTCTTTGCTGAATAGTCACGTCTCATGCGGTCGATGAGTTCCGACTTCTTGAGCCAAGGTGAAATAATCAAGTTCCAGGACCGATGGCTTCCGAGAATTATCTCAAGTCATACCATGTCACAAGCATCTTGAACCATACGCAGTGTCATCAGCAGAGCTGCCAATTCGTCGCCCGCCTATTCTCCCAGAGACCACTCTAGTGACGGACATTATCTTGGTCATGCATTGGTATTTTTGTTCTCCCTATGAGCACTGCCGCATCCCAGACCAAAGCCATGCTGGAGATCTTTCCGTCCCGAACGCGATAAACCCCCATGTAAAGAGAAATCAAGCAACCCAGCTCTACCACCACCCCGAACACCGATTGTCCCCTTAAATCGTGGTCTCGTAGGCGACAGGCGCGACCGTCTTGGGCTTGAAGTCGCCGCTGACCGAAACTGTTCGCGCTTCCCTGGGCATGGCCGGTTGTCTCTTGAGCTGGACGGGCTTGCCCTCGGCCTTGGCCTGCTTCTTCTTCTCGGCGTTCTCCTTGACACGGCGGAGGAAGGCCTCTCGTGACCGCGAGGGCTGGATGTGCTCGATACGGACGTTGATGCGCTTCTCGAGGTACCGGTGCTTCACCTTCTTGTAGATGATGATGCCGACGGCCGACTTGGTGACGTTGTAGATGACGCCCGTCTTTCCGTGGTAGACCTTGTGGGCCATACTGTTCATCTCCAGTTAGCATCATCTCCCTTCGTAACCATCCTCTGTCCCTGCGCGCTTGTTGCATATGCTCGTGCGGTTCGCGGTCGAAAGTCTGGGTCTCGGGGAACGGTGGGAATATTCGGGTTTCGCTTACCCCTTCTGAACGGCACCGTTGACCTTGATGTCGACGATATCACCGACCCTAGGATCCTATTAGCAACAAAGGCAAAGTCGCGACCACCCGGAACCCTGTCACGTACTTGTACTGCTTGAGGTAGGTCGAGAGGCGGATCATACCCTTCTCCCGGAAATTCCGGGAGAAGGCGTATCTGGTGCCAGCACGAAGACCTGCGGGGTGACCCATCTTGCCTGATTGCGAGGTTTGGCGTCGTGGATCGAGAAAGTGAGGTCGTCGTTGAGTGCTTCGGGCTTCCCACAATTAGGAATTTGTGTGGACGCAAAACTTGGGGGTGCCAGATTGGCGTGTGGGTGACTAAGCAGGAGCTGCCCCACCAAAAGGTTAGGGCAAGTTATTGTGCGGGACAGTGTGCACGGACCACCACACACCCTCTGCGTGCCCTCAATTTTCCTACTCCAAGGAGAGCACCTTGAGAAAATCTGAACCTCCCGACGACCGAAATTCAGAATCGCCTCAACAACCCAAGATGGCGCCTCGCTCGTACTCCAAGACCGCCAAGGTCCCTCGTCGTCCCTTCGAGGCCGCTCGATTGTGCGTTTGACTTTTTCGACTTTCCTCCCCAACGGCCTCTGCCCAGCAAGCAGCGATGCAAATCGTCTTGCGGCACGCCAGCATCACCGGCCACTGAGCATGAGCTTGCCTCTGCTTACGTCGATTGTGATCATGGACTGACTCCGGATTTCCAGGGACTCTGAACTTAAGCTGGTTGGCGAGTACGGTCTCCGCAACAAGCGTGAGGTCTGGCGTGTGCTCCTCACTCTCTCCAAGATCCGTCGTGCCGCTCGGTATGTATTTGTCCTGATATTTGAGCAATCTCTGCTAATTCTCTGGCAGTGAGCTTCTCACTCTCGACGAGAAGGACCCCAAGCGTCTCTTCGAAGGCAATGCCCTCATTCGCCGTCTCGTCCGCGTCGGTGTGCTCGACGAGTCCCGCATGAAGCTCGATTACGTCCTGGCCCTGAAGGCTGAGGATTTCTTGGAGCGCCGCCTCCAGACCTGTGTCTACAAGCTCGGCCTCGCCAAGTCGATCCACCACGCTCGCGTTCTCATCCGCCAGCGTCACATCCGCGTCGGCAAGCAGATCGTCAACGTGCCCTCGTTCATCGTCCGTCTCGACTCGCAGAAGCACATTGACTTCGCTCTGACGTCGCCCTTTGGCGGTGGCCGCCCCGGCCGCGTCCGGAGAAAGAAGGCCAAGGCTGCCGAGAAGGGTGATGATGCTGAGGAGGAGGACGAGGAGTAGATATTCAGCGCATTTGATCTTGGGATGGGTCACGGAGTGTACGGCATGGGATACGAAAATCTGGTCTTCGGCGGTTTCATTTGACCTCTACAGGCATGCTATCACGGCGTTTGTAGTTGGGGGTGCAATGCATCAGGGAATGGCACATATGTGCTGAATATGACCATCTTGCCGTACATGTGAATCTCGTCCGGCATCGTTGAATGTGACCAGGGCTGACGTGTGGGTATGTGAGGAGAGCGCCATTCGTAGTGAGATAGGAGCTCACCCATTGGACCAGCACTCCAAGTCCATGAATATCCAATTTTCTGTTCTTGGTGGAAAGGTAACTCACTACCTGATGCTACTCAGAATGATCTGTTTAGAATACGAGAAAACTCCCCCTCAACGCCGACACACCTGATATGCCCACTTCCATCATTATCCAGAAATCCTTTAGATCTTTACCCTTCAGAAGAAGAAAAAGGCTAAGACATCTTCTTCCCCATCAACTCAGCCAGCTCGTCCAGCAACTCAACCGTCTCAGCGGGACTCGCGATCCAAGCCGTCGTGCCCACACTGCGCGCGCGGAAATCATTCGCGCCCGCGCTGAGGAACTGGTCGCCGACGTGCAGCGTATTCTCGCCGCGAATCATATTGTCGCCGTCGTTCCCGGCGAACCAGCGCTGACAGACCGTCACGCCCCACGACTTGTCGCCGATATCGACGAAGACATCCCGTCCGCCGTTGAAGGCGCAGAAGGGGACCCGTCGGCTGCGCCCGGCCGTGCTGAGCTCGAGAATCTTCTGGACCACCAGCACGGTCTCTTCCAGACTCTCGCGGGGGATGCGCGTGTCGGGCGGGTTGGGGACGATGCCTACCGCGCGGTCCTTGCGCATTAGGACTGCAGGTAAGTTGAGAGCTTTGATGCAGTCGCGCAGGGCGGACTCGGCTACGTCGAGGAGCTGGGCTATGTCGTGCTCGTCCCAGGCGGCCATTTCGGGGGTTAGCCAGCGGGCGCGCGGGACGGGGGCGAGGAGGTGTGGTGAAGACGCGGAAAACTCGAACAGGTAGTTGGCTTCGCCGCCCATGACGATTAGGGACTGTTTTTGAGAGGGAGTCAGCTCGGCCGAGTTGGCTAGGGCGTCGAGGAGGCCGTGGAGGCGCTCGTAGTAGCGGTCTGCGGTGGTGTAGCCTGCTGCTGTGACGATGCCGATTTTGACGTTTTTGCGGAGGAGGTCTGTCTTGTGTTTTAGTGTCTTGGGGAGACCGAATACATAAAGGGCACGAACCGATCAACCGGGGGATTACGGGGCTCGTGGGCTCAAGGCTCTGCCCGTCGTCGTAGAGCGTGACGTCTCCATCGAATGTTGCTAGCTGAAGGGTACCATAGGTAGTCACGGCCATGATCTGGGCCGAATTGAGGATGAGGCGGACATCGTTGAACGAGGGAGACACAAAACGGCGGGATGAGATGTATCGCTTCCGGTCTTGAAACTTGAAGGCGGCCTCGAGCGGGAGACGGGTGAAGAAAGGCCCTACGCTGGGGACCAGGAGCTTGAGCTTGGAAGGAAAGGGGTTCTCCGGGTCGTTCTGGCTGGCGACTACATGTCTGTCTGAGTTTTGGTTTCTTGCAGGTCAAAGAGTTAGAACTCACTGTGGTCATCAACCATGATCTCGACATCGCGGAGGATCTCGCTGTACCGTCGGTGGGCTTCATCCCGCGTTTGTGGAGAACTGTGGATGCCTTGGCCCTCGAACACACCCTGGGGCTGCGAGTACAGCACGAACGGAACTGCGAGGAGGCCCTTGATCCATTCTGGCCGGTGTTAGCTTGCAATCCGTTCAAAAGAGTCGAGCCTCTATTAATCGAGTGAATTGGGCCTCCTGGCCTCACTCGAGACTGGCGGTGAGCAACTGTCAGAGAGTCGGAGCCTCGGATCCGGCGCTGGCCGGGGACACATCATGGGACTTTACCTATGAGTTGATCCCGCCTATGTGTCTTGAGAGCATCTAGACGGCTCTTATTAGCAGTCGCCCTGACCTTGGAGTGAGCAAACTTACATTCAACGCGGTAGCGGGTAGTCATGATGGTGGTCGGAAGGGAGCTAAGTCTGGCGGGGTCGGCGATCCGAAGGCAGGTACCCAAGCTTTGCTAGAACGCTTCTATCGTTGCTGATGTGTTTACAATGCCAACAAAAGAGAATCCAAAAAGTCAATTGAAAAGACAGAGTGCCGTAAACTGCCAAATATGCTCCAACTCAATGTAGAACAAAAGGTGAACACAACGGATTGGGCTAACTTGTTCCTGAGATACCTCGTTAGCTCCTGTCGGGGCCAATAGCCGTCCGTCTTGTGATGTCACAGGGGCAGCTTGCGGAGGACCAACCAATCAGTGGGCGTCCAGCTCGTGGCACCGCAACAAGAAGCAGCAGCTTCCCGACGGCTAACCCCGGGTTTTGTGTCTAATTGTTGAAGTCAAGAATGGTTGACAACCCCTCAGTTCGGGGCATGTGACCATGTTGGAACCCCTGTCCCATGACTTGCGGTGTCGGTGAGACCCTGACGATCCACGCAAGCCACACTGATAAGAGAACACCGAGACCGCTTGTGTACACTAGTGTATCTCACTGATTTGTCAACATCATGGAGGAATACCAATAGCGACGTCCGTCTGGTAATTTGTCTATTTCGTGCTTTCAGGTATCTTCTTTTGCCTGTTTCCTTTTTTGTGTCAAAAGGGGTAGTGTTCATAATAAAATACAAGGGGGTATTCAGTGCCGTGACATATTCATAAACAACGTCTAATAGATGGAAGGGGTTGAATGACAGTCAAGAAGAGGTCAAGTCGTGCTGGGAAGGGGAAAGGGGTGGGATCTATCATAACTTCAAACAGAAAACAAACCGCCCGACCGTACCGTTGTCCTCTTTCATTTTGAGTGTGTTTTCCTTTCGTATTTTCCACTTCCGTCCATCATCCCAGTGCTCTTTTCCTTCCCTGTCCCATTCTCTTCGGTATGTGTGTGTGATGTACGCGAATGACAGTAAAAATAAAAATAAAAAGCGACAATTCTAGCCGCCGCCTTATTCCGAGGGGGGTATTTGTTTTCCCTGATGACCGTCCATCCCGTCCTGCGCAGAAAACTCTATTTCATGTTCCATCTTTGTGTGGTATGATCCGCCCAAAACAAAAGAAAATAACTGGGGGGCTGGTTTACCCCGGGTCCGTCTATGTTGGAGAGGGTGGCTCCTCGTCGTGTTGCTGACAAAACGAATGGTGAACCGTAAATATGTACAGTAATCGCAGAAGTTAAAAAGGTGGTGTCGTAAAGTTATTACCGGAACGTGCCGAACGGAGCACCAAAGTTCATGCTCGACTTGATCTTCAGCGGAATGTCGAGCTCCGCCTCCTCGTCGCTCTTGGGGCTGCTCTGCGACTTCTCGGTGCTGCCCGAGTCACTGACGGCACCTGACACACCGCCCTGCTCGCCAGTTGCCTTCTCTTGCTTGGCCTCCTCTGCGGGTGCGTCTGGCTTCGCCTGCTCTGTCGGCTCGGCCTCTTCAGCCAAATCTTTCAGCACAGCAGGCAGCGCAGCCTGGTCGTCCTTGATGACCTCCTCGAGCTTGTCCGACAGGCGCCGGAAAAAGATCTCGTCGTGCGCGGGCATGTTCCTGACCATCAGAGGTCCCTTGAGCTCTCGGTCGTCTGCCGCTTCGTGCACGGGCTCGGGATCGTGGTGGTACTCGGCAAGAGGGTCGGGATAGGCCGGGGCGATCAGAGACTCGGCGCCGCGAACACGGATTTTCTGTGTCGTCAGAATGATGGTCTCCTGGTTCACGGCGCCGTCGGCCTGCGACATGGTCGGGGTGCTCTCGCCACTGCTACTGGCGGTATGCGCACCAGACGAGGAGACAGTGGGAATCAGCGAAAGCGAGTGGCTCGGAGTGTGGCCGGCATGCATGGTAAGCCGGGCCGATTCCTCGGCGGCCAAGACTTGCAGTGTCTGCTCGTTGGAACCTTGTGAGCTGATCTTGGGTCGGTTAGAGCTAGAGGGCGGAGATGAAGTTCTGCTGGACGACCCTGATGCTCGCTCCGTGGGACTGCCGGTAAAGGTAAACGTAGGCTTTTGAATGGTGTTGGCCTTGATTGGAATTCCTTCCAGCTCTGGGTGGATCTCCTGCACGTCAACGACTGGCACGGGCCCGGATTCGTCTTCGGGCACCGCAGGAAGGCCGGTGGAAGAAGCCGCGTGGAAGACCGACCCCTCAGTGCTGACGAGTCCCCGATTGGCGAGACCGTCAGTTTGGGCATGAGACAGAGTGACGGTATTTCTCATGGCCTCGCCGTTTCTCGGCCCATTGCCCTGTGACGAGGTTGAACTCCGGAGGCTTTCGGGTGATGTGTCCCAGCCACCGCCGCCTCGCAGCGACTGCGTCGAGTGAAGCGCGGTCTTGGAGGACTTCGCTGCATTGCCGCCATCCCTGGGTCGCCCAACCCTGCCCCCAAGAGTCGATATCTGTTGCTGCAGGCGTTCGATCTCCGTTAGCAGCACCGCCCTCTCGGCTTCCCATTCGGCTCGCTCTTCCTCCATGAGCGCGCGCTCCTCTTTATAGACCTCCTCTGCCCGTTCCCGGTTTGCCTCGAGGTATTTTCGCTCAGCCTCCCAGGCTTCCCTAATGCGGCCGTTCTGTTGCACCAAGCGCCGGATCGCCTGGTCGTTCGATTGAGCACCGGGCGACTCGACCGCCATGGTTCGCAGATGGCCCATTGGGGGCGCGCCGTTCGAAAAGATACCCGGCGCACTGGAGGGCGCCCCATTTGTCATCTGGACTTGGGTCAACCCCAGGTGAGCGATGGACCGGGCTGTCGTTGCCGTGTTTGTCCTAGGCCGGTTAGAATCCGCAACGGGATCTCGATGTGTTGGCGGAAGGCTGCTTGATCGATGTTGCGGTACTCCATTTCGTGCAGTCGGGCCAAAATGAGGGGAGAGAAACTGTCGCAGAGGCGGGCCACGGACGCCCGAGGATGGCGGCGAATACACGCTGCTTTGGCGGATTGAGGTCGAGGATATTTGCGCGGTTTTGTTCGGAACCTGGTCGAAATATCCATAGGTGCCGCGAGGAAGGGTCAGAGGCGAGATGACCGACGAGTTCGAGTCGCTGGGAAGATTGGGAAACGGGAGCCGCACTTCGTTTTCTCCAGCTCCGGCAGGCCAAAAGGAATCAGAAGGTAGTTTCGTCATTGCGCTCGTCATTTGGATGCGACAGGCTGGCTGTCTGCAATATCGAAGGGGTTCGAATTACGGTGGGCAGTCGTCGAGGAGGCGTTTGTCGCAGCGCTGGATACGGACGGCTATCTGACTATCGCATTGATTCATTCTCCGCAACTCCATGCACCTCCGTGTTATCTCGGCGCGGTAGTGTTGGTCTAATTCGCACAGAGGTGGGTTGGCGACGTTGTGGTCTCGAAGTATCAGTGCGAAGCATCGAGGGGGAGCTGGTCGATGTGCGGCGCAGACCGTGAAGCCCGGCTGATCCGGGCCGTCGTTGTCAGTGGAAGCGTTAGCGAGAGTTCGGAAGGCGTGTGGAATACGGTCAGACAGGTGTCGCAGCTTGTGAGTAGGTGCAGAGCTGAAGTGAAGCTTTGGCGCATCGTGCTATTTCAGAGTTGAGAAAGGGGACAGACAGGCAACGAGGACGGGGCGGACCCGGCTGTCATCAGGGAGCCCTGCCAGTGTCAGATCCCGGGCGCAGATGGGAAAGTGACTTGGCCAGCTTGTGACGAAACACGCGACCATCAAATGGCAAATTGGGCTAAAGGGGCCCCTCAAAAATGGGGCGCCTAGCGGCTCCAGCGGCTCGTCTGTCCTTTTTTCCCCTTTCAGGCCAAACCTACTCTCAAACCCTCCCCACGCCCGACTGAAATCGCTGAAATCGCTCTCTGCTCTCCCCTTTTTTTTGCTGACAGCCGCGATGCTGCCACGGCCGGACAAGCTTGGGGTTTGTTTCAAACGCCGCTATCTTTCTCTCTGGAAATCAGATGGCCGGTCAGGCTCCCAGAAGAAATCGACTCGACTTTGACCGTAACACCGTCTGATTGCCTGGCACTGCCCAGGGTTGACGACTTCCCAGTTTGGGTCGCTGTGAACCCTGAGCTTCCACGCTTCCAACAGCCGTGGTCCGGGCTGCCCCGGATTGGAAAGCGGGATTGCATGGGTGTGTTGGCAATGCATCCGGCCAGGGACCAACCATCACCTCGGTGCAAACTCTCCGGAGGACCCTGAAAGTCACTGCAACCTCAGCACCGTCGCTGACAGAGCCGCCAGGCATTGTCTTATGCTATCGAAACGCTTCCCAGGCACCTGATCTGGACCCAATGGAGACATGTAAGCAAGTCTCTTTGACATCAACAATCATCACTTTTGGACTTGACGTTGGGAACTGTACAACATCGGCAACCAGGGTGAAGAAATTTGTTGGTGGCAGAATGACAAGCATTAGGTGGCGGGGAGCGGCCCGACATCTCAGCGGAACCGATTCCCCAATCTTGGTTGGCCAGGGTCCATGTCGCCGGCCCCTACACCGTTTTCGCTCGGCGTGCCAAGATCGTCTACGGGTCCCTCACCGCAAAAGCGCAAAGAGAAACGCATCACGGGGTCAAACATGTGGAAGAGCGCTCATGGCGACCCCAGAAAGGGATCCCGAAAACCAGCATGCTGCCTGGGGACTCCCGCGGCACATTTTGTCTCTTATTGACCTGTTAGCGCTGACTCGACGCTCCCCCAGGGCACAAGATCCCGCTTCCCACGACGCTTATACGGAATAACAAGAAATGAAACTAGGGTTGTCGAAAATCGAACCTCCGGCATGTACGGAAGGGTCGTGGTAATATCATTCTAGTTTTTCTGCCCCCTTGATATCAAGATCCCTTTCTTCGTTCCGATATTCCACCCCCAACACCAGCCTCCCTCCTATTGCCCACGACTGGGAAGATTCCATGGCGACTGGTAATTCAACAGGGCTACGGCGTACGGGCGGCTCATGTAGTCTGGTGTCTTGCAACGACCGCAAATATCGTCGGGTCTATCATCGAACCCTCTGATGTCTAGTGGACATCGATTGTTCTCGTTGTTGCATCGCTTTGTGATGATCCAGACCAAGTGCCCACATTTATACTCTCTCTGTCAAGCATATTAGCGCCAAGGGGAGGCTACCAAGGGCATCTCGGTGACTTACCTGGTTGAACTTGCACATTCTTCCTCCAAGGAAGAACTGCTCGAGACTTGAGGCGTCGGAGTCTTGAGGTCCTGGCGGAAGTCCCCCCTGACCCTAAGGCAGGAAAAGGGGGCAGTGTAAGTTGGTGCTGTATCACCAAGCTAAGTGGGAAGCCCAGTCGCGTGGGTTCCTTAGGACAAGAGGTCTGCGTAGTGTCACGGTCTTACACATCGTGGAATGCAAATCTGGTTATTGCTGATGGCGGACGCGTCGTCTCGTGGCAAGAACGAATGGCATCCCGGGTCATGCTGGGAGCAAGGCCTCCCATGTGTTTGGTGTCTCGGGTAGGCACGCCGGGCTATGGTTTCTGGAATATCTTCGTCAAAAGTTGCCACGCCCTGTATCGGTGCTGTCATCGATCGCACTGGTGGGGGATGGAGTAAGGGGCGGTAGCCCTCTGGTATGTCGAGGTGCCGAATGTTCCTCAGCGTTTGCCAACACCGGTTATCTCTGGCGGACTCGATCCTAGGGATAGTTGATGTGGTTGGTTTAGTACCTGTGCCTGGGTCTTGATTTAGAGGATATGCCACCATATCAGATTCCGGGCGCACCCAACAGCAGGCTAATACCGGAGCCTTTCGTCAGTGACATCAAACCTAGTAATAGCCTGCAGGTAAGAGGAAGGAATGGTAGCACGACCACAACACGTCCCGAGTCTCTCCTACAGCCATATAACTACAACGAAAAGGCCGTAAAGCTTCATGGCTCCAATGCCGCGCGGGTCGTGGCGCCACGAGAAGATGGAACAACGGCATTATTTCGCCCTTTTTGTACTGGCACCGTCTACGCACCGGGGAGAAGACCAAAACAGCCAAGTTTATACATTAACAACCATTCCAGTTAGTTTAGTTCGTATCCTAGTGTTGCTTGTTTACGGGGATTGCTTTGTGTCGGCCTTGTCATATCCTCCCGGAATATCTCGACACATCGTCGGCCTGCCACATTACTTGTATGTATTCCAGATGCACCCTATATATTTGCTATACCGGGATATCTATCTCACTGCGGCAGATGAAGTGGACAATCGGTTACACCTCGTCGATGGCCACCTCTCTCATCTTGAGAAAGTATATCCTCTGATTCTCATGGCTCTTGGTTCCGACGCAACCCCATGCACGAGGAGTCCCAAGGGTGATCCAAGCCCCTACCCCCCTATCCCCCTTTTTCAACCTTCCTTCTGTTCTCCGACCGGATTTTGAGTAAACTTGAAGCAGTACCAAGTCCAAATCATCGCGTCTCTAACGTAGTCTCGTTTTCTTTTCTAAAGACAGGCGGTAGTTCACTTGACGTGTGCCACACTAATTTGAGCATATGTCCTCCCAAACACGCTCTGACCTCCCCTCAGGATCAAATCTAAGTAGGTAACTAGGTAAGCCAAGTAGGTTACGAAGTTATATTTCCTCTTACCCGACGAGGTGCCGACATATCTTCTGTCCACGAATACAGATCAAACACAGCTTATCTCTCTCTCTCTCTCTGTCTCCCCTCCTTCCAGAATCCACATAGCACCATCCACCACTCTTCACCTAGTCTATCTCTCCTAGTCCACCTGAAATCGCTCAACATCAACGTTCCAGGAGACATTATCATCAATGACCTCGTCTCCCCAACCACCACCACCACCACCACCACCACAAGCAGTCTCTGTAGCAACTTTCTCTGTTTCTCAGGTTCCTCAAACTGTAAAACAAATAAAAAGGACCAATGACCCACCTGCAGATAAGGTAAACCAGCAAAAAATCTCCACGTGCCTTCCCTCCCGAATAAGGACCTCACCACCACCCATAGAACAGTCTGGTATATAACCCGATCAACCACAACAAATAATCACATACGACCATACCCATTGGAAAACTCGGGATCCCGTCCGCTCTCCCATAGATAAGCCAATGAGGGCCAGACTAGTAGTTGGGTCGGTGACGACCAGCGAATCCCTGGTGTTGTATGTTTTTTTTCCTTTTCCTTTTCTTTTTTTCTTCCTCTTTCCCTCGTTCTGTCGCCTTCGACACATCTTTCGATGGCTTCCCCAATCATCTGGGAACGGGAAAAACATGGGCTATCCGGCTGGGCTATTTTATTATCCTAAGGGACCATTCGTTGCCATAGAGAGAAGGAAGCATTTCAAAGGTCAACTCTCTGGGCCTCAACTCAAAGCTCTGGACGTAGCTGCGAGACAACGAGCATGTATTTCTGTGGACAGATTATCCCAATATTTTTTTTGGAAAGGTTATTGGATTAGATAGATGTATATCCCTGCCCACCCAGGCATCATTCCACTCACTTCAAAGATCTTGGAAAGTCAAGCCCAATGCCGTCCCGTTTGTCACCGCGTCGGGGGGGGGGGGGGGGGGGGGGGGGGGGGGGGGGGGGGGGGGGGGGGGGGGGGGGGGGGGCGGGGGGCGGGGGGGGCGGGGCGCGG